>JARBWK010000003.1:32430639-33030639 GCA_030556195.1 Anolis apletophallus | reverse complement strand
GAGAGTAACTACTCAAGATCACCCCTTGGGTTTCTGTGACTGTGGGGATTTGAACCCCAGGCTCTCAGTAACATTCAATCCTCTATCCTGGCCTCTTCAACCATTGGTCCTCCAGATGTGCCTTCAAATCCCAAAAGCCCTAGCCAGCTTGTCAATAGTCAAGAATTCTGGGAGCTGACATTCAAAACACCTAGAAGGCTGCAGCTTGAAGAGGCCTACCTGACTCTTGAGGGGGATACATCTTGGCTTTTCTTTTTTGGCCTTTCTTCACGAACAAAGATTCAGAAAGGACACATCCCATGCTTTCTACAAGCGCGTTGATGATTCGGAGGTTGGATGTGTCCTTCGAGCCTGTGCAATGGATTTTTCTGGTGGAGTGTAGTGTGCACAGAACTGGCCTCACCTAAAGCAAAGGTTCGTCTGCCGGGGCAGCAGCGAGGTCCTCAGGTCGTAGGTTTAGTTTCCTTCTCTTCGATGGTTGACCTTACAGGGTTAGAGAAGCACCATCTGCCCGGGTTTGAAATCAGAGTTTTCTTTCTCCTAGGATGGTTGCCAAAGGGCTAGAGAGCCTATCCTGCCCTTTGATGCTCTTTGTCAGACCCTTCGGTTGTGACCTGTCTGTCATTGGAGGCCCTACCGGTGACTACTAAGCCACTGCCAGCATAGCTCACAACTTCATTAGGGTATGCAAGCCTCTCCACCACAACAAGGGAGCGCCAACAGAGCGGGATACATATTGTACTGTTAAAATAGATAAAGCAGATAAAGATGAAAAAAACAAACAAAAACAGACAGGCATGCAAAAAAAAAGCTCAGATAGTTGGATAACCAAGTCAGAAATTCCAAATGGTACTCCCTGCATTCATCTTCCCCAGCATTAAAATCTATACACATCTATATGTCTGTCAGTGTCTATCCATCCACATAATAGAAGTGGAAAATGTGTATGTGCTGGAGATGTCCACTTAAACAGCTTCTAGTCTCTACAATCAGGCTACAGTTCCAAGTGCTAAGAAGCCTCCAAAGGCATTCCCTCAATTGACATTGCAGGTTAGAGCGAGCACCATGAACATGTAGCCCAAACACTGCCATTGTCCTCCCCAAACACTACGGCTCACCATACAAGGAATACTTTCATTCGGGAATAATTTCATCCTAGATTTGACGGGTTTCCTCCACCACAGGCAGGCATCCCAGGGTTCCTTGTGTGGAATTAGCATGACCCTGCCCACTGCCTTTCTCTTAACCCTTTTCTACCCTTTCTTATGGCATACAGCAAACAGAGGAATTCATCAGCACCTGAACAGTCTGGAGGGGTTTGGAGGAATGATTCAACAAGTATCCAGAGAACACTGAACCCAGCCTGCAACCGATCTGGACCACACAGAATCAACATGGCCAACTGTGAATACTAATTGGGTTTGGGGGTGACTGCCCTGAGAATCTGGGAGTTGTAGTTCATCCTCATCCAGAGAGCACTGAATCCATTTGACATCTGATATGGACCAAACTTGCCACACAGACCCAACTTGGCCAACTTTGAATAATGGCAGGGTTTGGGAAAGATTGCCTCATGATTCTGGGAATTGTAGTTCATCCACATCCTTATGCATTTTTCAATGCAGTGATTTTCAACCAGTGTGCCGCGGAACACTAGTGTGCTGTGAGAGATCATCAGGTGTGCCATGGGAAATTATTTTCGAACTTCATTCATATATAAACTATAAGGCACATCTGTCCCTTTAAGAAATGGAATGCAAGAGTGCTATGGTCGCGCCATCTTGGATTCGCTCAGACGTGGCTAAGTAAACAAAGTTAGTGCTGCAGTTGCATGTCAAGTGACAGTGGCAATTTGGGATCACAGCAAGACAAGCGAGTGACAGTGATGGAGAAGTTTTCGAGAAGGGAAAATGCAAATGCCGAACAGGACCCTGGACAAAATTTTGACATTGCTCCCATTTTCAACCACATATCTGTGTGAGATGAGCTTTTCAAGCTTGACTGCGATAAAAACTAAAAACAGAGAGAGACTGACAGCTGTTGAGCAAGAGCTTCGTGTGTGTCTTTCTACCATTCCTGCCAGGATATCTATTTTGTGTTCATCGAAACAGGCCCAGGTTTCACACTGAGTGTATAAATACATTTAAAAACATATTAACTATATGTATTGCTGTGTCATTTTGGTTGGTGGTGTGCCCCAGGATTTTGTAAATGTAAAAAATGTGCTGCGGCTCAAAAAAGGTTGAAAATCACTGTTCTAATGGAAGCATTCATAAAAAGCAAAAGGGAAAAACCTGGCTTTTCCCCCTAATAAATAGCATTAAAGATTACCAAACTTTGACAAACAAACAATGCCTTTCTCAAATAACCCAGGCACCACCAGGTCCCCAAGCTAGTATATAATGAAGTTTGCAATCTGTGAACATTGTCTTGGGAATAAGGTGCATTGAAAACAGTAGAACTGGAATCATAAAGGTGGAAAAGTCTACAAGGGCCATCCAGTCCAACCCCCTGCCACCCAGGAATACACAATCAAAACATTTATGACAGATTGCCATCCAGTCTCTCTGTTTCAAAACGTTCAAAGAAGAGGGCTCCACCACACTCAGAGGCAACAAAACTGACTTTTGTATGTGTGCATAGTGCTATGGTTTTAATTATGTCCAATCTTTTCTTACGCAAAAAGTGACCTGATATAGAATTGTTGTTGGACTACAACTCTTATCTGCACTTGCTCCCAACTATGCCAACCGGATGTTGTGGTTATGTCCTTAATTCATGTCTTCAAGATGTTTCTGTTCTGTGCCAACCCTAAGATGAACTGCAATGGAGATTTCCTGGCAATATTTATCATTGTGCTTCTCTGAGGCTGAAAGAGTAAAGACTTGCTCAAGGTAAGCCTATGGCTTTTCATGGCTGAACATGGACCTGGCCTGTGTTTTTTATTCTGAACACTATGTTTGATGGAAGAAGGGAGATCTCTTCCCCCACAACTTCATCTCAATTGACTCATTCACTCGGTCAGCATTCCCTCCAGATTTTGGGCTTTTGGTGCCCATCAGTCCCAGCCGGCATGGCTGAAGACCAAAAATGCTGGAAATTATAGTACAAAATACCACATGGGGATCACATTGGGGAAAGGATACATCTCCTCCCCCTCCAATCCAACTCTTCTTCACACTCCAGATTGTCTATCCTGCCTTCACAGTGGCTTTTATCTTTCAGAAACCACACCTAGGATTCCATTGTAAACATAAGAGGCCATCCATGCAGCTTCTTCATGGTGCGTCTTGCTCATTACCCACCACCAGTTCCTTAAACCAAACCAACCTTGCATTCATAACTCACCACAAACAAGGGCCTCCCCCTTTCCGCTCCAACACTCCCACGGTGCTACAAAGGCATCACAACAGGGAGTGGGACAAGCTGTTTACCACACAATAGCTCACTCTTCCGCCTGCCCAAGTACCTTTCAGGATGTTAACATGTGGAACAATACTCCTTTCTTCTTTTTTCTAGCACCACTTTGGAGTAAAAACTGTGTCCAAAACCAAAGGTGGGAATGTTGCAGCCTTATGGATGTTGCTTAACTGCAGCTCCTACCGTTGGGTATGATGATGGAAATTATAGCATGGTGTAAATGTGATGGACCACTCTCAGAGATCAAAGTTCAATTCCCAGCTAAGCCATTACTTAGGCAATTCCTCGTTCTACGAGTATGATGGTCTTCCAAGTGTAGTGTCTTGGCGGTGGATACGTAGGCGACTGTGGAGCCCTATTCTTGATCTGCATATTCTTCCACAGTGAGAGCATTTGTTTCCTGGTGGAAGGCGATCCCGGTCAGAGTTGGCTTGATTTGCCTTCCTCTTGGCACGTTTCTCCCTTTCGCTGTCCATTTGTGCCTCTTTGAATTCTGCAGCACTGCTGGTCACATCTGACCTCCAGTTAGAGCACTCAAGGGCCAGGGCGTCCCAATTCTCGATGTCTGTGCCACAGTTTTTAAGGTTAGCTTTAAGCCCATCTTTAAATCTCTTTTTCTATTATGATGGTCTTTGCTTCTTCCAGCTCGCTAACATTTGCCTGCCTGTCTTCCCAAGAGATTTGCAGGATTTTTTTGGAGGCAATGCCGATGGAATTATTCCAGGAGTTGAGTGTGATGTCTGTAGAGAATCCAAATTTCGCAGGCATATAACAAAGCCATAGAAACCCACTGAATAACATTGGCAAGTGAGATTCTGAGCCTCTGGGAGGGACAATGGCAAACCCCTTCTGCAAAAATCTTGCCAAGACAAACTTGAGGATAGGGTTGCCTTAGGGTTACAGTAGGTCAGGAACAACTTGCAGGCACATACCTGGAGGGCCACTTAATTCCTCCACTTACCTAAATCAAACTCTCAGCTCCAATCACAGTGGACCCAGCGAGTCAATAAAAATTTGCTAAGTCAATACTTGAGTTGTGTTGATTTGATGGAGCTACTGTAGTTCAAATGAACAACAGGATTTAATGGTTTATGGTGGAAAGACGGCATAGATCTGCATTTAAAACAGATTCACATATAAATTACACTCCATTTTTCTCCCCAGCCCCCAGGGTTCGGACAAGAGATTTTATTGCCTGAATCAGAGAAGTGAAAGATGTTCCCTTTCTCCCCAATTCCTCAGGCCAAGATACATGATACTGGCAATTATGTTTTAGCCCAAGGCATCAAATCCCACAGTTGCCTCTTCTCTTCCCTGACAATGAAAATATAGTAGCAACAGTAGTACTATTGGTGCAGCCATAATAATAACACACAGGCCTACGATGAAAAACCTTTTTAAAATATTATAGCTGTTTTAAATGTTTATGGATGTTGAATTTCAAAAATGCAATAAAAATGTTCTTTCACACATTTGATATTTTTATCAATTCAGCTGTAACTTAGTTTTGTTTAAGTGCAGATGCTTCTAGTGATTTAGAATTGTTTCTGTGTTTCATATCAGCCAATTAAAATGTTCTGCAACTCTATAAGAAAACTTTAATCGCTCTCTTTCTGTTTATGCCCCCAAACAAATTTTACAATGTAAAAACGCCAAAGCAAGTGGTGAAAAACATTGTACGAGGGTTATCCGGAAAGTAAGGTTACAAGGCACGTAGCTCTTGCGAGGAATTTTTGCGGAGGGAAGTTTTTATCACTACACGGTAGCTGGAAGCCAGTGGAAGTGAACGAGCAGTGCCAGTTGTCAGCAGCTCATCGGCTGGCATTGTGGTGAAGGTTAGAGATGAGCGCCATCATTCAGTTTCCCTCCAAGTGCGAAGTTCACAATGTAATACGTTACCTAAATGCTAAGGGCTGCAATTCATCAGGAAATTGTTTCAGTTTATGGAGAGGACATAATGTCAAGAGAGCATGTGACAAAATGGGTACAGAATATATTGTGAGAACATGAAGAAACTTTGCAGAGCCATCCAAAACAAAAGTCGTAGGATGCTGATAGCGGGAGTCTGTCTCCTTCATGACAATGCACGTCCGTACACCATTCACGCAACACACACGTCGTTGACTTCATTTGGTTGGGATGTTTTAAGCCACCCTTCTCACAGCCCTGATCTTGCACCCGGTGACTACCATCTGTTCACTAAATTGAAGGAACACCTGAGTGGAAAACACTTTTACGAGGAGGAGGTGAAAATCGAAGTGACTAACTGGCTGAAAAAGGCAGAGGGAAACTTCTATGACAAAAACTTGTCCCACGGATGATAAAATGTATTGAATAGAATGGTGATTATGTGGGAAAATAATGTAATATCTGTGCTACAATCCATGTAAGTTTGATTAAAATATATTAATTCTTTGTATTTAAACAAAATCTTGTAACCTTACATTCTGGATAACTCTCGTACATGACGGAACAAATCTGAGGCCATTTTGGGGATTTAGAATGCCAAATTCCTATAAAACCAACATACATACAGAGTGAGCAAACTTTACAAACTTATATTAATGAATAAACATGAGAAGGAACCGATAAAAGAATACATGAAAAAGTGGAAAAGTAACCTAGGGTATAAAATCCCACAGGAGATCTGGGGAAAACTATGGAAGCATAATATGAAATACACTTGTGCCTACTCCCTAAGAGAAAATGTCCTGAAGGTAGCATATAGGTGGTACATAACTCCGTCCCAAATAAGTAAAATATACAAAACAGGGAATGATCAATGTTAGAAATGTCAAGAGAGCAGGGGAACCTTTTTTCACCAATGGTGGTCATGTGGGAATATAATGAAATACTGGAAAATTTAGTTTAAACCAGAGATGTTTCTCTTAAATATTATAGAGCCAAAAAGAGTGGGAAAGGAATTAAAAAGATTACTATTCTTCATCTCAACGGCAGCCAGGATCATCTTGGCTAAATATTAGAGAGAAAAGAAAATTCCGGATTTAGAAGAAGTAATCCATAAACTCATGGAGATTGCAGAGATGGACAAATTGACTTATCTAATGAGGAGAGGTTCTATAAAACATTTTGAAGAGATGTGGAAACCGTTCATTTTGTATGTAAAAAAAAAGAATAAGGAAGATTTAAAAGGTTACTGGATTTTAAAAAAAGATATCTAATATTTAAGTTAATGTATAGACTCGTATGAGATGAACTGATTGATACCAGCGGGTGAAGTCAACCTGTCTGTAGGTCTTTTGTTTTAGACTTATGTATGATGTATGATGTCTCGCTGTCCCTTCCCCCGCCCCCCCCTGGTCCCGTACTGTAACCCCCTTCATCCCTCCTTACCCTGACTCCCCCCTACTTAACCTAATGTGTCGACGTTGTCTCACACTGGGTTTTGCCCAAGCCACTGTCATTGTCATTTTAATCAATAAATAAAAACTTTATTAATTTTTTTAAAAAAACCAACATACATTTTATTCAGTTTCTATGGCCCACAACTTTGCAAGCATGTACAGGATTTGCTGACTTTTCCAGATGCCACCAAATCATCACTTGTGTGGCCTTCCTCTGCCTAATGGTAGAGTAAACGCTCTTTCACTAAAGCTAAAACATCTTGTGCCTCCCTCTTCCTTCCCCCTTCACACCTCCAAATTTCACAAACACTGCCCTTATCTGACCTTCACTGCAACATGTCATATAGACCAAGGCTTCCCAAACTTTTTCCATTCAAGACACCTTTCTGTCTGATAGCCCAGCATATAAGTATGCAAAGTAGGTATAAAAACCAAACGTTTACAAATAATTCAGCATATGCAAGGCTTGCTAAAAAGGCAGACTGATTTTCCTTTTTGTGGAAGCGTTTTCCACAGAGCCTACTATAAACACTATACATTGTTGACAACAGATTTGGGTAAATGGGTAGCCTTCAGAAACCTTTTCCTGTTGCCAATTTTTCTGACATCAACACTGACTTCAGGAGACCCCATTTGAGGTCAGGAGGACCCACTATTTAAGAAGTAGAGATATAGAGGATATTCTCCAAAATGGATACACTCATTAACAACTAGTCATGATTATTCTGAGCATTTGAAGGCTATACATTTGTGTTGGATAACAATTTCACCGGGGTTAACAAATTCCGATTTAGTTTACCATTTTATTCACAGCAGTGCAGCATTGCTCGCCTTGTCAAACCCTAGAGCTGCAAGCTTCACTTACTAATTTTGCAACATTTCTCTATGTTTAAAGGAGGGGGAAGAAAGGGCGCGAAGGGGAAGGGGGAGGAAGAGGTCTCTGTCGAAAGCTGGCATGGGCAAACTTGGACCTTCCAGGTGTTTTGGACTCCAACTCCCACCATTCCTAGCAGCCTCGGGCCCTTTTCCTTTCCCCCTCAGCCACTTAAGCAGGAAAGGGCCTCAGGCTGTTAGGAATGGTGGGAGTTGAAGTCCAAAGCATCCAGAGGGCCGAGGTTTTCCCATGCCTGTTTTAGGGACCTTAAAGTGGTGAGCCTCCTTCCAACATTGTGATTCTGGATAGAAAACCAACAACAACATAACACAATGTTGTTTGAGTCCACAGTGCTCTCTGGGTGTAGGTGAACTACAACTTCCAAACTCAAGGTCAATTCCCAAACAAACCCTTTCAGTACTTTCTGTTGGTAATGAGAGTTCAATATGCCAAGTTTGGTTCAATTCCACTGTTGCAAGAGTTCAGGATGCTCTTTGATTGTGTGTTAACTATAAATCCAAGAATCTGTAACTCCCTAATGTCAAGGTCTATTTTCCCCAAACTCCATCTGTGTTCACATTTGGGCATATTGAGTATTCATGCCAAGTTTGGTCCTGATCCAACATTGTTTCAGTCCACAGTGCTCTCTGGATATAGGTGAACTACAACTCCAAAACCCAAGGTCAATACCCACCAAACTCTTATAGTATTATCTCTTGGTTATGGGAGTTCTGTGTGGGAAGTTTGTGTCTTTCTGCCATTCCTGCCAGGATATCTATGTTGTGTTCATCGAAACAGGTCCAGGTTTCACACTGAGTGTATAAATACATTTAAAAACATATTAACTATATGTATTACTGTGTTAGAGTGTCATTTTGTATCATTTTGATTGGTCGTGTGCCCCAGGATTTTGTAAATGTAAAAAATGTGCCGCGGCTCAAAAAAGGTTGAAAAACACTGGTCTAAGCTGTTAAGAAGGAAAAACACTGCCAAAATTTCCTGAATTAAACTGATGATTATTATTACTATTTATACCTCGCTTTCTCTCTTTACAAAAGAGACCAAAAGCAGCCTAACTACTGGAAAATCTAAAAATATACAAACATTAAAATAGAATCAAAGATTAATGGTATTAAAAATAAACATTTTAAATCCTTAAAAACCGAATAATAATAACAATAATAATCTTTATATCCCGCCCCCTCTCCAAACAGGACTCGGGGTGGCTTACAAAGAGTAAAACACAGTGCAAAAACACAGCAATAAAACAAGATACATGAACGATAATATCAAAAACCTAACAGAAAATAAAGAACATAATACAAAAAAACAAAGTAAAAAGAAAAACAATACATAATGGCAATATCAAAAACAATAGAAGGAGCCCTTGGTGGTGCAATGGGATGAACCCTTGTGTCGGCAGGACTGCTGACCAATAGGTCAGCGGTTTGAATCCAAGAAGAGCGGATTGAGCTTCCTTTGTCATGTGTGGACCTGAGAGAAACCTCCCACAAGGATCATAAAACATAACATCCGGGCATCCCCTGGGCAAAGTCCTTGCAGACGGCCAGTTCTCTCACACCAGAAGTGACTTTCAGTTTCTCAAGTTGCTCCTGATAAGAAAAAAAGCGCAATAGAAAATAGCGCAAATTAATTTTTTTGCTAGATTTAAACATGTTTTCCATGATGTAATGTATTCAAAGCTAAAACCACAGGACCCTTGATCTTAAAAACCTTAAAAATTGTTTGCTGACTAAGCAGTTACAGGTATATGCATTTGGAGGGGGGATGCCAAAATATCCTCCTAGCTGTTAGGGGTATACACATTGGGGAAACTCGACTGCATAATTTCCCCAATGTGTATACCCCTAACAGCTAGGGTGGGGGACTACATACCCAAAATCCAGAATGATTAGGGACTTCATCACACTAGAACATCTATCCACTTTAAATCCAGTTATTGCCTACTGCAGAATCTGGGATTTGTAGTTTAGTGAGGCCCAGGACCCCTCTGGCTGAGCATTTTAAAGGCTCCTCCCTAAACTACAATTCAAGCAAATTCAGAGGGCCCTTTGTGTCCACTCAGGTTTGGTTCCAGGACACCCTTTGGTACATAACTCCAAGGACGTGCATGTTCCATTATACATAATAGCAGAGTAAGATGTTGTGACGACCTGGGCTATAAAACTTGTAGGCTTTAACCTCTTTGAATGCTGCCACCAACCTAAAAATTGTTTTTAGGATTTCTTTTAAAATAATAGTTAATCTATGCTCCAAATCTTTAAAATAAACTGAGAGGATTACTGAGGTGAGATATCTTTCCCCTTTGACTGGGAATGTGGGAAGGCTGGATCTGGCACACACTGATGTAATGAGGCACACTGAAAGCTGTCTTGTAAAGTTAACCAAACTGATGTTTATTAAATTAACAAGCGGATCTTGAGAGGCACAAATGCGTAACGGTTATACAAAATGGAACTAGAGTGTATTGGTTACTGAAGATTGCTTTCTTATATCTTAGTTACTAAAACTAGACAGTTCAAAACTTGTCTATCTAAACTTCCTCACCCTAATATTAAAACTAGTAGCGAGTAGTCTACAAACGAACTAACCTAGTTAGATCCCTGAGCTAACATTCAGTCTTCCAGACGCAGCCTAGCTACTAACTCTCTCCTAGAGTTTTCCTGTAGTTGGTTTCTCCAGAGATGTGAGCTAATCTCTAAGCCCTAGAGATTCTAAAAACCTGTGACTGACTGCCTGTCAGCGCCACACAGAACTTTTCTTGTCAGTTTACAAGACAACTGTCTTCTCTGACTGCTCACACTCAGCTCTGTCAAGAGACTGCTCACTCTTTCAGCTCTGACAACAGACTGCTCAATAAGCTACACTCTTTCCCTCTCAAACAGCTCGGCTCCTCCCCTCAGCTCTGAGCCACGCCCAGGCAGCTCTCTCTCTCTCTCTCTCTCACTCCCTGAGAAGGATCCAAGCCACTCCCCCTTTCCTGGCTATCCTGTTTCTCCATGGATGCCAAGCTGCTATGCTGGTCTCGGCCTAGCATGAAATGGGTGAGTCCTCACAGATGTCATAGAATTTTCAAGTTGGAAGAGACTCTGAGGGCCATCCAGTCCAACCTCATTTTACCATGCAGGGATACACAAAACACTCCCAACAGGTGGCCATCTAGCCTCTGCTTTAAAATCTCCAGAGAAGGAGACTCCACTACACTCTGAGGCAGAATATTTCACTGTTGAACAGCCCCTAATGTAAAGAAGTTCTTCCTACTTAGAAATCCCCTTCATATGTTCAATATGTCATATGAAGCTGCTGTTTAAACATACCACAGTGACTGAGGTGGATTTATTATAATTACTTTAGGACGTCATGGAAAATAGAGACTCTAGGCCACCTTGATCATCCCATTTCTGCCAGGTCTACACACCAAGCTTATACTAACAGTTCAGCAGAGGAGTACAATGTGTTAAGTTTTTGAATATGCGTTTACAATACTATCTTCAAATGTGGCTGGAACGTAAATAAGGAAGTGAATAAGGAGGGATAACCCAGTGACTCAAGAGTGATGGCACAGACGGACTGAGCAATGACAAGGATCTGATTCAGCACAACAGGAAGGAGAACCCATTGACCGAAGGAAGATGAAGTTCAACAACCTCACTTAAACTTTTGAAGGTTGTTTTGCATAGCTCTTAATGGACAGACACTTAATAATCAGCATACATCTCTCATAGGAGTAGCCAATATCTTTCTAAGTTTCATTCCTTCTCTTCCAGAAGCAGCAACTACATTTGGCATGGCTAACACCACAACACGGGCTACTGCTGAAGGTAAAGGAGAGCAGAAATACCCATTTTAGTCCAGATATTTGGACTGCCCTGTGGTCTTTTCGTAATTTACTGCTATAACGTTTCAATTTGACACTGAATGAGTTAATGCCCGATACAAGCTTGTGGAGAGGAAGGCTAAGCATGATGAGGAAGCCAAAATCCCCTCAAGTCCTTCTTCCTCTATGGAATCCTCAAAGACTTGAGTAATATGGAGTTGTGAAGGATATTAGTCAGGATTTGTTCCTGCCAATCCAATTCAGAATGGATGGGTGGTTTTAAGCTTCTCCAGTGTCTTTTACAATTCCTTCCCAGATTCAGTTTTGTACAGGTTGAGCATCTCTTATCTAGAATTCTCTGAAATCCAAAAATTGTTCCTATTTGTGGCTGAGGTAGTGACATATTTTCTTTCTGATGATTCAATGCACACAAACTTTCTGTTATGTGCAATATTATCTTTTTAAATTGTATATTGCCTTCAGGTTATGTAAACAGGTATAAGGTATTTATGAAGCATAAATGAATTCAGTGTTTAGACTTAGAACTCATTTATTCTTCATAAATACCTTATATTATAAATACCATTTATGCTTCATAAATACCCTTCGGGGTCAAGAAGGTTGGGATATAAATATAGTGAATGTGTGTGTGTGTGTGTGTATAAATCTATATCTATCTATATCTACTGTATCTATATATCTATTAAAAGTGAATGTTTGTATGTATGTATGTATGTGTGTGTGTTTGTGGATATGTGCCTGCTTTCTGATTGGTTGCCACTGTGGGATTATTTGCATAACGCCTCTGATTGGCCAGCGCCACCAACATTCCGACACTCTAAAGTGGCCGGGGGGGGGGGGTTAAGGAAAAGGCCTGAGGCAGTCAGGCATGGTGGGAGTTTAACACCAAAACACTGTGCGGCCCCCAACAATGAGAGAACAAGACCAAACTTGGCACACAGAACCCCCAAGACCCACTCTACATCCTGGTGCAGTTTGAGGGAGGATGGACCATGGATGACGGGATTCGCAGCACCTTCACCTTACTTACTGAAACCACTGTGACCCTCATCCAATGACTGATCAAGACCACACTTGGCACATAGAGCTCCCATTACCCACTCTACATCCTGGTGCTGTTTGGAGGGGGATGGACCATGGCCGATGGGACTTGCAGTACCTTCACTAACTTCCTGAGACCACTGCGAGTTACATAAACATCCGATAAAGACCAACCTTGGCACACAATGCCTTTTTCAAATAACCCGGGCACCACTGGGTCCCCAAGCTAATATGGCTAATAAAACTGAAATCGTGAGAAAAGTAGAGATGTGACAGAAATCAAAACCCTTGGATGTACTTTGGAACAAACTTCCAAGTGTTTCATGTTTTGTTTTGTTTGTTTTTTTATTTGTTTGTTTTAGTTGTGCAAGGCTTACCTGACTTGGTTGTTTCATTTCACATGTGCATATTGTTAGCTTTGAAGCAAATGTTTCAACTACTGTTAATTTTTCTTGCGTAGGGACCTATCCCTATCTGTTCCATGTCATCCCTGCTTCCGTTATCAAAGCTTCCGTTAAAGAAGCAATGCCAAGGAACTCAAATCCCTCATCTGAGGTAAGCAGAGACAAAAATGTGAATTGCTTATGACGGATCCACAGAGATCAATGGAGCATGCTAGTCCCAAGTAAGCCTGCCCACATTGATTTCCAACATGCTAGGTCCAAGTAAGCCTGGCCCTATCGATTTCCAATGCTTTGCTTCACTAAGCACGATTATGTGTAGACGGAGCCTAGAGAGAGATTGGAATTTTTGTGTTCTTTAAATTGGCTAGAGGTGAAATACCCTGGGGTTGAAGAGCTTTCTCTAGGATTTGCTGCTGGCTGCAGAGTCTATTTATTTCCAGTAGAGTTTTCCTTTCTTACTGTTAGGACAGAGAAAAATCCCCACCCGGCTATACACAACCTCTTAAAAGTTAATGACTTTTGAGAGATGAGCAATTTTCAGGTGCAAGGTTAGGTTTATATTTCATCATTTTTTCTTGACTTATGTTTATGTGTTTAAACTGTAAAAAGTCTCTCATCCTTTGCTCAGCCTTCTTTATGGTCCAGCTCTTGCATCCATAGGTTACTACAGGGCAGTGTTTCCCAACCTTTTTCGATCCGCGGCACATTTTTTACATTTACAAAATCCAACCAAAATGACACAAAATGACACACTAACACAGTAATACATATAGTTAATATGTTTTTAAATGTATTTATACACTCAGTGTGAAACCTGGGCCTGTTTCGATGAACACAACATAGATATCCTGGCAGGAATGGCAGAAAGACACAAACTTCCCACACAGAACTCCCATAACCAAGAGAAAATGCTATAAGAGATTGGTGGGCATTGACCTTGAGTTTTGGAGTTGTAGTTCACCTATATCCAGAGAGCACTGTGGACTCAAACAATGTTGGATCAGGACCAAACTTGGCATGAATACTCAATATGCCCAAATGGGAACACAGATGGAGTTTGGGAAAAATAGACCTTGACATTTGGGAGGAAGGCTATGGAAGGCTGGAGAGGGAGTTCCTCACGGAATCCCGCTTTCCTTTCTTTCCTCCGAGGGCCCTCCTGCCAGGCCCCGACCCTTTCCCCCCACAAAGGAAGGCCCCTTCTCCCCTTTGGGGCCCTTCTTCCCTGAGGCGCTTCGGGGGGGGGCGCCAAGGGGAAGGGTGCCCCGGGGACTCACCTGGGACGCAGCAGGGCCGAGCCAGGGTGCCTCCTTCGCTTCCTTCACCGCCGCAGGAGGAAGGTGCATGCGTCTGCCACCCTCAGGACCTAGTGCGCATGCGCCCAGACAAGCACACTTCCACTTCCACTTCCGTTCCCCACCCTCCCTCCCGCCCTCGATTGGAGGCTGGCTGGCTGGGGAAACGGCCGAAGGAGGCGGCGCCCCGGCCCCTTCTTCTTCGCCGCCGCCCGGCCCTTCCTCCTCCCCCCAAGCAGCAGCAGGAGTTCGCCAGGAGGGGGAAGAAAGGGGGGAAGAGAGGTTTTCTCGCAGCACACCAGGTGATCGCTCATGGCACACTAGTGTGCTGCGGAACAGCAGTTGGGAAACACTGCTACAGGGAATACCACTGCTTTAACTATGCGGATTTTAGCTACACTAGACCAATTGTATCAGAGAGAGAATGCATTGGTATAGTCAATTGATTCTTTAGACATTTTTATTGCTTCTTAACGAGCATGTAATATGTATTTTTAACTTATAGAGTCATAAGAGTTGGGAGAGATCTCGTGGGCCATCCAGTCCAACCCCATGCCAAGAGGCAGGAAAATTGCAAAGCACCCCTGACAGATGGCCATCCAGCCTCTGTTTAAAAGCCTCCAAAGAAGGAGCCTCCATCACACTCCGGGGCAGAGAGTTCCACTGCTGAACAGCTCTAACAGTCAGGAAGTTCTTCTTAATGTTCAGGTGGAATCTTCTTTCCTGTAGTTTGAAGCTACTGTTCCACACCCTAGTTTCCAGGTCTGCTCCCTCCTCCCTATGACTCCCCCTCACATATTTCTACATAGCCCTCATCATGTCTCCTCTCACCCTTTTGTTCTGCAGGCTAAACATGCCCAGCTCTTTAAACCTCTCCTCATAAGGCTTGTCCTTCAGACCCTTGATCATTTGAGTCACCCTCCTCTGGGCACATTTTATATCAAGGCAACATGTTAGTCAGACCAAAATAGCTGTTTTGCATGAATTATAATATAAAAGAGCTTGAGACTCTGTTGTTCTCGACATTTACTAGACTGCAGATCCCAGCATCCCTAACCATTGACTTATCTGAAATAGATAAGAGTTAGAATCATGAAACAGAAAGCCATCAGTTCTTTACCACTGAAGTATGCTGTTGCTTATGAAAGTTGATGGCTCCCAATGAGGCTGAATTCGCAAACATAGCTATTAGGGAGTAAAGCTCACTGAATACAGTTGGATATTTGTTGTTGTTATGTGCCTCCAGGTCTATTCTCATGGTGACTCCATCATAGAGTTTTCTTGAGCTGCTTAGGGAGAAAAGTGAGATATAAATAAAGAATTATTATTATTATTATTGGTAAGATTTTTTTCACAGCTGGTTTGGCACTACCTTCCTCTAAAGTTGAGAGAGTGCAACTTGAGTACACTGGGAATGTGGTGCAGCTGGCTAAGTGTCAGCTGCATAAGATCTCTCTGACCAGTAGGTCATGAGTTCGAGGCCTGCCCGGGTCGAGGTGGGTGCTCGACCTTTAAGTGCAGCCTGCTGTCGATCTTTGCAGCCCGAAAGACAGTTTGATCTGTCAAGTAGGAGATAAAGGTACCACATTAAGTAGGGAGGCGAATTTTGACTGAATTATGAGGCCATTAAAGAACTCCAGGAACGCTGAGGAATGTGAAAGGAACAACAAGGGACTCTGGGAACGCTGAGAAATGAGAGTGCGTCAGCTCCCCCTGGTGGCCAGAGTTTGCCTCTGTTCGTCTATATGTGTGTATGTGGAAAACGGCAGGGATTGTCTGCTAAGTATGTGTACCTGTAATCCACTTTGAGTCCCCTTCGGGGTGAGAAAAGCAGAATATAAAGCGTATTATTTTATTATTATTATTAGGGTTATACAATGAGTTTCGATGACTGAGCAGGGATTTGAATCCTGGTCTCCTAAAGTCTTAGTCCAACACTCAAAATACAGGGGTCTGTGTGTCAGGTTTCATCCAGATCCATTGTTGGTGGGGTTCAGAGTGCTCTCTGTAGGGTTGCCACTTTTTGATGTAAGAAATAAGGGACATTTACGGGATTTTTCACAAAAATAAGGGACACTTAATTAAGAACTTGAAACTCAAACATTAGGTATAAATAGTTTTATTAACAGAATAAGATAATTATTGAAACTCACAAAAGAAACCGACTTGCACCCTCTTGACAGTACATAGTATGTTTCTGCATGTTTTGTCGTGCAGAAAATTTTTATTAGAACTACCTAATTTTCTCCATCTGTATTTAGTCCTTGACTTTGCTGACTTTAAAAGTGCACTGTCTAAACATTAAAATAAAATAAATTTTATAAGACAGTACATCTTCATTTTTATTATGTCAATAGTTTAATGATATAGTATTGTGTGGGATACACAGCATTGTATAGTTTTGGCCTATTTTAAGAGTAACTCTCAAGCAACCAGAAACTATCTTTATCCAACATGATCTAACATTCCCCTTGGGTAACAGTTAATTGAGTCTACTGTACTTTGAAAAAGTCCTGTATCGCCTCTTCCTTCCAACAGGGACGCAGGCAGGCACACACTCGCAAGCGTGCGACTGCCAGCCCGCCCCGCGAGTTGGAATCCCCGGGCAGGCATTGCCATGGAAACCGCAGCATGTGCCTTCCTCTGGTCAACACCGCCCAGTCCTGTCCTGTTAGTCAATAATAAGGGACAGGGCCTGAAAAAACGGGACACAAATTTTAGGGCCAAAATAAGGGATGTCCCTTAGAATAAGGGACATATGGCAACCCTAGCTCTCTGGATAAGGGTGAACTGCAACTCCCACAATCCAAGGTCAATATTCCAGTATTTTCTCTTGGTCATGGTCTGTGTGCCAAGTTTCATTCAAATCTGTTGTTGGAGAGAGTCACAGTGTGCTTAGGAAGTGAGAACAATCTGGGAAGATACATACAAACAAAAATGGATAGATAGATAAAACATATTATAGACATATAGAAATAGATAAATTCACATGCATTATAGCAACTGCCTTTTGCATTGCATTGCAAAGTTGCATTTGCAATTTGCAACATCATTAGAGAAATCAAATATACTATAACCTAAATCTATATGTTGCATAGCTGTTTCCTGCATAGGATGAGTTGCTTTTCCACAGGGCCTCAACTCTAAAGTTTACGGGATGCGCCAATTGATTTCTGTGGGAATGGAGCACCGTCAGCTTCTCCCAGAAGAGAATTCAGCATCTGGCTGGGAGGGACCCATATAGATCCATGTCTTTGTGTTGGCTTTAAAAGCCAGGCCATGAGAGACCGCTTATGTGGCTTAAAAGAGCAATGACTCACCCCCATCCCCTCCTGGTTCCCATGAAGTCAGAAGTCACTTGTGGTGCTAATAACGACAACTGAAAAGGGGAAAGGGTTGGCGAGCCAAGCTCACGTGACTGCCGTGGAGTCTAGGTACACTGAGAAAATTCACACACAGATGCCGATACTGCGTGCGGCTTTGTTTTGCCCGATTCCCAAGGGAGCTGCCCCTTTATTACAGAAGGCCCCCAAGGTATCAGCTACACAAGCCCATCCATTGGCAGCTTGACTTGGGTGCCCCCTGGGACCACATTGCTGCCTGGCCAAGTAAACAGACCTATCAGCATTTTTTTTCTGGAGGCTGATCCTACAGATAAAAGTTCAACAGAGTCACTGGTTAGTGCAACAGTAGGAGAGGCTAAAACCAATTAATGTTAAGATTAAGGAAAGGCCTGAGATTATCTTAAAATAAGCTTGCATTGGTTTTTGGAGATATTATGTACAGCAGGAGGGGAGGAGTATTTAATTTCAGTAATGAATAAGTTGGTTTCCCTTATAAACTTGCCAATTAAAATGATCAGAAAGGCACCACATGTACAAGAGTTGAATGAAAAGTAATGCCTCCACCTTCGTAACTCCTCAACAGATGGCCGTAATTTTATGCGGCAGGTACTGGCTTGTTCAGTAGACTCTCCTCTACAGTTCCATTTTGGCGGGAAGCCTTAGCATTGAACGGTTGTGTTGTTAAAGTGCGAAGTACGGAACCCTGCGCAGATGGTCGGTTAATGCGACTTAAGCCAGTGTTTTTCAACCTTTTTTGAGCCGCGGCACATTTTTACATTTACAAAATCCTGGGGCACACCACCAACCAAAATGACACAAAATGACACTCTAACATACTATATTGTACTATACCATTATACTGTAATATTATTGGTACTATTACAAGTAATATAAAATATATAATTTCAATATTGTATTATTTTTAAAAGTGTTATCTTGTATTACATTATAATAATATAAATATTATAGGTACATACAATATATTATCAGTAAAGCACAGGAGTTAATCCTGACTGTTATCATTACTCTCATAATCAATAACGATATACACCATGACTATGACAAATACTGATAATATAACAATATAATAGCATATACTAAGGGAAAATAATCATATTATGTTAATACATAGTTCATAATAATAATAATAATATAGCCCATGAGGCTCCTTCCACATCACATCACAGTCTCTGAGGCCCGGTAGGCCGCTTGCGTACCTGCCCGGAGGCGGGCTCTATTTGTTCCCCATGTCGTGGCAGCAGTGGGTGAAGAGGCAGTAGAGCCGTGGGTAGGAGAGGAAGCCCGTGAAGGCAGAGGCGGTGGCGCCGCCCAGGGCCAGGCTCAGGCTCAAGAGCTCCACTGCCCCAGCCAGCCGGACCAGCGCCAGGCCCGCCGCCAAGCCGAGCACCGCCAGGCACACCCACCGCCGCATCGCCTCAGACGAGGCACTTCCGCTCCACTGGCATCCCCTCAGGGAAGGCGCTTCTGGTCCCGCCGCCTCCACCGCCACCATCTTGGTGCCAGGCAGGAGTTCAAGGCCACCGCAACGGGATTGGCCTGTGGGGAATAAAGCAGCGTGGCTTATTCAAGACTCAAGAGGTTCCAATTCCCACCTGATGATCGCTCACAGCACACTAGTGTGCCGCGGCACACCGGTTGGGAAACACTGACTTAAGCAACGTGAAGTCTTTGAATTATTGACAGCAGAAGGTGTCACCCCAAAGGAGATTCATCAGAGAATGCAAGCTGTTTATGGTGATTGTGTTGATGTGAGTACTGTGCGCCGTTGGGTGAGTAAGTTTAAAGATGTTGAGGTGGGAACATCTGACTTGCGTGACAAACAAAGAGTTGGACGTCCTGTAACAGCAACCACTGAGTTTCACAAGCAAAAGGTTGACAGATTGATTCAGGACGATCGTCGTATCACTCAGAGACAAATTTCAAGCATAATCGGCATTTTGCAAGAACGTGTGGGTCACATTATTGCTTTGCTTGGCTATCGGAAGATCTGTGCACAATGGGTACACAGCAGAACTTCAGAGACTGGATCTCACCATCGTACGGCATCCTCTATACAGTCCAGATTTAGCACCGTCTGACAACCTACTGTTCCCGATAATGAAAGAAGATCTCAGTGGACATCATTATGCTTCTGATGAAGATGTTGAGAGAACCGTAAGACGCTGGTTGCGGAAACAGAGTGTCGACTTCTTCCGTGACAGCTTCAGAAAACTTGTTCATCATTGGAAGAAATGTACCCAATTGTCTGGTGTTTATGTGGAAAAGTGAATATTGGTAGTTAAGGAGCACATTCTAAGGATTATTTCTGCGTTTGTTTTATTAAAATATTCCCATCCAAACCCAAGTAACGAAGGTGGAGGCATTACATTTCATTCAACCCTCGTATTATTAGAAAGCTCCAGGTGGTGCAGTAGGTTAAACCCTTGTGCTGGCATATAAACTACATCAGTGTAAATTAGCATAATGCCATTAATACTTGTTAAATTACTTGGGATTTATGCTTGTAACAATAAAATATGTTTTAAAAAACCAAAAAAAAACCCACCCCTGTGCCGGCAGGAATGAAGGCTGACAGGTTGGAGGTTTGAATCTGGGGAGAGCGCAGATGAGCTCCCTCTGTCAGCTCCGGCTCCCCATGCAGGAATAGAATCATAGAATCATAGAGTTGGAAGAGACCTCATGGGCCATCCAGTCCAACTCCTGCCAAGAAGCAGGAACATGAAAGAAGCCTCCGACAAGGATGGTAAAACATCAAAACACCCGGGCATCCCCTGGGCAATGTCCTCGCAGACGGCCAATTCTCTCACACCAGAAGCGACTTGCAATTTCTCACGTCACTCCTGACATGAAAAAATATATAGAGAGAGTACTAGATAGATAGTAATTGGTATCTTTTAGGAGACCATTAAACCAGGAATTTGCTGTAGACCTGCAAAAGCATTTCAGAATAAATGCAGAACTTAGAGCTACTTAACTACAGCAGCTAGATTATCTCAGAGTATTGGAAATAGCAACCTTCTGCAAGCTTCCTATACTAGTTATTTGTTATGTGTATGATTGTGATAGCTTACTATATTGTTTGTATATGATTTAGTATGCAGCTTTTCCTTACTCTATGTTGTTCGAGGCTGTGGGCGGGACTGCAGACCATGTGACCAGATTTTAGTATTTGCTCTATTTCCTGGCGTATAAGACTACGTTTTAACCCAGGAAAATCTTCTCAAAATTTGGGGGTCGTCTTATACACCGGGTATCATCTTATAAGGTGGGTGCTGAGACTTACAAGCAGGACTGTGGTTGTGAAGGGCTCAAAAATGGCTGTGGCCACATCTCCGCTGTATGCGGCGACCATATAAAAACCATATAAAAACAGCAAGGAGGGTGCTGTAAAAGTACGGTAGAAGAAAATCTATTCACCAGGATTCGTGGAAAAAAGTGACTTAACACAGTCCTGATAACGAGGTGAGGGGGTGCCTCACCAGGAAGGTGTAAGTGAAGGGCAGAGCAAGCTGCAGGCATCTGGGATGCCCAGAGTATGGAAAAAAGAGATAGAGTGGCGCTGTACCCAAAAAATATGCCTCTTTCACCTGTCTGGCCCGCCTTTGTATCCCATTACCGTACCTCCCTCTCTGCCTCTCAGATCTCGCTCCTGAGGACTGCAGTGAAGTGGCGCAGGTGTGCATGTGCGCATGTGCAAGATCTGAGAGGCAGAGAAGTACAGTAATAGGAAAATTACCATATTTAAATCAAATCTGATTTTTTTAAAAAAAATGGTTTGTGTTGGAAGAGGGGTAGTCTTATATGGCAAGTATATCCCCACTTCTATATTTAACTGGAAAAGTTGGGGGTCATCTTATACGCCCAGTCATCTTATATGCTGGAAAAGATGGTAATTATTAGTCATATTTATAACCCATCCTTCTCACCCCGAAGGGGACTCACAGGTATTCAGACTGAAACTCCACTTAATGAAGATAGTACAGTATAGTTTATGAAGTGAGCAGTGTTACTATGCACTTAGTAGCGTCAGTATGCTCCAGTGAGTAGTCAGTCTTTTCTGAGTCAATGTTCAGTAATGTATTAGACTGAAGAGAGTGTTAGTCTGTATACAACAAAGGAGAGACTAAAATAGAATGCTTTAGAGCAGTGTTTCCCAACCGCTGTGACGCGGCACAGTAGTGTGCCATAATGGACCTTCTGCTGTGCCGCGGGAAAAGCTCTCTGCCCCCCCTTCCTTCCTTCCTTCCTTCCCCCCTCCTCCTGCCGCTTGGGGGAGGAGGAGGAAGGGCCGGGCGGCGGAGATTAAAAAGAAGGGGCCGGGGCACCGCCTCCTTCAGTCGTTTCCCCAGCCAGCCTCCAATCCGCTATGACTCCCGCCATGACTCTCGCCCCTCGCTTGCTGAAGTCAAGCGGAGGAGGAAGCTGGGAGGAGGGGGAGGGGCATGGTGCGACCTGGCTCCGCTCCCTCCCCCTGGCTTCCGCTCTCCCACAGCTTCTCCAGCCTTGAGGGGACAGTGCCAAGCCAGCACTGCACTGGCTCTGCCACCGCTGGCTTGGCATTGCCCCCTCAAGGCTGGAGAAGATGTGGGAGAGCTGAAGCCGAAGAGGGGGCAGAGCCAGGTTGGGAGTGCCATGCCCCGCCCCCTCCCCGGCTTCGGCACTCCCAGCAGCTGCTTCCACCAGGCCACCATCCCCCAGTCGTTCTTTACTGTGTTAGACTGTCATTTTGTGTCATTTTGGTTGGTGGTGTGCCCTCGGATTTTTTTAATGTTAAAAGTGTGCCGCGGCTCAAAAACGGTTGGGAAACACTGCTTTAGAGAACTTACTGTTTAAACTGTCAGCCAATAAGAAATGTACCCGTATGCTGAATACATGAAGTTTGTAAGTACGGAGCTGAAGTGGCTGAGGGGGGAAAGGAAGGAGCTTGAGGATGTTAGGAATTGTGGGAGTCCAAAAAACATGGATGGCTGAAGTTTGTCCATGCCTGCCCTATGCAGTGTTTCGTTGAGGAAGTGGTTTCATTCTTTCAACCTCAAAATTCCCCAAACCTGAAGGGTTAACAAAAGCATGAAGTTTTGTTGTTTATTCGTTCCCTCGTTTCCGACTCTTTGTGACCTCATGGACCAGCCCACGCCAGAGCTCCCTGTCTGCAGTGGCCACCCCCAGCTCCTTCAAAGTCAAGCCAGTCACTTCAAGGATACCATCCATCCATCTTCCCTTTGGTCGGCCCGCTTCCTTTTCCTTCCATTTTCCCCAGCATCATTGTCTTCTCCAAGATTTCCTGTCTTCTCATTATGTGGCCAAAGTACTTACCTCCAGTAAGCAGCCGGGCATTATTTCCCGGAGTATGAACTGGTTGGATCTTCTCACAGTTCAAGGCACTCTCAGAATATTCCTCCAACACCACAGTTCAAAAATGTTTCTTTTCCTTCGCTTGGTCCAGCTCTCGTATCCATAGGTTACTACAGGAAACACAATTGATTTAACTATGCATATCTTCATTGCCAGTGTGATGTCTCTTCACTATTTTATCAAGATTGGTCATTGCTCTCCTCCCAAGAAGTAAACGTCTTCTGATTTCCTAGCTGCAGTCTGCATCTGCAGTAATCTTTGTGCCAAGAAAAACGAAGTCTGTCACTGCCTCCATGTTTTCTCCCTATGTGGCGCAACTGGCTGGGTGTCAGCTGCATAAGATCTCTACTGACCAGAAGGTCATTAGTTTGAGGCCTCTCGGGTCAAGGTGGGCTCTCGACCTATTGTGTAGCCTGTTGTCGACCTTTGCAACCCAAAAGACAGTTGCATCTGTCAAGTAGGAAATTAAGGTACCACTTAGTGGGGAGGCTAAATTTAAGTGATTTACGAGGCCATTAAAAAAAAGATCTCCAGGAAACAAGCTGAGGAATGAAGGAGTGTGACAGCTCCCCCTGGTGACCAGATGTTAAATTGCCTCTGTCTGTCTTGTGTGTTTGTGTGTCTAAATGTAATGTGTACATTGTAATCCGTCCTGAGTCCCCTGCGGGGTGAGAAGGGCGGAATATAAATGAAGTAAAATAAATAAATAAATAAATATGTTTGCCAGTTATCAAGCGTGAAGTAGTTTTCCAAAAACCCAAAAACAACTAATTTTGTTTTTAAGGCACCCCCCTTTAATCAATAATTAATTAAATTGAAAACTTAGCCAGTTAAGTTGCATAAAACTCCTTTTGCTTTCCTTTCTATAGCAAAAGAGGTTTACGCCTTTGTGGGGTATGATTAAATAGCTCGGCCCATATGAGCAGGGCGTGTCTTTTAGGTGGAGTGGCACGAGCTGGTTTTTACATCGCTGCTGTTAAAGCATTTAAAGAGCCAAGCTGTTAATCCCATTATAAAGGATATACAGATTGCTGCCCATTTTTGCTGAAATTCAAATAAATGGCCAGGGTGACAAACTCACTGGAAAGAAAGGTGGCCATTGTTTGACAAAACAACAAATGTGGAATTCTTATCACCGGTTAACAACTTGCTTTTCAACACCTCACTGCGAACTACTGTGCAAATGTTGACCAGCGCATGAAACTTGACGAAAGTCCTGACTTATTATCCCTTTTTTTGGTCTCCCACCACCGACGCTAACATAGGTAAACATTCCT
Source organism: Anolis apletophallus (assembly GCA_030556195.1). Taxonomy (NCBI): domain Eukaryota; kingdom Metazoa; phylum Chordata; class Lepidosauria; order Squamata; family Anolidae; genus Anolis; species Anolis apletophallus. The sequence continues at coordinate 33,006,387 of JARBWK010000003.1, read as the reverse complement.
ATAAAAACACAGATGTTGAACATTTTGCTTAATGCTATATTTCTGAAATGTGGTCTGGATTGGTAATGTTTGCCCAATTAAAAGCACTAAATTATATAGATCCACATCAGTACTAGGAATGTTAACAGCGTAACAGAAAAATACAAGACAGTGCCATGTAATACCTAAGCAAAGCAGTTTGGTTTTTGAAAGGAAGTTTTAGTAGCTGCTAATTCCAAGTTTCAGAAACTCTCTCTCTCTCTCTCTCTCTCCCTCTCTCTCTCTCTCTCTCTCTCTCTCCCCTCTCTGTATGTGTGTGTGTGTGTGTGTGTGTGTATATATATATAGCAGTGCCTGACATCCTGCTTTGCCCCAGCTGCAGAGCTGTTTGGGCTGGAAGTCATCCTGAAGAAAATGGAAGTCCTCTACCAACCTGCACCACAGGAAGAACACCATCATCCCCATGTCAGCATAGGCAAATCTGTGCTTAAGTCCGTTCAGCAGTTCACCTACCTGGGAAGCATCATCTCTTCAGACGCCAAGATTGACAAAGAGATAGATCACAGATTAGGAAAGGCATATAGTGCATTTGGAAGGCTTCACAAAAGAGTCTGGAGCAACAATCAGTGTGTACAGAGCCATTGTACTGTCTATTCTCCTCTATGGGTCTGAAACATGGGTCACCTATCGCCAACACCTAGGACTCCTCGAATGCTTTCATCAGCGCTGTCTTCGCACAATCCTAAATATACACTGGACCGACTATGTGACTAATGTTGCTGCTCATGAGCAAGTAGGGATCACCAGCATTGAGGCCATGCTATTGAGAACACAGCTGCGCTGGGCAGGGCACATCTCTAGGATGGAGGACCACCGCCTCCCAAAGATACTACTCTATGGTAAACTCGCCACGGGTCAGCGCAAGAGAGGCGCCCCCAAAAAGAGATATAAGGACTCCCTGAAACAACATCTCAGGCTCGGCCAGCTTGATCACCAACAATGGTCCACCCTGGCCTCACATCGGGAGGCATGGAGATGCACTATCCACAATGCTGCGGCCTCTTTCGAGAAGACATGCCGAATGGGGTCTCGAAGAGAAACGACAACGCAGAAAGAACCGCAACTTGGAAACAACATCACCCAAGGAGACTTTCTGCTGTGCTTTCTGCAACCGAACTTGCCTATCTCAGATTGGCCTTTTTAGTCACCAACGCTCTTGTAAAAAGTGTGGGATGAGTCCTTCCTAAGAATCTTCGTTCGCGAAGTAATGCCGATATATATATATATCTGTGTGTGTGCACACACACCTAAATACATACAGACATATAAAATGAATTACAAAGGACACTTTTCCGCAATGATTTATGCGTTTGGTGAATGCCTCTTGCTGTGAGTAAGTCCCTCTGAAACCAATAGGGGTCTTCACAGTGTGCAAAATTCAGCTTACATAAATCTTTTGGGGAATGAACAATGGAAGAAAGGATCAGTGCTAACTCAGAACATACAGTCTTGTTGGATATTGTATTCCATACAGACAAATGCAACTTTTGGAACAATGTTGTACTACAGCTATTTTTTCTCTTTTCTTTCCCGCAGCAAAGTATATAAAGCTAGAGTTAAGAACCTGGCTCATCCCCACCCTCTTCTATACCATGCATAACTTTATCTGCTTCTATCTCACTCCTAAACATCCATAACTTCTTTATATAGGTTGAACATCCTTTATTCAGAATTCCAAAATCTGAAATACCCCCAAATTATACACCTGAGAATCTGAGATAGAGACAGCCAACTGTACTTTGTTTTAATCTATTCCAGATCGTCATGAATGGTCCTAGATTTTAATAATATGAGTGGAAGAAGTTTCTCAGGTTATACAATTGTAATTTTACAATGTAGAAAAAATACTATTTTTTTCCTATTTATTTTCTCCACACCACGAATAATTGTATGGAGCCCTTGGTGGTGCAGTGGGTTAAACCAGTGTTTCCCAACCAGTGTGCCACGGCACACTAGTGTGCCGCGAGCGATCATCAGGTGTGCCTTGGGAAATTGGAACCTCCAATACCCTTTCTTCCCCCTCCTGCCGAACACTTTTTCTTCTCCACTCGGGCTCCCTTCTTCCCAGCCTCGCTCTGCTGACGTGTTCAGGAGGGGAGGGGGGAGGGGGGAAGATGTGACCCGTCCAGACGCTACTCACCCCATGTCTTCCTCCTTCCCCCCTCCCCTCCTGAACATGCTCATGCTGCCCCCTCGGATCAAAATGGCGGCAGAGGCGGCAGCGTGAGCAAAGCGAGGCAAAGCGAGCAGAGCGAGGCTGGGAAGAAGGGAGCCTGAGTGGAGAAGAAAAAGGAAATGTTCAGCAGGAGGGGGAAGAAAGGGCGTGAAGGGGAAAAAAGAGGTCTCTGTCGAAAGCTGGCCTGGGCAAACTTGGACCTGCCAGGTGTTTTGGACTCCAACTCCCACCATTCCTAGCAGCCTCAGGCCCTTTTCTCCCCCCCCTCAGCCACTTAAGCAGGAAAGGGCCTCAGGCTGTTAGGAATGGTGGGAGTTGTAGTCCAAAGCACCCAGAGAGCTGAAGTTTTCCCATGCCTGTTTTAGGGACCTTAAAGTGGTGAGCCTCCTTCCAACATTGTGATTCTGGATAGAAAACAAACAACAACATAACATTGTTTGAGTCCACAGTGCTCTCTGGGTGTAGGTGAACTACAACTTCCAAACTCAAGGTCAATTTCAAAGCAAACCCTTTCAGTACTTTCTGTTGGTAATGAGAGTTCAATATGCCAAGTTTGGTTCAATTCCATTGTTGCAAGAGTTCAGGATGCTCTTTGATTGTGTGTTAACTATAAACCCCAGAAACTGTAACTCCCAAATGTCAAGGTTTATTTTCACCAAATTCCATCTGTGTTCACATTTCGGCATATTGAGCATTCATGGCAAGTTTGGTCCTGATCCAACATTGTTTGAGTCCACAGTGCTCTCTGGATTTTGGTTGGTGGTGTGCCCCAGGATTTTGTAAATGTAAAAAATGTGCCGCGGCTCAAAAAAGGTTGAAAAACACTGGGTTAAACTGCTGAGCTGCTGAACTTGCTGACTGAAAGGTCACCGGTTCAAATCTGGGGAGCAGGGTGAGCTCTCACTAATCTGCACGGCAACAGGGACGGAAGGAGCGATTCCCGCCAGAGGAGCTCCACTTCCGTCCCTTGCAGAGGGCTGGGAGCCATTTTGGTGGCCATGAGCCCCTGTTGTTTTAGCCTCCTTCTTCTTGGCTGGAGCCGCCATGTTGGAAATCTGCAAAGGTGCAGGTTGGGCCTCCAAAGTGGCCGTAGCCTCCGTGAATTGGAGCGGAGGGGTGGAGGGCAGCAAAGCCCTTTCACATAAGGCGGCCTTTAGGCGAAGGGCTCGGTTCTTCCTTGTCTGAGGGGTGAACGCCTTGCAGATGGCGCACCCCTGAGCCAGATGCCCCTCTCCCAAACAGGCCAGGCATAATGCATGGCCGTCCTTGTCAGGGAAGAGGTTAGGGCAGGCTGAGCACCTCTTAAATGAGGTCGTGGAAGACATGATGAGGGAAGTCCAAGTCAGATAATCCGTAAGACAGTCCAGTCAGGGATGGAGAATTCAGAATGGTCAAAAGGCAGTCCGGTCAGTCAGAATATAGCAGTCCAAAAATAGCAAAGAGCGAAGGTTCTCACTAGTGCACTGAAGCGCGGGAGAACTGAAGGCTGAAGCCCCTCCCACTGGCTATATATGCTCGGGAGAAATGGGCGGGGCTTCAGCTGAGCTTGATTTTTGTCTAGAAGGTTCCGAAATTCTATTGCGCAAGCGCAACATATCACATGTATGAATTCACAGTGACCACGAAAAGGCAACATGCTCTCGCTCCCGCCTACTTCTCAAATGTGGCTGGTGGGGACGAGGGATAGGGCCTTCTCGGTGGTGGCTCCCCGCCTGTGGAATGCGCTCCCTATCGATGTACGGTCCACCTCATCCCTCCTGGCATTCAAGAAAAAAGTAAAATCCTGGCTGTGGGACCAGGCGTTTGCACACCAGCACAAGGCAACACTTTAGATGGGATTTTAATGGAAAGTGGATTAATAGGGCCAATGCTTGTATGGACAGAACATTGTTTTAATCTGGAATGAATGCGTATGATGTTTAGGTAATTGTATTTTAATGTATTTTAATGGTCTTATATTGTTACTGTGTGCGCATCAAATTGCGCCTTACTGTAAGCCGCTCTGAGTCCCCCCTCGGGGGTTGAGAAGAGCGGGGTAAAATCCTGAAATAAATAAATAAATATGAGTCGATCAATAGGTACCGCTTCGGCAGGAAGGTAACGGCACTCCGTGCAGTCATGCCGGCCACATGACCTTGGAGGTATCTACAGACAACGTCTGTAGATGAGCACCAACCCACAGAGTCGGACACGACTGGACTTAATGTCCGGGGAAAACCCTTTCCTTTATCTATGAATAATTGTATATAATTCTGGTTTGGAAAAGTTGCTCTTCTGGACTACAGCTACCAATACGCCAGAGTTTGACTATTGGATGCTTCTAAGAGTTGTTGTCTGAAAACATCACTTTTCCAACTTCTGTTAATAAATGTAATACCCTAGCTAGTGTTTATTGCACATTATTATTACTTCTCTGGCACCGAAGAAAGTTATGTTTGCAATTTAACATCCAAGAACTTCACATTGCTTTAGCATCTACCACGTTGGGGTTTTCTGGTCATTTTTTTAAAAAAAATAAAATACGAATGTTGAACCGAGAAGTAAATTATTGTTTCTTTGCGAGACCCCCAACTATACTTCATGTTAAAAATGAGGCAGTTATCTTGCCAAATATTTGCATTGCTCTGCATCCTGCAGGACTCCCTCCTGTGCCAGGAATAATCTTACATGGCATTAATCAGATTTGCCAAGCAACTGAAGCCATAATTCCTCTCTCAGCACAGCTTTAACGGGATTTGAAAACTCCTGCCATGCAGGAAGTGTTGCCTGCTTAAGCCGAAGCATCCTGGGGTGGGGGTTGGGGGGATGCATACACCGAAGGTCCTAAATTAAGAATAGCAACATTAAAAAAGGCACTTTGCGCTTCTTCTGAATTGCCTTCTTTTCTAAATGCAGAAATTTAGCAAAAAATGCCCAGCTTTGAAAAGTCACTTTTTAGAGTCGAAATGTCAAGATTGTCCCTGGGAGTTGTATCCCCCAGAAATACCTTTTCCACACTCCTCAAATTCGATGTTAGGGATTACTAAGGAAAGGCGTTACAATACAATGACTTTGGTCATAAACTGGTGATATAGTTATATTTATATGGAACGGCTCACACAATGTTATTGGAGAATGAGATTAACAATGAAGGCATTGGCTTTTTATATGTTTTTAATGGTTTTTAAATGGATTTTATAATGATTGTTTTAAATGTTTTAATTGTATATTGTAATTTGTTATGACATCGAACTGCTGCCAGGTTGTAAGCGACTTTCAAGTTTGATAAAGGTGGATAGAAATACCGTAAACCAGGGGTGCCCACACTTTTTCAGCATGCGAGCTACTTCTAATAAAACCAAGTCAGAAAGATCTACCTACCTCCTCAAGGCTGGAGAGGGGAGGGGCAGGGCTTGGCGCAGCCTGGCTCCGCCCCCCTCTGGCTTCAGCTGTACCAGCAGTTTCTCCAAGCTTGACGATGGCAGTGCCAAGCCAGCCTTGTGCTAGCTATGCCACCACTGGCTTGGCACTGCCATCGTCAAGCCTGGAGAAGCTGCTGGTAGAGCGGAAGCCAGGGGGCGGAGCCAGGCCGCACCAAGCCCCGCCCCCTCACCTCTGGCTTTGGAGCTCCCAGCAGCTTCTCCAGGCTTGACGATGGCAGTGCCAAGCCAGCCTTGTGCTAGCTATGCCACCACTGGCTTGGCACTGCCATCCTCAAGCCTCAAGGGGGAGGAAGAGGTCTCTGTCGAAAGCTGGCATGGGCAAACTTGGACCTTCCAGGTGTTTTGGACTCCAACTCCCACCATTCCTAGCAGCCTCAGGCCCTTTTCCTTTTTCCCCCTCAGCCACTTAAGCAGGAAAGGGCCTCAGGCTGTTAGGAATGGTGGGAGTTGAAGTTTTCCCATGACTGTTTTAGGGACCTTAAAGTGGTGAGCCTCCTTCCAACATTGTGATTCTGGATAGAAAACAAACAACAACATAACATAACATTATTTGAGTCCACAATGCTCTCTGGGTGTAGGTGAACTACAACTTCCAAACTCAAGGTCAATTCCCAAGCAAACCCTTTCAGTACTTTCTGTTGGTAATGAGAGTTCAATATGCCAAGTTTGGCACAATTCCATTGTTGCAAGAGTTCAGGATGCTCTTTGATTGTGTGTTAACTATAAATCCCAGAAACTGTAACTCACAAATGTCAAGGTCTATTTTCCCCAAACTCCATCTGTGTTCACATTTGGGCATATTGAGTATTCATGCCAAGTTTGGTCCTGTTCCAACATTGTTTGCGTCCACAGTGCTCTCTGGATATAGGTGAACTACAACTCCAAAACTCAAGGTCAATGCCCACCAAACTCTTATAGTATTATCTCTTGGTTATGGGAGTTCTGTGTGGGAAGTTTGTGTCTTTCTGCCATTCCTGCCAGGATATCTATGTTGTGTTCATCAAAACAGGCCCAGGTTTCACACTGAGTGTATAAATACATTAAAAAACGTATTAACTATATGTATTACTCTGTTAGAGTGCCATTTTGTGTCATTTTGGTTGGTGGTGTGCCCCAGGATTTTGTAAATGTAAAAAATGTGCCGCGGCTCAAAAAAGGTTGAAGAACACTGCTTTAGATGCAGCCTAGAAATACATTCGCTTTTTAAGCTGGTACATCACACTTCTGACTTATAGTGATCTACTAAGGTCCGTTCCACATGTACCACATTCAAGTGTATATGCACATGCAGGTTCAGCTGTGCATCTGGTTGCATATTTGTGTGTGTTCAGTTGCATAACATTGCAATTCCACACAAAGGCCACATAGCACAATTGATATTAAGAGATTTGCATTGCACAGCTTGAGATTTCAACCAGTGAGTTTAGGGAAAGGTGTTTAAATCACTGGGAGTGAACATCCTTGTCATATAAAGCATAATTGAGTTCAGTTCTCCTCATTTTCAGGAAAACAGGAAAACATCCTTGGCCTAAATTCCATTTTTAGCCTCAACAACAGCACAATCTTTGAAATAAATGGATGTATATGTATGTTGACCTATCATTAAACTATTGATTCAACGAGCTTACTCTAGTTGGGACTTAGCAAAAGGACCCCATCCTTTTAGATTGCTGCTGCTTCTCTCAATATAAAACAATATGGAGCTAGGGAGCCATTTATTTATTTATTTATTTATTTATTTATGTACTTACTTGTTTGCTTACTTATTTACTTATATATTTATTTATTTATTTAAAACTTTTATACCCCGGCCTTCTCAGGGACTCAGACCGGCAAACAGCAAGTATTCAATGCTAACATTTAAAATGTAAAAACATCATAATTTACAATAAAATTATCAAATACAATATCATAAATACATTTAAGAAGCCTTTCGGCAAAGTAAAATCAGGTCCAACTCAATCGATATATTCGGTCCATATCAAGTGGTTAGCGACTTTAGTCGCTTCACGATCTCCTCCTTCATTCCGTGAAGGCCTCATTTCACAGCCACGTTTTCACCCGCTTCCTAAAAGTCAGGAGGGAGGAGGCGGATCTAATTTCATTTGGGAGGGAATTCCACAGCCGGGGGCCACCACAGAAAAGGCCCTGTCCCTCGTCCCCACCAGACGTGCCTGCGAAGATGGTGAGACCGAGAGCAGGGCCTCTCCAGACGATCTTAGCACTCTTGACGGTTCATAGGGGAGAATACGTTCGGACAGGTAAACAGGGCCAATGGCCTTCTGTAGTACACGTTGAGGATCTCTTATCCAAAATACTTGAGACTAGAAATGGTTTAGATTTGGATGTCTTTTCATTAAACATTTGCAGGTTTAACTTTTGCGGATGTGATTATACACAGATTTGATTATTATGGTTGAGAGTCGGCTGCATTAAAATCACTGCTGACTGAAAGGTCATGAGTTCAAAGCTAGCCCGGGTCGGAGTAAGCTCTCAACCATTTGTTTAGCTTGCTGTCAACCTTTGCAGCCCAAAAGAAAGCTGCATCTGTCAAGTAGGAAATTTAGGTATTGCTTATGGGGGGGGTAATTTAACTAATTTATGATGCCATAAAACCCTCCAGCAGCGTGCAAAAGAATGAGGAAGTACTCCATCTGTGTCACAAGTGGATGGTGAGGCGACAGCTCTCCTGATAGCTGGAATTCAAGCATACCCTCATGAAGATGGAAAGTTAAATAGCCTTTGTGTGTCTGTCTATACATGTTGTGTGTCTCTGGCATTGAATGTTTGCCATGTATATATGCATTGTGATCCACCCTGAGTCTCCTGCGAGGTGAGAAAGGCAGAATATAAATACTGTAAGTAAATGAATAAATTTCTAGATCAGCCTCCACTAAGACCGCTATGGACTGTTTGCAAACCAGATGTCGCCCATCCTATCTCTGTGCATTTAATTTTTATTGTCTAAGTATAGTGCCTTACTTCAAATTCATTTTGTCAGGACAAATCTGGTTTAAACTGGCCAACAATGATAATTTGGTTCAAATGTTACCTCTATCAGAAATTCACATTAGATAAGGACCACAGCAGCCTTATGGTTGCCTTCAAAGAGCTGTTGAATCCATGGATGGAGAATATGTGGATACAGAGGGGCAACTATAATTTTTATACATAGTAGTTGGTGCTCTTTAGTTTTTGCCCAATTTGGATCTCCCAATGTCATTGAACGACAACTCCCACCACTTTTGATGATCTGTCATGTGGACTGGGGATAATGGGAATTGCAATCCAACAACAGGTTAGACATCAGATCCACGAGCCTTGGATCTAAATCCAAACCTTCTGAACAAACTTCAGCTTTCTAGATTTTACTATATCACGACTCCCATTTATGAGCCATGGTGGCACAATGGATTAAATAAACCCTTGTGCTGGCTGGACTGCTGACCTGGTGGTTGGGTTGCTGATCTGAAGGTTGCTGGTTTGAATCCACAACATGGGGTGAGCTCCCGTCTGTCAGCTCTAGCTTGCAGGGGCATGAGGGAAACCTCGCAGCAGGATGGTAACACATCCGGGCGTCCCCTGGGAAATGTCTCTGCAAATTCTCTCACACCAGAAGCGACTTGAGAAACAATGTTCCCAAGTCGATGCTGACACGATTAAAAAAAGCTCTAATCATGATGTCTAACGATGAGGAAGACGGGAGTTGTAGTCCAGCAGCTGGAGGGCCACATAAAATGACACAGAGGGCCAGATTCGGCTTGCAGGCCTTGAGTTTGACAAACCATATCCTACATATTCTGTTTTGCATTATGGGAGTGATGGGGAGGAGGAGGATATGGTGGTTTGGTTCTTATAGGTATGACAGCAGAATCATGTGAAACTCTACCAACTTTCTATAGTGCTAAGTATTACTAATAGTGTTAAACATCTGATTGTGCTATTTTAAGATCAAGCATGTGTTGCTACTTTCAGTATGAATTTTCTGTCTGCCTTTTTCATGAACCTATATCATATTGGTGAAGAAAAAAAGTGCTGTCGCTGTCATAGGGGGGTCAGAAAAAGTGCTGCCATTTTCCTATCCAAACAGCGATATTGGTTTTAACTTCATATTGCCACTCAACTCAAATTAAAATTTGCTGGTCAGCTACTCTGTCTCCCCCTAAATTAAAGGTGCCTGTTATTTCTGAGGTTTGCCACGTAAACTGAATATTCCACAGGGTTGAGTTGGGACCCCTGGGGGTCATGTGGGGGTGTCAGAGGGTTTGCCAAAGATTATCAGAAAACACAGTATTTTCTGTTCATCACAGGGTTCTGTGTGGGAAGTTTAGCCCAATTCTATCGTTGGTGGGGTTCAGAATGCTCTTTGATTATAGATGAACTATAAATCCCAAACAAATAGAACAGGGGGCTACACCGTACTATACAGAAATAGAGCAACTAGGGTTGCAAATAGTTGACTTTAACTATTTATTTGCAACCCTAGTTGCTCTATTGAACTATAAATCCCAGCAACTACGACGCCCTAATGTCAAAGTCAACACCCACCAAACCCTTCCAGTATTTTCTGTTGGCATGGGAGTTCTGTGTACCAAGATTTGTTCAATTCCCAGTATGTTATACTTATTTTGCACAAGTTGCCATTTGTATACAGATCTAGACACGTTTCATTATTTGTGAATGCATATTTTCCGATTATATATTAGATTGTTTGTGTCAAATAATAATTATTATTATTAATAATAATGATAATAAAGATATGTTGATAGTTCAGAATGCTCTCAGATTGTAGGTTAAATATAAATCCCAGCAACTATAACTCTCAAATGACAAAATCAGTCCCACCCCCCAACCCCACCAGTGTTCACATTTGGGCAAATTGAGTATTCATGCCAAGTTTGGTCCATATCCATCATTGTTTGAGTCCGCAGTGCTCTCTGGATGTAGGTGAACTACAACTCCAAAACTCAAGGTCAATGCCCACCAGTGCCTTTGGCATTCCGCCATGTAAGCGTCGCGTGGGCGGCGGGTCCTGCGAGGGCGCCGCCACGCTGGCCGCCCCTCCACCACGCCTCCCTGCCCGGGAGCCAGTGCTCCCCGCTGGCGGAGCAGCCGGTGATGCAGCCGGGCGGCGCAGGCGGTGCAGCCGGTGATGCAGCTGCGCCGGACGTCACTGCGCAAGATGCGCAGGCTCAAGGTCGTGACGTCACCACGCATGCGCAGGTGTGCGTGACGTCACCGCGCAGCTGCGTGTGACATCACCGCGCATCCAGCAGCCATGGGGGGGCGCAGAAATAAGGCTCGCCTACCCCCCCCAGGAGAGGTGAGACCGCCCCTGATGCCCACCACACCCTTCCAGTATTTTCTGTTGGTCATGGGAGTCCTGTGTGCCAAGATTGGTTCAATTACATCGTTGGTGGAGTTCAGAATGATTGTAGGTGAACTATAAATCCCAGCAACTACAAATGACAAAATCAATCCCTCCCCAACCCCACCAGTATTCAAATCTGGGCGTATTGGGTATTTGTGCCAAATTTGGTCTAGTGAATGAAAATGCATCCTGCATATAAGATTTACATTATGATTCGGAACAGGAGCAAAATTACAGTTATGAAGTAACAACGAAAATCATTTTATGGTTGGGGGTCACCAAAACATGAGGAACTGTATTAAGGGATCACGGCATTAGGAAGGTTGAGAACCAGTGGTGCAGATCATGCAAAACTATGGACTGCTCTTTAAGAAATAGGCGTACCACTGAAGGAGATTCATTGAGTTGCAGAAGAAACGCCAGGAGAGAATGCTACCTAAGCATAGGCTAGGCATAGAGAAGGAGACAGGTTTAGCAAGCACGTTAGAAACCAGCAGTGATTGGTTTAGAAGGGATGCCATCTCATTGGTTGCCCTGATGCATTACAATTGGCTCAGAGAAAACCATGTGCTCTTTGTTTACTAGACAGTGATTGGTCTAGGAGACATCACATGTGTTAGCTTAATGAAACACCCACTTGGCTGGTCCGTGGGAAAAGCTTATCAGAAAAGTAACAATATAGGGACAATCTACGCACATAGAGAAAGCTTAAATAACTGGTCAGGAAAATAAACTGCGTAGTGTTTGTCAGCCAATGAATTATTAGATTACCTAATGCATTGTTAATTGGTTAGAATCAGAAGCACATCATGAATGATAGCCAGTGAAATGAATGAATGGGGTGGGACTTAGACCGGCTCCATTGATTGTATAAAACTGAATGACTGAAAGGAGGGGGGTGTTCTGTTCCTTGCGTCTTGTTACGCCAAAGGGCAGACCCCTACAGCTGTGGATCTGGAATAAACTGTGTTTCCTGAAAAGTAACCCAGTTGTCACGTCTTCTCGTTCCTGCGCCCGCACGGATAGCAGCCTTGGAGTCAAAGGGGTAATATTTGGTAGGATTTTTCCTGCTACACCACCACATTTGATTGTCCTGATATACAACCTGTACTCAGGACAAAAAGATACATGGAATGGTTTCCAATCGGCAAGAGAACCAGGCAATGCTGCGTTTTATCAGCCTGTCTGCTTAATTCGTATGCTAAGCATATCATAAGCAAAGCAGGGAGAAACAGGATATGCAGATGACACCGTACTACTAACTGAAAATAGGAAAGACTTGGGACAGTTGCTTAGGGAAGCCAAGAAGCAAGTGCATTTACATTTGAACATTAAGAAATAATAATAAAAATAATAATTTCTTTACACCCCACCACTATCTTCTTGAGGGGACTAACATGGGGCAGCTAACATGAGGCCAAGCCCAAGAATTACAATCAAGCAAAATAAAATAAAATACAAACAGCAAATAATGACATCAAAGTGACATGCATACAATAGCAAAATCTGTATCTGTATCTGCATCTGTATACCTTAATAAAGCGGAATGTTTGTATGTATGTGCCCGGAGGGATATGTGGCAGCTTTCTGATTGGCTCCCACTGTGGGATCATTTGCATAAAGGACTCCCATTGGCCAGCCAACACAAACATTCCGACGCTCTAAAGTGCCAGAGGGGGGAAAGGAAAAGACCTGAGGCAGTCAGGCATGGTGGGAGCTTAAGTCCAAAACACTTTGCAGCCCCCAACAATGCGACAACAAAACCAAACTTGGCACACAGAACCCCCAAGACCCACTTTACGTCTTGGTGCAGTATGAGGGAGGATGGACCATGGATTAGCCAGCATTCCAACATCCCAAATCTCAAAAGTGCCAGACAGAGTTCTTTACAAAAAGGCTTCCTCAACTTGATTCTCCTGACTAGGCCTCAGCCTGAATTGACAGTAAGGCTTCCTCAACTTGATTCTCCTGACTAGGCCTCAGCCTGAATTGATAGTAAGGCTTCCTCAACTTGATTCTCCTGACTAGGCCTCAGCCTGAATTGACAGTAAGGCTTCCTCAACTTGATTCTCCTGACTAGGCCTCAGCCTGAATTGACAGTAAGGCTTCCTCAACTTGATTCTCCTGACTAGGCCTCAGCCTGAATTGATAGTAAGGCTTCCTCAACTTGATTCTCCTGACTAGGCCTCAGCCTGAATTGACAGTAAGACTTACTTAACTTGATTTTCCTGACTAGGCCCCCAACAATGACAGAACAAGACTACAGTTGGCACACAGATCCTCCCCCGACGCACTCTACATCCTGGTGCGGTTTGAAGGAGGGTGGACCACGGAGAATGGGACTTGCACTACCTTCACTCACTTACTCTGACTAGCACGGGTGACGGACCTGGACCAAACTTGGCACACATAACCCCCATGATGCCCTTTACGTCCTGGTGCAGTTTGGGAAAGATGGACCACGGATTATGGGATTTCTAGTATACAATAAAACAAACGCAAAATTAAACGATAAAGGAATTAAAATAGTTGGCAGGCGAAATGCAAAGGGCAACATTTATAAAAAAACCTGGGTGAGATGGATAAATGGAGTAATGTGTCTGGGGGGAGACTCAGAAGGGGTGAACAATGGGGCTAAACCAGAAAAAAACAAAGCAAAAAAACATATATGACTATATAACTTTCAAGTTAAAAAATTACGTGACCGAAATAGCTCAGAATATTCTGGATCATGTTTTAGTCATTAATATGAATGGAAATTATAAATGTGAAAATCAAAAGATTAGGACTTGGAAGAGCAGATATGAAATAATCAAACCAGGCCCGTATTACCCATAAGGCCACCCGAGGCCATGGCCTCGGGCGGCAGATTTAGGGGGGCGGCAGTTCCGGGCCTGAAGGAAGAGGGACAAGGCGCCGCCGGAAGTCCCGCCCCTAGGGAGACTCACGCGGCTTCCCCGCTGCCGCCACACTCGCACCGGCGCCCTTCCTCCCTTCAGTGAAGGGAGGAGGGGTGCCGGGTGCGCGCGGCGGCAGCGGGAAAGCCGCGTGAGTCTCCCCTAGGGCGGGACTCTGGCGGCGCCTTGTCCGTCATGCCGGCCGCCCCGCAAGAGGCCCTGCCCCCCGGGGGCGGCATTTAAACAGCCGGGCCTTGGGCGGCACAGTCCGCTAATCCGGGCCTGAATCAAACAAGATCCTGAACGTGTAAAGATATATTGTTGACAGGGGCGGTCTTTCCCATTACGCAGACTACGCAACCGCGTAGAGCGCCATCTTGACGCGGCGAGGTGGGGCGCCATTGTGGGGCACCGCAGCGCCGTATCTCTGTGCTGCTGCTGCGCTGCGGTGCCCTCCATGCTGCTGCTGCGCTGCGTCGCGCCTGGACAACCTTCTGGGCATGCGCGGAGATTTCGCGCGCATGCGCTGTATCTACGGAGCCCTCTTGAGCTTCGTAGATACAGCGCATGCGCGCGGAGATTTTCGCGCGCATGCCCAGTGCCTACGGAGTTCACTTGAGCTCCGTAGGCACTGGGCATGGGCACGAAAATCTCCGCGCGCATGCGCTGTATCTACGAAGCTCAAGAGGGCTCCGTAGATACAGCGCATGCGCGCGGAGATTTTCGCGCTCATGCCCAGTGCCTACGGAGTTCACTTGAGCTCCGTAGGCACTGGCCATGCGCGCAAAAATCTCCGTGCGCATGCGCTGTATCTACGAAGCTCAAGAGGGCTCCGTAGATACAGCGCATGCACGCGGAGATTTTCGTGCGCATGCCCAGTGCCTACGGAGTTCACTTGAGCTCCGTAGGCACTGGGCATGCGCGCGGAAATCTCCGCGGGCATGCGCTGTATCTCTAAGCTCAAGAGGGCTCCGTAGATACAGCGCATGCAAAGACGGAGATTTGCTTGCGCATGCCCAGTGCCTACGGAGTTCACTTGAGCTCCGTAGGCACTGGCCATGCGTGCGAAAATCTCCGCGCACATGCACTGTATCCACGAAGCTCAAGAGGGCTCCGTAGATACAGCGCACGAGACAAGCAAGCATGCCCAGTGCCTACGGAGTTCACTTGAGCTCCGTAGGCACTGGGTATGCGCGCGAAAAATCTCCGGTAAGTCAGGGAAGGCGAGAGGGGCGGCGGAGAAGAGGGGAGCCGAGTGAAAGGAGCCGGAGGAGCGGGGGAATAATGCTTTTTTTGGGGGCGCCAAAAGAGTGTTTGCTTACAACTTAGAATTACCTTAGACCGCCCCTGATTGTTGAACATGAAAGTTAGAGGAGTGCCCACGCCATCTTATTTCCAATTTCGATGGAGGGCAGTGAAAGCCAAACAGAGAAGAAAACCGATAAGAATACAATCAATGGATACTGTGGACTGGTGAAAAATACAAATAAATGGGTCCTAGAGCATATCAAACCTGAATTCTCTCAAAGCTAAGATGACTAAACTGAGGTTGTAGTACTTTGGCTTTGTCATGAAAAGAAGTGGCTTACTAGAGAGAAAAAACAACAGCGCTTGGTAAGCTAGAAGGCAACCGGAGACAATGAAGGCCACATTCCAGATGGAGCAACTCAATCAAGGAAGGCACAGCCTTGAACCTGCAAGACTCAAGCACAGCAGTGGATGAGAGGTTGACTTGGAGAAATGTCATTCAGAGGGTAGCCATTAAGTTGAAGTTGACCTGGCATCAGTTAACTACAGCACATTTTGAAGTGCAACCCTTTATCACGATCGTCTCCATAACCATGCCTTTAAAACCCACAGCTGTGTTTGATCCATATCAACAAACCAATTCGTGCCACTTTTATCCCCTCCAAGATCAGGTCCTTTGTAAAACGAAAGTGCTTAATTGCCTGTTTCACTCTGATCCCACCCAACCGAAAATACTTGCATTATTTCTAGAATTGCTCACAACTATCTTTGCCATAAAAGTCCAACTTCTCTCCATGCATTCTAATGTTTGTAGTTAAGCTTAGAAGGAGCAGGAAAGCCTAAGTGACACAGAGCTGTGATGTCTTTATCCTTGCTAGTAAAAAACACCCTATACATACACAACACCCTATATACACCCAAATAGATTACTGCAACGTGCTCTACGTGGGGCTGCCTTTGAGGACAGTTAGGAAACTTCAGTTGGTTCAATGGGTGGCAGCCAGAATACTAACTGGGGCGACATACAGGGAGCATACTAACCCCCTGCTGTGTCAGCTCCACTGGCTGCCTGTCCATCTCCGAGCCCAATTCAAAGTGCTGGTACTGACCTATACAGCTCTATACGGTTCTGGCCCAGCTTACTTGTCCAAACACATCTGCCTCTATGTCCCATCTCGCAGCCTAAGATCATCTGGGGAGGCCCTACTCTCGCTCCCACCAGCATCGCAAATGCGGCTGGTGGAGACGAGAGACAGGGCCTTCTCAGCGGTGGCCCCTCGCCTATGGAATGCAGTCCCAAACGAAATAAGATCGACTCCATCTACCCTGGCTTTTAGAAAAAAAGCTAAAGTCATGGTTCTGGGACCAGGCCTTCGGGCATCAAACGTAAATTGTACTTTGGACCTGACTTAATTGACACTTTGGACTTGACTGAACTGACAATCATTAAAGCTTGATGGCTTTAATTATTGCTGTACACAATGATTAAATGTAATGGTTTTAAATATTTATATTGATGTTGATTATATGATGTTTGTGATTTTATATTCTATTGTGGTGTTGCGGTCTGTTGTGCTGCGAATGTAAGCCGTGCTGAGTCCCCCGTGTGGGTGAGAAGCTCCGGGCTACAAATGCCATAAATAAATAAATAAATAAATAAATAAATAAATAAATAATTGTTCCTCTATGCAATAGCTTAGTAAATTGTGAGCATTCTTTAATATTTCCAGTAAAGAATGATGCTTTCCTAAGTGACTCATGTCTATTTCTGATTCTATTTTAATAGAGGTTGTTTTATCCAATTTATATGTCTGGTTTATGTCATGTATTATTGTTTTCATGTGTTGTTGTACTTTATGTATGGCACCTATGTGTGCTATTTTGTAAGCCATCCAAAGTCCCTATGAGAGATGGTGGCGGGGTAGAAATAATTTTTTGTGTGTGTGTGAAAGCTGGATAGTGAAGAAAGCTGATAGGAAGAAAATCAACTTATTTGAAATGTGATGACAGAAAGTTCTGCAGATCCCGTGGACAGTCAAAAAGATGACTGGATCAATTGACTCAGTCAAGGAAACCACAGCCTTGAGTTTGCACAACTTGAGTTGGATGGTTGGTGGGAACTTGGAGATCTTTAATTCATACGTTGGACCTCCCAGCATGCCTCACCTTTGCCATATGCTAATTAGGGTTGCTGGAAGGTGCAGTCCAACAAACCAATTCCTTCCCTGGTCTAGTGTAATGATTCCCAAGCTCTAGTCCTCCAGGTGTTTTGGACTTAACTTCCATGAGCCTGTGCTGCCTTGGGTAATGATGAGGCATTCTGGAAACCAAAGTCCAAAACACCTGGAAGACCATAGTTAGGGATACATCAATTTAATCTCTTTGAACTGGAATTGAGACTTCAAAATAGAGCTTGGAAATTTCTAAGTTTTCAGCTCCCAGAATTTCCCAGCAGAGCTGTTGGTGGATTCTGAGAATTAAACATGATGGTGGTGCTGGTGGTGGTAAAATGAGACATTACCCTTAGCAAGAATCCTGCTCTTCCCAATGACATTTTCCTTCATTCCCCAAATTTCTAGCATAGTAATGTAAGAACTTCAGTAGATCACCGATGCTATGAGTTTAACGGGCTGTATGGCCATGTTCCAGAAGCATGTTCTCTCCTGACACATTCACCCATGTCTATGGCAGGCATCCTCAGAGGTTGTGAGGTCTGTTGGAAATTAGGCAAGTGGGGTTTATATATCTGTGGAAGGTCCAGGGTGGGAGAAAGAATTCTTGTTTGTTCGAGGCAAGTGTAAATGTTGTCATTAATCATCTTAATTAGCATTTAATGGCCTTGCCGCTTCAAGGCCTGGGTGATTCCTGCCTGGGGGAATCCTTTGTTGGGAGATGTTAGCTGGCCCCAATTGTTTAATGGCTGGAATTCCCCTGTTTGCAGAGTGTTGTTCAGCCAGGCCTTGAAGCTGCAAGGCCATTAAATACTAATCAAGATGATTAATTACAACATTCACACTTCCTCTTTTACAGTGTTTTTCAACCTTTTTTGAGCTGCGACACATTTTTTACATTTACAAAATCCTGGGGCACAACACCAACCAAAATGACACAAAATGACACTTTAACACAGTAATACATATAGTTAATATGTTTTTAAATGTATTTATACACTCAGTGTGAAACCTGGGCCTGTTTCAATGAACATAACATAGATATCCTGGCAGGAATGGCAGAAAGACACACACAAAGGTCTTGCTCAACAACTGGGAGTTATAGTTCACCTGTAATCAAAGAGCATTCTGAACTTCACCAATGATGGAATGGAATCAAACTTCCCACACAGAATTACCATAACCAAGAGAAAATAATATAAGAGTTTGGTGGGCATTGACCTTGAGTGTTGGAGTTGTAGTTCACCTATATCCAAAGAGCACTGTGGAGGGGAGGGAGGAAGACGTGGGGTGAGTCTACGCAGTAGCGCCCGCACGGGTCACGTCTTCCTCCTTCCCCCCTCCCGCAGAAGTGGAAGCATGAGCAAAGCGAGGCAAAGCAAGCAGAGCGAGGCTGGGAAGAAGGGAGCCCGAGTGGAGAAGAAAAAGTGTTCAGCAGAAGGGGGGGAAAGGGGTATTGGAGGTTCCAATTTCCCACAGCACACCTGATGATCACTCACGGCACACTGGTTGGGAAACACTGCTCTATCAGACAAGAGTTCTTTCTTTCACCCTGGACCTTCTACAGATACATAAACCTCCTTGCCTTGTTTCCAATATACCTCACAACCACTGAGAATGCCTGCCATAGATGTGGGCAACAGGTCAGGAGAGAATGCTTCTGGAACATGGCCATACAGGTCAAAAAATTCATGTCAACCCAGTGATTCTGCCCATGAAAGCCTTTGACAACACAATCAGCAGATACATTTAAGGCATCCAAAGATGCCTTAAGGTAAAGGTATCAAGGGAACCGAAACATAGAAAATACAGCCGATTTAAGTGTGAATGATCCCTAGCATCTCCAATGCTAGAAATTTGGGGACGGAAACGTCATTTGGAGCTGCAAAATTCTTATTTGGGGAGGCAAAGTCCTCATTTCACACACACCAATTATGACATCAAGTCTAAAAAATTTCCTAGCTCACTTTTTCTAGCTCTCTGGATGGCAAACCATCCAGGTCAAACTTATTTGGGGAGTGAACTTGGGGGGGAGACATTTGCTTGCTACTCCAGGCAGCATGGTGCCTTGGGATGCACCAGAGTAAGAAACAGGAAACCTGAACAGGCATTAGCTTGGCTCAGTAATCAAGCCACTGTCAGAAAAACTTTAAACAGAGAACCAACTGCGATCCCCTGAGAATGAGCTGCATTCCTGGCCAATGTGTTGACACCCACTTTCCTGTCATCCTCAAACTCGAGAGACAGTAGTCGTGCTCATTAACCAGCAAGCCTCCTACTCAGCGATGACAAGACAGTCCCTTTGCAGAAGGGAGGGACTTGGCGATGATAAATGTCCTTCCTCACTGCAAGACTAGCTCCCCTTAAGAGCAATTAAAACTGTGACTATCCCGGGAGGATAATTCTGTCCAAGCAATATGCCTTCATTAACAAAGAGTGCTGCAATGGAGTCCGACACTCCTTCCTCTACTGATGAGAATATAGAAACTGCAAGAAAAAGTAAAATACCAAGCTTAGATGTATTTGCTATCTTATCATACCGTAGCAGCAGCAGCAGATGCTATCTAGCTTTGTTTCTGTGGCCAGGGCAGCAAAGGATCCTAAAGCTGCTTGCTGTACAAAGGGTTCACTTAGAACAGGGGTGCCCACACTTTTTAAGCATGTTAGCTACTTATTTTTTAAAAAAGTGAAGATCTACCTTGCGCGCGCGCACCATCCGAGCGCCACTCTTCCCGCGCACCGCCGCTCCTCCCGCGCACCGCCGCTCCTCCCGCGGGGCATTGCAGAGGGCGAGGGAGCGTGAGGCGGAGCCTTCGAAGGGGCCGCCTCGCGCTACCTCGTTCCCGTTGCCGGCTCCTCCCGTGGGGCATTGCGGGAACAGGGGAGTGCGAGGCGGAGCCTTCACAGGCCCCACCTCGCACTTCCTCGTTCCCGCTGCTGGCTCCTTCCGCAAGGCATTGCAGAGGGCGAGGGATCGCGAGGCGGAACCATCGAAGACTCAGACTCGCGCTTCCTCGTTCCCACTGCCGGCTCCTCCTGTGGGGCATTGCAGAGGGCGAGGGAGCGCGAGGCAGAGCCTTCGAATGGTCCGCCTCTCACTTCCTCGTTCCCGCTGCCGGCTCCTCCCACGGGGCATTGCGGGAACGGGGGAGTGCGAGGCGGAGCCTTCGCAGGGCCCGCCTCGTGCTTCCTCCTTCCTGCAATGCTCCGTGGGTGGTGAAAGCACCGCAAGAGCGGAGGCCAGCAGAGGCCAGCGGCGGGAGCGCGCGTGCGCACGGGTTGTGCGCGCGCATGGCAGGAGCGCCCCATCCGGCTGGTGAGGCCCGAAGATTGACTGGATGAGGGCCAAAGATCGACTAGTAGCTCGCAATCGACCTAATGAGCATCCCTGACTTAAAAGCACATGTCAATCAGGTCCAGAAATCCTTCTTGCTCTCCACTCTCTGTCTTGTCCTTTTGTGACATCAGGGCAGCTGTGCCAACACACCTCTTATCTGAAATCTGAAATATCTCAAAATAGTCCATGTGCGTGGCTCATATAGTAACCTTTCATTTCAGATGGTTGTGGTCTGTGGACCACCACTGGTCCGCAAGAACTAAAATATGGTCCATGGCCTCACTGTTACGACACCATTGCAACAAGAGCGCTTGGCCTTGCAAAACCTTCTTATTGTGCCGAGACTTGTTAAATATGGTTTTCTGTGGGTGAGCAGATGGCAACTACTGGATGGCATATGTTCTGTAACAGAAACTAGAGCTTATGTGGTCAATCCAATGTAATTTTCTAAATCAGCACCTCAAATAACCAAACTGAATCTAAAGTTGACCAAAAACTAATTCGTAACCTTTTGATACTAATGCTGGAGAGTAAGTAGTCTCTGGTCAAAGTGGCTCCGGTAATAATAATAATAATAATAATAATAATAATAATAATAATGGTTGGGAACCACTCTAATAGCAGAATGAAAATCCATGCCACTGCACTGTGGAAAAGATTTAAGGGGTACCACACAGTTGATATCAAAATTTGCCAGAAAGTGTATTTTGACTTGTGAAGACTTATGAAGACCTCCAAGATCCATAGTCTGCAACTGCTCTGCTCAGATTTTGCAAATGAAACACAGTTGTGGCTTCCTTTGTTGAATGAAGGGGTACAGGTTGGTTTTTTTTCATGTCGGGAGCAACTTGAAAAACTGCAAGTTGCTTCTGGTGTGAGAGAATTAGCCATCTGCAAGCACTTTGCCCAGGGGACACCAGGATGTTTTGATGTTTTACCATTCTCATGGGAGGCTCCTCTCATGTCACTGCATGGGAAGCTAGAGCTGACAGAGGGAGCTCATCAACTGGCTATGACTGCCTTTTGAGTCTAGTCACAGAATGATTACTGTATTATTTACTTACTTACTTACTTACTTACTTACTTACTTACTTACTTACAGTATTTGTACTCCACCCTTCTCACCCTGAAGGGGACTCATGGCAGCTTACAGAACACATATACGCCAAACATTCAATGTCAAGTATACAATTAACAAGAATAGACAGAGGTAAAATCAGTTTTTTCCATGTTATTTCTGGCATTTTGGAAGCTGTGCTCGATTCCAGCCATGGGGGTGGGGGTGGGTGGTTGGGATGTTGCTTCAGCTTCCATGCTGAGGATTTTTCCTCTGATCAATATCCTTAAGGGCACCTTTATTACCTCCCCGTTAAAAGCAGTACCTATTATATCTACTCGTATTTCTGCTTTCGATCTGCCAGGTGGGCAGGTGAGCTGGAGCAAACATCGGGTGCTCAACCCCGACCCGGGCTCAAACTGTCAACCTTCTGATTGGCAGGATTATTTCTGCAGCACAGTGGTTTAGCCTGCTGTGCTAAGCCCAACCCCTGTTGTTTTTGTAACATTTCCATTTTTCTTATAATACAGTTTGAGTAGATGTGGAGGCACAGCCTTCAAAACACGAACGTATAGTTCAATATTGTTGTTTTTGCAGAGAGACTTTAACTTTTGTCACTTAGAACTTGTTGCATGCCTCAGCCATGGGATTCTGGGAGGTGTAATCCAAAAGTATACTGGGCCCTTCCTTGTAATCCATTAGGATTTAATTCCAAGATTCCCTGTGGAAACCAAAAATCATTGATGTTGAAGTCTCCTCATATACGGCCGCATAGTAAAATGGTATCCCTTATATAAAATGACAAAATCAAAGTTGGTTTAATTTTTTAAAAATAAAATAAAATATTTTCAATCCATGAACAGTGGAATCCGTGCATACAGAGTCAATTGATACAGAAGGTGACTGTCATGTTTTTGAGTTCTGTAGTATCTCGAGCCATGTGTCTATGCCCGTGCTTCCCAACCAGTGTGCCGTGGCACACTAGTGTGCCGTTAGTGATCATCAGGTGTGCCGTGGGATATCAGAACCTCCAATACCCTTTCTTCCCCCTCCTGCTGAACACTTTTTCTTCTCCACTCGGGCTCCCTTCTTCCCAGCCTCGCTCTGCTGGCTTTGCCTCGCTTTGCTCTGGGGCGAGTCTGTGCAGTAGTGCCCGCACGGGTCACGTCTTCCTCCCTCCCCTCCCCTCCTGAACATGCTCGCGCTGCCCCCTCGGAACAAAATGGTGGCAGAAGCGGCAGTGTAGAAGAAAAAGTAAATGTTCGGCAGGAGGGGGAAGAAAGGGTGCGAAGGGGAAGGGGGAGGAAGAGGTCTCTGTCGAAAGCTGGCATGGGCAAATTTGGACATTCCAGGTGTTTTGGACTCCAACTCCCACCATTCCTAGCAGCCTCAGGCCCTTTTCCTTTTTTCCCCTCAGCCACTTAAGCAGGAAAGGGCCTCAGGCTGTTAGGAATGGTGGAAATTGAAGTCCAAAGCACCCAGAGGGCCGATGTTTTCCCATGCCTGTTTTAGGGACCTTAAAGTGGTGAGCCTCCTTTCAACATTGTGATTCTGGATAGAAAACAAACAACAACATAACATAACATTATTTGAGTCCACAGTGCTCTCTGGGTGTAGGTGAACTACAACTTCCAAACTCAAGGTCAATTCCCAAGCAAACCCTTTCAGTACTTTCTGTTGGTAATGAGAGTTCAATATGCCAAGTTTGGTTCAATTCCATTGTTGCAAGAGTTCAGAATGCTCTTTGATTGTGTGTTAACTAAAAATCCCAGAAACTGTAACTCCCAAATGTCAAGGTCTATTTTCCCCAAACTCCATCTGTGTTCACATTTGGGCATATTGAGTATTCATGCCAAGTTTGGTCCTGATCCAACATTGTTTCAGTCCACAGTGCTCTCTGGATATAGGTGAACTACAACTCCAAAACCCAAGGTCACTGACCACCAAACTCTTATAGTATTTTCTCTTGGTTATGGGAGTTCTGTGTAGGAAGTTTGTGTCTTTCTGCCATTCCTGCCAGGATATCTATGTTGTGTTCATCCAAACAGGTCCAGGTTTCACACTGAGTGTATAAATACATTTTAAAATGTATTAACTATATGTATTACTGTGTTAGAGTGTCATTTTGTGTTATTCAAGTTGGTGGTGTGCCCCAGGATTTTGTAGATGTAAAAAATGTGCCGCGGCTCAAAAAAGATCGAAAAACACTGGTCTATGCAATGGGGAGTGGGGGCAGAAAGCAGAGCGCATCCTACAATGTTTACTAAACTATTTCGGCTTCCTCTCTCTCTCTCTCTCTCTCTCTCTCTCTCTCTCTCTCTCTCTCTCTATTTTCCACCTGCCCCTTTCTTCAGACTGCAGTTTACTCAAACACACACAGCTTGATGTCACCATCCTAGCAAACAAGAGATGGGAAAGCAGAGGAAAAGGAAGACACATCCCCTTTCTTAAAAATGACTCTGATCATTTCCCAGTCATTGTGGACTACTTATCTGCAATTTCTAAAACAAAAGGGATACTTACCAAGGTTGTTAACGTAATTTCCACCAATACTACCATTCCATTGACCCTGTCATACTCAAACATGTATTTTGATCATACTCAAACATGTATTTTGATCACAGATTCATAGTGTTGGAAGGTCTTCCAGGAGGCCATCCCGTCCAGCCTTATTCTAGTTCTGTAATAATATAGCTTATTGCACTAGTTATCCCATTTTTAACTATCGTTTCAGAAGCGAATTGAGAGTACAGTTAAAATGTATTTTAAAAAACACACAAAGTTAAAAACTAAATGTCCTTTGACCAGAAGCTGGTCAAAGGACATTGGAGTGCTTCTGGTGTCACTGTGATAAGGTCCTCCATTGTGTATGTGGCAGAGCTCAGACTCCATTGTAGTAAGTGGAGTCCTCCAATGTGGAGCTCCTTTGTAAGGGAGACTTGGCTCATCCCATTCCTGTTGCCAGGGGCACTTTTGACCAGGTGGACTTTTGACCATTGACTGGTTGCTGAGAAAGGAGCTTTTAGTGAGTACTTTTAATTGATATTTTTTGAGTTCAGCAGTATCTCAATATGTATTTTAATTCATATATTTTTGTCTTTTTTGTTTGTATCTTAATTTTCTTGTGAGTTGCCTTAAGTATCCATTTTGAGAAAAGTTTAAATCAAGTCAACTAGTGAAGTGAAATTAATTGAATCAGTTGATCATATTTATTTACTTTGCTTCTAGACCGCCTCTCTCAGCTCGAAGGCGACTCGATGCGGTGTACAAATAGCAGGAACTGCTCAAGACAAACAAATCAACAATTATCAATACAATGTCAACATATACAATTTAACATTTAACGTTACAAACACAATATCAGCGTCTCATTATTAAGTCGATTTCCAATTGCATCGTCGTCATTCCTTAGGTCTCTATTTGATAATCATACTTCATTTGCAAATGCCCGGTCAAATAGCCAGGTCTTGACCTTCCTGCGAAATGTCAGGAGGGAGGGGGCTAATCTGATGTCATTAGGAAGGGCGTTCCAAAGCCGAGGAGCCACCACTGAAAAGGCTCTGTCTCTCGTCCCCCCTGTCGCGCCTGCAAAGCAGGCGGGACCGAGCAGGGCCTCTCCGGATGATCTTAAGCATCTTGAAGGTTCATAAGAAGAGATGCATTCGGACATGTAAGTTGGACCAGAACCATTAAGGGCTTTAAAGGCTGAAGCCAGCACTTTGAATTGTGCCCGGTAGCAAACTGGTAGCCAGTGGAGCTGGCGCAACAGAGGTGTTGCGCACTCCCTGAGTGCCGCTCCTGTTATCAATCTGGCTGCTGTCCGTTGGACCAGTTGAAGCTTCCGAACAGTCTTCAAAGGCAGTCCCACGTAGAGTGTGTTGCAGTAATCTATACGGGATGTAACCAGAGCGTGGACTACCGTGGCCAAGTCAGACTTCCCAAGGTACGGGCGCAGTTGGTGCACAAGTTTTAACTGTGCAAATGCTCCCCTGGTCATAATCAGCTTCATAGAATCATTGAGTTGGAAGAGACCCCAAAGGCCATCCAGTCTAATCCTCAGTAATGCCGGAAAATACAATCAAAGCACTCCTGACAGATGGCCATCCAGCCTCTGCTTAAAAACCTCTGAAAAGGAGACTCTATCATACTCCCTGGCACAAGCATATTTCATTGTCAAACTCCTTCCTAATATTTCAGTGGAATCTCTTTTTCTATAGTTGCTCAATGTTCTCATCTCCAGAGCAGCAGAAAACAAGCTGGCTCCATCTTCAGTATGACCTCCTTTCATATATTTAAACATGGCTGCTATGTCACCTTGTAACCTTTTCTTCTCCAAACTAAATATCTCTGAGGTTGAACCTGCAAGTCCCCACTTTCAAGCTGACCTGAAACCTCAGCGGGGAGTTCCGCAGTTCCAGAACATCTGGTTGGGCCAACAGCGAGGGGACAGTGGCAACAGCAGCAGCTTAAACTTAAAATCACTTTTCAGCTTTCCTTTCTCTCCCTTACCTTATCATTGTAACAATCCCCTAATAAAAGCATCTCTTGATTGCAACTTTTCCTCTTCCTTGTAATACATTGTGTCCTTTTACTGCCTCTAACACCCTTTAACATGAACCTTTCCTTTCCCAAGCCGCAGATCACTGCCAGCTCACCCAGGATGCTCTTACAGTGTCCTGTAGTCATCTGAACCACGGATACGGAAACCCATTGGGCCCCTGTATCCGTGGATCAACAGATCAACTCCAAACCGGTGCCATCTTTTTCCTACACTAATTCTAAGACTAACTGCTATCTCACTTTTTTGCATTACAGACCTCTGGGGAAAATATTTTTTTTCTCAAACCTCATGTGGAGACCAGCTGACTTCGATCCATGGCTCCATGCTGCAACAACATTCGAGCCTCCATCTCGTGTGTGTCCAGGAGCCTGCCAACCCTGGGGAGCCTGCTGTGATCAACCCGTGGGACACCCGGACCTCTCACCAGCTACTCTGGCCCTTGGACGACTTTGGATTTATAGTTTTCTCCCCTTCAGTGAATGAATCTCGACCCTCAGCGCTCACAGCAACTCCAATGGGCTCCCCATGAATTCTTATGCACTTTCAAAGGCTCCTTATGAACTTTTCCCCAATTTTTATGAACTTTTAGAACTTTAATCAACTTTAATCAACTTTAATCAACCTTTTAAGGAACTTTGGAACTCTCAGGCACCCTCTGCCAAACCCCTGTGAATCTTTTTATGAATTTCCACAACTTTTTATGAACCTTTATGGACTGGAGGGAGGGACGGCTGACATGGTTACCTTTGACTCTGCATGATGTACCCCTTATGAATTCCTTGTATGTTCCCCTTCCCCATACATGCAGAGTCAATATTTTGCCTATATTTTGAAAAATGAAGGAAAAGCCATGTTCTTCAGGAACCCAGCATCTCATAGCTCCAGGAAGCATTTCTCAAATTCCTGAGCCGGTAAATCCCTAAACAAAGGACTTAACCAGAAACGTATTGCATGAACAATAAATCAATGGCTCTTGTCTGCCCAGATCTTAGAGGGCACAATGCTAGTCCATCTGGAAAGATAAGGTCTATGGACATTTAAATCGCCCAGCACAAAAGGTGTCTTCCTGTCTGTGAGGAATTAGGATTCACCACAGCTTCTTTTCCATTATATCAACCCATCATTTCTTCATTTCCATTCATTGTTTCCCACCTGGCCCACCTCCTGCCTCCCCATTGGCTGAGCGGCTGAAGCAGGGAAAGAGCTCTGGTTGGTTAAGGCACAGCTAAGCTGGCCACGCCTCCCAGCCAGTTGATGACTCCAACCAATCAGCATGAAGCCGGCTAAGAGGGCAGGAGTGGGAAATATGAATTTGACAGCTCCAGGCCTGGATTAGCGTCTTTGGCCGCCCTAGGCCAAGACGCCCGGCGGCGCCCCCAGAGCGCGGAAAGTCCCGCCCCCAGGGCGCGGAAAGCCCCGCCCCCCAGGGCGCTGCTGTGCATGTGCGGCAGCAGCCCCGGCCCCGCTGCTTCCATCCACCTCCTCGCGCCTTTTTTTCGGTCGCGGGAGGAGGCGGACGGAAGCCACTGCAAGGGGGCAGGGAGAAGGGAATGGCGCCCTCCCCTTGCCATCGCCCGCCTGGGCCACCCCCTTGTAAAGGAAGGAGGCGGCGAGGAGGAAGAAGGGAAGCCCCGCCCCGCCGGCATGCATGCATGCGCACGCATGCCCGCCAGCAGGCTTCCCTTCCTCCTCCTCCTCCTGGCCGCCTCCTTCCTTTGCAAGGGGGCGGCCCAGGCGGCGAGGAGGAGGGCGGGACTTCCCTTTCTCCTCCTCGCGCCTTCCTTTTAGTCACAGGAGGAGGAGGCGGACAGAAGCCGCACGGCACTGGTCGTGGGGCTTCCGTCCGCCTCCTCCTCCCGCGACCGGAAGGAGGGCCCAAGAAGGAGGCGACGGAAGCCGCATGGCACCAGCCCCACGGCTTCCATCCCCCTCCTTGCGCCTTCCTTTTGGTCACGGGAGGAGGAGGCGGACGGAAGCCACTGCGAGGGCGTGGGGAGGAGGGAATGGCGCCCTCCCCTTGCCATTGCCCGCCTGGGCCGCCCCTTTGTAAAGGAAGGAGGCGGCGTGGAGGAGGAAGGGAAGCCCCGCCATGGCCTAAGGTGGCCTTATGGGTAATCCGGGCCTGGACAGCTCTGTATAAAAACTGTATTATTTTGCCTTGTGGGTTATGTCAGCTCTTGGGCAAATGATTGTGGTTGTCATCTGTTCCAGCTTGAATGAAATAAACAACTCAGTGGCATTTTCTTCAACTTGGTGAGATTTATAGGAAAACTTAGGAAAATGTCTTTTAGCTGCTTTCTGTCTCGCCAGGATTAACAGATCCTGTTTGGTGGGTCTGGCCGGCTTCTGTCCTTAAGGCAGGGCCTTCCAAATTCGTGTTCGACTTCATCCCCAGCTCCCTAAGCGGCTCCTTGTAGGGCATGCTTTGAATACCTTTTACTATTTCGGCCACGCTCCTTTCCCAACAAAACATATAAACTAGATGTGTTGATTTCAGCGTTTCTGAGGATATGATTTATGTTTGCAACAGAGATGATGGTCCACCACACCTCTCCTCACTAATAATTGAAAGTAGGTTTCTTGAGCTAGAAACCCAACCTGGAAGGAAGGTTCTTGGATTGTCTCTCCATTGGTTTGGGAGTTCGTCTGTGCATTTCCAGGCTTTGTTGTCAATTCAAAACAATCAGGTTTCCTCTGTAGATTAGAGAGTAGACTTTGACTACATCATATAGCTGTAGCAATAGAGTCATGCTCCATGCTTTCCACTACTTTTTCAGCATTAAAATTACTGAAGATGTAATTTTCCTATTTGTGGGGCCACGGTAGCACAGCGGCTAAACTGCTAGCTGCAGGAAAAGCTGCTGACTGGAGTGTTAGCAGTTTGAAGCCGTGAGTTGGGGTGAGCTCCTGACTATCAGCCCTAGCTTTTGCCAACCTAGCAGTTCGAAGGCATGCAATGCGAGATTAATAGATACCGCCTTGGCGGGAACATAAAACGACGCCCTTGCAGACATGATGGCAAAAGGATTGGAGATGTCTATGGACAGCAGGCTCCTCGGCATGGAAAATGGAACAACAGCACCTCCCTACGGCTAGAGTTGAGCATCGCCTCAAGACGCCAGGGATGAAAAGGGGAGGGCCTTTACCTTATTTGTGTATGGTATGTCATTGCTCGTTGTGTAAAAGGCACTGAATGTTTGCTTTATATGTGTACTGTAATCCGCTCTGAGTCCCTCCCGGAAGATAAAGCAGAATATAAATAAATATTATTATTATTATTATTATACTATCAATGTCTAACTTTCCCTAAAGGACATTCTCCTGGGCTTCTGATTTATGGAATAATGTGTTATGAGATTAAAATTCAATAGAGGTTGCTTTGATTTGAGCTTTCTGCAGGAGTGAGCAAAGCCTGTACAGGAATCCTCAATGTGTTCCAAGTGCATTAAGTATTTGTCTCTTAAGGACTAATTCCATTGTTGATTTTTTAGTTGATAAAAGAAGTGGGTGATTGGCAAGTGAAAGAAAACTCTGTCCAAGGTTATGTGCCTTAAGTCGGCTTTGGCTTATGGTATCACAATCAATCAGCGATCCTGTTCTGAACCGCTTTGCTCAGGTCTTTCAAATTCAGGGGGTAGTTTCCTTGATTGACTAATCCAACCATAGTGTGATCTTCTCTTTTCCTACTGCCTTCCACTTTAGCCACCATAATAATTTCCCCCAATGAGTCATGTTTTCTCCAAAGTATAAGCCTCAGCATTGTCATTGTGACTTATTTCTGTGAGCCACCCCGAGCCTCCCGGGAGTGGCGACCTAGAAGCCCAAGAAATAAATAAATAAATAAATAAATAAATAAAATAAGTGCTCAGGCATAATTTGCTATAGGACTCATTTATTTATCTCTTTGGCACACTGTGGCATCGAGAAACGTCGTCTCCGGCCCCACATTTCAAATGAATTGACTTGTCACCTTTCTTCACCATCCAGCTCTCGTATCCATCCATACACCAAAATTGGGAATACCATAGTGTGTATGATCCTGCCTTTGGTAGTCAATCTTTCCTCTGGGGAATCTCACCTTGTTCCTTCATAGCCACCCTTTCAAGTCTTAAACTTGTAATATATATCTATATCTAATTGAGATTAGCTCCTTACTTACTTAGGCGATCTCTTGTAACCCAAGGGATTGCCCTTCAAGTGTAGTGTCTTGACGATCCTCCAAGTGTAGTGTCTTGGTGGTGGGAACATAGGTGGCTGTGGAGCCCTATTCTTGATCTGTATGTTCTCCCGCAGGGTTGGCTTGATGCGCCTTCCTCTTGGCATATTTCTCCCTTTCGCCCTCCATTAATGCCTCTTCGAATTCTGCAACACTGCTGGTCACAGCTGACCTCCAGCTAGAGCACTCAAGGCCAAGGGTTCCCAGTTCTCGATGTCTATGCCATAGTTTTTAAGGTTAGCTTTAAGCCCATCTTTATTTATTTATTTGTCATATTTCTATACCGCCCCGCTCAGCCCGAAGGCGACTCAGGACGGTTTACACAAAGCATTCTCTGCCCTTCAATCAAAAACACGAGTAACAGGACAATGACCATATAACAACCATTAGCAATTAAAACATACAATTACAGACTCAGCGTCATGTTGAAATCACTTTCCGTCACATCGTCCTCATTCCATATATCTAATTAAACCGTTACATTTCATCAGCAAATGCCTTCTCAAACAGCCAGGTCTTGACTTTCTTGCAAAATGTCAGGAGGGAGGGGGCCGATCTGATGTCTCTAGGGAGGGCATTCCAAAGCCGAGGAGCCACCACTGAAAAGGCCCTGTCTCTCGTCCCCGCCAATCGCACCTGCGAAGAAGGCGGGACCGAGAGCAGAGCCTCTTCAGATGATCTTAAACATCTTGGTGGTTCATAGGGAGAGAAGCGTTCGGACAGGTAAGTTGGACCAGAACCGTTTAGGGCTTTAAAGGCTAAAGCTAGCACTTTGAATTGAGGCCGGTAGCAGACTGGCAGCCGGTGGAGTTGGCGCAACAGGTGAGTTGTACGTTCTCTGAATCCCGCTCCTGTTATCAGCCTGGCTGCTGTCCGTTGGACTAGTTGCAGCTTCCAAACAGTCTTCAAAGGCAACCCCACGTAGAGAGCGTTGCAGTAATCTATACGGGATGTAACCAGAGCATGGACCACCGTGGCCAAGTCAGACTTCCCAAGGTATGGGCGCAGCTGGCGCACAAGATCTTTAAATCTCTTTTCTTGTCCGTCAGCATTTTGTTTTCCATTCTTGAGTTGGGAGTCTATTAAATGGTTTGAGAGACGATGATCGGGCATTCGGACAATGTGGCCAGTCCAGCAGAGTTGATGGCGTAGGAACATCGCTTCAATGCTGGTGGTCTTCTTCCAGCATCTGACATTTTTCTGCCTGTCTTCCCAAGGAATTTGTAGGATTTTTAGGAGGCAATGCTAATGGAATCATTCCAGAAGTTGAATGTGATGTATGTAGACAGTTCATGTTTTGCAGGTGTGTAGCAGGGTTGGGAGGACAATAGCTTTATAAACAAGCACCTTGGTCTCCCTATGTGTGTCCCGATCCTCAAACACTCTCTGCTTCATTCAGAAAAATGCTGCACTCACAGATCTCAGGTGATGTTGTATTTCAGTGTCAATGTTGACTTTTGTGGAGAGGTGGCTGCCAAGGTAGCCGAAATGGTCAATATTTTGTAATGTTACACCATTAAGTTGTGTTTCTGGCATTGCAGAGGGATTGGCTGGTGACTGCTGGAAGAGCACTTTGGTTTTCTCAATGTTCAATGAGAGGCCGAGCTTCTCGTATGCTTCTGCGAAGGTGTTTAGAGTGGTTTGTAGGTCTTCTGAGTGCACACAGAGGCTTACAAGTTAGCAGCAATTTGATGCCACAACAGTTATAAAATACAATTAAAACATTTAGTACAACATTATAAAAATCAATACAAAAAACCATTAAAACATATAATCACCAGTGTCTTCCTGTTAAACTCATCATCAAAATAGCTCTATGGCAGATCCAAATGAAATGCCTGTTTTTTCATAACTGTGGCGGGTTTGACCCAAAGCTGTACATAATAGAAGATGTAACAAAATGGTACATTCTGTGATTTTGTTGAAAAGTTGATAAAACAAGCTGATAATTTAAAAAAATCTCCTGTATGACTGACAGATGCTAAAATATTATTTTTGAACGAAACAAGAATTTACATCTGTGTCTTCAGAGTATTAAATGATATGATGAAGAAAAACAAACAAAAAAAACCCTACTTTGGATATCTGTCATTTTGTTCTCTCAGCTGCCTGGCGTTGTGGTTTGACATTCAGGCAGCTTCCTATTGCTCCGGGATGTTGTGAGAAGAACACGGGCTTGCAACATCCCCAGGCTGGTTCTGCAAAAAATGATAATTGACATTATAATTCCCCATCAATTAAAAAAACATAGGTAGGGCCTTTCTGAAAAACAATTTACTAGTGTCTCCTAGTCACATTTTATTATTTTACTGCAATTCTTCTGATAACATCCAAATATCCAGTTTTGTGCCTTCGGAGAGTATGGTTGTTTCCATCTACAGTTGCCCTCAGAATAAAGCACCTCCCTTTCCCCCTATCCCCTACCAAGGCCAAATCTCATTGCTCTTCCCTTTCGGGCTCCTTTCTTATAAATGCACTTTTTATCCCTATTTCACTCAGGATTTTAATCCTTTTAACATTTTGCCTCAGACATTTGGCCCGCCCTTTGTGTTCAATTTTAGTATGTTATTTTATATTATTCATTTCATTTGTGTTTTCATATTTTTGTTTGATGTATTTTTCTTGTTATTTTGTGTTTAACGATGTTGTATTATTTTGGACCTGGCCTCATGTTAGCCGCCCCAAGTCTCCTTTGGGGAGATGGTGGCGGGTTACAAATAAAGTGTACAGTAGGTGTCCAAGATAAGGATTAATATTGGACTCCTCAATTTAAGGACTCTCCAGTGTGGACTATATGGACTTACCTTACACGGACTTACCCTACATTTGGATTACTTCTTTATTATAATCTGCATTTTTCTGGGACTTTACATACAAACTTCATTTGTGGAATTTCATCGCGGTTCACACCGTAATCAATGGTTCAGTAGGCAATGTCACTGTTATATACTTTCAACCACCGAATAATGTGTTATATTTAATCTAAGAGAATTAAGCATACCGCTCAATATTGAGCTTACTTGAGATATTTTGGTTCTTTACTCTGAGTACCCTTTAGTTGGTTTTTTGCTTGTCGTGAGCAACTTACCCCAGTTAGTTTGTACTACAGTGAGAGAATTGGCCGTCTGCAAGGACGTTGCCCAGGGGATGCCCAGATGGGGAGCCAGAGCTGATAGAGGGAGCTCATCTGTGCTCTCCCCGGATTCAAACCTGTTAATTACCATCAAGTTGTCTTCAACTTATGGCAGGGGTGCTCATTAGGTAGATCGCGATCTACTGGTAGATCGCGTAGGGCGTCCTGGTAGATCGTAGGCAGGGCGGGAGGAAGGCTCAGTCCTACCCCGCAGGCTCCTGACGCTGTCCAAGTGCTGCTGGCCCTGGGTTATCTGAGGTCCTTTCCACACAGTTGAATAAAATCCCATGTTATCTGCTTTGAATCAGATTATATGGCAGTGTGGACTCAGAAAACCAAGTTCAAAGCAGATATTGTGTTATATGTTTCACGTTTTTGTAGTGGGTAGTTAGATCATTTTGACTTGGTTGTTTTATAAATAGCTCGCACACTGAAAAAGTGTGAGCACCCCTGACTTATGGTAACTCTTTATCAATGGGAAACCTCCATACACCAATCCATACATGTAAAATCCCTGCTATGCCATGGGGGTATTCCAAGTCTCTAATGTAGGGATTGATCAGCTTTTTATCTCCTTAGCTCCAGTGATGTTTTCCATACTTTTAACACATTTCGGATATCGATGTGTCAGAAAAAAATTGAGTCGGGTTTTGAATGGCTACATGGCACCAACACTTTTTAGCATTTGCTAAACCCATTTTGCTCTCTTCAGATTTTGTAGGATCTCACACTTCAACAGCAAGACAAGTTACGGTACAGTGTGAAGAAGGATGTTTTTTCTAAAAATTTAAGTAGGACAACAGTCAAGTGCTCTTTCTATTTTCTACTTACAGTTTGTTTTGGTTTCTGCGTGGGTGGCTCATGTGAGCCAAAATGTTATGGGGTAAATGTTTTGTGAGCAGAGAATAAGATGTCCTTTAGAAGCTGAGATTTTAAAAATTTGCAGGGGCAGACACAAGTAATTATTGGTTTTCCAACAGACTTCACAACCTCTGAGGATCCCTGACATAGATGTAGGCAAAATGTCAGGAGAGAATGCTTCTGGAATATGGCCATACAGCCCGAAAAACTTACAGCAACCCAGCGATTCCGGCTATGAAAGCCTTCGACAATGCTTTGAAAAATGCCCTCATTTCCGTCTTATCATCCCACTTTCCCCCTTCATCCCCCTCAGCTTACTTCAGCTGCTTGAAAATGCAAAAGTAGTTCATACTCAAGTCCTTCATCGTTAATATTTTTCTTCATTTTGATCACTCTGATGACTCTTGGCCATACCTGTTCTGGTTTTTCAAGTGTAAAATGTAGGCCTAGGAAAAGCATATCACTACAGCATCTCCTGGCTTTCCTGTCCATCCTCACAAAGAACTTCTGCCATCTTGACCATTGGCTTGGCTATATGGGTCATAGTTTACATCTTTGCAATGTTGCAGATTATGTTTCATATCCCCTTTCTTTTAATATAGCCTTCATTCATGGTTTTAACTTTCACGGGGATCTTACGTCCCTAACCTTAGCTATGCACAGACAGTATAGCCTTCCTGTCTACTGAAGCCTAGCAATACATTGCTTAAGATCAGTCAACCTATTTTGGCACCAAAGTAAAAAAAAAACCCACACAAATATTCCCTAGCAGCAAAGACACAGTAACCATACTCACATAGTAAATGTAAAGGTTAAGTCTAGTCATGTTTGACTCTGGGGGGTGGTGCTCATCTCCATTTCTAAGCTGAGAAGCCAGCATTATCCATAGACGCCTCCAAGGTCATGTGCCCAGCATGACTGCATGGAGTGCCGTTACTCACATAGCTATTGTTATATGGCTAACAATACAATACAAAACTTTATTACGGTCACTGACCAGCACAATATGGCTAACAATTTATTTATTTATTTACTTTATTTATATTCCACTCTTCTCACCCCGAAGGGGACTCAGAGCGGATTACAGTACACATACTTGCAGACAATCCCTGCAGTTCAACATATGACAGATAAACATGTGACATTTATCACAATACAGTACAGAACATACATTTTGACATATTATACATATATAGACAAACAGAGGCAAACTTTCTGGCCACAAGGGGAGCTGACACACTCCTCATCTCTCTCAGCGTTTCCTTCCAGCGTCCCTTTGTTGTTTCTTCCGCATTCCTCAGCGATTCTTTATGGCCTCATAAATCATTCTAAATTTGCCTCCCCGCTTAATGTGGTACCTTTATCTCCTACTTGACAAATGTAACTATCTTTCGGGCTGCAAAGGTCGGCAACAGGCTACACTTAAGGTCGAGAACCCACCTCGACCTGGGCAGGCCTCGAACTCATGACCTACTGGTCAAAGAGATCTTATGTAGCTGACACTTAGTCAGCTGCACCATATTTCCAGTATGTATTGCATGTATTGCATGTGATGGCAGTCAACAATTTGCCCCCCTATCAAAGCCAGATTTAGAAAAAATAACTTTTGGCCGACAAATCCCAAAATCTCCCAATCAACACAACACACAAGAGGTCTCAGGGCAGCCATCTTGCTCTACTTAATGGTAGGGCCAACCTTGTTCACACCATTTTATTGGCTCAAACTGTGTATATCAAAGAATTGTGTGGCTTTTTGCATCCTTAATGTCACAAAAAATGCCACATTTGAATATGGGAAAAAATGTTTCTGTGCATGAAATCTAAGCTATGTTTTTTTTGGCTTGACATCTAGTTTATGATGTAGCGGGAGCTGTTTGTTGGAATAGGCCTTCCATCATGCAAAGCCCTGCAGCAGTCTCCGAAATGACACACCTTCTCATCACATGTTTCCCACCTCGGTGAGAACGAAATCTTTTGTCTGCTGTGGTGGAGACTTTCACCCCTTTGTTTGGGAGTCGAAATGGTAAGAGAAGGTCACTATCTTCTCTTCCTTTCTTTCTCACATCTGCAGTGTATTTGCAATGAACCGAACCGTTGCTCGTTTGTCTAAAATATCTCATTCGGTGACCACATTCTCCCACGGTGACTCAATGTGAACTGTTCTCTCTGAACAAACCCATTCCAATGTTGTGTCCTCATCTTCGTTGGAGACTAGCTCAGATGTGAAGTCAAATGTTTATTTTGAAATGGCACTTCAGGAGTCAGATGACTGAAACCAAGCTTTCACCAACACGAAGATGAAAAAGGCACGCACACCAAAACAGCAACACTCTTTTTGTTTAATGACAAGGTGGACCTTGAAACGATATTCCGACATGACATGCTGCTGAATGAGTAAGAGTGTTGTAGTAGATTTGGAAGATAGATCTAACTCAGGCTGGAGAACATTTGCTGCCTCACAGACTTCCATGACCTAAAATAAACTGTTGGGTGTAAACCAGGACTTCTTGGATGAGTCAAATGAGGAAATGTTTGCTTCTTGAAAGGTGGCGCAGAGTAGTAGAAGCAAAGCTGTGAATCAGAAAGTTCGGAGAGCTCATGTTTGCTTTGAACGAACTAAGCGACCGTTCACAAGGCCATAATCCAACCATCTCTCATACCTGGGATAACAATACTGACTGAATCGACAGGGTTATGGGAGAGATTATTGCTAGATAATATGTGAAAACAACTCAAAGCACTATACACATTTTGTGTCGTTACCAGTTTCAGCTATAAAGCAAAAACTCCAAACATACGGAAGGGCTCAAGTCCCTGAAACTGAGGATAGTTACTATACCAAACTAAATGGCTGAAAGAGTGCAGGGAGAGGTATTTACCACTGACTTTTATCTTTTGCTATAGAGTCCCTTGGAGAAACTGTTATGGGTCCAGCCAAGGGTCAGTGACCAACTTCTATGCAAAGGGATTAGGGTGTATCTACATTATCATTCGATCCTTGACCACGGTCCCTACCGTCCCAAACGGTAACAATTCCCCCCCCCCCCAGCTGAGGCTTTTCAGAGCACTTTTGCAGATAAGATTTCGTCGCTCCGCTGGGACCTTCCCGCCACAGTTGATATAGTGAGCGAGCTCGAGACTCTGTTGCCACTCGGTGGGCCCACCTTCAACTGTTTCCATCGGAGATACTTTGGCTGGGCCGCCCGGTGGGAGGGGGGTGCCGGCTGCCTACCCTGGATGGCAAAGCACTTTGCCCATCGCCCCTGGTAAACCCACTGCTGACTATGGAGGCCCAGGTCTCTATGGTCAGCAGATCCCATTTTTCCATCTGCGACAGGCTAGCGGTTGGCGCCCTACCTCTCCGAGTGCGACTTGGCCACTGTGATCCAGGCGACGGTCATCTCGAGACTGGACTACTGTAACGCCCTCTACATGGGCCTTCCTTTGTCCGTGATCCGGAAACTTAAACTGGTCCAGAATGCTGCAGCTCACTTGCTCGCCGGTTTCCCGGCTCGATGCCACATAACTCCCATCTTGAAGCAGCTGCACTGGCTTCCAGTAGACTACCGGATCATGTTCAAAGTGTTGGTATTAACATTTAAGGCCTTATATGGTCTTGGGCCTGTGTACTTGAGGGACCGTCTCTCTCCGTACGTCCCCCAGGGATCACTACGATTAGAAGACCAAAACCTACTAGAGGTTCCTTCCATCAGAACCTACCACCTGTCTGTGACCCGACGGAGAGCCTTCTCTGTAGTAGCCCCCATGCTTTGGAATGCGTTACCTGACAATGTTCAGGCTCTTAGGGAGCTTCTGACATTCTGAAAAGCCTGTAAAACAACCTTGTTTCGACAGGCCTTTAATATATAATGCTCAAGAACTTCCATACTAT
This sequence comes from Anolis apletophallus, assembly GCA_030556195.1. NCBI lineage: Eukaryota > Metazoa > Chordata > Lepidosauria > Squamata > Anolidae > Anolis > Anolis apletophallus. The sequence goes on along the minus strand of JARBWK010000003.1, from coordinate 32,968,006 downwards.
AGTAGCATGGCTGTTAAATTGCAACTGGGGTTGACTGTTCTATTGTGCCTCTGTTTTAACTGTTATTGTTCTTAAATTGTTGTTTTTATTGATTTGATGGTGAATGTTGCTATGTTGTAAACCAGTGCTGTCCAACTTCTGGCGGGTCCAGGGCTGGATAAGAGGTCACTGATGACCTGCGGGGCCGCTCGGCCCGCCCCAGGCCCCGCCCCCAGCCCAGGCCCGCCCCTCCTAAAGCCGCCGAAAAGGAGGGTAGGCAGCGCCAAGAGCAGCTTCACAGGCCTGGCGTGACGCTGCTCTTGGCACCGCCTACTCCTCATTTTCGCGCCCCTCCCTTCCTAGGCCGGGAGCCGCCGAAAAGGAGGAGTAGGCGGTGCCAAGAGCAGCGCGTCACGCCAGGCCTGTGACGCGCTGCTCTTGGTGCCGCCTTCTGCCCCGGTTTCCTGCTCCTGAAGGAAGGGGCGCCAAGGGCAGAAGGCGGCGCCCACGGCAGCGCGTCACAGGCCTGGCGTGACGCGCTGCCCCCTTGGCACCGCCTACTCCTCCTTTTCGGCGCCCCCCTCCCTTCCTAGGCCAGGAGCCGCCCCCAGGCCCCGCCCCCCAGCCCAGGCCCGCCCTCCTAAAGCCGCCGAAAAGGAGGAGTAGGCGGCGCCAAGAGCAGCGCGTCACAGGCCTGGCGTGATCGCGCTGCTCTTGGCACCGCCTACTCCTCCTTTTCAGCGCCCCCTCCCTTCCTAGGCCGGGGAGCCGAAAGAAGGGAGTAGGCGGTGCCAAGAGCAGCGCGTCACGCCAGGCCCGTGACGCGCTGCTCTTGGCGCCGCCTTCTGCCCTTCGGCTCCCCTGCCCCTAGGAAGGGAGGGCGCCGAAAAGGGCAGAAGGCGGCGCCAACGGCAGCGCGTCACAGGCCTGGTGTGCGCTGCCCCTTGGCACTGCCTACTCCTCCTTTCGCGCCCCCTCCCTTCCTAGGCCGGGGAGCCGCCCCATGCCCCGCCCCAGCCCAGGCCCCCCCCCTCCTAAAGCCGCCGAAAAGGAGGAGTAGGCGGCGCCAAGGGGCAGCGTGTCATGCCAGGCCTGTGACGCGCTGCCCTTGGCGCCGCCTTTCTGCCCTTTTCGCTCGGCCCCAGGAAGGGAGGGGGCGCTAAAAAGGAGGAGTAGGCGGTGCCAAGGGGCAACGCGTCATGTCAGGCCTGTGACGCTGCCGTTGGCGCCGCCTTCTCTGCCCCGGCGCCCCCTCCCTTCCTAGGGGGGAAGAAAAGGGGGCAGAAGGCGGCGCCAAGAGCAGCGTCACAGGCCTGGCGTGACGCGCTGCTCTTGGCACCGCCTACTCCTCCTTTCGCGGCCCCCGGCCTAGGAAGGGGGGTGCGAAAAAGGAGGAGTAGGCGGTGCCAAGAGCAGCGCGTCACGCCAGGCCTGTGACGCGCTGCTCTTGGCGCCTTCTGCTGCCCGGCTCCCCCGGCCTAGGAAGGGAGGCGCGAGAGGAGGTAGGCGGTGCCAAGGGCAGCACGTCACGCCAGGCCTGTGACGCGCTGCCGTTGGCGCCGCCTTCTGCCCCCGGCGCCCCCCTCCCCTAGGGTAGGAGGGGCGCCAAAAAGGAGGTAGGCGGTGCCAAGGGGCAGCACGTCACGCCAGGCCTGTGACGCGCTGCGTTGGCGCCGCCTTTCTGCTTTTTCGGGCGCCCCTCCTTCCTAGGTAGGGAGGGGCGCCAAAAGGAGGAGCTAGCTCTCTTCCTCCTCCCTGTCCCGCCTCCCCCCTCCCCCGGCCGCCATTTTTTTAAAAAAATGATTTTTTTAAAATTTAAAAAATGGCGGCTGAGGGCATAGGTGGGGCCGTGTCCAACAGGCTACGGGGCCGGATCCGGCCCGGGCCGCCAGTTGACAGCCCTGTTGTAAACCGCCCCAAGCCTTCGGGAGGGAGCGATATATAAGCACGAACAATAAATAAATAAATAATGCAGCTTGACACCCCTTTAACTGCCATGGCTCAATGCCATGGAATCATGGAAGTTATAGTTTTAGCATTCCTTAGCATTCTCTGTTAAAGTGTGCTGGTGCCTCACTAAACTACAAATCCCAGTATTTCATAACACAAAATCATGTCAGTTAAAGTAGTGTCAAAACTGAAATAATTCTACAGTGCAGATACACCCTAATGAGCATAATCTTATCTGCCAAAGATGACCAAGAGCCAAATGAGTTGACACCAGGCTACCTAGTAAAGCAGAGCTGAATCCAAACTCCTCTCGGTTGTTGGAATTGCTTGGGTCTACTCTTGCGTAACGTTGTGTTAATGTTGTAGTGCAGCCTTTGAATTTCTTGTCTTATTCTTTATAGCCCTTGTTCTGGCTCTTTTGCTGTCATATCTTAGGCAGCAAAGCAGGTCTCCTCCAGAGTGTTCTATGGGGCCGTGGTAGCACAGCGGTTAAACCGGTAGCTGCAGGAGAGGCTGCTCACCGGAGGGCTAGAAGTTCAAGTTGGGATGAGCTCCCGACTGTCAGCCTTAGCTTCTGCCAACCTAGCAGTTTGAAAGCATGCAATGCAGGTAGAGCAATAGGTACCGCCTTGGTGGGAACATAAAGGGGTGCCCCATGCAGACATGCCGGCAAAAAGATCGGAGATGTCTACAGAAAGCAGGCTCCTCAGCATGGAAAATAGAACAAGAGCACCTCCCTATGGCTGGAGTTGAGCATCGCCTCCAGACGCCGGAGATTAAAAAAGGGGAAGGCCTTTACCTTACCTGTGTATTTTATGTTGTTGTTCATTGTGTAATCCGCTCTAAGTCCCTCCAGGGAGATAAAGTGGAATATAAATAAAGTGTTTCTACCACCCAAAAGAAAGGGGTTATATCAACAGAAGAGCATTTATTATGGCATCAATGGGTCTTGTACCAAATCCTAACTCTCTTCACAGGGCACAGCTTTGAGTAACACTTACCCTACTTGAAAGGCTATCTTAACATACATAGGATTATACTGTAAAATCCACAAATGCACCTGATCCACATTTCTCTCGACAGACCTCTATAGGTCTCCATACAAGACACGGGTATTAAGGTAATACTTAAGAGTTCAAAGTTCACTAAGAGGAGAGACCAAATGGTTCAGCTGGGCAATTTAAATTCTAGGAACACGAAAAAAGGAAGTGGAATGGAGTCAAAATAATATCTTTATAATATTCATATCAATATGTATAATAGTTTACTCCTACCCGTGTAGTCCATAAGGAGCACATATATCAAGGAAAGTCACTATATATATATTTTCAGGATTTATAAAGTTCCAGCCTCCCGGTTGGAGGTCAACACAAATGAATGGCCAATGCCAGAAATAAATGCTTTGTATAATCCACGGTCCCCGATGGGAAAATAAATTGTAAATCCAGGCTCCCGATTGGAGTGGTAAGAGCAAAGTTTTGTGAGTCCATAAGAAAAGGAGACGCTGGAAGAAGACGTAGTTCTCCCAAGGTATAAACTCGCCAATGGCCCGCAAATGCAGTATTTCAAAGGCCCGTTAAAGGACCGTTTCACCGTAGGACGGTTTTATCAAGGTGAAATAATAAGCGTCCATTAAATCATCATTCAAAGTAGTAATTATATATAACCCATCCAAATGGAGATAGAGCGGCACCCTGGCCCCTTCTTCTTTTTCTTCGCCGCAGTCCGGCCCTTCCTCCTCCTCTTCCCCCAAGCAGCAAGAGTGTCACAATGCACGGACTTGACCGGCCCCTTAATCACACACACAGAGACGGACTGAAGGCTAACTACTTTATTGAATATGAAAACAGTTCAAAAGGTATAATGTCCATAAAAATAGCAAAAGCAAATCCAAAGGCAATAGATGATCAATAGTCCAAACACTTGGTAAGTTTCCAAAGGCTTGGCAAGGCTCCGCTCAGCAAAGCGGATCAAGGAACAAAGCAAGGTTGCAAGATACAAAACAAGGCTTGAGTAGGCCACTAGCCAGACTTGGCTCCGTGGTCACGCTTCGCTTCACGTCTGCTCAGATGAGACGTGGCCGAAGTACTGAGGATCCGTTCCCACGGATCCTATACTTAATCTTTCTGCCGAGGTCCCCGACACTCTAGGCTTCTTCGTCTCCAATCCCCACTCTCAGACCTCGGCTTGTCTAGGCTACGGAACCATCCCCTTCTGCTATTCTCGATGTCCCGTCTCCTATCGAAGGTACGGCCTTGCCTGCCAACATCTGCTGCGCTATCTTCATGAGAGCTCTCCTCCCTAGATTCTTCCCAGCCGCTCTCTTCCATGTTTTCACTTAAAGGATCCTGTGAACCTCTCCCCCCCCGGCCGTTCATAAGTTTCGCTATCACTGCTTTCCATTTGCACCTGGTTATCTATCTCGTCGTAAGGGTCAGGCCAACCTTCATCCCAAGCCAAGCTTTCTGTGGGAGAAGGAGGCCCAGTGATGGGAAACTCTCCTTCTGCTAACCCTTCTAAATCCTCTTCAGAATCCATCTCCGCTGCTGCAGACCCCAATGCCAATGGGACCCCCGTTCCCGTTCCCTGCCCCCAAGGCACAAACGAGAACTGCTGTGCTACAAAGAGTTTGGCAGGAGGGGGAGAAAAGGGGGGGGGAAGAGATGTTTTTCGTGGCACACCAGGTGATCCGTCACGGAACAGTAGTGTGCCGCGGCACAGCAGTTGGGAAACACTGGTTTAGTGTACACAAACCTTGCTTCGGGCACAAAAGTATTAAAATGACTGTGAATAACATTACTTTCAGGGTATGTGTATAAGGTGCATATGAATTTAATGTTTAGACTTGAGTCTCATCTCCAAGGTAGCTCATTAAGTCCATATATATGCAAATACATGTAACCCCAAATCCAAATCTGTAACACTTCTGGTCCCAAGCTTTTCAGATAAAGGATGCTCAACCTATATCTGTTTCTAATCCCTACGTATAACAAATGGATCTTGGGCTATTCTAATCTTTGTTGTTAATCACCTGTTGTTGTTTTGCGCATTTCTGACATCATAACACAGGATTATTTTGACAAGATTTGTTCAGAGGCAGGCATATAGCCAGGGGGGGCTAAGGGGGCTTCAGCCCCCCCCCCCCAAATTCTCAGGGTGGTCCGCGAAAAGGCCTTACTGGTACATTATTTAAACTGTTATGTTTATTCATATCATGATCTGATCACCATGCTCATTATATCCCACATTCATGGGGTTATTGGCATAACAATACAAAAGGTTTGCTAGGGTAGACCCTCTTCTACCCAGTCTCAGCCCCCTGAACCAAACTCAGCCCCCCGGAATCAAAATCCTGGCTACGGCCCTGTTCAGAGGGACTCTGCCTTTGCCTTTCTATGAGAGGAAGAGAGTGCAACTTACCAGTGGGCTTCCTTGGCCAAATGGAGAGTCCAACCATGGTCTCCAGAATCGGAGTCCAATGCTCAAACTACCACACTATTCTGGTTCTCTAATTACAAATTAGTAAATAAAGGAAAGGTGCTGTTTTGTGTAAACAGCAGCAGTAGAGTATCACATTAATTTTAAATGGAAGAGTGTTAAGAAAAGGAAACATGAGAAGAGAGAGTGAAAAGCTGTTTCTGGATATGGAGGGACAGTCCCAGTCTGCAGATGAAAGATCGTGCAGATGGGGCAAATGTGTCGCAAACTTACTAGAGATTGTAATAATTTTTGTAGTCATTTTCTTTATTGCCTAATGAAAGCTGGCATCCTGTTCAAGAAGCCTGATCTACAACAGCACAACTATTACAGTTCATATGTATGGTTATGATATGATCACAATGACCAAAGGTGTCCCTAAAATATCAATATCATCATCATCCTCATCATTGAGTTGGAAGAGACCTACCTCGTGGGCCATCCAGTCCAACCCCCTGCCAAAAAGCAGGAAAATCGTATTCAAAGCAACCCCAACAGATAACCATCCAGCCTCTGTTTTAAAGAAGAGAAGCCTCCACCACTGTCACGATGCACGGACTTGACCGGCCCCTTAATCACACACACAGAGACGGACTGAAGGCTAACTACTTTATTGAATATAAAAACAGTTCAAAAGGGATATTGTCCATAAAAATAGCAAAAGCAAATCCAAAGGCGAAAAGCAATCAAATGTCCAAAACAGCTTGGTAAGAATTCAAAAGGCTTGGCAAGGCTCCGCACAGCAATGCGGATTCAGGAACAAGGCAAGGTATAAGATGCAAGGCAAGACTTGGTGGCCACTAGCCAACTTAGCTCCGTGGACCAACTTCGCTTCACGTCTGCTCAGAAGAGACGTGGCTAAGTACTGAGGTTCCGTTCCCACGGATCCTATACTTAATCTTTCGGCCGAGGTCCCCGACGCTCTAGGCTTCGTCGTCTCCAATCTCTGCTGACGGACCTCGGCCTGTCTAGGCTATGGTACCATCCCCTCCTGCTAGACTCGATGCTTCGTCTCCTATCAAAGGTTTGGCCTTGCCTCCCAGCACCTGGGTCTCTATCTCTGTGAGAGCTCTCCTCCCTAGATACTTCCCAGCCGCTCTCTTCCATGTTTTCACTCAAAGGATCCTGTGAACCTCTCCCCCTCGGCCGTTCATAAGTTTCGCTATCACTGCTTTCCATTTGCACCTGGTTATCTGTCTCGTCGTAAGGGTCAAGCCAACCTTCCTCCCAAGCCAAGCTTTCTGTGGGAGAAGGAGGCCCAGTGATGGGAAACTCTCCTTCAGCTAACCCTTCTAAATCCTCTTCAGAATCCCACTCTGCTGCTGCAGGCCCCAATGCCAATGGGACCCCCGGTCCTGGCCCCTGCCCCCCAGGCACAAACGAGAACTGCTGTGCTACAACCACACTTCAGGGCAGAGAGTTCCAGTCCTGAACAGTTCTCATAGTTAGGAAGTTTTCCTAATGTTCAGGTGGAATCTCCTTTCCTGTAGTTTGAAGCCATTGCTGTTATTATTATTATTATTATTATTAACTTTATTTATACCCCGCCACCATCTCCCCAAGGGGACTCGGGGCAGCTTACATGAGGCCACGCCCATCAATACAATAAACACAATATAACACAAGAGCACAACAGAAAATTAAAAATAAAATAACTTAAAATACAAAACCAATGTAAATAAAACAACACAGCAATACAAAACCAAAACATTAAGACACTAAAGACGATCACCGCGGGCAGGGAAAAATCACAGATTTAAAATTTATTTTTTTAAAAAACACTGGGAGATAGGGCAATGCAACGTATCATGGAGGGGATCCGGGGGATAAGGTAGGATTTAATTGTTCCATGTCCTACTCTCCAGGGCAGCCGAAAACAAGCTTTTCCCTCTCCTCCTTATGACTTCCCCTCGCATATTTATACATGGCCATCATGTCTCCTCTCAGCCTTCTCTTCTGCAGGCTAAACATGCCCAGCTCTTTAAGCCACTCCTCATAGGGCTTGTTCTCCAGACCCTTGATCATTTGAGTCACCCTCCTCTGGGTACATTCCAGCTTGTCAACATCTCCCTTCAATTGTGGTGCCCAGGATTGGACACGGTGTGATTCCAGGTGTGGTCTGATTAAGGCAGAATAGAGGTGTAGCGTGACTTCCCTGGATCTAGACACTAGACTCCTATTTATGCAGGCCATCATCATCATCATCATCTTTTCCTTAGGATTGAGACCCAAAGCAGTTCAAACTTAAAGGGTAATACAATTAAAATGGAATTAAACTTGTTACAATTCCTAAATCAATTAACTTAAAATACAATGTAAACAAATAAAAAAGCAGTTAAAAATAATTCATTAAAAATAGCTGTTAAACCACAATCTGGCCCTTTCTCTTTCTTATTTTGCTGTCTGAATTATTTTCTGACAATTCCTATCACCACCCTGTGGAATGTCCAGGGAGGGAGAAAGAACTCTTGTCTGCTTGAGGCAAGTGTCAATGTTGTAAATTGGCCACCTGGATTAGCATTTAATGGCCTTGTAGCTTCAAAGCATGGCTGCTTCCTGCCTGGAGGAATCCTTTGTTGGGAGGTGTTAGCTGGCCCTGATTGATTCTTGTCTGGATTCTTGTCTCCCATCCTGGACATTGCAGATATATAAACCTCAATTGCCTACTTTCCAACAGACCTCACAACCTCTGAGGGTGCCTGCCACTGATGTGGGTGAAACTTCAGGAGAGAATGCTTCTGGAACATGACCATACAGCCCGGAAAACTCACAGCAACCCAGTGATTTCGGCCATGAAAGCCTTTGACAACTCACGTTTCTTTAGCCCAATCTGGAAGAACCCACAGATTTAATTAGATTCATTCGATAGTTCTAACTAATGCACAGTAGATTAGATTAGATCAGTTAGACATTACTAACTTGAAGGTTCCTGAGAGAAAGAAACAATGGGTTCATCTATATTGTAGAATCAATGCAATTTGACAACATTTTAACTGACATGGCTCAGTGCTATGGTATCATAAGAAATGTAGTTTTGCAAGGTGTTTAGCCTTCATTCCCAAAGAGTACTGGTGCCTCACCAAACCACAACTCCCATGAGTCTGTAGCATTGGGTCATGTCAGTTAAAATGATGTGAAACTGAATTAATTCTACAGTGTAGATGCACCCAATGATGTTGTCCTGTTTTAAATATACCATAAATACTTAAACTCTATATAGATGTTCCCTACTGTGACCTAAAACTTAGAACAGTTACTTTTGGAGGGGGGGGGGGGCTAACTAAAAAAAACAAATAAAAGAGATATCATACTTCTTTTATTTACCATATAAATCTTTTTGCCCTTAGAAAACTGCAAGAGAAATATAGAGAGCAAAACAAAGGACTCTATGTAACATTTGTCGATCTCACCAAAGCCTTCGATACTGTGAGCAGAAAAGGTCTGTGGCAGATCCTGGAACGTCTAGGATGTCCCCCCAAATTCCTCAAAATGATTATCCTGCTACATGAGGGCCGGCGCGGTCAAGTCAGATACGGTGATGCTCTCTCGGAGCCCTTTCTCATAACTAATGGAGTGAAACAAGGTTGTGTTCTTGCACCAACCCTATTTACAATCTTCTTCAGCATAATGCTCCAAAGGGCTACAGCAGACCTCGAAGACGAAGATGGCATATATATACGCTATCGTACTGATGGTAGCTTGTTCAACTTAAGCCGCCTGAGGGCTCGCACTAAGACTCTAGTCTAAACTATCTAGTCCGTGAGCTGCTTTTTGCCGACGATGCTGCCCTTGTCGCCCATTCAGAAGCAGCCCTGCAGCGCCTAACATCCTGCTTTGCAACAGTTGCAGAGCTGTTTGGGTTGAAAGTCAGCATGAAGAAAACGGAAATCCTCTACCAGCCCGCACCACAGGAAGAACACCATCATCCCCATGTCAGCATAGGCAAATCTGTGCTTAAGTCCATTCAGCAGTACACCTACCTGGGAAGCATCTCTTCAGACGCCAAGATTGATAAAGAGATAGATCACAGAATAGCAAAGGCATATAGTGCATTTGGAAGGCTTCACAAAAGAGTCTGGAACAACAAGCAGCTGAGGCAAAGCACAAAAGCACCTACCCTTCCTCGGGAAACTGATTGAACGGGCAGCAGTGATCCAATTACAGGAATTCCTGGAAACCTCAGGAAGCCTGGACCCCTGCCAATCGGGTTTCCGCGCCGGACACGGGACCGAGACCGTTCTGGTGGCCGTTACGGACGACATCCGCCGCCAATTGGAGAAGGGAGGTTCAGCTATCCTGGTGCTGCTTGACCTCACCGCGGCGTTCGACACGGTGGACCATGACTTGCTGTTGCGGCGACTATCAGCCATTGGGATTCAAGGCACAGCTTTGGCCTGGTTCGATTCCTTCCTGCGTGGCCGCTCGCAGCGTGTTGAGTGGCGATGTCAGCGGCGCCTTGTCCAACGGGGAGTTAAGAGCAGGAGTTCTGGAGGGAAAGCCTCAGTACGGTTTTTTTTGCCTTGGAATAAGGACCCATAAAGCATTTCCTCAACACCTGAGTGAGTGTGGTTATTTGGGCGGCCTACCAACGCTCACACAAAAACCGTACTCACAACCTGAATCGCAGTCGTGAGCCGATCCGACCGCGACCCCCACCTGAGATGTCCAGCGGAGGGAAGAAGGCCTCCAGGACCCCGAGTGGGACCTCGCTGGCTGGGATCCGAGGAGGTGGAAGATGAGATTCTCGGTGAGGCAGCTGGAGGCCCGGAGAGGGAGAGGCCTGTGATCGTCGCCGGAGCAGGCGACCAGGAGGCGCGATTCCTCCCTCCTGTGGGACGAGAAGGTGACGCGGCGGAGGAAGGGGAGCCCCAGGCCCGAGGAGGGAGCCGGTCAGCCCCAGTGGAAGGCACGAGTCGGGCGAGCGGATGGAGGAGATGATGGGAGAGATGGCCAGAGCCATAACCGACATCCGCCAGCAGATGGGAATGATGCAGCGGCGGATGGCCGCATGGGGACCACACCGAGGAAGATCGAGGTACGGAGGGGTTCAAGCCATGCGGCCCGGAGGGCAGAGAGACCACCGTCCGGCAGGCCCGCTTCAGAGGGGCGGCGCCGACTTTACCCCCGCCAGGAGCCTCCACCTTCAACCTGGGCTCGAGCGACCGGACCCTGGAGGGGAGCGGCCATCGGAGAGACTTAAAAGTCAAGTTCGATGGAGACCCAAGCCACCTTTCCTTTTTTGTCACCAATGTCCGCAATTTTATGGAGGACTACGGAGACTCGTTCCCCTCCGAGGCGGCCCAAGTGAGGGCCGTGGGAAGCAACCTGAAAAACGCTGCGGCCGACTGGTTGGTCCAGATGACCGAGACCGATGCCCCGGAGCTTAGGGGTATTGAGGCTTTCCTGAGGCGCTTCAGCAGCGGTTTAGAGACCACGCGGAAGCGAAAGCTAAGGCGGAATTGAAGCGGATCTACCAGGGGTCGAGGGCGGTATCCGAGTACGCCCTGGCGTTCAAGGCCTTGCCGGAAAAATCCGTGACTGGTCAGAGGCGACCAAATTAGACTACTTTAAGGCCGGATTGAGAAGAGAGGTCCTGGATTGGGCTCTGAACCGCAGAAACCCAGCCACCCTTGAAGGATGGATTGACCTGGCCGGCCAAGTGGAGTGCGATCGGGAGGCGGCACCCAGGAGACACCGAGACGCCTCACGAGCACGCGACCCGGCCCCAACCATACGAACGGGGCTGGCCGGAGGTCGCCAACCCGGCGGAGGTCGCTAAGTCGAGACGCAAATAGACCGCGGAGAGGCGCTTGCTTCACCTGTGGCCGAGAGGGGCACGGGCGGTCAAATGCCCGAGGAGGGTGCCGCCCGCCGCAAAGGGGGAGAAGGGTCGGACCCGACCCCGGGACACCGAAGACGACCAAGGCCAAAGGAGCGGCGGCTAGAGAGTTGGCTCGAGCGCCAACCAACCCGAGGGGCGGAGGAGACTACGGGAGGCGGAGGAGAGCGGATCGGAAGAGTCGGCGGAAAACGAGCCCGATCTGCCGTGAGCGCCCGGCGGCAGATCTCACCTTCCCAGGGCGGTGAGTCGGAGCCTCCCAGTGGAGGAATCCTCACATTTAAGGTAGCCGTGCGCGGCCCCACCACCGGCCAAGAGACCGAGGCTAATGCCATGCTAGACTGTGGTTGCACCCGATGCTTAATGTCCCCTGGCTTAGCAGCCCAGCTAGGAGTGACCCCTCAGGAGCTAGTGGCCCCGATCCTGTTCGCGCAGCTGGATGGGACCTTCGCCAACGAGGCGCCAGCCACCAAAAAGACCAGGGAAGTTAGAGGTGCGGATAGGGGCCCACAGAGAGCGCATCAATTTTGTGATCTCCGAGATGGCTAACCAACCCTTAATTTTGGGTAGCCCCTGGTTGGAGGAACACAATCCAAAAAATCAACTGGAAGACAGGGGAAGTGCGCTTCCGAGATGGGCAGGTTCAGGCCAAGATAGAATACCCAGGAGAAGGAGGGAGTCCTAATACGGCAGGGGCCGGGCTCGCCCAATTGGCAGGAGTGCCGCAGGACTATTGGGAGCTGGCTGAGGTGTTCAGCGAGAAAGAATGCGACGAGCTGCCACCCTCCCGCGCCATGGACTGTGCCATTAAGATAGAAGAGGGGGCGACGCTCCCCAAACCCAAGATGTATGCGATGTCTGAGCCGGAGAAAAGGGCGCTGAGAGAATTCATAGACAAAAACCTGGCCAGGGGCTTTATTAGACACTCCGACAGCCCACTGGCGGCCCCCGTGCTCTTCCGCCCCAAGGCGGATGGGAGTCTCCGGCTCTGTGTGGACTACCGAGGATAAACGCCATCAGCTCGACGAATCCGTACCCCTCCCTTGATGTCCGAAATCCTGGCCCAGCTGGGGAAGGCCAGGCTGTTCACTAAGCTGGACATTCGGGGAGGCATTTTATAGAATCGGGTCAAGCCAGAGGACTGCTGGAAGACGGCCTTCAACTGTCACTTGGGCCATTTCGAGTTTTTAGTCACCCCTTTCGGCCTAAAGGGGCCCCAAAAATTTCAACAGCTGATCAACGAGGCCCTCAGAGACCTGTTGTACAAGGGGGTCATCGTGTACCTGGACGACGTCCTGATCTACACAGAGACTCATACAGAACACGTGGCTTTGACCCGAGAAGTTCTAAAGAGGCTGAAAGACAATCGGCTATACGCCAAGTTGTCCAAGTGCGAGTTCCATCAGACCGAGCTGAACTACTTGGGATATCGCATCTCCACACGAGGCATCGCGATGGACCCGCGAAGGTACGAGACGTACTGGAATGGGAAGCCCCCCCCCGCACGCGGAGACAGCTGCAGGGGTTCCTGGGATTCGCCAACTTCTACCGGCAATTCATCCCGAATTTTGCAGAAACTACCTTGGCGCTAACAGACTTGCTTAAAACTAAGGGGTTGGGAGAAACCAGGAAGACCAAAACCCCTAGTGCCAAACTTCAATGGACACCACAGTGTCAAGAGGCGTTTCGTGAACCTCAAGCGGCAGTTCACCAGCCAGCCCCTGTTGATTCACCCGGTGATGAACAGGCCCTTCACAGTGCAGTGTGCGCGTCCGAGGCGGCATACGGAGCGGTCCTCCTCCAGCCGGATGGAAAAGGTCACTTGAGGCCATGTGCTTACCTCTCCAAGAAGTTCACCCAAGCGGAAAAAGATGGCACGTGTGGGAGAAGGAGTCGTTTGCCATACGGGCGGCTCTGGCCCATTGGAGGCACTTCCTGGAGGAACCCCGGTCCCTTTCGAAGTTTGGACAGATCACAAGAACCTGCAGGCCCTGCAGGCCCCCAGAGACTGAACGCTAAGCAGCTGAGATGGGCCCAGTTCTTTAGCAGATTCAATTTTAAGTTGAGATACATCCCGGGCCGAGAAATGTCGTAGCGGACTCTCTCGCGCATGCCTGATGCGGACTACTCGGCCCCAGGGGAGATGGGAACCGTATTTTCTAAACCACAACTGGGCTTGGTCGCGCCACCCGGGCAGCAGCCAAAGCAAAGCCCACCACCGGAGAGCTGGCGAGGCCTCTCCTGGACCAGATCAAGGCCGCGTCCCGCACAGACGAATGGCTGGTCCGGCACCCGGAAGGCCTGGAAGAGAATGATGGCATTTGGAGCCAGGGAACCAAAGTTTACGTCCCGAAGCCCCGAGGGCACAGCTCCTAGAAACAGGGCACGCCACGCTCATGGCAGGACACTTCGGGCTAACCAAGACGCTGAAGCTACTCGCCCGGCAGTTCTGGTGGCCGATGATGAGGAGGGACTAAAGCAATACATTGCCGAGTGTGACGTGTGCGCCAGGAACAAAACGAAGGTGGGACGCCCCACGGGCCTATTGCAGCAAGTAGCTGACCCTGCGGAACCATGGAGAGAGATTGCCATGGATTTCGTAGTGGACCTCCCGGTGAGCGGGGGGTTCACCACCATCTGGGCGGGTAGTGGACCTGTTCTCCAAACAGGCCCACTTTGTGCCGTTGCGACGGCTGCCAACGGCACCAGAGCTGGCCAAACTCTTTGTACATCATGTGTTTCGCCTGCATGGTAGCCCTCGTCGGATCATAAGTGACCGCGGGCCACAATTCACCGCTAAATTTTGGAAGGCGTTCCTGGTAAGCCCTGGGGACCCAACGGGCGTTGAGTACGGCATTCCATCCCGAGACAGACGGAGCGACCGAAAGAGTTCAGCGGACGCTCCAACAATACTTGAGGTGCTTCTCTACATATCAGCAGGACCAGTGGGCCAACCTGTTGGATGTAGCAGAATACTGTTATAACAACACCGACCACGCGTCCACGGGGGTGTCTCCGTTCCGGGCCGTGAGTGGTCGAGACTTCCTGCCCTTCCCAGCTATTGACACTTCTGCACCACCACCTTGCACGCCCGAGTCCTGGGGCGCTCGGGTTGCCGCGGCCTGGCCAGAGATCCAAAGGACGCTGAGGAAGGCCAGAGAAGACTACAAAACTCATGCAGATAAAAGAGAGGGCCACAGCCAACCTATGTGGAAGGAGACATGGTGTATCTCTCCACCAAGCACCTGCGATCAACCCAGCCCTCCCGCAAGTTTGCGGACAAGTTTGTTGGCCCACTACGGGTGACTGAAGTGATCAACCCGGTCACCCTTCGGCTGGACCTTCCCCACACGTGGCGCAAGGTGCACCCGGTGTTCCACGTTAGCCTGCTTAAGAAGGCAGTGACCCACCGCCAGTGGTCTCTACCGGGAAGCGCCCCCCCCCGATCATGATCGGGAACATACCCACTTTGAGCTTAAGGATATTTTAGATTCTAGAAAGCTTAGGGGCAGACTTCAATACTTTGTACAGTGGCTTTCCAAAGACTTGCAGCCAGAGTGGGTGTTAGCCGAACATGTCAAGGCCCCCAGATTAGTCAATAGGTTTCATAGGGCCTTCCCGGACAAGCCAGGGCCCTGAATATACTTTGCTTCTTTTCCCTCAGGTCGGTGGACTCCTTCGGGAGGGGGCGCTATGTCAGCGGCGCCTTGTCCAATGCGGGATAGCAGTGGACAAAGACGCGCGGCCGCCCCCTTGGAAGAGGATCGAGCAATCGGAGGGCGGTCGCCATTTTGGCTCTTCTTGTTCAGTGTTGTTGCTGTAGTTGAAGTTCCCGCCCGAAAAAGGACAAGAGGGTGGGGCTTCTTGGGTTATCTGTTCAGGGATTGTTATCTGTTCAGGGATTGGCTCTTCGCCAGAGGGGGAGGGGCTCGGGAGTTAAGAGCAGGAGTTCTGGAGGGAAAGCCTCAGTACGGTTTTTTTGCCTTGGAATAAGGACCCATAAAGCATTTCCTCAACACCTGAGTGAGTGTGGTTATTTGGGCGGCCTACCAACGCTCACAGGCGAGACCAAGTGTCCAAGAAATCCACCCTGGACTGTGGAGTCCCCCAAGGCGCCATTTTGTCACCAACGCTTTTTAACATCTACGTCCAACCCTTGGCAAGCATAGCCAGAAGTTTTGGATTTGGGTGCTACCAATATGCAGATGACACCCAGCTCCTGCTGAAGCTTGAGCCAGGCGTAACATCGGTGCCTGAGAATTTCAGACAAGGACTAGAGGCAGTGACCAGATGGCTCCGCTCATACAAACTCAAGATCAATCCATCAAAGACTGAGATTCTATGGCCGGGACGCCCAGAGCCACCCATTCCGCTGCCTCTCTTTGAGGGAGAGCCGCTGATCCCGGCCCCGTCGGTGAAGAGTCTTGGTGTGATACTAGACTCGAGACTCTCACTGGAGGCCCAGGTTGCTGCGACAAGTAAGGGAGCTTTCTTCCACCTACGCCAGGCACGTCAACTGGCACCTTACCTTCCATCAGATGCGCTGGCTACGGTGGTCCATGCCACAGTGACATCATGGCTGGACTACTGTAATGCCTTGTACGTGGGGTTGCCGCAGTCAACCACTCGTAAAATCCAGCTAGTGCAGAATGCAGCCGCCAGACTCCTCACCGGGACACCACTGAGATGCCATATCGCGCCATCTCTACAGCGCCTGCACTGGCTGCCAGTCGAGCTCAGAGCCATCCACAAGATCTTGTCGCTTACCTTTAAGGCCCTCCATGGCGCCGGCCCAGCTTATTTAAAAGACCGCTTGTCCGAACCAGCTCATTTAAGGTCGCGCGTTCAGGAAACAGGGACCTTCTCCGCATCCCAGGTGTGAGTGAGGCCCGCCTCGACACCACGAGACGGAGAGCCTTTTCCATCGCGGCCCCTGTTCTTTGGAACTTGATGCCGGCAGATCAGAGAGCCATCCGGGACATGCCCCAGTTCCTGACCGCTTTGAAGACCTGGCTCTTCCGAAAGGCTTATGGCTAAGGACACCTCCCAGACTTAGCCTGAGTTACTGGAACTATTTTAATTAATTTTCCTATTCTTTTAGCTTTTAACTATTGAACTCTTTTATGTGTTTTATGTGTAAGTCGCCCGGAGCACTGATGTGGAGGGCGACTCATAAATAATAAAATCAATCAATCAATCAAAAATCAGTGTGTATAGAGCAGCTATCGTACTGTCTATTCTCCCCTATGGGTCTGAAACATGGGTCACCTATCGCCAACACCTACGACTCCTCGAATGCTTTCATCAGTGCTGTCTTCGCACAATCCTAAATATACACTGGACCGACTATGTGACTAATGTTGCTGTCCTTGAGCAAGCAGGGATCACTAGCATTGAGGCCATGCTATTGAGGACACAACTGCGCTGGGCAGGGCACGTCTCTAGGATGGAGGACCACCGCCTCCCAAAGATTCTACTCGATGGTGAACTCGCCACAGGTTAGCGCAAGAGAGGTGCCCCCAAAAAGAGATATAAGGATGCCCTGAAACAACATCTCAGGCTCGGCCAGATTGATCACCAACAATGGTCCACCCTGGCCTCACATCGGGAGGCATGGAGACGCACTATCCACAATGCTGCGGCCTCTTTCGAGAAGACACGCCGAATGGGTCTCAAAGAGAAACGACAATGCAGAAAGAACCACAACTTGGAAACAACATCACCCAAAGAGACTTCTGACGTGCTTTCTGCAACCGAACTTGCCTATCTCAGATTGGCATTTTTAGTCATCAACACGCTTGTGAAAAGCGTGGGATGAGTCCTTCCTACGAATCTTCGTTCGTGAAGTAATGCCGAGAGAGAAATCTTATAACAATTATTTCCTTACATAGTGAAATGTTTGGTTAGTATACATTAATCACTGAAAAATCCATAACTCATTTTTCATGGTACAATTGCATACCCAAAGCAGTTTCCACAGTCAAAATTGCTTTCCTTCATATCACATCTTGCTCTTAGAATAGTGAACAAGCAGAGCTAATATGTCAGGAGAGAATGCTTCTGGAACTTGGCCATACGGCCCGAAAAACTTAAAGCAACCCAGTGATTCTGGCCATGAAAGCCTTTGCCAATACATAGAGCCAATATGGATCACTTGGGCAAAGGGAAGCATGTTGGATTCTGAGCCGGAATCTCTTTGGCAGAGTCTTCGACCAGATGTTGGCAAAAGTGCCAGATCTTGCCATATTTACTAGGTGACAATGAAGCCTGTTGGCAGGAGATGGATCACCCAGTAATAAAGCAAATTATTTTGCTCCAAGAGAAATATGCCCCATCTGTCTACTAATGGACTGAGACTCCAAAAGTTGAACATTGCTTTTAAAAGTAATAATCTGGGAAGGAAGTCCAGTTTTATATGCATACGTTAGCATAAAGATTAATTGTCTGTAAGTTCCTCTAAGTCTATATCAGGCATGGGCAAACTTTGGCCTTTCAGATGTGTTGGACCTTCAATTTATTTATTTATTTATTTATGCCATTTATATTCCGCCCTTCTCACCCTGCAGGGGACTCAGGGCGGATCACAATGCACATATATAGGCAAATATTCAATGCCATTGACATACAACATATATAGACAGACACTCAGAGGCTATTTAACATTCCAGAAATCAGTTAAATTTAGCCTCCCCACAAAGTGGTACCTAAATTTCCTACTTGACAGATGCAACTGTCTTTCGGGTTGCAAAGGTCGACAATGAGCTACACAAATTGGTCGAGAGCTCACCTCGACCTGGGCAGGCCTCAAACTCATGACCTTCTGGTCAGTAGAGATCTTATGCAGCTGACACCCAGCCAGCTGCGCCACATTCCCAGTAGTATGTTAGAAATTGTAGGAGTTAAAGCCCAAAACAATTGGAGAACCACAGTTTGCCCATGCGTGGTCTATACAGTATGAGAATATTTATTTTTTTCGATTTATTCGTCGCCACTCCCGTCAGGCTCGGGGCAACTTACAAGTGTTAAAAAGGCCATAAAATACAGATAAAAACACAAGATTAAAACTATACAATTAAAATTATACAATAGCGCACACACGGGCTAACTAACAAAAGCCAAGAGTTTTTACTATCTTGAGTCACAACAGCAGTGGCACAAACCTTTGTCCCTCATCTCTGGGTCAAGAACCGAAATCTAATTGTTCCTCCCAGCTGAAGTAAATTTGCCAGTTTCTTGAGACACCATATCTGGTTATTGTGACACATGCCTTGATTATATTCTGATTGAATTACTCTACATGGTGTTGCCCTTGGAAAGTTCAGCAGGTCAAAATGCTGTGGCCACGTTCCTAATTGGAGGCACAATTTACATGAGCAGGAAACCCTAGGGCTTGTGCGAAGTACAATACTCCCCATCAACCCCAGGAGTGGCTTCACTGCATGTTTCCATCTCATTGTGGTGGCAGGACTGCATTTTGATTATCTAATGGGGTCAAACTCAGTTAAACTATCACCTTTATCTTTGTGGTTTTGTCATTGCAGTTGCCATAAATAATTCATGGCTATCCTTGGGCACCATTACTGATGTTTGCAAGGGTGTCCACATGACTGGGAGAGTTGGCAATGCAGCCCAAGGATGGCCAGGAGTTATGTGACAATTCTGACAATGACGGCAAAACCACTAAGTCAGGCACCATTGCCCTGATCCCTTTCTAGAAGTGAAGACGCGTCAACAGCACTACAGAGAGCAGTTAAGGACAGAAGGAACCCTGTGGTGTATGTTTACACCTCAGTTTCTTAGATCTATGTAACTCAAGGTATTTCGCTTCCCACTTCTTCCCGAAAGTCTACAACGTGCTTCATTATTCTTTGTTTGAGAGGGGCACAACATGAGGCTTCTCTGACACACAAACACGAGAGTTAAGTATCTTCTACCGAAGTTAGGTAATTTTCTTTTATCTATCTACTCTTTTATACGAGATTTATTACCAATGCTTTTCAATCATTGAGCATTCTGAACAATATATGAACTTATGGTCCTCCGCCATCAACTCTGCTGGACTGGCCATGTTGTCCGGATGCCCGACCACCGTCTCCCAAAGCAATTGCTCTACTCCGAACTCAAGAATGGAAAACGGAATGTTGGTGGGCAGGAAAAAAGATTTAAAGATGGGCTTAAGGCCAACCTTAAAAACTCTGGCATAGACACTGAGAACTGGGAAGCCCTGGTCCTTGAGCGCTCCAGCTGGAGGTCAGCTGTGACCAGCAGTGCTGTAGAATTTGAAGAGGAACGAATGGAGGGCGAAAAAGAGAAACGTGCCAAGAGGAAGGCGCGTCAAGCCAACCGGGACCGCCTTCCACCTGGAAACCAATGCCCTCACTGCGGGAGAAGTTGCAGATCAAGAATAAGGCTCTACAGTCACCTACGGACCCACCGCCAGTACACTGATCTTGGAGGACAATCCTACTCGGACGAGGGATCACCTAAGTAAGTATGATCCACTTCCTACCAAAAGCTCATTTATAGCACTGGCTACACTGCACTTCACTCCATAAGCTCATATAGCACTGGCTATGCTGCACAATACTCCAGTACTATTTATGAGCTTATGGTAGGAAGTGGACCATAAGTTAATATATTGTTCAGAATGCTCTATGGTTCAAAAATATAATTTTTAAACTTTTATTATTATAGATAATAATCTTGTATAAAATAATAGATAGATAAAAAGAAAATTACTCTGCTATAGATATCAAATATTCCTACAACTCCATGGTGTAGATCAGGGCTGTCCAACTGGCGGCCCGGGGGGGGGGGTATACGGCCCCCCAGCCCCTTCCCTATGCCCCCTAAGCTTTTTAATAAAAAATAATAAAAATTAAATTAAAATATTTTTTTAAAAATTACCCACTTCCGGGTTTCGGAGCAAGTATCGCGAGACTATGGAAGCCACACGGGATTTCGCTCTCAACGCGAAATCTCGCCTGTGTTAAGAGCGAAATCCCGTGTGGCTTCTGTAGTCTTGCGATACCCTGTTGCCGAAATCTCGGCTACTTAATCCCTGAGGCCCACGCAGACGTGATTTGTACCTTCCCGGCTGCTGCCTCGGTCGGTCGTCGCCTCTCCTCGTGGTCCGGCTGCTCCTGGATCCCACGCGTTTGGGAAGGTAGGCTAACCTTTATGTTATTACTAGCTGAACCCGGCACGCGTTGCTGTGCCCTATGTTGGTGATGTGGGAAAGTCTTGGTATGTATGTTGTTGAAATGATGTGAGCATGTTTGTTGTGTGTATATATGTGTGTGTGTTTGTGTTTATAGTTGTATGTGTGTATGGTTTTTTGGGGGTATGTGTGTATGGGTGTGTTCATGTATTGGTTTGTTTATATGTGTGTGTGTATATGTGTGTGTGTGTGTATGTGTGTGTATATTGTTTTTGTTATGTGTGTATATATGTGTGTGTTTTTGGTTGTTTGGTTACGTGTATATATGTGTGTGTTTGTGTATGTGTATGTACGTATGTGTATATGTGGAGAGGTGCTGTTATGTGTGTGTTTATATGTGTATGTATTAGTGTGGATGTGTTTTTTTAGGTGTGTAGATATATGTGTTTGTATGTGGATGTGTTTTAATATGGGTTTGTATGTGTGTGTATATATGTGTATGTATTAGTGTGGATGTGTTTGTATAGGTGTGTGGATATTTGTGTTTGTATGTGGTTGTGTATTTATATGTTTGTGTATATATGTGTATGCAGTAGTGTGGTTGTGTATGTGTAGGTGTGTAGATATATGTGTTTGTATGTGGTTGTGTATTTATATGTGTGTGTGTGTGTGTTTGTCTGTTTATGTTTTTGTGTGGATGTGTATGTATAGTTGTGTGGATATATGTGTTTGTATGTGGTTGTATGTGTGTGTATGTGGCTGTTTCTGTTGTTTTGTGTGGGAGTTGTAGTGCTTTGGGTTTGTGGTATTTTGTTTGTGATTGTTTTAATGTGTGTTGTTAGGTTGCCTGTTCCATGTCTGTGTGTTTCTCGGCACCTTCCTGGCGAGGGCAGGGGGGGCAGTGGGGGTCCTTCGGTAGGTGGATGGCTGGTGTCTTGTGTCTCTTCATTTCGGTGTCCTCCTCCGGGAGTGGCAGGGAGCTGGGGCGCCGTGGCCTCTTCGCTCTTCCTCGCCACTGTCGCCTCCTTGGCTTCCTCCGCCGCCTTCCTCATGTTCGTGGAGCCTGGTTGCGTGGGTTGGGTCCGGGAAGGTTTTGGAGGCTGGGAGATGGAGGAGGAGGTGGGTAAAGCTATTGGGCTATCCAGAAAGCTCCGCCCCTGTTTCCCTGGGAGCGGGCGGAGCCTTCTGGGAGGTGTAGTTCGATGGCCTTACCCGCCTCCTTCTCCGTCTCACAGGCTTAAAAAACGTTCGTGGTGCGATCCGATGCAGGCCGGGTCCACGAACATGAGGAAGGCGGCGGAGGAAGGGAATGAGGCGACAGTGGCGAGGAAGAGCGATGTGGCAGCCCCGGCAGAGGAGATCGGAGGGGGAGGCATCGTAGAGCAGGCGTCTTCCACCTCATGGAGCCGGGTGGCGCGGGCGCTGCCTTGGGCTCCTTGGGCTTCTGGCCCTGTCCTCCTCCGCTTCCAGGTCGTCCCCTAACCTTTGGAGGGCATTCTGGCGGGGAGGAGGTTCCGCTCTCCCAGTGGAGAGCAGGTGAATGTGGCGGGCTGGGGATCGGGCGAAGCCGCGGCCGGCGCCAGAGCCTCCTGCCATAGGTTTGAATGGGCTATTTTGGGGGGTCGCATTTAGGGGTCTGTGTAATGTTTTTTGGTGGGGGTTTGTGCCTAGTTGGTACCTCATGGCCTGGTGAATAGTGTGTTGTGGGTTTTGTGGTTGTGGGGGTTATGTTGTGGCCGTGCATAGTCGTCAACCCACGACCACTCGGATTTTATATATATAGATTATGTAATTGTGTATTTGAATGCCCACCCTGCATTTAATGTTAGTAAAATATTATATTTGACTGTATGGATGCCCGTTTTGAATGGCCACCCTGCATTTAATGTTAGTAAAATATTACATTTGACTGTATGGATGCCTCTTATGAGTAGTAAGCCAGGGGCGGAGCCTGGGGTGGGGGCGGAGCCAGGGGCGGAGCCGGGGGCAGGGGCAGACCCTACGGCCCCCAGGTCATCAGTGACCGGAATTCAGGCCCCTGGGCCGGTAGAAGTTGGACAGCCCTGGTGTAGATAGAGCCCAGGGCATACAGGATGGCCATGTCAACAAGCTGGATCCAATTCAGAAGCAGCCCAACAGTTTTCATGATCCCAAAGTGCAGAGCTGCTCTAGAGCTTTGAGGATGCTGTCCATGTTGGAGATGAAAAGGACCTGTGCGTTATGTGGATGCCATGAGGGCGATGCTTGTCTGCTCCGCTTTATAATGCCGATGTAGGTTTATATGCCCTTGCTTAGGTCATATGCATCACATAAACTCTTCACTAAATAACTCCACTTTGTGCCAATTTGTTTCTGGGTGAATTTAGAGTGGTGGCTATGTGTACCTCCCTCCGAACAAATATTGCCAGGCAAACCCACAATAGGTTCCCATTAGGGTCACCATCTATAGGTTTGAAACAAATTGAAGGCATACAACAATAACATCATCATCATCATCAACAACAACAACAACAATGTAAGATGAACCAATAGACAGACTCGGAAGAAGGCAGCTTGCCAATGTTTCTGTGTAACAGTTCCAGTAACACACAACAGTTGAAAACCAATCTAGCAGGCAATATGCTAAGCCAAAACTATCCCCAAATGAATAACTATGATTAAAACATAGAAAACTGAGCTAACCTTCAGTGACTTGTTTTAGTCTCCTAGACCAGTGTTTTTCAACTTTTTTTTGAGCCGCGGCACATTTTTTACATTTACAAAATCCTGGGGCACACCACCAACCAAAATGACACAAAATTACACTCTAACACAGTAATACATAAAGTTAATATGTTCTTAAATGTATTTATACACTCAGTGTGAAACCTGGGCCTGTTTCGATGAACACAACATATATATATGACTTCCTCTCACATATTTATACATGGCTATCATGTCTTCTCTCAGCCTTCTCTTCTTCAGGCTAAACATGCCCAGCTCTTCAAGCCGCTCCTCATAGAGCTTGTTCTCCAGACCTTTGTGAAATTTCACCCTGAGTGAAACTTGTTTCCAGTTAACTATGGATGTCATGAAGCTGTTATAAACACTTCCTGGGGGGGGGGGGAGGCAACTCTAAAAAAATCCTGTAAAATAGGGGGGGGGGCATTTCCAAGCGGAGAGGCTCAATTTGTTTCTTGGAAACCTGTGAGGGGGCTGCTAGGAGGGGGGAGAGTGCCAATTTCCCATGGCACACCTGATGATCGCTCACGGCACACTACTGTGCCATGGCACACTGGTTGGGAAACACTGTCCTAGACTACTTTTTGTTTCCAAATGTATACAGAACTAGTCCTGTAACATAGGTATTCTGGATCACCTGCATAGTGGCTTTCCTCCTATTAATACATTTTAAAAACCTATGAAAAATGCCCTGGCACACCTAGTGATTTTTGCCAGTGTACTACATTGGAACAAAGAACTTCTCGGGTCATTTTAAAGCAAACGTGTTACAAGAAAGCAGAAGTGAGGTACAATGCTTTGTTGTCCATAGGTTGGGCTCGTTTGGGAAAAAAACAACATTTATTTAATTAGACACTGAAAACCAGTGGGATCAGGAAATACCCCGCAATGAAAGAAGTGTATGCTTTATTTCATTTCATTTCGTTTTATTTTACTTTCTAATATTCAGGCAGAATCTCTTTGCTGTGGTTTTAATCTATCATTCTGCGTCCCAGGTTTTTTTTAAAAAAAACTTGATGCAATATGACGTCCTTTCAAATATTCAAACATGGCTGTGATGCACTTTCTAACCCAGTGTTTCTCAAACTTCCTAATGCCACAACCCCTTAATCCAGTTCCTCATGTTGTGGTGACCCCTAACGATAATATTATTTTTGTTGCTACTTCATAACTGTCATTTTGCTACTGTTATTAATCACAATGTAAATATCTGATATGCATGATGATATTTACTGGACCATATTTGCAGAAATACACAATAAGCCCAAATTTGAATACTGATGGGGTTGGGGAAAATGTTGTCATATGGGAGTTGTAGTTTCTGGGATTTATAGTTCACCTATAATCAAAGAGCATTCTGAAGTCAACCAACGATGGAATTGAACCAAACTTGGCACACAGAACTCCCATTACCAACAGAAAATACTGGAAGGGTTTGTGGGGATTGACCTTGAGTTTTGGAGTTGTAGTTCACCTACATCCAGAGATGTGGACTCAAACAATGATAGATCTGGACCAAAATTGGCATGAATACTCAATATGCCCCAATGTGAACACTGGTGTGGTTGGGGAAAATTGATTTTGTCATATGGGAGTTGTAGTTTCTGGGATTTATAGTTCACCTATAATCAAAGAGTATTCTGAAGTCCACCAATGACGGAATTGAACCAATCTTGGTACACAGAACTCCCATGACCAACAGAAAGCACTGGAAGGGCTGGGTGAGCATTGAGCATGAGTTTTGGAGTTGTAATTCACCTACATCCAGTGAGTACTGTGGACTCAAACATTGGTAGATCTAGACCAGGGCTGTCCAACTACCGGCCCTGCAGATGTTTTGGACTTCAACTCCCAGAAATTCTAGCCAGTTTACCAGCTGTTAGGATTTCTGGGATTTGAAGTCCAAAACACCTGCAGGGCCGGCAGTTGGACAGCCCTGATCTAGACCAAACTTGACACGAATACTCAAAATGTCCAAATGTGAACACTGGTGGAGTTTGAAGAAAGTAGACCTTGACACTTGGGAGTTATAGTTGCTGGGATTTATAGTTCACCTACAATCAAAGAGCATTCTGAACCCCACCAATGATAGAATTGGGCCAAACTTCCCACACAGAACCCACATGACCAACACCGTGTTTTCTAATGGTCTTTGGCGACCCCTCTGAATTCCCCTTTGATACCCCAGGGGTCACGACACCAAGGTTGAGAAATGATAGATCTGGACCAAAATTGGCATGAATACTCAATATGCCCCAATGTGAACACTGGTGGAGTTTGGGGAAAACAGACCTTGACATTTGCGAGTTGTAGTTGCTGGGATTTATTAGTTCACCTACAATCAAATAGCATTCTGAACCCCGCCAATGATAGAATTGGGCCAAACTTCCCACATAGGACCCCCATGACCAACAGAAAATACTGTTTTCTGATGGTATTTGGCGACCCCTATGACACCTCCTTGCGACACCCCCTGTTGGGCCTGTGGCTTCAGTGGTTGTGGGTTGTGGTGGTATGAAGGGATCTGTGTGATTTTCAGTGCAGGGCCAAGGTGATGAAACTCTGGAAAAGCAGTTAAGGGAATTTAGTTTTTCTGAGAATCTAGTGGGCGGGAATTGAGACACCTGGCTTGCTGATTCTAGCCGCAGCTGTTACTTTCCCAGGGAAAAGGGAGGGAAATGTTAGAATGTTGAGACCTTGTTATTAGCCCTGTGAAGGTTGAAATTCAGTTCCTGGTCAACTTTCGATTCTACCTCAAGCAGTTCCATGAACTCCTGATTTCATGATTTTTTGGTCATTCATGACAGAACTTTGAGCTTGCCTTTTTTGGGACTATCGTAGTTTTAAGTTCTGATGCTCAATAAATAGACTGTTATTTCCAGCCGTGGTTGTGTGAATATTTAAAGGGCCCTGGTTCTCGGCCGGTGTGCGACCCCCCAGGGTCCCTAATCCCCAGGTTGAGAAACGCAGCCCTAATTCTTCGTCTTAAAACTCAAAATACTGATTCCTGCAAGCTGTTGCTCATAGGTTTCCAGACCTTTTACCATCTTGGTCTCCCTCCTTTGGAGGTGTTCCAGCTTGTCCATGAAGAAAGTTATGACACCCATAGCTTTCTCCTCTTTCTGTTTTTCCTTGCTTCCCAGAATTTCAATTTGCGGCAGCTGCCTTGCTCTGTATAAAAAAGAAACTGTCAAACTTTGGTCCTCCAAGATGTTTTGGACCAACTCCCAAATTCATCATGGACATTGCGGGGGGATCTTCAAGGTTGAAGCCCAACCAGGGGCGGTCCTACTAGTAGGTTTTGACCTTTAAAGCTCTATACGGTTCTGGCCCAGCTTACTTGTCCGAACGCATCTGCCGCTACGTCCCACCTCGTACTTTAAGATCATCCGGGGAGGCCCTGCTCTCGCTCCCGCCAGCTTCCCAGGTGCGGCTGGTGGGGACGAGGGAGAGGGCCTTCTCGGTGGTGGCTCCCCGTCTGTGGAATGCGCTCCCTAGCGACATACGATCGATTCCATCCCTCCTGACATTTAGGAAAAAAGTGAAAGCCTGGATGTGGGACCAGGCATTCGCATAGTAGCACAGGACAGCACTTTAGTAGTTTAATGGAAAGTTGGTGAATAGGGCTCAATGCTTTTATGGACGGAACACTGTTTTTAACATAGGTGAATGCATAGGATGTGTGAATATAATTGTATTTTAATGTATTTTAGTGTCGAATGCTGGAGGGTTTTATGTTGTGTTTTTATACTGCGATTGTGATGTAGGCATCAAATTGTGCCTTTTGGAAGCCGCTCTGAGTCCCCCCTCGGGGGTTGAGAAGAGCGGGGTAAAATGCCGTAAATAAATAATAAATAAATAAAGGACGCTGCTGCGTGGGGTGCCATCTGGGTAAAGGGCGCATTCCCCTGCCCGCCAGACAGCGTCCGGCCGATGTTCCGCTTTTGGGCCTTGTGCGCTCCGACACCGCGCTGTAGCAAACCTCCCTGCGAGCCGTCAGCACGGTGCCGAATAGAGCGAGCTGTGTGTACAGGCATCTGCGCCTGCGCACAAGAGCTTCTGGGCATGCGTGGAGGGGGGGGCCTGTGCCAAATAGGGAGCGCACAGGAGCTTCTGGGCATGCGTGGAGGGGGGGCGTGTGCCGAATAGGGAGTGCTGTGTTTACAGGCTTCTGCGCCTGCACACAGGAGCTTCTGGGCATGCGCGGAGGGGGGCACCAAAATAATATTTTGGGGAGAGGCGCCAAAATAATGTTAGCTTACCATTTGAATTACCTTAGACCGCCCCTGAGCCCAACGCAACCAGAAGACAAAAAATTGAGAACCTCCAGTTCAGGGCAGGCATTCAGCGCAAAGCTTCTTGGAAGTTTTACAGGCGAGTTTCTTGGAATGTCAACAATACAAACATCCAGGAGGTCTCTCTCCGTCTCTCTTCACAGGTTCCCATTAAAATCCACACAAGTGAACACCCAGCCATCACCTGAGATGGCAGCCATTACTGCCATTACCTTGTGGCTCTCCAGTGGCACTTTATCTATCTTTTTCCAGCTAGCTGTCACATTAGCATGACCCAAGAAGACATTTTGGAGGGGCGGAGTGGAACGTGTCACTGCAAACGGATGATACGGGATTCACCATGTCAATTACAGAGACAGAAGGTGGATGAGTTGAGCACTCTGGGAATCGCAATAAACCACAGCTGTTTTCTCCAAGTTTCAGGAAGACAAGGTGTCAAAGAACTCTGTGTTGTATTTTTACTCAATCCCATCCGATGAAACTGACACCACATTGGCCACCAAAACTTCTCTAGAGCTATAAATGGGTATGCCTTGACAGGTGTGATCAGCTTTCAAAGCAAAACTCAAGACTAATGGCCAATTAGAAGAATGCCTTTGGACATGGGTTTGCCCAAGCATTGGTGTCAGATGAAACTTCTGAAGTTGTGGATTGTTCAAGAGGCTGTTCTCTCTTCTCAAAGCTGAAGGGCTGGGATTCTCAAACTTTTTTCTGTTGGTAAAGGAAAATGTCACAGAACCAGTAATCAATCTAGTTAAGACATCAGTCTTCAGAAGCTTAGACCCTGTCTGGGAATTATTTTCATTCACACAGGAACACAAGTAGCTTTATGTAGATTCACACAATAAATTGCTACCTTTTGAACATCCTCTTAATTGGGTTGCTGTGAGTTTTCCAGGCTATATGGCTCTGTTCCAGACTTTTTGCCCATATCTTTGGCAGACATCCTCAGAGGTTGTGAGGTCTGTTGGAAATTAGGCAAGTGGGGTTGTCCAGGGTGTCTGAGGCAAGTGTAAATGTTACAATTGGCCAGCTTGATTATTTATTATTTATTTATTTACGTCATTTATATTTCGCCCTTCTCACCCCGCAGGGGACTCAGGGCGGATCACAATGCACATATACAGGCAAACATTCAATGCCATTTGACATACAGCATATATAGACACACATAGAGGCTATTTAACATTCCAGAAATCAGTTAAATTTAGCCTCCCCACAAAGTGGTACCTAAATTTCCTACTTGACAGATGCAACTGTCTTTCGGGTTGCAAAGGTCGGCAACGAGCTACACAAATTGGTTGAGTGCTCACCCCGACCCGGGCAGGCCTCGAACTCATGACCTTCTGGTCAGTAGAGATCTTATGCAACTGATACCCAGCCAGCCGCACCACATTCCAAGTGTTTAGCACTGAATAGCTTTGCAGCTTCAAAGCCTGACTGCTTCCTGCCTGGGGGAAATCTTTGTTGGGAAATGTTAGCTGGCCCTGATTGTATCCTGTCTGGAATTTCCCTGTTTTTTGAGTGTTGCTCTTTATTTATTTATTGTGTTATTTATCGGTGGGTTTTAATATAAATATTATATTATCGATTTTTTATTTTTTATGCTTTAAGACTAAGTGTTCTTTTATGTTTATGTTTTAATTTGGTTAGGTTAATTTATAGTTATATGCTATTGTCATGCTATTATCTTTTGGTTATCATGTGTATGTACGGCATTGAATTTTGCCTTTATAATGTTGGAAACCGCTTTG
Organism: Anolis apletophallus; assembly: GCA_030556195.1. NCBI lineage: Eukaryota > Metazoa > Chordata > Lepidosauria > Squamata > Anolidae > Anolis > Anolis apletophallus. Next base: position 32,938,831 of record JARBWK010000003.1, on the reverse strand, counting down.
AGTTCCCTTAGGGGGAGAAAAGTGATATATAAATGTAGTAAATAAATAAATAAATAGTCCTAATTTTAGAGTTTTTTTAATACCGGTAGCCAGGTTTTGTTCATTTTCATGGTTTCTTCCTTTGTGTTGAAATTGTCCACATGCTTATGGATTTCACAGTATGTAGTCTGTGAAGCTTCTCTGTGTAGTCTGGCATGGTGGTTGTGAGAGTGGTCCAGCATTTTTGTGTACTCAAATAATATGCTGTGTCCAGGTTGGTTCATCAGGTGCTCTGCGATGTCCAACTTCTCTGGTTGAATGAGTCTGCAGTGCCTTTCATCTCCTGTTAATTATTTTCATTGTGTAAAGATCCACACCCTCCAAGTGTTCCAATCTGGGAGGAATTGTATTGATTAATTCCCAATAGTCTCGCTTTGCCAATTGCTTTTGAAATATTCCCAGTTTCTCTCTCCTCTTCTCATATTCCCCTTTGTCCCCTGTGCATTTCACTTTGTGAAAACTGAGCTTAAAGTTCAAAAGTAGTTTGCACTCAGTTAACTCAGCAGGGAGGAGAAGACACGAGGAAGTATTTCCACGAAGGATTTTGGGATAAAAAAATAACAGTCACACGGATTTCCCAAATATAAAGCGTATATGAACAAACCAGGAGACTTTTGGGGATTTCTTTTTCACATCTGGAGTGAACCTAAGCCACTACCTTAAAATATACTTAAACAAACTATATTGAGCCATTTAAGAATAATTACCATCACCCATTATGTCATGGCTCCTAGGGCTTCTGAGGGCCGAAACTGTGCTGCATAGACACTAGTATTATATAGCTCAAACACAAAGAATCATATTACATAAAGAGTGAAAACTGGAGAACAATTTGCTTGTGTTCAAATGCCAATAAAATATATTGTTGTATTATTCAACAAGCTCTTCCTTCTTCTAGTCCAGTGGTTCTCAGCCTTCCTAATGCCGTGACCTCTTAATACACTTCCTCACGTTGTGCTGACCCCCAACCATAAAATAATTTTTGTTGCTACTTCATAATTGTAATTTTGCTTCTGTTATTTATCATAATGACTAAATATCTGATATGTAGGATGGTGCACCCATCGAAGACGGAGATCCTATGGCTGGGTCGTCCTGGTGTTGGTGAGTGCCGGTTGCCTACCCTGGATGGCGAGCGGTTAAGCCCGTCATCTTTGGTAAAAAGCCTGGGGGTCCAATTGGACCCATTGCTAACGATGGAGACCCAGGTCTCCACAGTTAGCAGGTCTGCATTTTTCCATCTTTGACAGGCTAGGCGACTGGCTCCTTAGCTATCCAGGAATGATCTAGCTACGGTGATCCAGGCGACGGGCATCTCAAGGCTAGACTACTGTAACGTCCTCTACATTGGCCTTCCCTTGTCGACAATCCGAAAGCTTAAGCTGGTGCAAAATGCTGCTGCTCGATTGCTGGTGGGAGCATCGGCAAGAGAGCATATTACACCAATTTTACAGCAATTGCACTGGCTACCAATAGAATACCGGATTGTCTTCAAGGTGCTGGTTTTGACCTTCAAGGCCTTGTATGGTCTAGGGCCAGTGTACCTGAGGGACTGCCTCACCCCATACGTTCCCCCGAGATCACTGCGATCAGAAGAACAAAACCTTCTGGTGATTCCATCAGCCCGTTCCTGCCGCCTTTCAACAACAAAACAAAGAGCTTTCTCTGTGGTGGCGCCAACTCTATGGAACGAGTTACCAGTGGAGCTCGCGCTATTACAGAGTTGGCCCCTTTCCGGAAGGCCTGCAAGACGCTCCTCTTTAAGCAGGCTTTCAATCTAAGCACCCTGATAATTTCTATCCATGTCCTTGTGTTTTATGCAATTAAATGGTTTTATGTATGTTTTATAGTTTTATGTAAACCGCCCCGAGCCTGCAGGGAGGAGCGGTATATACAAATGAATAATAAATAAATAAATAAATAAATGTATTTTCATTCACTAGACCAAATTTGGCACAAACACCCAATATGCCCAAATTTCAATACTGGTGGGTTTGGGGGAGGGATTGAATTTGTCATTTGGGAGTTGTAGTTTCTGGGATTTATAGTTCACCTACAAACAAAGAGAATTCTGAAGTCCACCAACAATGGAATTGAACCAAACTTGGCACACAGAACTCTCATAACTAACAGAAAATACTGGAAGGGTTTGAGTTTTTGAGTTGTAGTTCACCTACATCCAGAGAGCACTGTGTACTCAAACAATGATAGATCTGGACCAAAATTGGCACGAATACTCAATATGCCCAAATATGAACACTGGTGGAATCTGGGGAAAATAGACCTTGACATTTGGGAGTTGTAATTGCTGGGATTTATAGTTTAACCTACAATCAAAGAGCACTCTGAACCCAGCCCACAATGGATCTGCACCACACTTATGTGCACCACACTTGGTACACATAACCCCACTAAGCCCCTTTACGTCCTGGTGGGGTTCGGGGGACATGACCCACAGATTATGGGATTTGTAGTACTTTCTAACACTTTGGTTCCCACAGACCACTGAGCCCAACAAAAAGGACCAAAACAGACGACTCTTGGCACGCACATCCCCCATTACCCACTCTACGTCCTGGGATACTTCGGAGGAGGGCGGACCATGTATGATGGGACTTGAAGTACCTCTACTCACTTCCTAACTCTGCTGCGACCGTCATGCAATTACTGAACGAGACCACACTTGGCACACATAACCCCCATGACTGCCTTCATGTCCTGGTGAGGTTTGGGGGAGGACACTACCTACATAGCCAACATTGAATACTGGTAGGGTGGGGGTGGGGGGCTGTTTTTGAGTTCTGGGAGTTGTAGTTCACCAACACCAAAAAGAAAGAGATGGACAGATGGAGAACACTTCAGCCTTTTCTGCCGAAGGGGTTCCTAAGACCATCAGAAATATGTGTTTTCTGATGGTCTTTGGTGACCCCTCTGAAACTCTCCTTGCGAACCCTTCCCAGGAGTCCTGACCCTCAGGTTGCGAAACACTGTTCTAGTCTAAAGAGAAATAATAGTGTTTATCACCGCCTGAGCTATATTAGATTTTCTCAAAAGGAGTTTTCAAATAGAGAAACCACACCCTTTGCAAAATAAAGATTTGGGGTTACATGCTTAATATAATTTTGTTTTAAAACTTGGTGAAAATATTGCTAGGTTTTATAATACCATTAGGACATAGAGTTTAGGAAATGCCGAGACACATGTTGAACAACAGCGATGCTCATAATGGCTTCTTGGAGTAAGGAGAAAACGAAAAATCCAGTTCCTAATATGAAGTCACGCTATCGCGTGAAAACCAAGGGATCGACCCAGGATGAGGCAATGCACAGGGGAGCAGTCCGGTGTCCCCCAGAGGCAGGCTCAGGCTTCACCCTGGAGGCCCCACGCCCCGCTGTTGACACTTGGAAACAGTTAATAGAATTTGCTAATTGTGTGAATGAGGTAATGTTTGGTTTGGAACTGGCTCCTATTCAGGAAAGAAAGCCCGGCACTTGAAAAAAAGCATCCCTTCTCTTTTGACAGTGGACAGCCTCTTGAGAAGGGGCACAGGCTACCTGTTTGGACACATCACTCAGAGCAAGACTTCTTAAACTTTTCTACTAGAGACCCCTTTTCCTCCGAGAAACTTTTTACACTATACACCAGGTATATAGGAACATAAAAAGACATAAAATCAAACATGTACTCATAATAAACCAGCCTTTCCAAGGCTTGCTAAGCACTGCGATTTCTCCTTTTTATGTAGTAAAGCTGAAGCATTTTCTGCAGAGTTCGCTGCAAACACTACACGTTATTGTTAATAGATTTGTGTAAATGTTTAGGAAAACTTTCACTATTTCCAAAATTTTTGTGACCACAACACTGAGCTAAGGAAATCCTATTTGGATCAGTACCCACAACTTAAGAAACAGTGGCATAGAATGTTCTTTCGATAATACTGATATAGGACGGAGAGCTTGGCTCAGTGATAGATCATATGGTTGTGAAACTATTCTAGATTTTCGCCCAAACATCAAACATATACATACACAAGAGGCTGAAGATATTTTGGACTGCGTATTTAGTACTTTGGGTCACTCTTTTTCAATTGAGACTAAACACAAGAGTATTTAAAACACAAACCATCAACTGCCACTGGTTGGGCTCCCTGGATGGGCATGATAATAATCATAAGGTCCATGCAGTTAAAGATGACCTTAAATGTCATAGAGAGTGCATCTACATTAGCATTTCTCAACCTTGGTGTCATGACCCCTGGGGTATCAAAGGGGGATTCAGAGGGGTCGCCAAAGACCATTAGAAAACACTGTCTGTTGGTCATGTGGGCTCCATGTGGGACGTTTGGCCCAATTTTATGGTTGGTGGGGTTAAGAGTGCTCTTTGATTGTAAGTGAACATAAATCCCAGCAACTATAACTCCCAAGTGTCAAGGTCTACTTTGCTCAAACTCCACCAGTGTTCACATTTGGACATTTTGAGTATTCGTGTCAAGTTTGGTCTAGATCAGTGGTTCCCAAACTTTTTTGGCCTACCGCCCCCTTTCCAGAAAAAAAAAAACTCACCGCCCCCTTGAAATTATTATTATTTAAATGTAATAGCAATTAAACAGGAAGATATATGTATTAATGCAGTGGTTATCAACCTTTCTAATGCTGTGAACCCTAAATAAGGTTCCTCATGTTGTGGTGATCCCATCCATATTTTCGTTGCTACTTCATAAATAATTTTGCTACTCCTACGAATTCTAATGCAAATATCTAATATGCAGGATGTATTTTCATTGTTACAAATTGAACATAATTAAAGCATAGTGATTAATCACAAAAACAATATGTTTGGGGGAGTATGGACAACGGATGATGCGATTTGCAGTACCTTTGACCATTTCAGCTCTGACTTACACAGCCAAGACACCATGAATGACAGACCTGGACCAAACTTGGCACAGAGAACCCCCATGACCCACAGAAAGTACTGGAGGGGTTTGGGAGGAATTGACAGTGATTTAAAGGAGATGTAGTTCACCTACATTTGGAGAGCACTCTGAACCCAAACAACCCTGGATCTGGACCAAATTTGGCACAAATACTCAATATGCCCAAATTTGAATACTGGTGGGGTTGGGGGGATTGATTTTGTCATTTGGGAGTTGTAGCTGCTGGGATTTATAGTTCACCTATAATCAAAGAGCATTTTGAACTCCCAACAGCAATGGAATTGAACTTGAGCAATAGAGAATACTGGACCTTGGAAATTGGGAGCTGCTTGCATTTTCCTTCGTGCCACGGCCATCTTCCAGGAGGCGCCTGCAAAGACCGCAGCAACTCAGGGGTCTTCGCCGGATTCACTTTTAACCTGCTGGCTCGCAGCCAACCAGTAACGGCTTCAAGGCACAGATGGAAATTATTTGGTACGGCATCCGGCCTGCCCTCCATCCTCAGAATGAGCTGAGTATCATCACCGTACTGGTGACACTCAAGCCCAAAGCTATTCACCAGTTGAGCAAGTGGTCGCATGTAGATGTTAAATAACAAGGGGGAGAGAATGGCTCCCCGAGGGACCCCACAAGGTAAGGGGGAATCCCCCAGAAGCACTCGCTGCTTCCGGTTGTGGAGGAAAGAGGACAGCCAAGTCAGAGCTGCCCCCCTCACTCCAGCCATGGCAAGGCAGTGCATCAAAAGATTGTAATCGACTGTATCAAATGCTGCTGTGGGGTCCAATAACACAAGCAGTACTGATCCGCCTTGATCAAGCTGGCAACGTAGCAAATCTGTGATGGAGACCAGGACCGTCTCCATCCCGTGCCCCATATGGAAGCTAGACTGGAAGGGGTCTAAGCCGGTTGAGTCATTTAGGAAAGTCTGCAGCTACTCCATTGTCGCCATCTCTATCACCTTGTCCAGAAATGACAGATTCGAAACCAGGCGGTAATTGGAGGGAACCAGAAGATCTAACCCTGGTTTTTTCAGCAATGGAGAGACCACTGCCTCTTTCAACCCCTCTGGAAAAACTCCATGGTCAATGGAGCAGTTTATTATATTCAGCAGAAGGTCGCGTAACCCCTCCAGGCAAGATTTCACAAGCCAGGAGGGGCACGGATCGAGGGAGCAAGTGGTCGGTTGAGATGCAGCTACAATCCTATCGACAGCCTCTGCGTCCAGTGGGTGGAACCAGTCAAAAGTGGGCCCGGCGAATGGCCACGGAGTCTCAAGTTCGCTCACTGTATCAATTGTGGCTGGAAGGTCCCGGCGGAGGGATGAGATCTTGTCTGTGAAATAACTCTGGAAAACCTTGGCGGTAAGGGCCTGATCATCATTGTTTGGGATGGTAGGGACCATTGTCATCGTCCGAATTATCTTAAATAATTGTGCCGGGTGTGAGTTAGCAGACGCCCTCATGTTTGCGTAATATGATTTCTTTGCCTCCTTGATAGAATGCTCATAAGTGTCCATAAATTGCTTATAAGCTGATCTCAAACCTTCATCACGGAAGTATCAATGAAAATAATTTTATGGTTGGGGGTCACCTCAACATGAGGAACTGTATTACGGGGTCAGGGCATTAGGAAGATTGGAAATCACTGATCTACATTGTAGAATTAAGGCAGTGAAATACAACTTTATAGGATCTGATATATATGGGCAGTCTGAATCATATCTAAATGCCTTTGATTCAAAAGAATTAGGCTGCATTTACACTGTAGAATTAATACACTGCTTTAACTGCCATGGCTTAATGCTATGAAATCCTGGGAGTTGTAGTTTGGGGAGACACTTGCATCCTTTGGCAGAGAATGTGCAAGGCCTTGTAAAACAACAATGCCCACAACTCCATTTCATTGAGCTATGGCAGTTAAAGTAGTTTCAACCTGCATCAGTTCTACAGTGTAGATGCATGCCTAGTTTAGTTGGGAGTGATAGTTGGATTTCTGACAGTATTTTTAGACACATCCCTCAAGATTGGGAACTGCCATTTGATTTAGTTGGTTCATTTATAAGGCACCATTTCTGCACGTAATATGTTCATGCCCGTTTGAATATTCAGACCCCCCTGTCCTTACACTGCACCGACCACCACAACAGGCATTTTGCTAATAACATAAATTATGGAGAAGTTTCCTCTGCTGGAAAGAGCTTCAGGGAAGCGGATACCAGCTAAATATTACCAAAACAATCTTCCTAACAGCATGAGCTATTCTAAGGTGGAACAGATTGGCTCAGAAGTTATGCTGCTCTCCATTCTGCTGGAGGTGTTTAATCAGATGATAGGAGATTGTCCATCACTTTGAATTACAGATCCTGAATTTAACAGGAGATGGACTAGATCAGTGTTTCCCAACCTTTTTTGAGCCGCGGCACACTTTTAACATTAAAAAAATCTGGGGGCACACCACCAACCAAAATGACACAAAATGACACTCTAACACAGTAAAGAACGGCTGGGGGATGGTGGCCTGCTGGGAGCAGCTGCTGGGAGTGCCGAAGCCGGGGGATGGGGTGGAGCCAGGCCACGCCATGCCCTGCCCCCTCCTCCCGGTTTCAGCTCTCCCACAGCTTTTACAGCCTTGAGGGGGCAATGCCAAGCCGGCAGCGGCAGAGCCAGCACAATGCTGGCTTGGCACTGTCCCCTCAAGGCTGGAGAAGCTGTGGGAGAGCCGAAGCCGGGGAGGGGGCAGAGCCAGACCGTGCCATGCCCCTCCCCCCCCCCCCGGCTTCAGCTCTTCCAGAGCTTCTCCAGCCTTGAGGGGGCAATGCCAAGCCAGCGGTGGCAGAGCCAGCACAATGCTGGCTTGGCATTGTCCCCTCAAGGCTGGAGAAGCTGTGGGAGAGCAGAAGCCGGGGGAAGGGGGCGGAACCAGGCCGCACCATGCCTTGCCCTCTCCCCTGGCTTCAGCTCTCCCACAGCTGAAGCTGAAGCTGCGCGGAGGAGGAGCATGAGCGGTGGGTGGGCTTCAGTGGGCGGGGCTCCTCAGCGCGACTTCAGCGAGCAAGGGTCGGGAGTCATGGCGGATTGAAGGCTGGCTGGAGAAACGGCCGAAGGAGGCGACGCCCCAGCCCCTTCTTTTTCTTTGCCGCCCGGCCCTTCCTTCTCCTCCTCCAAGCAGCAGGAGTTCGGCAGGAGGAAGGGGAAGGAAGGGGGGCAGAGTGCTTTTCTCGCGGCACAGCAGGAGGTCCGTCACGGCACACTAGTGTGTTGCATCACAGCAGTTGGGAAACACTGGACTAGATGACTTCCAAGATCCCTTCTATCTCTATATCTGAATGAGCTGATTTCACCTGTAGCTAAGAATCTGTGTTTTCACTGAGTCAAATCAATTTAAGAGGAAAACGTATGCCCAAAACAAGAGAGAGAGCTAAATACAGCACAAAATACAGCAGTTTCTCAAGTCGCTCCTGATACAACCACAAAAAAAAGAGAGCACAGCAATACAATGCAATCTAAATGGAGCACTATTGTTCATGAGGACTCTAAAATACCTTTCATATTCATGTTAGTGATTATGCTTCCGAATATGTATTTATGCTTCTGGATACAAATTTTGAAAATGTGAATAGGTGTATGAGCAGTTTTCTATTTTAGATGATGCCACAGATCTGTGCATAAACCAAGGGTGTGTCTACACCAGTGTTTCTCAACCTGAGGGTCGTAAGAGGGTGTCCGAGGGGTCACCAAAGACAACATAGTATTTTCTATTGGTCATGGGGGTTCTGTGTGGAAAGTTTAGCCTAATTCTATCGTTGGTGCGGTTCAGAATGCTCTTTGATTGTAGGTGAACTATAAATCCCAGCAACTTAAACTCCTAAATGTCAAGTCCATTTCCCCCAAACTCCACCAGTGTTCACATTTGGACATACTGAGTATTGGTACCACGTTTGGTCCAGATCCATCATTGTTTGAGCTCACAGTGCTCTCTGGATGTAGGTGGTCTACAACTCCAAAACTCAAGTCCAATGCTCACCAAACCCTTCCAGCATTTTCTGTTGGTCATGAGAGTTCTGTGTGCCAAGTTTGGTTCCATTCCATCATTGGCGGAGTTCAGAATGCGTTTTGATTGTCGGTGATCTATAAATCCCAGCAACCAAAACTCCCAAATGACAAAATCAATCAACCTCCTCCCCTCCAACTTCACCAGTATTCAAATTTGGGCGTATCAGGTATTTGTGCCAAATTTGGTTCAGTGAATGAAAATACATCCTGCATTTTGGGTATTTACATTACGATTCAAAACAGTAGCAAAATTACAGTTATGAATAAGCAACGAAAATAATTTAATGGTGTGGGATCACCGCAACATGAGGAACTGTATTAAGGAGTCGCAGCATTAGGATGGTGAGAACCACTTACACCATAGAATTTGTGCATTTTGACACCACTTGAAGTGCCACGGTTCAATGCAAAGGAATCCTAGGAGTTGTTGTTTGACCCTGCCAAAAAGGGTTGGTGCCTCACCAAACAGAAACTTCCAGGATTCGCTAGAACTGAGCCACAGCAGTGGTGTCAAACTGCATTTATTCGACAGTGTATATACGCCCAATATATGTACACTGCACTTGTCTCCTACTAATAAATGAGGTGGAGATGGGAAGTGCCCATCTCCTTCTATATAAATTCCCCCCAGGACAGTTGTGATAGTCACCCATTTTCTAAACACAAGCTAAATATCTTTATATTTACAAAATAATTGGACTGTTGATTTGCTTGTTGCTTCCTATTGTGAGAGATTTCTAATTGTAATGTTCCAATTATTTTGCTACAATAGGCTGACTATTGTTCGTTGATTAGTATTTGTGTATATTTGCAAACCGCTCTGTGCTACTATTTCGAAAGAAGACTGTGAGAGAAGAACTATGACTACATTAATGAATAACCCACCAGGAAATGGTAGAGATCATAGACTAAGGAGGAACACCTTGTTCCTAAAGTAGGTGTGAGTAATGATGGACTTCCAAGTATATTCAAATTTCTTGTGTTGTTACACGGTTTATGTGAGGACCTTTCAAAGCGTTATCTTGGTAGGATTTGTTCAGGGGAATTATGCCATTATCTTCCTCTGAGACCGAGAGAGTATCGTCTGTATACGTTCATGGCTATACATCCTCGGAGTCGTAGTTTTCAGAGGCACCAGATTCTTCGGGAGAAAGCCAAGGTCCTTGTAAAATTGCAACTCACTTTATCCCATAGGTTTGTGCCATGGCAATTAAAGGGATATCGAACTGCACTAATTCTACAGTGTTGGTCAGTTTCTCAACCTTCCTAATGCCGTGACCCCCATGTTTATTTATTTATTTATTATTCGGATTTACTAGACCGTCCCTCCCCAAGGCTTGGGGCGGTTTCCAACACAATAAAATTACACAAACAGTCTAAAAACATCATTAAAACATTCCTAAAAACAATCACATATGTCATAAAACATCACATAGATCGGAATACGACCGTTGTTGTGGTGACCCCCAACCATAACATTATTTTTGTTGCTGCTTCATAATTGTAATTTTGCTACTGTTATGAATCATAATGTAAATATCTGATATGCAGGATGGATTTTCATTCACTGGACCAAACTTGGCACAAATACCCGATATGCCAAAATTTGGATACGGTTGGAGTTGGCTTGTAGTTGTTGGGATTTATCGTTCACCTACAATCAAAGAGATTAGCAAAGGCATATAGTGCATTTGGAAGGCTTCACTAAAGAGTCTGGAGCAACAAGCACCTGAGGCAAAGCACCAAAATCAGTGTGTACAGAGCCATCGTACTGTCTATTCTCCTATATGGGTCTGAAACATGGGTCACCTATCGCCAACACCTACGACTCCTCGAACGCTTTCATCAGCGCTGTCGTCGCACAATCCTAAATATACACTGGACCGACTATGTGACTAATGTTGCTGTCCTTGAGCAAGCAGGGATCACCAGCATTGAGGCCATGCTATTGAGAACACAGCTGCGCTGGGCAGGGCACGTCTCCCAAAGATACTACTCTATGGTGAACTCACCACGGATCAGCGCAAGAGAGGCGCCCCCAAAAAGAGATGTAAGGACTCCCTGAAACAACATCTCAGGCTCGGCCAGATTGATCAACAACAATGATCCACCGTGGCCTCACATCGGGAGGCATGGAGACGCACTATCCACAATGCTGCGGCCTCTTTCGAGAAGACACGCTGAACGGGTCTCGAAGAGAAATGACAACGCAGAAAGAACCGCAACTTGGAAACAACAACACCCAAGGAGACTTTCTGCTGTGCTTTCTGCAACCGAACTTGCCTCTCTCAGATTGACCTTTTTAGTCATCAACGTGCTTGTAAAAAGCGTGGGATGAGAGTCCTTCCTAAGAATCTTCATTCGTGAAGTAATGCAGCGAGAGAGACAATCAAAGAGCATTCTGAAAACACTGGAAGGGTTCGGTGGGCACTGACCTTGAGTTTTGGAGTTGTAGTTCACCTATATCCAGAGAGCACTGTGGACTCAAACAATGATGGATCTGGACCAAACTTGGCACAAGTACTCAATATGTCTAAACGTGAATACTGGTGGAATTTGGAGAAAATAGAGCTTGATATTAGGGAGTTTTAGTTGCTGGGATTTATAGTTCGCATACAATCAAAGAGCATTCTGAACCCCACCAATGAGAGAATTGGTCCAAACTTGGCACACAGGACTCCCATGTCTAACAGAAAATACTGTGTTTTCTGATGGTCTTTGTTGATCTCTCTGATGCCCCCTTGTGACCCCCCCCCCCAGGGGTCCCAATCCCTAGGTTATGAAACACTGGTGTAGATGTACCCTTGGTCCAACACGCAGACCTCTTCACCATGCTGGCTTACTTGAAAAATGCCTACCTGTTTGTTTTTATTTCTGTTTTGGCTGTGAAACTATTTCCCCCTGAAATCTCCTCCCGCCTGCTGTTCCTGGATGTGTTCGCTTCCTCTTAATATCAAAAGCAAAGATCCTCCAGAGTGTTGTCACCAGCCTTTGGAGATTAAGCGGATCACATGGCTTCTACTTTCTGTTTCCATCTGCCACAGGACATTAAAAGAAACTAACACATACCGTTTGCCGGAATATTACTTTCCATATTTCTCTAAAGTTGCCATGGGGATGTTCTGTGAACATGACTTCCCTATCTAGTTGTTATTCATACTAATTAAATACCAGAAAACTACTTTCCTAGCAACTGGTATGGAAACAGGTTGTTTTTGGTGGGTGGGAGGGGAGGGGTGGCTTATTTTTTGCTTCTCAAGCTTTGACATTTTGCATTTTTTAAAAACATCCAAAGTTTGGCTCTTCACAAGTTTGTGCGCTCATTCTGTGTTGCTTATGTGACAGCAATAATTAGGAGACACCGTGCCTAGGAACAACTGCTAGGAACAGTTACATTGGGAAGGAATCATCCCATTGGCCACGAAAGTTTTCAGAGGGGGGAAAGGAAGTTAGGGTACCATGAAATACGAAATCAGAACTTATTTAATACTTCAGCAGCAAGGAATTTGAGTTTGCATATTGTCAGAAGCAAACCGAGGGTACAGTTGTAATGTATTTAAAAACACAACGTTTAAAAACTTGGCATTATACTAAATGTCCTTTGACCAATAGCTGGCCACTTGGAGTGCCTCTGGTGTTGCTATAAGAAGGCAGGCAGGGGCGGTCTAAGGTAATTTTAAATGGTAAGCGAACATTACTTTGCCCCCCCAAAAACATTATTTTGGCACCCTCTTCATTGGGGGCTTCTTCACAAACCAGATTAGCAGCCAAGATGGGGTGGAGAGAGAGAGAGAGAGAGAGAGAGAGAGAGAGAACCCTTGTCTGCTTGAGGCAAGTGTGAATATTGCAATCGGCACGTCTACACTGCTGAATGAATGAATGCAACCTGGCCTTGCTTAACTGCCATGGGGTCCTGGGAGTTGTAGTTTGGAGAGGCACCTGCCATAGCCTAAGGACCTTATTTGGGGGGGGGGGGAGAGAGAGAACAAACTCCCTGGGACCCCTGAGTCTCGAGAAGGGGAGAAAGGCCCGCCCGCCCGCCCGCCCCATCCCTCCATCCCTCCCTTTGCTGCTGCTCTTCCAAGAGAGACGGGGGTCCTGGAGGGAGCCAAGGAAGGGAAAGAAAGCAAGCCAAGGGAAGGGAAGGGAGGCAAGCCCCGCCTGGCCTCACCTCCTCGCCGGCGCCCTCCGCCGCCTCCGCCTCCTCCTCCTGAGGCACAGAGGTGCTGCTGCCTCTCTCGCTGCTGTTGCTGGTTAGGGCGGCCGCCGGGGCCAGGGGGGACATGGCGGAGGCGGCGGCAGTGACAGCGACTCGGGGCCTCTTGGGTCCGCAACTCGCATTATTATGACTCAGAGCGAGGAGCCGCCTTCGCTGCCCTCATGCCGTGGGCCCTGCAGTCTGAGCAGGTGGCTTCGCGCCTTCCCCCAGCTGGTGGCTTCTTGCCTGAGGGGCTGCTCTGGTAAAGATGGTCGGCCGCGCGCGCAGCCCAGGGACAACGAAAGGGGCGGTGGTTGTGCGCATGCTCCGGGATAGGGAGAAAGGGAGAGGGAGGGAGGCCGGATGCTGTCTGGCGGGCGGGGGAATGCGCCCTTACCCAGATGGCACCCCACGCGGCCGCTTCCTTGGCCTACCTTGGGCCTGCCCAACAGGTGGCCCGCGGCCCGCACACGGCCCACCAGCCCCTTGCCGGCGGCCCGCTCAGCTTTTTAATAAAAAAGAAAAATAGAAAATAAAATAAAATAAAATAATTAAAAAATTACCCACTTCCGAGTTCTTGCGAGACTACGCTAACTACACACGGGATTTCGATCTCAACACGAGATCACGTCTGCGTTGAGATCGAAATCCCGTGTGGCTGGCGTAGTCTCGCGATGCTTGCTCCGGTTGCCGAAATCTCGGCTACTGAATGCCTGCGGCCCACACAGACGTGATTTGGTTGTTGCCTCTCTCGTGGTCCGGCTCTCTCTCGTGGTCTGGCTACTGGAAGGTAGGCTGAAGCAGAGGGCTGTTTTGCTAGGGTGGCCTCCTTCCTTCAATCCTCCTTTCTTCCTTCCTTTCTTCCTTGCTTTAATTCTTGCTTTTATGTTATTTATTTGTATTTTTATCCCTCCCTTATTTATTCCCTCCCTCCATCCATGTCCCTTTCTGTTATTATTATATATTTTATTAATGTATGTATATTCCCTCCCTCCATCCATGTCCCTTTCTGTTATTATATATTTTATTAATGTATGTATATTCCCTCCCTCCATCCATGTCCCTTTCTGTTATTATATTTTATTAATGTATTTATATTCCCTCCCTCCATCCATGTCCCTTTCTGTTATTATTATATTTTATTAATGTATGTATACATCACTGATCACCTGGGGTTATTATATTTTATTAATGTATGTATACATCACTGATCACCTGGGGTGGAGCTGGGGGAGGGGGCGGAGCCGGGGGCAGAGCCGGGGAGGAGGCGGAGCCATGGGCGGAGGCAGACCCTTTGGCCCCTCAGGTGATCAGTGACCGGAATTCTGGCCCTTGGGCCGGTAGAAGTTGGACAGCCCTGGCCTACCTGTAGGACCGCCCCTGAAGGCAATCTCAGAATAGGTTGAGATTGGCTATTATCTGAATGAATGACCATGTTTACAGATTGAGTGGAATTGTTTTAATGGCGATGTGGTTTTATGCTGGGATTTTTATGTATATTAATATGTTGTTGTAGTTGTTTTTAAATTGTATAGCATTGAATCTTTGCTGTTATGCCGGTCTGTGCTCCTCAATAGAGGTGAGAAGGTCGGGGTACAAAAGTTTTAAATAAAATAATAAAAATAAATAATATGAGCAGGCAGCAACTGACCAAAAGGGATCTAGAAGACATGATTGATATCTCTTAGAAGTCTGTTCCTTTTGTTCAGTGCAGCTTTGCTCCCAAATCAAAATGCATAGGATAAATTGCAGGCAGTTTTTGTTGTTCGTAGGAGGACACAGTAATAGTGCTTTAATTTACCATTTGGTGCTTTATCATGTAATTGTTGTGGTGTGCATTCGGGTCATTTCTGATTTAAGGTGACCCTGAAGTGAAACTGATCATGGGTTTTTCTGGGGCTGAGAGAGTATAGATTGTTCAATATCATTTTGCGGGTTTCACAACTAGTAGATCTGACAATGTTCAACTGTTTGAGAATCTTGTTAGTCCAATTTTTCCCAATATTTTGGGGGGCGGGGGCAAAGTTTCCCCAGATGTGCCTTAGTAAGGCTCAAGCTCCTCTCCCCCCTGGTCTGAATGGACAGTATCCAACTGTATATTTAAATGAAACCACCAATGAACAATTTTGCCATCTCATTTGCCCTTGGTATGAACCAGAAATTCAACTTGAGCTATGTATATCCTGCTAAGCTTGTCATATTTTGGTGGAGTTCTGCAACAACTGCTGAACTATCTCTAGATCGTTTGAAACTACTGAATCTGTGTGGCTTTTCCCCTTAACTAAACCCCTCTGCCCTTTGTTTGAGTACTGCGTGCGGATTTTATCTGTCACGGAAGTGTTTCCCCCACTCTACAGAGAAGGTGAAGGTGGCTTTCTTTATCTTGGGCCTTCTCTCAGGTTGTCTACCAGACACCATCTGCGTGTGGCACCATTGAAGTCGCAACCACATGTTTCAAGAGTCACAGCTGCTGGGCAAAAAAGATCCAGGCTGAGGGTCCTTACAGAGATTTACTTTTGAGCTATGAAAAATAGGCAGAAAAAGTGACTGTTGCACCCTTCTCCAAGCCATTGTGCTATCATCACCAAAAGATCTCTCAAGCTTATCTTTGCAGATAAGGATCCGTTTATGCCCCATGTGCCAAATGCAGGCTTACACTGAGCCTGTTTTTGCAGTTTTGACCTTTAAGGTGCAGTAAAGCAGCACCAAGGCAAAGCTGCAGACATTTCTCAACATAAAGCAAAAGCAGCACCTGTAACACTTTCCAGAAAAAGGGTAGGAGCTTCGGTTTGTTTGTCCATCTAGATCAGTGGTTCTCAACTTTCCTAATGCCGCGACCCCTTAATGCAGTTTCTCATGTTGTGGTGACCCCCAACCATAACATTATTTTCGTTGTAACTTCATAACTGTAATTTTGCTACTGTTATGGATCATAATGTAAATATCTGATATGCAGGGTGTATTTTCATTCACGGGACCAAATTTGGCACAAACACCCTATATGTCCAAATTTGAATACTGATTTTGTCATTTGGGAGTTGTAGTTGCTAGGATTTATAGTTCACCTACAATCAAAGAGCATTCTGAACTCCAGCAATGATGGAATTGAACCAAACTTGGCACACAGAACTCCCATGACTAACATAAAATACTTGAGTCTTGAGTCTTGGAGTTCTAGTTCACCTACATCCAGAAAGCACTGTGGACTCAAACAATTATAGATCTGGATCAAACTTGGTACGAATACTCAATATGTCTAAATGTGAACACTGGTAGAGTTTGGGGAAATTAGACCTTGACCTTTGGGAATTGTAGTTTCTGGGATTTATAGTTCATCTATAATCAAAGAACATTCCGAACACCGCCAATGATAGAATTGGGCCAAACTTCCCACACAGAGCCCCCATGACTAACATAAAATTTAGTAATATCAAGTTTTAACACCCCCCCCCCCAAAAAAAACCAAAACAAAACACCTACTCCAACCTTCTTGTAGTGAAATCCTGCTCTGGAGAGTTTCATAGAGCTACTGGTGGGGGACCATTGCCCCTCTTCCACTTGCACCGTAAAGCTGCTCCTATAGACAGAATGATTGGGGCAGCTGATGAGTTCCCCCACTGCAGGAGTAGGGAATGTATTCTTGATTTCACTAGTATTCTTTTTGCAGCTGCTCTGAGTTGATGGCACTGGCCACTGGCCAAAAATGCATTTAAAAACATGAAACTGGATCAACAATGAAGACAAAACTTAAATCAAGTGAACAATTCGTGAACACATCCCTCAGAAAAATGTTGAGCCCAATGAGTCGCAAGATCTAATCTTAGCAGAAATCAGTTGCAGTGAGATCAACTGCCAAACATCCACCTGAATGTACAAGAAGACTTTACCTGCCTGTGGCGAGATGACAGGAAGGGGTTTAGCTCAGATTTCCAAGGAAGGAAGTTTCAAATCCTTGGAAGCAGCCACTGAGAAAAGGCCCTCAGGAACCATGGATGGGCACGTCTCCATCAAGGCCAGCACCAGGCTGAAACCTCTTATGGAGACCAAAGCTCTGTGAAACCGACATGAAATCTACCTACTTGTAGAAATCACCTGTTGAAATAAAAATGTACAATGCCTTAAAACAGTGTTTTTCAACCTTTTTTGAGCCGCGGCACATTTTTTACATTTACAAAATCCTGGGGCACACCACCGACCAAAATGACACAAAATTACACTCTAACACAGTAATAAAAAACCCAAGCGGAGAGGCTCAATTTGTTTCTTGGAAACCTGTGAGGGGGCTGCTAGGAGGGGGGAGAGTGCCAATTTCCCACGGCACACCTGATTATTGCTCACGGCACACTAGTGTGCCACGGCACACTGGTTGGAAAACACTGCCTTAAAAGATGTTGTGTTCATAACTAGTTTTAAAACTTGCCAGTTAGTGTGCAGTATTCTGAAGGTAACGTATTTTTATTGTAGTATCCTGATGGTAACTTCCTTCACAGAGGGCTTTCTAAAAATTCACCATATATGTCTTGTGCAGTCATATGACTTCAAATTGTTTCCAACTTATGGCAACCCTATCGCTGAGTTTTCTTAGCAGAGTTTTTTCACAGATCATTTGCCATTGCTGACTGCTCCCTGAGGCCGAGAGAGAGTGACTTAGCCAAGGCCACCCAGTAAATTTCCATGCCCAAGCAGGAATTAAATCTTGCTCTCCCATTTTCTTAATCCAATACGAAAACTACTGCACTACATTGGCTTTCACAATTCACTGCTATTCAACACTTTGAACCCAGACTTAAACCCATGGTGGATTCGTTGTCATGGGATTCACTGTCATCTTATACTCCACAAAAGTTAAGGTTTCCAAGCTCTATCCACAAGAGTATGTTACATAACAATCATATCTAGATCAGTGTTTCTCAACCTGGGGGTTGGGACCCCTGGAGGGGCTTGCGTGAGGGTGTCGGAGGGGTCACCAAAGACAATCAAGAAACATAGTTTACTATCCCACATACTCCCTAAATAAATAAAGTCGGGAAATAAAGCCCAACTGCTCATTGGAGGGAAGGATATTAGAGGCAAAGATGAAGTACTTTGGCCACATAAAGAGAATACAGGAAAGGGTGATAGTTATGATAGCTGGTACTGAGGCCTTGTGGCAATATGCTTTTTCCGCAGTGTCAGATTGGGAACGCGGATTGTGGAACGGAGGGGCGGAAGGATACCAGTGAAATAATGTAGCGGATGCCGGACACAGAAACCGTAAACAAGGGTTTGGGAAACACATAACAGTGAAGTGGGGAGATGGGAGCCCACATCCTGGCTCCCTACAAACTATAACAGTGAACAAATGGTAGTTCTTCATTAAGAAATGATAAACAAAGGTTTGGGAAACACATAACACTGAAGGGGGGAAACGGGAGCCTACACCCTGGCTCCCCACAAACTGGACGCCCATCTGCTATTATTCTACATGCCTGCAAAAAACTCGCAGCCACTTCTGCTGTCCGGGCGAGATTCATTTTACAACACTCCTCCTATTTCTCTCCTCCTTTCTAGCCTTAAAAATAAAAGTAATAAAAAAATCAAAATTTTGTAGGCACAAATGTAGGAGAATTGGAGGGCTTATCCATATATAGTGGGACTTGAAAAGTTACAAAATTTCTATAAAAACATTAAGGATGAGATGGAAGCATTACTAGGGAAACCCACTTACTTAGGCGATCCCTTGTTGTCCAAATATGATGGCCTTCCAAGTGTAGTGTCTTGGTGGTGGAGAAACCCGATGGGAAGAAAATAAACTCATCTGAATTGTGCCGGAGAAGAGTTCTACTGATACCATGGACTGCCAAATGCATCCTAGAGCAAATCAAGCCTGAACGCTCCCTAGAAGCCAAGATGACTCAACTGTACTTGTTGTACTTTGGCCATATGGTGAGAAAGCAGGACTCAGTAGAAAAGACAAAAATACTTGGTAAGACAGAAGACAATAGGAGAAGAGGAAGACCACATTCCATATGGATAGACTTCATCAGGAAAGCCACGGCCCTGAGCCTGCAAGACCATCAGCCGCTACGTCCCACCTCGTAATTTAAGATCATCCGGGGAGGCCCTGCTCTCGCTCCTGCCAACTTCTCAAACGTGGTTCGTGGAAATGAGAGGCAGGGCCTTCTCTGTGGTGGCTCCCCGTCTGTGGAATGCGCTCCCTATTGATATACGATCCACCTCATCCCGGCGCGCGATAGAGCATAAACTTGTAACAAGTCGGAAAAGAAATATCCAAAGACTTGTAAAAAATTAAATTAAGTAAATTAAGACCACAACAAAACAGTTAATCTACAAAAAAACATATTAATAAGAAATGGAGGTAGTCAGCCAGCAGTGGGAGGGGGGTTTCCCAGTGTTTTGCATCGAGTGTCACATGTACGACTATCTAACTGCCGGGCAGAAGTCTTGGGTGTGCGTTCGCTGCAGTGAGCTCCTGGCTCTCAGGGAACGTGTTTCTTCCCTTGAAGCCAAGGTAGCAGACCTGGAGAAGCACAGAGAGGAAGTGAGGCTGGAGGATAGGATCCCCAGAGATGCAACAGGAGCATCCCACTGCGTGATGAGCAGCCCTCCAGCTGCCTTGGAAAATGGGGGTCTTGGGCAGGGAGAACATCAGTCTGAGGAAGAGGGACCGGCTCCCTCAGTTGGGACCCCTTCCTCAGAGGCTGTGCCCATATCTTTGTGCACCGAAGATACTTCTCGACGGGTGGTAGGAGGTGGGCTTCTTGTAGTAGGTGATTCGATTGTCCAGAACATAGAAAGCTGGGTTTGTGATGGACGTGATGACCGCATGGTAAATTGCCTGCCGGGTGCAAAGGTCGCGGACATTACGAGGCATCTAGATAGGCTGGTACATAGTGCTGGGGTGGAGCCAGTGGTCGTGGTACACGTTGGTACCAATGACATTGGGAAGGCTAAGCGGATGGTCCTGGAAGCCAAATTTAGGTTGCTAGGTAGAAGATTAAGGTCCAGGACCTCAAAGGTAGCATTCTCGGAAATGCTACCTGTTCCACGCGCAGGGACAGCCAGACAGGCAGAGCTCAGGAGCTTCAATGCGTGGATGAGGCAGTGGTGTCGAGAGGAAGGTTTTAGATTTGTTAGGAACTGGGGAACATTTTCAGGAAAGCCAGACCTGTACAAAAGGGACGGGTTACACTTGAACGAAAATGGAACCAGACTGCTGGCGACTAATATTAAAAAGATTTCAGAGCAGCTTTTAAACTGATTCCTAGGGGAAAGTCGACAGGAGCTGGGCAGCTTCCGGTTCGAGAGGGTGAAATGCCAAGTATGGAGGACGAAATCCATACACAAATGGCTGAGTCAACAGAAAAGATAGATAGTAGTAGTCGAGAGGTAGGACATGGTAGGCCTTCTACAAATTCTCACAAACAGCCAAAGTTGAAAGTGCACCAGAGAAATAAATATAAATGTCTGTACGCAAATGCTAGAAGCCTTCGAACAAAAACAGGGGAGTTGGAATATTTGGCAAAAGAAAAAAATATTGATATTATTGGCATAACAGAAACCTGGTGGACGGAGGAAAACAAATGGGACACAAAGATTCCAGGTTATAAACTGTACAGGAAAGACAGGAGAGGGGAAAATGGTGGCGGTGTGGCCCTGTACATAAATGAAGAGCTAGAATCTCATGAATTAGAACTTCAAGAAATTTCAAACTCACCTACAGAAACATTGTGGATAAAAGTCCCAGGACAAAAAACTAATCTAGCACTAGGGATCTGCTATCGCCCTCCCAACCAAACTCCAGAGGCAGACTGCTATCTGGAAAATGAAGTTAAACAGGCCTCAAAAAGAAATACATGAGTCATAATGGGGGACTTCAACTATCCCCAAATAGATTGGCCAAATTCCTGTTCTACGCATGAAAGAGAGACAAGGTTCCTCGACATGCTAGCTGATTATTCCCTTGAGCAGATGGTCATGGAACCAACCAGGGAAAGGGGATCCTGGACTTGGTGCTAACTAATGAACAAGATCTCGTTCAAGATGTCCTTGTAACTGAGCCCATAGGTACCAGTGACCATAACACAATAACCTTCAATGTAAGTTTGGATAGCAAACTGTCAGTGAAAACTAACACGGAGACATTAAACTTTCACAAAGGGAATTTTACCAAAATGAGAAAAATTGTAAAGAACAAACTAAAAGGAGCAGTAAAAAAATCAAATCCCTCCAAAATGCTTGGAAACTGTTTAAAAATACCTTAAAACAGGCCGAACTAAAATGCATTCCAATAAAAGAAAGAGGCATGGAAAGTCCAAAAGGACACCAGTATGGCTTACAAATGAAGTAAAAGATGTGATTGGAAAGAAGAAAAACTCATTTAAGAAATGGAAGGCTCTTCCTACCGAGGAGAACAGAAAGGAACACAAGCTCTGGCAAACTAAATGCAAAGCAACAGTCAGGAAAGCCAAGAGAGATTTTGAGGCACACATAGCAAAGAATATTAAAAAAACCAACAAAAACTTCTTTAAGTACATCAGAAGCAGGAACCCAACTAGAAAAGCAGTTGGGCCACTCGACGACAATGGTCAGAAAGGGAAAATCAGCGAAGACAAGGAGATTGCTGAGCGGCTAAATGACTTCTTTGCCTCCGTTTTCACACAGGAGGACAGACAACATATGCCTGCAGCTGAGTCAGTTTTTTCAGGGAGGGAATCAAAAGAATTAAAACAGATAGAGATAAACAAGGAGGATGTTCTCATATGCCTTACTAAACTAAATGTCAACAAATCACCAGGTCCAGATGGCATCCACCCCAGAGTTCTTAAGGAACTCAAGTGTGAAATTGCTGAACTTCTAGCTAAGATATATAACCTTTCTCTAAGATCAGGCACTGTACCCGAGGACTGGAGGGAGGCAAATGTAACACCGATCTTCAAGAAAGGATCCAGAGGTGATCCAGGAAATTATAGACCAGTCAGTTTAACCTCAGTTCCAGGCAAAGTGATGGAAACCATTATTAAAGAAAAAAATTACTAGGCACATAGAAGAACAGGCATTGCTGAAAGAAAATCAACATGGTTTCTGCAAAGGCAAATCATGTCTTACTAACTTGTTAGAATTCTTTGAGGGTGTAAATAAACACATAGATAAAGGGGACCCAATTGATATTGTTTACCTTGACTTTCAAAAGGCTTTTGACAAAGTCCCTCACCAAAGGCTCCTAAATAAGCTCTTCAGCCATGGAATCAGGGGACAGGTCTTGTCCTGAATTGGAACCTGGCTAAACTGTAGGAAACAAAGGGTGGTAATAAACGGACATTTCTCTGGGTGGAAAGAGGTGAGAAGTGGCGTACCCCAAGGTTCAGTTTTGGGTCCGTTACTTTTAATTTATTCATTAATGATCTGGACGTAGGAGTGAATTCTGAGGTAGCAAAGTTTGCAGACGACACTAAATTGTTCAGGGTAGTTAAAAATGAAACTGATTGTAAAGAGCTCCAGAAAGATCTCTCGAAATTGAGTGAATGGGCAACAACGTGGCAAATGCATTTTAACCTAAACAAGTGTAAAGTCATGCACATCGGGGCAAAGAACCCCAACTACACCTACCAATTGATGGGGTCAAAGCTTTCCGAGACAAACCAGGAAAGGGATCTTGGGGTTTTGGTGGACAGCTCAATGAAGATGTCAACCCAGTGCGCTGCAGCAGTGAAAAAAGCAAATTCTATGCTTGGCATGATCAGGAAGGGAATCGAAAATAGGTCAGCAAATGTTGTATTACCTCTCTACAAATCGATGGTAAGGCCACATTTGGAGTACTGTGTACAATTCTGGTCTCCGCACCTTAAGAAGGATATAACGGAACTGGAAAAGGTACAGAAAAGGGCAACAAGAATGATCCAAGGGATGGAGCAGCTCCCTTACGAAATCAGGTTGCAACGCCTTGGTCTTTTCAGCCTTGAAAGACGGCGTTTAAGAGGTGACTTGATCGAAGTGTATAAAATCATGCATGGGATAGAAAAGGTGAATAAAGAAAAACTGTTTTCTTTGTCACAAAACACTAGGACTAGAGGGCACTCCCTGAAGCTCCAAGGTAGGAAAATTAGGACTAATAAGGGGAAATATTTCTTCACCCAGAGGGTCATTGGGTTATGGAACTCACTTCCAGAGGAGGTTGTGACAGCCGTCAGCCTGAACAACTTCAAGGCAGGATTAGACAGATTCATGGATACCAAGTGTATCGGTAGTTACTGAAAAGGACATTCAAGTGCCACCTCGGAGTTGGTTGAGGTAGGCAGGATCTTCCCCGGGTACTGGTTGTGGGGGGTCGGGAGCAGGTCAGGGTTTTGCCCTCCCTTCTGCTCGAGATCCCCGTGTACAACTGGTGGGCCACTGTTTGATACAGAATGCTGGACTAGATGGGCTGAGGTCCGATTCAGCATGGCTCTTCTTATGTTCTTATGTTCTTATCCCTCCTGACATTCAGGAAAAAAGTGAAATCCTGGTTATGGGACCAAGCGTTTGCACATTAGCACGATACGGCACTTTAGATTGGATTGAAATGGCAAACTGGTGGACAAGACTCAATGTTTCAATTATGGACGGAATACTGTTTTAACTGATGTGAATATATATGATGTATTTTAATGTTAATTGTATTTTAACGAATTTTAATGCCAGCTGTAATTTAATGTATTTAATTTTAACTGTTTTTGGGTTTTTATTATATGTATGCTGTGTTGGCATCGAATTGTTGCCGTTGTTAGGCCGCTCTGAGTCCCCCCTCGGGGGTTGAGAAGAAGCGGGGTAGAAATGATGGAAATAAATAAATAAATAGTAGGGCTGTTGATGCTATAGAGACTTCATAGGGTGGCCATAACTCGAAGTTAACTTGACGGCGGTTAACAACAAAGATTTGACAAATACAGCTCAAATCTATATAAATGTTATGTTCGTTTGTGGGATGCACATAACTCAGAAACCACTGGACGAAATTACACCAAATTTGGCCACAAGACACCTACTAACCCAAGGAGTGACCATCACTCAAAAATCACCAAAAAACCCCAGCGAAAATAACTTTAAAATCCATAAAAGACAGAAAACAACAAAGAGCATGCATTGCGTGGAAATAAATTCCATTGGTCTGCCTCTTCCTGCGCGAGGACACAGCAAGCGCGGGAGGCATCACCAACCATCTTCCCCCCCGCCTTCCGTCCAGAGCATGAGTTAGGAAATGACGGCACAATGGCGGGTCCGGTGATGGGGGGGGGGGAGCCTCATTCGCCACCAGGGATGGAAGGAAAGAGGGAGGGAAGTAAGGAGACAAGGAAAGAAGGAGAGAAAGGAGAGAAGCAAAGAGTGAAGGAAGGAAGGAGAGAAAGAAAATGGGAAAGAAAAAGGGAGGGGAAGGAAAGAGGTAGAGAAGAAAGGGGAGATGGAAAGAAGGTGAGGAAGAGGGAGGGAAGGTTGGCCACAGCAACGTGTGATGGGTGCAACTAGTTTATGATAAAATTGTGATCAAATTTCATAAATGATTCTATACATCATAGGGAATAGCTGCTCCAATACAGTCACCTCCAATTCTCTGACAATGAAGGGCTTCCATGTTGCTTGTTAGTCACCGTTGCTTGAATACTGGGCAACTGAGACATTGGACCTGGGAGTCTAAAAACCGCAGCCAGTCCATCACAACTGCAAATGTGATGTTTTGAGGAAGGGTGGCAGGCGTGCCTGGAGTGGGTGGATGAGGTTTTCCTGTTGCTTTGATTGCCTGGCTGGCTGAGTTCATTTGCATGTATGCTTTTGTCTGCCAACCTTTATGTCTGTGATCATTGCTGGATGGACTCATGGCTATGTTATCAGAGTAGCAAAGTGTTTATGGCTCTCAGTTGTTCAATGATGCATGGTTACAAAGCAGTTTTCATCACTGCGAAATCTGATTGTTTAATACAAGTAAACAGATAACAGAATTCTACTCGAAGGAAGGAAGGAAGGAAGGAAGGAAGGAAGGAAGGAAGGAAGGAAGGAAGGAAGGAAGGAAGGAAGGAAGGAAGGAAGGAAAGGTTGATTAAGGCTCAGGGCGCATCTACATTGTAGGATTAATCCAGTTTGACACCATTTTAACTGCTATGGCTCTATCCCAGTGGTTCTCAACCTGTGGGTCCCCAGGTGTTTTGGCCTACAATCAGGCCCGGATTACCCATAAGGCCACCCTAGGCCATGGCGTCGGGCGGCACCTTTGGGGGGGGGCAGCAAATCCGGACCCCCAAAATGTTTTTTTTAAATCCCCCAAAAAATTCAAAAAACATTTTCGAATTTTTTTTAAAAAAAAGGGCGCATGCACGGCTGCCCCCTCCCTTTGCTCTGCTCTCCTCGGCTCTGCTTTAGGAGGGAGGGAGGATCGGCTCTGCCCCTGACTCCGCCCCTCCTCACCTCCGGCTCCACCCCGCCTCCTCGTTGGCGCGGAGCCGATCCTCCCTCCCTCCTAAAGCCGGCCTGAAAAGGGCGATTTCAGCCGCTTCTCAGGCCGGCATGGTGGCTGAGGGAGGGAGGGAGGAGCAGCTGCGGGAGCCCCGTGTTGGCTCGGGGGGTGGGGCTTTCCTTCCTCCTCCTCCTTGCGCTGGCGAGGAGGCGGGGCGGGGAGGGGCGGAGCCAGGGGCAGGGAGGGGCGGGGAGAAGCCGCGCTGCTGCCCCTCCTCCCTTGCGTGGCGTGACGACGCAAGGGAGGAGGGCCAGCGGCGTGGTTTCTCTCCGCCACATCCTCCCTGCCTGGCAACGCCAAGCCAGGGAGGCGGAGAGAAGCCGCGCCGCCGGCCCTCCTCCCTTGCGTCGTCATGACACGCAAGGGAGGAGGGGGCGGCGCGGCTTCTCTCCACCTTCTCCTTTCTGCCTGGCGATGCCACGCCAGGGAGGAGGCGGAGAGAAGCCGCCCCGCCGCCCCTCCTCCCTTGTGTCGCGCCAGCCCCGCCGAAAAGGGGTGGGCAGCGCGCAGGACGCGCGGCGGGAGGGTGCCTCTTTCTCCTCCTCGCCCCGCACTCCTTCCTTCAATCCGGCGAGGAGGCGGGGGCGGGGAGGGGCGGAGCCGGGGGGCGGGGAAGGGCGGAGGCAGACCCTTTGGCCGTGGGCGGCAAAAGGGCCTGATCCGGGCCTGCCTACAATTCCCAGAAATCCCAGCCCCGTTTACCAGCTGTTAGTATTTATGAGAGCTGAAGGCCAAAACATCTGGGCGCCCACAGGTTGAGAACCACTGCTCTATCCTATGGAATCATGGGAATTGTGCAAGTTTGACTTTTGCACAGTGGATTATTCATGGATTTGATTAAAATTATTTTAAGGATCTCTATGACAGAGGTGCTCACACTTTTTCAGCATGCGAGCTACTTATAAAACAACCAAGTCAAAATGATCTACCTACCCACTACAAAATGTGAAACATATAACACAATATCTGCTTTGAACTGGGTTTTCTGAGTCCACACTGCCATATAATCTGATTCAAAGAAGATAACACGGGGTTTTATTCAGCTGTGTGGAAAGGACCTCAGATAACCCAGGGCCCTTCCACACATCCCATTTTACAGTTGACATACACAAACTGATTTCTTACTACTGGACGAATTGCTGACAAATTTAGTCACAAGACGCCTACAAGGAGTGACCATCACTAAAAAAAAATGATTTTGTCATTTCGGAGTTGTAGTTGCTGGGATTTATAGTTCACCTACAATCAAAGAGCATTCTGAACCCCACCAACAACAGAATTGGGGCAAACTTCCCACACCCAACCCCCACAACCAGCAGCAAATGTTCAAGGCAGAGAGGAAGGAAGGAATGAGGGAGGGAGGAAACAGGAAGGAAAGAAGGCAAGGCAAGAAGGAGGGGAGAAAGGAAGGAAGGGAAGAAAGGATATGAGTGAAGGGGTTAAAGAGTAAAAAGTACCCCTCCCAAGAGGAGATGCTCCAAGTGCCCCTTTGTTAGCAATAATCTGCCCAGAGACAGCAGAACAGAGAAGGAGCCATGCTAAGGGTTAATGTAAAGAATTTTTTTTGCTGATAGAAACGAGTATAAATACCATGTAATTGCGTAGCTCGGGGTGATAGCCATTTTGTTTCTTGACCTACAATGGTCAAGGGCTATTCGCCCCAATACTGATCAGATTTGAATAAAAGTCTTGTTTGGATTCATCAGCCTTGGCTGAGTTCTTCCACCTTATGGGCTCTGCAACCAAGAACCTGAAGTTTCCGCTACAATGAGGAAGGAAGGAATTGCTCCCATATGGGCCATAGCGACGCCGGTCACGCCGATGGACAATTCTCTCACACCAGAAGCGACTTGCAGTTTCTCAATTCATTCCTGACATGAAAAAGTAGTGTCAAAATGCATCAGTTCTATTGTGTAGATCAGGGGTGCCCACACTTTTTCATCATGAGAGCTACTATATGAACAATCAAGTTGAAAGATCACCTGTTGTGCATGTGAGCGTGCACAACAGCTCCGCGCGGGGCTTCTTTCTTGCCTGCCCACGAACTCGCCGCCGCGCGCACCCGGGAAGGGGATCCTGCACAAGCAGCAGCAGCAAGTGGAGTCTCCATCCCCCGCAGCCCCTCCTCCTCGGGTTCAGCCCCAGGAACACGGCAAATCCCCCCCCTCCTCGCCCCCAACCAAGGAAAGAAAGCAGCCCCCACAGCCCACTCGCCCAGGTCTCGGCTTGGAATGGGAATCCCGAGGGCGGCAGCAGGGTTCTTGGCGGGGCTTGCTTGGCTTTGCCCCACTTTGCCCGGCCTCCTTCGCCTCTTTCTCGCTCTCCCTCCCTCCAGCGCCCACCTGCCTGCCTGCCAAAAGGATCCGAAAAAGTTCTCCGGATTTCTTTCTTCTCTCCTTGGCTCTCTCTCTCTCTCACACACACATTCCCTCCATCCCTCCCACAGCCTCGCATCCTATCCGTGCGTGTGCCTTCGCCTTGCTCCCCCGGGGGGAGCAACCAATGGGCGGTCATGTCACCACACCGTGCGTGGCAAGACGAGTGCCAGGGCCCGCCCACCAAAGCCTCATTTTGGCAAAAATATAAGGCAGCGGGAGCGCGCACGTGCGTGCGCATGGCAGGAGCGCGCCATCTGGCTGGTGAGGCCCAAAGATCACCTGGAAGAGGGCTGAAGATCACCTAGGGGCTCCCGATCACCATAATGAGCACCCCTGGTGTAGATGCACTCTGAAACAAATTTCTCCAACATATCTGGAGATGATATGTGGCGCAGCTGGCTGGGAGTCAGCTGCATAAGATCTCTACTGACCAGAAGGTCATGAGTTCGAGGCCTGCCCGGGTCGGGGTGAGCTCTCGATCAATTGTGTAGCTCGTTGTCTGTCTATATATGTTGTATACTGTATCTATGGCATTGAATGTTTGCCTGTATATGTGCATTGTGATCCGCCCTGAGTCCCCTGCAGGTGAGAAGAGCGGAATATAAATGATGTAAACGAATTAATAAAATAAATGATAAGACTTGTAGCCCAAGAAATGTGGAAACTCTGGGCCGAGGAATGTTAAGTCTGGGCTGGAGCAAATCATGGTGATAGATTTCTCTGGAAATATCAATCAGTCAATGCGTGTGCAATAGTAAACTGAATTTGTATGTGTGCGGTGATAAGCTACAGTAAAAAAAGGAGACCTGGTGTTTGTGTGGGAGATGAATTGAAACCTTGTGAGGGAGACAACACCTACACCTCAGGAAACCTTTCTTGGTCGTGTAGGAGGAGGTTCTGAAATGTGTTATCTTGAAAGAGCACTTCTGGGGATGCCTTTTCCACCTTTTATCATGCAGATAAGAGCTCATCATCTTTCAAACAGAAGCAAGGGATGGAAACAGTGACAATGGCTTTATGCCATTTAACAGAATGACACCTGTATTTATTTTTTTAAGTATTGCCTCTCCCTTTGCAAACAGCAGGATGTTTATCCAGAGCGGATCCAAAAGCCAGATTCATCAGTTTGCAAAGAAGAACAATGGTGCAAACGTAAAGCTGAACACAAATTCCTCTCTAGTCATCAGCCAATACATCACTTTCCAATTGAGGAAAGGATCTGATTGCTGTACAGTATTTACAAGATGTTTAAAAGAAACATTAATTTTTTATGCGCCTCGAGCACTTCTTCAAATTTTTGCTCGCTCTTGTTTACAACCTGATCAGCTCAGAATGGCTCAAAGCTACCCTGGGACATAACAAAAGGCACATTTTCTCGGTCTCTTCCTTCCCACTCCCCGTTTCGGTCTGCCTCATCTGTGTACCTGTGGTGAAAAACGCACTTGGGCCACCCATCATAAGTTACAAAAATCATGTCTTTTCCTGCACAAAGATTAATGTTCGCACAGGAAAAGGCAAGGCATAAAGCAAACTTCAGAGGTTGCCTATCTCTTTATTTTCTGCATGATCACTCCCAGACAAAGAGGCACGGGGACCAGGCATTTATTTATTAAGTTTAGACCCTTTCCGCTAGCTCCCATATGGTTCCCAGGCACTCTTCTGTGTAAGACAGATATAGGGCCAAAGCTGTATAGATTCAGAAGCAGACTTCGATTAAGAGGACCAGCATCAATAGGAGTACAGTGTTTAGATGAGGATTCATGATCCTACTCTATTCTGCTTTGGTCAGACATCACCTGGAATAATACTGTGTTCAGTTCTGGGCACCACAATTCAAAAAGGGTATTGACAAGCTGGAACGTGTCCAGAGAAGAGCGACCAAAATGTTCAAAGATCTGGAAGCCAAGCCCTATGAGGAGCGGCTTGGGGAACTAGGAATATTTAGCTTGGAGAAGAGAAGGGTGAGAGGAGATATGAGAGCCATGTTTAAATATTTGCATTGAGGAAGGGTCATGCTTGGTTTCTATTGCTCTACAGCAGGAGTGGGCAATTACTGGCCCTCCAGGTGTTTTGGACTTCAACTCCCAGGAATCCTAACAGCTGGTAAACTGGCTAGGATTTCTGGGAGTTGAAGTCCAAGACACCTGGAGGGCCGGTAATTGCCCACCCCTGCTCTACAGACTATGACATCGAGCAATAGGTTCCAGGCATCAGCACAGCTGGTAAATCACTAGCAAGAGGCCCAGATTATCCATAAGGCCAACCTAGACCATGGCCTAGGGGCGCAAGCCGAGGGGGGGTACAGATCACGGACCAAAAAAATAAAAATGTTGAAACAAATAAAAACGTCATGGCCAGCCCCTGGGGTCTCTCCCAACTCTCGGTAGCTTGCGAATGCCAAGGGGGAGTTGGGTGTGTTGGTTGTGGGGAGGGTGCCTGGCTCTGTCCCTGAGTCCAATGCCGAGGACCTGGCCCTCTTCTCCCTCCCTCCCTCCCTTCCAGACATGGCCTCCTTTGCGGAGGGAGGGTGGGAGCGAGAAAATGGCGTGTGGGCGGGCACCCCGGCCTGGCTGGCCCCCTCCCTCCCTCTTTCCTGGGGAGGCTGTCCTTGACTGCTTCCTTGGCTAGGAAGGGGAAGGAGGCCAGGTGGGAGACTCTGCTTCTTGGGAGGGAGGGAGGGAGGGAGAGGAAGAGCTTCCTGACTTTGTGTGTGTGTGAGAGAGAGAGCTATTGTTCACCAGGAGAACTCTCTGCTTTTGTGCAAATAATGACCCTTACGAGTGTGTGTGTGTGTTCTGAATGGGTTGCATGGGGGGGGGCACAAAAGAGTCTGGAGCAACAAGCACTTGAGGCAAAGCACCAAAATCAGTGTGTACAGAGATATCGTATTGTCTATTCTTCTTTATGGGTCTGAAACATGGGTCACCTATCGCCAACACCTACGACTCCTCGAACACTTTCATCAACACTGTCTTTGCACAATCCTAAATATACACTGGACCGACTATGTGACTAATGTTGCTGTCTTTGAGCAAGCAGGGATCACCAGCATTGAGGCCATGCTATTGAGAACACAGCTGTGCTGGGCAGGGCACGTCTCTAGGATGGAGGACCACTGCCTCCCAAAGATACTACTCTATGGTGAACTCACCACGTGTCAGCGCAAGAGAGGCGCCCCCAAAAAGAGATATAAGGACTCCCTGAAACAACATCTCAGGCTCAGCCAGATTGATCACCAACAATAGTCCACCCTGGCCTCACATCGGGAGACATGGTGACGCACTATCCACAATGCTGCGGCCTCTTTCAAGAAGACACGCCGAATGGGTCTCGAAGAGAAACGACAACGCAGGAAGAACCGCAACTTGGAAACAACATCACCCGAGGAGACTTTCTGCAGTGCTTTCTGCAACCAAACTTGCCTATCTCAGAGTGGTCTTTTTAGTCATCAACGCGCTTGTAAAAAGCGTGGGATGAGTCCTTCCTAAGAATCTTTGTTCGCGAAGTAATGCCGAGAGAGAGAATCATTGTATGTATTTTATGATGGTGTGTTTTAATTGTGTTGCGCCCTCCCTTGAGACATGAGAGGCAAGTAACAAAATGTATCTATTATTATTATTGCTATTATATACCATCAGTATCTTCTATTCAGACATACCCCACAGGGTAGCTGTGAATTATTAGACAATGGAGTGGGGAAAACAATCTATGCCACTGTGAGTAACTGGGAGGTGGACTGAAAATGCAATAGAATTATAGAATTGGAAAAGACCACAAGGGCCATCAACACCTCCAAAGGAGCCACTCACGCCATAAAATTCTGCATTACTCTATACATATAAAGAGTTCACAGGTACTTGTCAAACCATGTCAGGGGTATTAACATTTTCTTTTAATTTGCAATGTTAATGCATGTGTACACAGCGAGATAATCCTTTGCAAACAATTTAAATACAGCACTCTCTTTTTGTAAGTAATGCAGTTTAACACACCTTTAACTGCCATGGTTCAATGCCATGCAATTTTAGGGATTATAGTTTTACAAGGGCCTTAGCCATCTCTGCCAAAGAGTTCTGATGTCTCACCAAACTACAAATCCCAGGTTCCATAGCATTGAACTCATGGCAATTAAAGAGGTGTCAAATTGCCTCTGTAGACTGGAGCCATCTTTGGTTAAGTAAAGCACAAAGTAAACTGTGTTTACATCAAAGCACAAAAAGTGGTATTTTGAACAGCTCTCAAAGTAACCAGAATATCTTGAGAGTCAAGGTTTTCCCAAAGTAAACTTTCTAAATTTTGGTTTAGATCTGGGTGCATCTACACCAGTGTTTCCAAACCTTTTTTAAGCCACGACACACTTTTTACATTTACAAAATCCTGGGGCACACCACCAACCAAAATGACACAAAATGACACTCTAACACAGTAATACATATAGTTAATATGTTTTTAAATGTATTTATACACTCAGTGTGAAACCTGGGCCTGTTTCGATGAACACAACATAGATATCCTGGCAGGAATGGCAGAAAGACACAAACTTCCCACACAGAACTCCCATAACCAAGAGAAAATACTATACTTTTGGAGTTGTAGTTCACCTATATCCAAAGAGCACTGTGGACTCAAACAATGTTGGATCAGAACCAAACTTGGCATGAATACTCAATATGCCCAAATGTGAACACAGATGGAGTTTGGGAAAAATAGACCTTGACATTTGGGAGTTACAGTTTCTGGGATTTATAGTTAACACACAAACAGAGAGCATCCTGAACTCTTGCAACAATGGAATTGAGCCAGACTTCCCACACAGAACTCCCTTATTATATATCTACTGTTTCTTAATGGAGTTCTCACTTGGAGTTTTAAGGGAGCTTTACAAAGGACTCTCAGTTGAAACTATCCCATGCACCAGAGGGAAGTTTCATTTATTTCGTGACAATAATTTCATGTGGTTTTAGGCCCCACTTGCATTGGATTATATGGTAGTGTAAATCCATATACTGCAGTTCAAGTCAGTGCATATGAGCTATATGCAGGCAGTTCTCAAGTTATGAACAAGATTGGATGCTCAGGCCCCATGATGTACAATGATACTGTAAAATGGCCATGCCTTCACTCACATACAGAGGGACCATCACACTTGTTTTAAAAGGAGGAAAATACCGCACACTTTTTGTGTATTTTCCAGGCTGTATGGCCATGTTCTAGCAGCATTATCTCCTTACGTTTTGCCTGCATCTGCATGGAAGTAGCCTGGCCTTTGTTCCCTTTAAATTGTTTACTGCATAAAAACATCCTTTGTCTGGATGGTGTTCACTGGCCCTCGATGTGTTGTTGTTTATTTAAGTTCAATCGTTGGTTATTTTTCGGTTAGTTTTATAATTTTCATATTGAGATTGTTTTATCCACTGTTTTGATTTGTTATTTGTTTGCCACTTTGTTACGTTACTGGAAACCACCCTGAGTCCCATCGGGGAGATGGGGCAGGTTATAAATACATTATTATTATTATTATTATTATTATTATTATTAAGCAATCAAGAACCAGTGAACACCGCCCAGAAAAAGTAAGCATCACCCAGAGAATTCAAAGGCAGAAAACCATTCCAAAGGGACAAGTGCCAGGCTACTCCCCTGCAGATGCCCTACTCACATGCGAATGGGTGGATCCCAATCAACGCATTAAAAACATTTACTATTTTATTTTTTAAAAAATTAAGTATTTATTGGCCTAAATCCAATTGCTAGTCCCATCTAGATTAGAAAAATTGAATCTGTGGGTTGTCGTTGAAGTGCTGACTGAACATTGAGCAATTCATTCAATGGGTCTTCCCAAGGAATTTCAATTAGGCCAGGGCTGTCCAACTTCTACGGGCCCAAGGGCTAGAATTCCGGTCACTGATCACCTGGGGGCCGAAAGGGTCTGCCTCCGCCCCGGCCCGCCCCTCCCCAGCTCCGCCCCTCCCCCAACT
The DNA here is from genome assembly GCA_030556195.1 of Anolis apletophallus. Taxonomy (NCBI): domain Eukaryota; kingdom Metazoa; phylum Chordata; class Lepidosauria; order Squamata; family Anolidae; genus Anolis; species Anolis apletophallus. Next base: position 32,904,766 of record JARBWK010000003.1, on the reverse strand, counting down.
CTGCCCCCTCCCCAGCTCCACCCCCTCCCCGGCTCCGCCCCATCCCCGGCTCCAATTTACTTACAATTGACCTTGAGTTGTGGAGTTGTAGTTCACCTCCATCCAGAGAGCACTGTGGACTCAAATAATGATGGATCTGGACCAAACTTGGCATGAATACTCAATATACCCAAATGGGAACACTGGTGGATTTGGGGGAATGTTTCCTAATACCTTTGAGTTATTTGAGTCCACACTCAAATTGGGACACACCAAAAAAAAAAAAACAAACACCTCAATGCCGTCGCAGGGCTTGATGGGGCCTCCTTTCACAGAGGCGGGTGGAGGAGGCCCAAAGAGCTGGCCTGGAAGCAGCCGCGAGGGAGGAGGAGGCGCGCGCCCAGGCTGGCAGCAAATCCGCGGGACCCGAGATTTCGGCAGCTATCGCGAGATTATGCAGCCACAGACGGGATTTCGACCTCCCTCGAAATCCCATCTGTGGCTGGCGAGTCTCGCGATGCTTGCCTAAACCCGGAAGTAGGTATTTTTTTATTATTTATTTTTTGTATTTTATTAAAACAAGTTAGGGGGCCGTAGGGAAGGGGCTCGGGGGCCATGTATGGCCCCCGGGCCGCCTGTTGGACAGCCCTGATTTAGGCTGTCGTGTTTGGTTTTATATTGATTTTCCTTCTTTCTTCAAAATATACATCCCAGATTTCTTCTTAAATGGGATCCAAGGCAGCTAATTTAATAGCATTGTGAACTATCAGGGAGAGATGCTATACCAAGTGGTATTTGAGCACCTGAAATTCAAACGATTAAATTTCAATTAAAAAAATACACTAATTGGGCCATTTACTCATGTTTAACAGGGATTGGGTCTTTCTCCCAACCTGGGCATTCCACAGGTATATATGGCAATAGTAGGCGAAAAGTCAGGAAGGAATGTTACTGGAAGATGGCCATAGCCTACAGCCGATAAACTCTCAGCAACCCAAGATCCCCTTTATTTCTCCCCGTTCCTCCCTTCCTGGTTCTGCATTCCTGTGTCACTTCCGCCCGCGCCTCTGCCTTCCTTCCTGGGGTCTAGTGCATAGCTGGAATGCTGGTCTTTGCGTTCGTGCCCCGCCTCCTGCGTCACTTCCACCCGGCCTTGCTCAGGCCCGGATTAACCCCTTTTGGCACCCTAGGCCACACTTTGAAATTACGCCCCCAAACCAACCTCTACCGCCCCCCCCCCCCCATTTTTTCTTTCCACTGCCCGCACTTTGCCCCCAAAAAGGAAAAAGGAGGCTGTTAGGAATTGTGGGAGTTGAAGTCCAAAATACCTGGAAGGCCCAAGCGGGCCTAGTCCTGCTCTAGGGGGCCTGAGAGTGCATCCCACCCACCCCCGGCCACCCCTCCTCAGGCCTTCCAGACTAGGCCTCAAGGCAGCCTCCAGCAGCGCGACCTGTCTGCCTCTCCTCTCTCATCGAGGGGCAGGATGCCTCCCAGCTGGCGCACGCGGGCCCGGCTCCCGCCTTCGGTGCAGCAGTTGCCCAGGATGCTGAGGGCAAGGTCAAGGGTGCGGCGGGGCCTGGGGGCGCCGGCCAGGACCCTCAGCAGCGGCGCCAGCCCCCGCTCTCCCAGAAGCGGGCGATGCCGCCGGCCTCCTTGATGTGCTGCGTGCGGAGGGCTAGCAAGGCCTCGCCCAGGCCCGGCTCGGTGCCCTTGTGCAGCTGCGCCAGGCAGAAACCCAGGGACCCGCTCCCAGGCCCCTTCCCGGCCCTTGGGCCTTTTGGAGCCGGAGCCGCCATCTTGGCGAAAAAGAAGCCCTCCTTCTCCGACACAGCAGCGGCGCGCAGGACTACACATCCCAAAGGGTGCAGCGAGCTGCCATCTTGGTGCAGTGCCTGCCGGTTGCTGTAGTTTCCACCCCTTTCCGCCAAGAGGGGGCTGGGAAGGGAGAAGGCTATGGAAGTACCCGATGTGGAAGAAAGCTCTCTCATGGCTCGTCTTCGCGCATGCGCGGGCCGGGCGCCTGCCCCTCCTTTCCTCTGCTGTCCTCCTCCTCCCTTCCTCCTCCTCAGGCCAGGCTGCGGCACTGAGAATGGAGGCAGGGAAGGAAGCCGCCCAACGCTGAGGCGAGAGGGACGGACTGGCTCCCAACATGCGCGTGCCCAAAAAGGGAGGAAAAGGGGGGGGGGAGAGAGATTCTGTTGGTTTTGAGTGCGCGTCACTCAGAAAGGGAAGCTGGATGGCGCGCCGCGCGCATTGCGCGCAGGCGTTGCGTTTATATTTATTTCAACTTTTTTTTGGCCCATGATTTTTGCGCCCCCCTGGCCTTGTGCCCCTAGGCCACGGCCTAGTCTGGCCTTATGGGTAATCTGGGCCTGGCCTTGCTCCCTTCGCTGCCATGGGTCCCCCTGGGCGCCCCGGCCCGGCCTTTCAGTTCCCCTTCCTGCCTGCTCCCCGCCCACTCTCTCGCTTGCCATGCCCGGCTTGTCGGTGCCTTGGCGCAGTGGCAGGCCGGCCTCCTCCTCCTTCTCCCCCAAGCAGCAGGAGTTCGGCAGGAGGGGGAAGAAAGGGGGGAAGAGAGGTCTTCCCGCGGCACACCAGGTGATCGCTCACGGAACACTAGTGTGCAGCGGAACAGCGGTTGGGAAACACTGATCTACACTGTAGAACAACCGCTTATGTGATTGGGAAAAGGAAGGGCCCGGAGGATTGTGGTGTAGCAGCTAATCTGGAGTCCCAAAACTCCCCAGATGTTTACCTTTTTACCTCAAGCGGCGCAAACGTGCGGGCACAGGAACGAGAGAAGACGCAACAACCTACTGCATTTTAAATGAAGCCAAAGGTTTATTTTGCACAATTCGTCAGCTGACGGGACCTGCCCAACAGAACTTGCTGCCTCTGGGCAAGAGCCCCGATCAATCCCTAACTGTTACTTTTATACATCCAATGGCGGCAGGTCCCGTCCACTCCCATCTTCATCATTTTAATTGGTTCATAGCATTAACACATCTTTATTATCCAATTAAACATCACATTATTTAGCATCATTTCTAACAGCATTCTCATTTGTTAAACAGCACTACGCAGTTATTAATTCTTCATTCCCACAGTGCGTTATCTATCATTTGGGCAAGATGTACCAAATCTGAAACATTTCTAATCCATCCCTCTGTGCCAGCAAGGAGGGGCGGCCTTATTTGCCCATGCGCAGCCTCTACCAATTAGCAACAGTGTAAACAATGCCACGCTGGGTGCTAGCTAAACCAATCAAGGCTTGTATTATCAGTAAGGCACATGATGTTCCCTGGCAAATCACTGCGGGTGCCTTATGTACCAATCAGAGTGCATTATTCTCGGACTTGGCTGCCAACATGATTTCTATGCAAGCTACTTCGCTATTCTAAGGCCTATTGTGCTTGTGCATCACTCTCTTCTGACTGTACTTCTGCTAAAAGCACCAACTCTGCTTTAGTGGGAGTTGAAGTCCAAAACACCTGGAGGGCACAAGTTTGCATATGCCTGCTGTAGAAGTAAAGCAGTTTAACTGTGATAGTTCAATGCTACAGAATAATGGGAGTTGTAGTTTGATGAGGCAGGGAAAAATAAAGGACTTGGAAAACTACGACTCCAGTGATTCCATGTAATTGATTCCACAGCAGTTGATGTGGTGTCAAACTGCATTAATTCCACAGTGCAGATTCATCCACAGATGTGCAAAATATAAATTACTTAACTCAGCTGTAAGAAAGGTTTCCTCTCTAGCTGATCAGCGTCACCAGTTAAATTTGGCAGAGCCTACTGGGCATCCAGATGTTTCGTATCAGCGCTGAAGAACTTCCATATGAAAAGAAGCTTTGACTACAGAATAGGCACACCTGATTGCATTAAAGAGTAATCTGAGATTAATTTGCCAGAAAATGTTGAGAAGTGCACCAGATGCAGTTCGTGGCTCCTATAAATCATACAGGCTTCAATTTAAAATAAAATGGTGACTGAAAATGAAAGAAGAACAGTGAAAGTAAAGCAACAGCAATCCTTATTTTCCTTTTTTAAAGGATTTCACAGTAGTTTACAACACAAGATGGCTTTAAACAAAACAAAATAACTCCATAGATAGAAAGTGTGCGGGTATCTCACCAAACTACAACTCCAATTATTCCATAGCATCATACCATGGCAGTTAAAGTGGTGTCAAATTGCATTAACTCTACAGCAGAGATCAGTGTTTCCCAACCTGGGGGTCAGGATACCTGTGCGCTGGGGGGGGGGGGGTGTAATCAAAGACCATAAAAAAACACAGTGTTTTCTGCTGGTCATGGCAGATTTGTTTGGGAAGTTTGGCCTAATATATCATTGGTGAGGTTCAGAATGATTTTTGATTGTAGGTGAACTATAAATCCCAGAAACTACAACTCCCTAATGTCACAGTCTATTTTCCCCAAACTCCACCATTGTTCATATTTGGGCATATTATTATTTGTGCAAATTTGGCCCAGATCTATCATTGTTTGAGTCCACAGTGCATTCTGGATGAAGGTGAACTACAACTCCAAAACTAAAGGTCAATGCCCACCAAACCGTTCCAGTATTTTCTGTTGGTCATAAGAGTTCTGTGTGCCAAGTTTGGTTCAATTCCATAGTTGGTGGACTTCAGAATGTTCTTTGATTGTAGGTGAACTATAAATCCCAGTAACTACAACTCCCAGATGACAAAATCAATCCCCTCCAACCCCACCAGTTTTCAAATTTGGGTGTATTGAGTATTTGTGCCAAGTTTCATCCAAATCCATGGTTGTTTGGGTTCAGAGTGCTCTCCAAATGTAGGTGAACTACATCTCCCCTAAATCACTGTGGAGTCCTTCCAAAGCCCTCCAGTATTTTCTGTTGGTCACGGGAGTTTGTGTGCCAAGTTTGGCTCAATTCCATTGTTGGTGGAGTTCAAAATGCTCTTTGATTGTAGGTGAACTATAAATCCCAGAAACTACAACTCTCAAATGTCAAGGTGTATTTTTCCCAAACTCCACCATTGTTCATATTTGGGCATATTGAGTATTCGAACCAAGTTTGATCCAGATCCATCATTGTTTGAGTCCACAGTGCTCTCTGGATGAAGGTGAACTACAACTCCAAAACTCAAGGTGAATGCCTACCAAACCCTTCCAGTAATTTTCTGTTGGTCATGGGAGTTCTGCGTGCCGAGTTTGGTTCAATTCCATAGCTGGTGGAGTTCAGAATACTCTTTGATTGCAGGTGAACTATAAATCCCAGTAACTACAACTCCCAAATGACAAAATCAATTCCCTCCAACCCCAACAGTATTCAAATTTGGGCGTATTGGGTATTTGTGCCAAATTTGGTCCAGTGAATACATCCTGCATATCATATATTTACCAGGAATGTGGCGCAGCTGGCTAAGTGCCAACTGCATAGGATCTCTCTGACCAATAGGTCATGAGTTCGAGGCCTGTCCGGGTCGAGGTGGGTGCTCGACCTTTAAGTTTAGCCTGCTGTCGACCTTTGCAGCCTGAAAGACAGTTGTATCTATCAAGTAGGCGATAAAGGTACCACATTAAGTGGGGAGGCAAATTTTGACTGAATTATGAGGCCATTAAAGAACTCCAGGAACGCTGAGTAATGCGGAAGGAACAACAAGGGATGCTGGGAACGCTGAGAGACTCTCAGCGTCAGCTCTCCCTGGTGGCCAGAGTTTGCCTCTGTTTGTCTATATGTGTCTATGTGGAAACAGCAGGGATTGTCTGCTAAGTATGTGTACCTGTAATTTGCTCTGAGTCCCCTTAGGGGTGAGAAGAGCGGAATATAAATAAAGTGTATTATTACGATTCATAACAGGAGCAAATTTACAGTTATGAAGTAGCAACGAAAATAATTTTATGGTTGGGGGTCACCACAACATGAGGAACTGTATTAAGGGGTCGCCATATTAGGAAAGTTGAAAACCACTGGTGTAGATGTACCCCGAATTTGAAGGCAGACATCCATCTCCACTCCATACAAAATCTAATGATATTGGTTGCTTAGGGTTTCAGCCTCAGTTTATTTATGTCAACATCGGCCTGAAGAAATCGGAGCCTGGAAAATTTACTCAAAGAATACATCTTCAGTGAGCTTGGTGGGATTTCCTTCTTCCTAAACATGCAGAGGCTTCTTGAGTAATTAACTGTTGAGTTATTTAATTAACTGTTAGACGTTCAACTGTCTTAAATCTGATGACCTGGCTTCTGGTTCTCACAAGCTTAAGCAATAATGAAGTTATACCTCTTAAAGGCTGTAACCTTAAACGTTGGGTGGAGCTGCCATTTTTTCTGACTCAGCCAAGCTTCCTACTAGCACTGCAGTGCAATTTAATTCATAAACCAAATTAGCATCTTTTTAAAAAGAGGGGTAAAGTTAAAGGTTTCCACTTGACATTAAGTCTAGACGTGTCCGGTGGATCCATTTCGGATGGCACAATAATAGAGACGTGTCCGGCGGATCCAGGGACGTATCTAGATTTGAACAGGAAGAATGCCTATATATTTTTTACCGTATTGTCATAGCAGTAATTCTTGTGAGCCCAGCTTAGTCCCTAAAAGTTGTCCATATACTCTAAGTCAGTGTTTCTCAAACAGTGTGCCGTGGCACACTAGTGTGCCGTGAGCGATCATCAGGTGTGCCGCGAGAAAAGCTCTCTGCCCCCCTTCCTTCCCCCCTCCTCCTGCCAAACTCCTGCTGCTTGGGAGAGGAGGAGGAAGGGTCGGGCGCCGCCTCCTTCGGCCGTTTCCCCAACCAGCCTCCAATCCGCCATGACTCCCGCCATGACTCCCGCCCCTTGCTTGTTGAAGCCGCGCGGAGGAGGAGCCCCGCCTACTGAAGCCTATCCACTGCTCATGCTCCCCTCTGTGAGAGAGCTGAAGCCGGGGGGGGGGGATGACGCAGCCTGGCTCTGCCCCTCCCCTCAGCTTCACCACTCCCACAGCTTCGCCAGCCTTGAGGGGGCAGTGCCAAGCCAGCGGTGGCAGCGCCAGCACAATGCTGGCTTGGCACTGCCCCCTCAAGGCTGGCGGCTGTGGGAGTGCTGAAGCCAGGAGAGGGCAGGGCATGAAGCGGCCTGGCTCCGCCCCTCCCCCAGCTTCAGCGCTCCCACAGCTTTGCCAGCCTTGAGGGGCAGTGCCAAACCAGCGGTGGCAGACCCAACACAATGCTGGCTTGGCACTGCCCCTCAAGGCTGGCGAAGCTGTGGGAGAACTGAAGCCGGGGGGGGGGCATGGCGTGGCCTGGCTCCTCCCGGCTTCGCACTCCCAGCAGCTGCTCCCAGCAGGTCACCAACCCCCAGCCATTCTTTACTGTGTTTACAGTGTCATTTTGTGCCATTTTGGTTGGTGGTGTGCCCCTGGATTTTTTTAATGTTAAAAGTGTGCCGCGGCTCAAAAAAGGTTGGGAAACACTGCTCTAAGTATTTGCCCATTTACTTACACTGGAGTAAATCCTACCATAAGGAGCTGTCCATATATTTGTACAGGGGCAAATCCTATTATGGTTGAATGTTGCCTGTTATTATTATCTTGGAAGCCACTCTGAGTCCCCTCGGGGAGATAGGTCAGAATACAAATAAAGTATTATTATTATTTATTTATGTCATTTATATTACACCCTTCTCATCCCACAGGAGACTCAGGGCGGATCACAATGCACATATACAGGCAAACATTCAATGCCATTGACATACAACATATATAGACAGACAATCAGAGGCTATTTAACATTCCAGAAATCAATTAAATTAGCCTCCCCACAAAGTGGTACCTAAATTTCCTACTTGACAGATGCAACTATCTTTCGGGTTGCGATGGTCGACGAGTTACACGAATTGGTCAAGAGCTCACTCCGACCCGGGCAGGCCTCGAACTCATGACCTTCTGGTCAGTAGAGATATTATGCAGCTGACACCCAGGTGCTATTATTATTATTATTATTATTATGTAGTTGAAGGCTTTCGTGGCCAGAATCACTGGGTTGCTCTGAGTTTTCTAGGCTGTATGGCCATCTTCCAGAAGCATTCTCTCCTGACGTTTTGCCCACATCTATGGCAGGCATCTTCAGAGGTTGTGAGATCTGTTGGAAACTAGGCAAATGGGGTTTATAGATCTGTGGAAGGTCCAGGGTGGGAGAAAGAACTATTGACTGTTGGAGGCAAATGTGAATGTTGCAATTGGCCACCTTGATTATTATTATTTATTTATGACATTTATATCCCACCCTTCTCACCCCGAAAGGGACTCAGGGAGGCTTACAACGGAGGCACAGCAATAGAGGCGCAAATTAGCATTGAATGGCCTTGCAGCTTCAAAGCCCGGCTGCTTCCTGCCTGGGGGAATCCTTTGTTGGGAGGTGTTAGCTGGCCCTGATTGTTTCCTGCCTGAATTCCCCTGTTGTTATTTTAGTGTTGCTCTTTATTTACTGTCCTGATTTTAGATTTTTTTAAAAAAAAATACTGGTAGCCAGATTTTGTTCATTTTCATAGTTTCCTCCTTTCTGTTGAAATTGTGCACATAATTGTGGATTTCAATGGCTTCTCTGTGTAGTCCCCCAGGCAGGAATCAGTCAGGCTTTGAAACTGCAAGGCCATCAAATGCTAATCAAGGTGGCCAATTGAAACATTATCATGTTCTGTATTTTAAAAAACACAAAGTTAAAAACTTGGAATTAAACTAAATGTCCTTTGACCAAAGGATCAAACCAATCAACCAACATATATTCATACTTTGACTTTTATATACAGACTAGCTTGGGGACCCGGCCTTGTCCGGGTTATTTGAGAAGCGCAGCAGGATGTAGAGTGGGTCATGGGGGCTCTGTGTGCCAAGTTTGGTCTTGATCCATCATTATTGGGAGTTGCAGTGGTAACATGAAATTACTGAAGGTAGTGCAAGTCCCATCATCTCTGCCCCCAAAGTGTAGTAGGATGTAGATTAGGTCATGGGGGCTCTGTGTGCTAAGTTTGGTCTGTATTGGTGAATGGATGAGGGGTGCTTGTTTTTCGGAGGGTGAGTGAAGGTACTTCAAGTCCCATCATCCGTGGTCCGTCTCACAGTAAACTGCACCAGGCTGTAGAGTGGGTCATGAGGGCTCTGTGTGCCAGATTTGGTGTTGATCAGTCATTGGAATAGGTTAGTAGCAGGATTGGGAAGTGAGGAAGATACTGCAAGTCCCATCATCCATGTTCTGTCCCCTCCAAACTTCAGTAGGATGTGGAGTGGGTCACTGGGGCTCTGTGTGCCAAGTGTGGTCTTTATCGGTGTTTGTTGGGGGCCGCAGTGGTCTGTGGGAACAGAAGGGTGTGAAAATACTACAAATTCCATCATCCATTGTCAGTCCTCCCCGAACCTCACCAGGACGTGAAGGCAGTCATGGGGGTTCTGTGTGCCAAGTTTGGTCTCAATCAGTATTTGGATGAGGGTCGCAGCAGACTTGGGAAGTGAGTAGAGGTACTTAAAGTCCCATCATCCATGGTCCACCCTCCTCCAAACTGCACCAGGATGTAGAGTGGGTCATGAGGGCTCTGTGTGGCAAGTTTGGTGTTGATCAATCATAAGGTTAGGTTTGTAGCAGTCTTGGAAAGTGAGGGAAGGTACTGCAAGACACATCATCCATGTTCTGTCCCCCTCCAAACTTCAGCTGAGGACCCGGCGGTGCCCGGGTTATTTGAGGAAGGCATTGTGTGCCAAAGTTGGTCCGTATCAGTTGTTCATTTGGCTCGCAGTGGTTTCGGGAAGTGAGTGAAGGATTATGGACCATGGACCATAATTCATGGTCCATCCTCCTCCAAATTGCACCAGGATGTAGGGGGTTCTGTGTGGCAAATGTGGTCTTGAACAGTCATTGAATGAGGGTCACAGCAGTCTCTGGAAGTGAGTGGAGGTACTTCAAGTCCCATCATCCGTGGTCCATCCTCCTGAAAACTGCACCAGGGTGTAAAGTGGGTCATGGGGGCTATATGTGCCAAGTTTGGTCTTGATCAGTCACTGGATGAGAGTCGCAGAGGTCTCAGGAAGTGAGTAAAGGTACTGCAAGTCCCATCATCCATAATCCGTCCTCCCACAAACTGCACCAGAATGTTGAGTTGGCCATGGGGGCACTCTTTGCCAAGTTTTGTCTTTATTGGTAATTGGATGAGTGTCGCTGTGGTCTCAGGGAGTGGAGATACTTCAAGTACCATCATCCATGGTCCATCCTACTCGAAGCTGTACCAGCATGTAGTGTAGGTAATGGGAGCTCTGTGTGCCAAGTTTGGTCTTGATCAGTCATTGGATGAGGGTCGCAGCGGTCTCAGGAAGTGAGTGGAGGTACTTCAAGCCCCATCATCCATGCTCTGCTCTTCTCCAAACTGCACCAGGACATAGAGTGGGTTATGGGGGCTCTGTGTGCCAAGTTTGATATTTATCGGTCTTTGTTGTGGGCCACAGTAGTCTCTGGGAAGCAAAGCGCTTTGAAGTACTACAAATCCCATAATCCGTGGTTCATCTTTCTCAAACTGCACCAGGACATAAAGGGCATCATGGGGGTATGTGTGCCAAGTTTGGTCCAGGTCCGTCACCCGTGCTGGTCAGAGTAAGTGAGTGAAGGTACTGCAAGTCCTTCAAACTGCACCAGAATGTAGAGTGGGTCTTGGGGGGGGTGTCTGTGTACCATTTGTCATTTTTGGGGGCCTAGTCAGGAAAATAAAGTTAAGTAAGCCTTTCTGTCAATTCAGGCTGAGGCCTAGTCAGGAGAATCAAGTTGAGGAAGCCTTACTGTGAATTCAAGCTGAGGCCTAGTATCGAAAATCAAGTTGAGGAAGCCTTACTGTCAATACAGGCTGAGGCCTAGTTTGTAAAATCAGCTGAAGGAAGCCTTTTTTGTAAAGAACTCTGTCTGGCACCTTTGAGATTTGGGATGTTGGAATGCTGGCCTATCCATGGCCCAGCCTCCCTCAAACTGCACCAAGACGTAAAGTGGGTCTTGGGGGTTCTGTGTGCCAAGTTTGGTTTTGTTGTCTCATTGTTGGGGGCTGCAAAGTGTTTTGGACTTAAACTCCCACCATGCCTGACTGCCTCAGGGCTTTTCCTTACCTCCCTCTGGCACTTTAGAGTCTCGGAATGTTCGTGGCTGGCCAATGGGAGTCGTTTATGCAAATAATGCTGCCACATATCCTTCCTGGCCTGTGAAAGTGGCTGCCACATATCCGCCCTTCCGCCCTCCCGCCCTCCGCATACCCGCATACACACATACAAACATTCCGTTTTATAAAGGTATACAGATAGATAGATGGAATAAATCTCACTTTAAGAAGTTGTTCATCTACTTATAAAGGAGTAAATAAATCCTATGTATGTCCATAGACTTACACAGGAGTAAATCCTATTCTTAAGCCGTTGTTCATATACTTACACAGGAATAAATCCAACTGTAAATAGTTGCCAATATAGTCACAAAGGAGTGCATCTTATTGTAAATTCTAGTCCATATGTTTATATAGGAAGCCCCCAGTGGCGCAGTGGGTTAAAGCGCTGAGCTGCTGAAATTGCTGACCGAAAGGTCGCAGGTTGAATCCGGGGAGCGGCGAGCTCCCGCTGTTAGCCCCAGCTTCTGCCAACCTAGAAGTTTGAAAACATGCAAATGTGAGTGGATCAATAGGTACCGCTCTGGCAGGAAAGTAACAGCACTCCATGCAGTCATGCCGGCCATATGATCTTGGAGGTGTATACGGACAACGCTGTCTCTTAAGCTTAGAAATGGAGATGAGCACCAACTTCCAGAGTCGGACACAACTGGACTTAATGTCTGATGGAAAACCTTTACCTTTAGTATACTTCTATAGGACTAAATCCTATATGCATCCATATATTTATATAGCATGAAATTCTACTCTTAAGTAGTTACCCATATATACTTACATAGGAATACAGCCATGCTTATCAGGAGACATGTCAAGGCTTGTTTCATGAGATGTTTCCTTTCTCCTTTTTCTTTTTATTGCAGCAGCCTAACAATTGTGCCTTCCTGGAACTTGGCATTAATTACCCGATTCTTCTTTATATATATAATATAGCCTATAAAACTTGGCATTAATTACCCGATTCTTCTTTATATATATAATATAGCCTACAAAACAGAAGACAGAGCCATTTATTACCAACAGGCAATAAAAGAAGTCGAACTCTACCCAGAGGGTGAATTTCTAGTAGCTTTCCCATTCAAGAAAATAAGGGATTTCTTTTAAAACTGACCGTTTGCCACCCTCTTGTGGAAATATTGAAAATGAAAAAGTTTACAATCTCAAGAAAGTTGAGAATGAATGATAAAACAGTAAAAATAAGCATAAGCAGTGCCTAACTATTTTTATTTTTCACGACATTTATATGCCGCCCTTCTCAACTCCCAAGGGGACTCAGCGTGGCTTACATGCAAATGCAAATACAACATACGATGTTATTGCTTATGACATCATACTGCAATATTATTAGTAATATTACCCGTAACATAAAATATACAATTATAATATATTATTATTAGTACTATATTGTATTACATCACAACATTATCAATATTCTATGCATATACAATACTAGCTGTACCCGGCACGCGTTGCTGTGCCCTATTTAGGAGAAGCGAGAAAGTCTGAGTATGTAAGGGTTGGAATTGATGTTACTTATGTTCTTTGTGGGGTCATGGCTGTGTCGTTGTGGGTTGTTCTGGTGGGTGGGATGTTGAAGTCCTATGGAGTTGTCGGTGTGTGGTGTTCCTGGCGTTCTGCAGAGTTTGTGGATATATAATGTTTTTGTCTTTCCGTCTGCTGTGTTGATGTAGAGGTTCTGTGGTTTCCCAACTCTGGAGCATACTACGAGAGTTGTCCGTGGGAGAAGCATTCTGTGTCAAGGTCTGTGCCACAGATTTGTAGTGTTTGTCCATGAGCCTTGTCTATGGTGATGGCAAAAGCTAGTGTAGTGCAGTGTCTTTCTGTTCTGGCGTTTGTTCTGCCCTTTTTTGTGTGCTGTATGTAGCGTTGCGAGTGTGTCGTCCGATGCTGTTCTTTTAGGAGGCATGGCTTGTCTTTTTGGGTCAGGTTCGGCCTGTGTGGAAGGAAGGAATGGCAAACACATGGGTTGAGCATTAGACGCAAGGTTGTGTTAGGTGCGTATTGTGTTGTGTGTAGGTATTACTTTTGTGTTAATCTGGGGGTATGTGTTTGTCAGTGGTGCCTGTGTCCCTGGTGCCCTATTTGTCTCCCTCCTAGATCTTGGCCGTGGCAGTTTAACCCTCAACTGAAATCACTCAGCATTTTAAGTGGCTTTGCCCACCGTTACTATGGTAACTGATGTTGGCCAATGGGTTTCGCTGGCTGTCGCAGAGGATGCTGTGGAAATGTAGTTTTATTTTACTCGTTGTTTTGGGGGCCCTTTTAGGTTTTGGGAGTTTCTTTGCTACAAGCGTACCTTGCTTGAGGCCTATTTCTGTTGGCAAGTTTTGTGTTTCTGCGTTGTAAGGTTTCTCTGTTTGAGGTAGTCTTCACATGACGGATCTTCTTTTATATATATAGATTATACCATACCATACCATATATTATATTATATTACATCTATCTATCTATCTATCTATCTATCTATCTATCTAATAAAAATCAGTGTTTGCGGGCGGAGGTGCGGAGGAATATGTGGCAGCGTTTCGATTGGCTGCCACTGTGGGATTATTTGCATAAAGGACTCTGATTGGACTCAAGGCCAGTACGTTACAGGCCCCAAAAGAGAGTTTAGGGCAGGATAGGCCACAAATGATGGGATTTGCTGTACCTTCACCCGATTCACTTCCCAGACAACACTGTAGCCCCTACAAATCACAGACCAGGCCCAAAATTGACAGTAAGGCTTCATTAACTAGATTTTCCTGACTAGGCCTCAGTTAATGGGACATTGTGTATGGCCTGAATTAACAGTAACCAACCTTGGCACACAGAGCCCCCATGACCCACGCTCCATCCTAGTGTAGTTTAGAGCAGTGTTTCCCAACCAGTGTGCCGGGGCACACTAGTGTGCCGTGAGCGATCATCAGGTGTGCCGTGGGAAATTGGAACCCCCCAGGAAAGGGGGGGGGGAAAGAGTCTAGTGTGTTGAAGTATAAAAACCCCAAGAAACCTACCTCGATAAACACCCCCCCCTCCCCACCCGTTGTCTACTTGGTCTCTCCCTCTCCATGCATTGGGAAGGCCCGCCTCCCTTTCCCCAAGTAGAGACCTCTTCTTGCCTCCTGGGGGTTCTGTGTGGGACGTTTGGCCCAGAGACGTGGGAAGTTTGGCCCAGTTCTATCATTGGTGAGGTTCAGAATGCTCTTTGATTGTAGGGGAACTATAAATCCCAGCAACTACAACTCCCAAATGTCAAGGTCTATTTTCCCTGAACTCCATCTGCATTCATATTTGGGCATATTGAGTATTCATGCCAAGTTTGGTCCTGATCCAACATTGTTTGAATCCACAGTGCTCTCTGGATATAGGTGAACTACAACTCCAAAACCCAAGGTCAATGCCCACCAAACTCTTATAGCATTTTCTCTTGGTTATGGGAGTTCTGTGTGGGAAGTTTGTGTCTTTCTGCCATTCCTGCCAGGATATCTATGTTGAGTTCATTGAAACAGGCCCAGGTTTCACACTGAGTGTATAAATACATTTAAAAAACATATTAACTATATGTATTACTGTGTTAGAGTGTCATTTTGTATCATTTTGGTTGGTGGTGTGCCCCAGGATTTTGCAAATGGAAAAAGTGTGCCGCGGCTCAAAAAAGGTTGGGAAACACTGGTTTAGAGGACGGCGGACAATGGATGATGGGATTTTAAGTACCTCCACTCACTTCCCGAGCCCGCTGCAACCCTCATCCAGTGCATGATCATGACCACACTTGGCACACAAAGCCCCCATGATTCACTTTACATGCTGGTGCAGTTCGGAGGAGGGTGGACCACGGATGATGGTGAAGGGGTTAAAAGTAAAAAGTACCACTCCCAAGAGGAGATGCTCCAAGTGCCCGTATGTTAGCAATAATCTGCCCAGAGACAGCAGAACAGAGAAAGAGCCATACTAAGGGTTAATGTGAAGAATGTTGTTGCTGATAAAAATGAGTATAAATACCATGTAACTGCGTAGCTCGGGGGGATAGCCATTTTGTTTCTTGACCTACAATGGTCAAGGGCTATTCGCCCCAATACCGATCAGATTGAGATTAAAAGTCTTGTTTGGATTCATTGGTCTTGGCTGAGTTCTTCCACCTTAGGTTCTGCAACCAAGAACCTAAATTTCCCGCTACAATGGGACTTGAAGTACCTCCGCTCACTTCACAAGACCTCTGCCAACCTCATCCAAAGACTGATCAAGACCAAACTTGGCACACAGAGCCCCCATGACTCATTCTACATCCTGGTGCAGTATCGAGGAGGATGGACCACGGATGATGGGACTTGAAGTACCTACACTCAATTCCCAAGACTGCTGCGATCCTCATCCAATGACTGATCAAGACCAAACTTGGCAGACAGAGCCCCCATGACCCACTCTACATCCTGGTGCAGTTTGGAGGAGGAGGGACCATGGACGATGGTACTCCCAGCGCCTTCCCTCACTTCCCGAGACCACTGCAAGCCACATGAACAACTGAAACAGACCAACCTTGGCACAAAATGCCTTTCTCAAATAACCCGGGCAGCACCGGGTCCCCAAGCTAGTTATATTATAAAAAATAAAATTATTTATTTATATATAATTAACGCAATTAAGCAGATAAAATAACACACACAAACCATCAAACACACCAAAACCCTACAAAGACCTTCAACCACATTTCCAAACAATCAAAAATCACAAAAAACAAATACAATAAAATACAATAAATAAAACTCAAGATAATGAGCTGCGGCAGGAACCAAGAGGGAGGCCGTAAGATGCAACACATTACATAGTTTTTCTGCAGAATTCAACCTACTAATTTGCATATGGTCTCTGATTGGCCAGTCTCAACATTCTAACATCCGTAAGCGGCTGAGGGGGAAAGGGAAAGGGCCTGAGAGTGTTAGGAATGGTGGAAGTTGAAATCCAAAACTCCTGGAAGGACCAAGTTTGCCCATGCCTGACTTAGACAATTTAATGTGGGTGTTTGATGATTGGTAAAAGATTTTAATATGCATGTAACAGAAATATACAGTAAAATATAATATAAATACGTATAAATATAAAAGTATATAAAAATTACAATAAAAGCGAATTTAAATATATTTCATATTTTCATAGCAATAAAAACCCCGAAAACAAACCTTCATTTTAATATATTGTCAAAGGCTTTCATGGGCGGAATCAGCACTGCGGCCTATTTCAACCAGAGAAGTCAGGCATAGAAGAGCACCTGTTGAACCAACCTGGACACAGCATATTACGAGGGCGGGTCAATAAGTCCGTGACTTTTTGAATTTCCCGCCTCTTAACTGTAAGGGAAACACTGCTCCTGTCAACAGGCATCTGACAGTTGATTCATGTCAAAATTTGAACAAGCTGCGTCATTTAGTTTGTGTTTGACAGCCATTGATAGCAGACTACCGCGTGATTTGAGGAGAAAATTGAAAAAAGTGAATTTCGTGTGCTCATTAAGCATTATTTTTTGCGGGGAAAAACCATCACTCAAACCAAGGCTAAGCTTGATAAATACTATGGGGACTCTGCACCATCAATTTCAATGGTAAAAAAGTGGTTTACTGAATTTCGTTGTGGCCGTGCAAGCACAGAAGATGCCAAACGTTCTGGACACCTAATTGAGGTCTCTACACCCGAAACAATTTTTAAAATTAAGAACATAAGAACATAAGAAGAGCCATGCTGAATCGGGCCTCAGCCCATCTAGTCCAGCATTCTGTGTCACACAGTGGCCCACTAGTTGTACACGGGGATCTCTAGCAGAAAGGAGGGCAAAACCCTCACCTGCTCCCGACCCCCCACAACCAGTACCCGGGGAAAATCCTGCCTGCCTCCATCAACACAGAGGGGGCACTTGGATGTCCGTTTCAGTAGCTACTGATTCATGATATGGTGTTGGCTGATTGGAGATTGAAAGTGCGAGAGATTGTGGAAGCCGTAGGCATCTCACATGGCTCAGTGGTTTCAATTTTAAAGGATCACTTGGGTATGAGAAAGCTTTCTGCAAGATGGGTGCCACATTTGCTCACAATGCAATGGTGCACACATGTGCAGTTTCCATGGCAAAAATCCATGAATTGGGATATGAATTGCTCCCTCATCCACCGTATTCTCCGGATGTAGCCCCGAGTGACTATTTCTTATTTCCAAACCTGAAGAAATGCCTCAGCGGAGATTTGACTCCAACGATGAAATCATCTCACTAACAAATACCTATTTTGATGACCTTGACAAATCTTAATTTTTGGAAGGGATAAAAAAAATTGGAGAAACGTTGGACAAAGTGTATAGAGCTCAAGGGAGACTACGTTGAAAAATAAAATGATTTTTTAAAATCCAAAAACCTGTGTTTTATTCAAAAAGTCACTGACTTATTGACCCGCCCTCGTATTTGAGAACACAGAAATGCTGGACCACTCCCACAACTATCATATCATGTTACACATAGAAGCCACTGAAATCTTCAAACATGTGAACAATTTTTTTTAATTTCAAAATGTCACTTTAATATTCCAATTCAATACTAATTAAAACAAAGTGAAACATTTCAAGTGGGGAAACATTGGTTCAAAGGTTTCCCCCAAACACCCATAACGGATAGCATATATTTTGTCAATACCAGAACAGATTATCAGAAGGGCCAATTATATTATCTAATGCTGAAATATCTTTGTATAGAATCTCCTGGCATCTCAAACTACAGCCTTCAGTATGGTACACTATAAGAACAGCTAAATACATTCATGTTGAAAAATGGTAAAACAGTAAAGCATGTGGACAATTTTAACAGAAAGGAAGAAACTATGAAAATAAACAAAATCTGGCTACCATTATTTTAAAAAAAACCTCTAAAATCATAACAGCAAATAAAGAATAACACTTAAAAAAACCAGGGGAACTCCAGACAAGAAACAATCAGGGACAGCTAATCACCTCTCAACAAAGGATTCCCCCAGACAGTAACAAGCCAGGCCTTGAAACTGCTAGGACATTAAATGCTAATCAAAGTGGCCAATTGAAACATTCACACCTACCTCCAACAGACAAGAGTTCTTTTTCCCACCCTGGACATTATTCCACAGATATATAAACCCCATTTTCCTAGTTTCCAACAGATCTCAGAACCTCTGAGGATCCCTGCCATAGATGCAGACGAAACGTCAGGAGAGAATGCTTCTGAAACATGACCATACAGCCCAGAAAACCCACAACAACTCAAACCTTCATTTTAAATAAGGAACCCTATTTGATTATGCCATTGTATACATAATGGGACTTGAGTATCCAAGGATATTGGCAGGTTTACCCTTCTCTGCTAAAGAGGGCTCTGATTCTTAAGATTCCTTAGCATTGCAGTTATAGTGGTGTCAAACTGCATCAATTCTACAATGTAGATGCACCCTGGGAATCACTGGAGTGGCTACTCTGCTCTGTGTACTCTATTATGCATAGAGAGGAGCTCGCTTAGGAACCTGAAGTGTGGCGTGCCTATGTGTTCTCCTACTCTCTAAACCACGTTTTGCTAGTTCTGTTTGGTAGCTTCAGTAAACATTTCCCTTCTCGAATTCGATTGGCTGGCCTTTCGGGGACACCAGCCAATCGCGAGAAGGCTCGTGCCTCTTTTGCGGCTGCGCGGGGTTTTTTGAATGCCTTTCCCTGGACGTTTCCTAGCAGTTAACGAGGCTGCGGCTGTTGAATGGCGGAGATGGACCTCTCAGCGCGAGCGCGGTGAGTGAAGCAGGAGGGAAAGGCTGGGCCCTTCCAGGCAGCCAGATCACCCAGAATATCCAAGCATAGTATTTGCTTTGAACCGGAATATATGGCAGTGTGGACTCAGATAATCCGGTTCAAAGGTGATATGGCATTTCCTGCCTTGATATTCTGGGTGATATGACTGTATAGAAGGGCCCTGGGGCTCAAGGTGGCCTGTGGTTTAAAAATAAGCAAAAAGTGATTTTAGGGGGAATATAATTAGAATTGTATTAATTTAAATTGGGAACTTCATCTAAGGATTCTTTGTATGCATGGGCATCCAGCCATAATAATAATACTACTAATAATAATAACAATCTAGGTTATTAGCAAAATCACAATCAAAGCACCACCCAGCCTCTGTTTAAAAGCCTCCAAAGAAGGAGCCTCCACCACACTCTTGAGGCAGAGAGTTCCACTGCTGAACAGCTCTCACAGTTAGGAATTGTTTCCCCTCATTTTTCAGGGGGAAGTCTCCTTTCTTGTAGTTTGAAGCCATTGATTTTGTCCTTTGGGAGTTGCAGTTGCTGGGATTTCTAGTTAACCCGCGATCAAAGAGCATCCTGAACTCCACCAATGATGGAATTGAACCAAACTTGGTGCACTGAACTCTCATGAGACCAACAGAAAGTACCGAAAGGGTTGGCTGGGCATTGACCTTGAGTTTGGGAATTGTAGTTCTCCTACATCAGTCTTTCCCAACCAGTGTGCCGTGGCACACTAGTGTGCCGTGAGCAATCATCAGGTGTGCCGTGGGAAATTGGAACAATCAAAGCACCCCCAATAGACAGCCCACCACCATGTTGCTCCGAGGCAGCAGCTGCTGCTGCTGCTTTAAGGCCTGGGCCTCCCCTGGATATAGGTGAACTACAACTCCAAAACTCAAAGTCAATGCCCACCAAACTCTTATAGTATTGTCTCTTTGTTATGGGAGTTCTGTGTGGAAAGTTTGATTCCATTCCATCATTGGTGAAGTTCAGAATGCTCTTTGATTGCGGGTGAACTATAACTCCCAACAACTACAACTCCCAAATGGGTTAGTATTAGTATGTTTTGTGGCCAAATTTGGCAGCAATTTGTCCAGTGGTTTTTGAGTTATGTTAATCCCACAATATATATATATATATCTCATGAGAGAGAGAGAGAGAGAGAGAGAGAGAGAGAGAGAGAGAGAGAGCACAACAGTGCAGGCAAAAAAGCAAACACCACAGGGATGCATGTCTGTGTATGAGGGTAAACATTAGGAAGAACTTCCTGACTGAGAGCTCTTCAGCAGTGGAACTCTCTGCCTCAGAGTGTGCTTCAGTCTGGCTGCTCTCTTTCCAGCCGGCTTCCCTGAGGACCGGGTACATTTTCGTGTTTATGTTTACCAACTATTACTACATTTGGCATTGGCTGGACGTGATAGCCTTTCTAGTGACTGTGTATCAACTCTCCCGTTCAGGCCCAGGTTTCACAATGAGTGTATAAATACATTTAAAATCATATTAACTATATGTATTACTGTGTTAGAGTGTCATTTTGTGTCATTTTGGTTGGTGGTGTGCCCCAGGATTTTGGAAATGTAAAAAGTGTGCCGGGGCTCAAAAAAGGTTGGGAAACACTGTCTTACATCTGTGGGACTCAAATAATGATGGATCTGGACCAAACTTGGCACGAATCCTCAATATGCCCAAATGTGAACACTGGGGAAATTTGGGGAAAACAGACCAAGACATTTGGGAGTTGGAGTTGCTGGGATATATCGTTCACTTATACCTTGCAGAGCAGAGTCACCCCCTTCCACTTTTGTTTTGTTTTGTTGCTTTCATCATGTAATAGTCCCACCCTTCATTCGCTCTTGTGTTCTGGCCAAATGAAGCCCCATAGCTGATTTTTTTTCACCACATATTAGTTTAAAACAGTGTTTCCCAACCTTTTTTGAGCCGTGGCACACTTTTTACATTTGCAAAATCCTGGGACACACCACTAACCAAAATGACACAACATGACACTCTAACACAGTAATACATATAGTTAATATGTTTTTTAATGTATTTATACACTCAGTGTGAAACCTGGGCCTGTTTCGATGAACACAACATAGATATCCTGGCAGGAATGGCAGAAAGACACAAACTTCCCACACAGAACTCCCATAACCAAGAGAAAAGACTATAAGAGTTTGGTGGGCATTGACCTTGAGTTTTGGAGTTGTACTTCACCTATATCCAGAGAGCACTGTGGACTCAAACAATGTTGGATCAGGACCAAACTTGGCATGAATACTCAATATGCTCAAATGTGAACACAGATGGAGTTTGGGAAAAATAGACCTTGACATTTGGGAGTTGTAGTTGCTGGGATTTATAGTTCCCCTACAATCAAAGAGCATTCTGAACCCCACCAATGATAGAACTGGGCCAAACTTCCCACACAGAACCCCCAGGAGGCAAGAGGAGGTCTCTACTTGGGAAAGGGAGGCAGCCTTCCCAATGCATGGAGAGGGAGACCAAGTAGACAACGGGTGGGGAGGGGGGTTGTTGTAATTTTGTGTCTTTATCGAGGTAGGTTTCTTAGGGTTTTTATACTTCAACACACTAGACTCTTCCCTCCCCCCCCCCCTTCCCTGGAGGTTCCAATTTCCCACGGCACACCTGATGATCGCTCACGGCACACTAGTGTGCCCCGCCACACACGTTGAGAAACACTGGTTTAAAAAGATAAAGGTTTCTCTTAACATTAAGTCTAGTCGTGTCTGACTCTGGGAGGTGGTGCTCGTCTCCATTTCTAAGCCAAAGAGCAGGTGTTGTCCATAGATGCCTCCAAAGTCATGTGGTTGGCATACCTGCATGGAGCACTGTTACCTTCCAGCAGAAGTGGTACCTATTGATCTACTCACACGTGCGTGTTTTCCAACTGCTAGGTTAGCAGAAGCTGGGGCTAATAGCGGGAGCTCACTCCACTCCCTGCTTTCAGTCAACAAGTTCAACAGCTCAGCGGTTTAACCCGCTGCGCCACTGGGGGCTCCTTACATAATACATCATAGTTATACCCCTTTTTTTCAGAGAATAAAAGGTGTGACTTCTGCAGTGAAATACGGTATAGATCTACACTTTTAAACTTGTTTGTTTTAGGGGGTTATCTGATGAGCAGACTTGTTTTACTTCTTTTCCTTTGCCATTCATAAACAGTAAGGGATTCTTGAGGCAGCTGTTATTTATTTATTTATTTATTTTATTTATTATCTTTATACCCCGTTCCCATCTCCCCAAGGGGACTCGGGGCGGCTTACATGAGGCCAAGCCCGGTGACACATAATAACAACACATAAGCAAATATAAAAACAATACAAACAATAAAACTCAAACATAGCAGTAATAGACAATTTAAAACCATTTCGGCCAGGCCAAATGTGAACATTAAAATTTTAAAATAAATAAACATTGGATGCGGACAGAGGTAGAATGTATATAGCAATAAGGTTTCAAAGGGCAATGTGGGGCAGACCACCCAACAGGTAATTAAAGTGCTTCTGAGGACATTTGCAGAGATTGAACACAGAAGGAAGTTATTTATTTTATTCAGGGAAGGCACATTGAAATAGCCACGTCTCCAGGCTCCTCCTAAAAACTGCCAAAGTTGGGCTTGTCTAATATCCTTGAGGAGCGCGTTCCAGAGACGGGGGGCCACTACAAACGTGCCTGCTTATTGTAGGCAGACACACATAGCTGATACAATCGGTAGATTTCTATTTTTCAGTATAAATGGTGTCATGTTGTTTACTGCAGGTACATCACTATAATACTATGTGCTTTTTTAAAGCTTTCATTCATCACTCTGACATTCCTTCATTTAAAATAATTTTAATTGAAGAAAAAATTCAGCTATAGTGAACAGGAAAAACTATCAGTGCAAATAGTTCTTTGAAAAAGAAAGCACTGAAAGAAAAAAGAAACAAAACTTTTGTTATGTTCCCAATGCTTAAAGCAGTGTTTCCCAACCTTTTTTGAGCCGCGGCACACTTTTTACATTTGCAAAATCCTGGGGCACACCACCAACCAAAATGATACAAAATGACACTCTAACACAGTGATACATATAGTTAATATGTTTTTAAAATGTATTTATACACTCAGTGTGAAACCTGGGCCTGTTTCGATGAACTCAACATAGATATCCTGGCAGGAATGGCAGAAAGACACAAACTTCCCACACAGTACTCCCATAACCAAGAGAAAATGCTATAAGAGTTTGGTGGGCATTGACCTTGAGTTTTGGAGTTGTAGTTCACCTATATCCAGAGAGCAATGTTGGATCAGGACCAAACTTGGCATGAATACTCAATATGCCCAAATATGAACGCAGATGGAGTTCAGGGGAAATAGACCTTGACATTTGGGAGTTGTACTTGCTGGGATTTATAGTTCCCCTACAATCAAAGAGCATTCTGAACCCCACCAATGATAAAACTGGGCCAAACTTCCCACACAGAACCCCCAGGAGGCAAGAGAAGGTCTCTACTTGGGGAAAGGGAGGCGGGCCTTCCCAATGCATGGAGAAGGAGAGACCAAGTAGACAACGGGTGGGGAGGGGGGCTTTTTGCAATTTTGTGCCTTTATCGAGGTAGGTTTCTTAGGGTTTTTATACTTCAACACACTAGACTCTCCCCCCCCCCCCTTCCTGGATGTTCCAATTTCCCACGGCACACCTGATGATCGCTCACGGCACACTAGTGTGCCCCGGCACACTGGTTGGGAAACACTGGCTTAAAGAAATCTAGGTCTCAAGCTGTGGGTCCCCAGGTGTTTTGGCCTACAACTCTCAGAAATCCCAGCCAGTTTACCAGCTGTTAGGCCAAAAAATCTGGGGACCCACAGGTTGAGAAGCACTTCGCAAGCGCGTCTGGTGGGGACGAGAGACAGTGACTTCTCTGTTGTGGCTCCTCGACTGTGGTTGGCCAGAAGCTGCGACCAAAGTCAGTTGGTTGGCAGGGCAGCTGAGAGAAGCTGGTAGCAACTAGGTAGAGTTGCTAAATATTCCCTCAGGAATTAGAATATAAAGTGTTGAGTGTTATAGACAAGCAGTAAAGCTTGAGAAATAGGAATAGGAAGCCTAGTGGCTTAGTAACTCAAAGTTAGAGTTACTTTGTGTTGGAAACCAAATGTTTTAAGTATATATGATATCAGGGGTGACTCACCCCCAGGCCTCTGTCTAAAGATAGTTCAGAACCAAGGGATTCATAGTTTTACAAGGACTCATAAGGCTTTCCCCAGCGCTGATCAAACATTGCCTCTCAGTTCCTGAATTTACCTTTCTCTCTCTCTTTCCTTTTCTTTCTCCCTTTTTTCCATTATTATCATTTTTAATGCAATAAATGTCACATTATAGAGGCTATGAGGGAATGATGTAAACCTACCCCCCCCCCTGTAAACCTGCCCTGCATGCCCCCATGAAAAATATTTGATGAAGAGGTTACTAGAGGTTATTTCTCTTGGAGAGTTTGGTTGGCCAGGGTAGCCAAAGCTGCATTTTCTGAAAACCGTGACTCAACTCAGCTACCAGGAACTAATTGCATGACAATACCAGAGATAGGTCTTTTTGGAAAAAGGTCTTTCCTTTTCATCCAGATTTTATCTCTCTCAATCAATGACAAGACCAAGTCGGAGTTTCGCCCAGGGTCTTGTCTTTGATGGCCTGGCATAATAATTTCTATACTCACAAAAGGCACCTCTTTTGAATTCGGACCTCAAAACATGCCACCATATTGTTTTGTAGCGGCAATTAGGAGTCCCAAAACTCCCTAGACATTAACTTTTACCTTAGGCGACGTCTCCGCGCGAGCACAGGGGCAGATGGACAACGCGACAATCTTTTACTACGGTTCAATGAAGCCAAACTTTATTGTAGGACATCAGCTGACGGGTTCGGCCCGGCAGAACTAGCTGCTGAAGGGCAAGAGCCCCAAACATTCTTAGCATTCAGGTTTTATACAAGCAATGGCGACAAACCCCGTTGTCCCGCCCTCCTTCATGCCTTGTTACTGGCTGGCATTCATGAACTCATTTTATCATCCAATTAAACAAAGCATTTTCTAGCATCTCACTCCTATTTGTTAAAAGGCATGGCGTAGGTATTAATTCTGATTCTCAGGCTATGTTATCTGCTCTAATGCAGCGTGTTCCCAAAAATTGTTACAAGTCTATGCCACTTCTCCGGGGAATCTGCCAAGTGGAAGCTTTCATTTGCCATGCGCATTATCTAACCATTCAGGAACATTGTAAACAAACACACGTTGGCTAGCATTAGGCCAATCAGGGCCGCTTTTATCTAAGAGGCACATGATGTTCCTTGGCGAATCACTGCTTGTGCCTTTGTACCAATCAGAGTAGCTTATTCTCGTCATTATTTACTTGGCAAGCTACCCCGGTATTCTAAAGCCTATACTGAGCAGCACTTTCTCCTGACATTGTTTCTGCTAAAAGCATCAATTTCCTCTTCAGTTTCAGTAATTAAAGTAATCAAACTGAGATTTCCTATCTATAGTTTCAGTGGTCTGCCTTTGCCAACAGGAAAAAGCAGACTAGGTACTAGACTTTGTGTTGCAGCTTAAACAAAAGATGTGTACTGGTTTCTGAGCCCAAGGCCTGTCATGTAGGCAGGGTTCCTTTCATAATATTTTAAATCCATTCAAAGACAGTATCACCCTCATTGTTTGGACTTTGCCAGCCCCTGGGCTTCCTTCATTGGATCAGCTGGAAGCGAAGAACCATCCGATTGGCTAGCTGGCCCCAACATTCCAACCAATCAGTGAAGAGTGCCCCGACTGGGGGCGGGTGGGGAATTCAAACTTTGGCAATTCTGTACCCTTTAAATATGGCCTATATTTCTGTATGACCTTATGACAGCTTTGCGGTTTCAAGGAATTTGCAGCTCTCATCCTCTCAGCTGAGCAGAATAAATTTCGATGGCTTCTACTTTCGGCATTGGTGAGATGATTTGGCCTGGGCTTCAGGGACTGGGGGAATCTGTGTTCTCTAGCTCACCCTCTTTGGGGGACTGGGCTCTGCCACGTGGAGGGCAGAACCAACCCAAATTTAGCTCGTTAACATATACCTCTCCGGACATGTAACCAACTAAGCACTGTGCACAATAAACTGTTTAGATTCTGGTTCAAAACTCTCTCCGTGACTTCATTTAAATCACAAGTCTCCTCACCACTCTTTACAAGTCAATGGCATAAATTAATGGTGGCAGCGAAATTCTTTACGGTTTAAAATAGAAAATCCTTGTTGCAACACACAGATCGACGCTAGCTTGTAGGCGGCGTTTCGAATCTCCACAGTCTGGGTACAAACAAATTTAAATAAATAGAGGAAGAAGAAAGTGGTGGTTCGGAGTCATAAACAGATTTTATATGAAGGAGGTTCTTTGACAGATGCTTTGGTACCTGGAGTGTGTCTGTAATGCTAAAATCAACTGACATTTAGTCATCAATGTAAATAATAAGTATCTAATTTTTTCTATAGGACGTTTGAAGCTTATATAGAGAACTATAAAGGCGATGACCCACTTGATCCTTGGTATAGGTTGGTTGTTTCTTTTGACTTGCGTTCTTTCGTCAAGTTTCTGAATGTAACATGTAGACACACAGTTGATTAACTCCTCTTGATTTAGTTACTTTCAGTGGGTCGAAGGACTGTCAGAGGCAGAAGGAAGACAAAACTACCTGCCACATTTACTGGAGAAACTTGTGAGAAAGTTTTTTAATGAGAAGAGGTACTACCACGACACCAGATTCATCAACTGCTGTATCAAATTTGTACGTATTCTGGGTAGAAGCAACATTTTAAAAATATTTTAAAATATACAGAACAAAATAAATAGTGACTATTTTAAACTGTTGTTTATGTCTGGATGCAAACTGCCTTGAATTATGGAATTATTCAAAATAAAACCGCGGAGTTTTCTTTTTTATTGTAATTTCTGAGGATTACAGAAATTCTCAGAATTAATCTGTTAATTGGTTCACATTAAAAATGGAATACAGAATCACGATGTGGAGGGAGTATTCTATAGCTGTTGACTCAAAAGTTATCCATCTCCATGTGTGTCTGTACCACTTTTGTCCATTGACGGCCTTTCCACACAGCTCCATATCCCAAAATATCAAGACAGAAAATCCCACAATGTCTGATTTTAACTGGGTTATTTATCAGAGTCCACACTGCCATATAATTCCAGTTAAAAGCAGAAAACGAGGGATTTTCTGCCCTGATATTCTGGGTTAGAATAAAAATGGGGGGAAATCCTCTGCTCCCTCATTGCTCTGATATAAACATCAAGAGAGGACTTCTTTCTGAATCCCAACCCTTTAATCTTTTATCATACACATCCCACTACCATTTATACTATTCTTAACACGCAAAAGTCATATGTACTGAGTCAGGCCATTGGATTGTCTTGTTGGTTGTTTTTGGCAACTTTTACAGTGTACAATATTCTTTCTTGTGTTACTGTTTTATTTTTTCTACCTGTATTAAACCACTGTTGCCACTGTTATTTATTAGATCCATGCCTTGCCTTTCAAAATGAGTTTCAAGGTTGCTTACAACAGTGTTTCCCAACTGCTGTTCTGCGGCACACTACTGTTCCATGACGTATCATCTGGTGTGCTGCGAAAAAGTCTCTCCCTTCCCCTCCTGCCGAACCCCGCTGCTTGGGGAAGGAGGAGGATGAAGGGCCGGGTGGCGGCAAAGAAAAAGAAGAAGGGGCCAGGGCGCCGCCTCCTTCAGCCGTTTCCCCAGCCAGCCTCCAATCGAGGAAGGGATGAGGGAAGGGTGACGTCGCTCAGGCCCCACCCCCTTCCCAGTGGCAGAAGCTTGCTCGTGCCTGATTGAGTCATGGCGGGAGTCATGACTCTGGCCCCTCGCCCGCTGAGGCCGCGCGGAGGAGCAGGAGCATGAACGGTGGACGGGCTCCAGCCCCTCCCACTGAAGCCTGTCCACCGGGCTTCAGTGTGCGGGGCTGAAGCCCGTCCACCGCTCATGCTCCTCTGCGCGGCCTCAGCGAGCGAGGGGCCGGAGTCATGGTGGATAGTGGCACCGGGGATGGGGAATTGCCGCCTTCTTCCTCTCCCCTGCTGCCCCTTTTGCCGTGAGCCGCTACCTGTGGCTATGGGAGCGGCTGAGGCTGGCGGCCGGACCCTGGGCCGGAGCCTGGCAGCCCTCGGCCTGCTCTACTGCCTGAGGGGCCCGCTTGCCAAGTTTGGTCCACATTCATCATTGTTTGAGGCCATAGTGCTCTCTGGATGTAGGTGAACTACAATTCCAAAACTCAAGGTCAGTTAACTATATGTATTACTGTGTTAGAGTGTCATTTTGTGTCATTTTGGTTGGTGGTGTGCCCCTGGATTTTTTTAATTTTAAAAGTGTGCTGCAGCTCAAAAAAGGTTGGGAAACACTGGCTTACAATATAACTTTTGAGCTGGCTTCTCTTCTTCACCATACTAGCACATTTATATATTTCTGTCTTCTTGTATCTTCACTAGGCCAACTGTATTGCTGAGTCAAGTCCGTATTTTGACTATATTTACAACCAAGGAATTGGCAACAAGTCCTCTGCTCTATACATTGCTTGGGCTGAGCAACTCGGCATGCAAGGAAATGTGTCTCATGCAAGCACTGTTATTCAGCAGGGGATTCAGAATGGAGCACAGCCAGCTGAGAAACTGCAGCAGCATTACAGGTGTGCCTATATATGTCGCATGAGTAACAACTGATCTTGTGATCCCTGACTGCTTTGCAGGTAATACATGTGTGAAGAATATATGGTCCTCTGGTATTCACTGGATTGCGACTCCTGTGCCCTCTAGCTAGCATTGAGAATGATGAGGAATAGTGAGGGTTATAATACAAATGTGGACCAGCGATCACCATTCCTTCAGGAGAGCATATGCATTGTACATATGAGGGCGGGTCAATAAGTCCTTGACTTTTTGAATGAAACACAAGTTTTTGGATAAAAAATCATTTTATTTTTCAACCTAGTCTCCTTTGAGCTCTATACACTTTGTCCAACGTTTCTCCAATTTTTTTATCCCTTCCAAAAAATAAGATTTGTCGAGGTCATCAAAATAGATATTTGTTTGTGAGATGATTTCATAGTTGGAGTCAAATCTCTTTCCGCCGAGCCATTTCTTCAGGTTTGGAAACAAGAAATAGTCACTCGGGGCTAAATCCGGAGAATAGGGTGGATGAGGGAGCAATTTGTATCCGAATTCATGGATTGTTGCCATGGCAACTGGACATGTGTGCATGGTCGATTATGAGCAAATGCGGCAACCATCTTGCGGAAAGCTTTCTCATACCCAAGTGATCATTTAAAATTGAAACCACTGAGCCATGTGAGATGCCTATGGCTTCCACAATCTCTTGCACTTTCAATCTCCAATTGGCCAACACCATATCGTGACTTTTATCAATTGTTTCGGTGTAGAGACCTCAACTGCGCGTCCAGAACGTTCGGCATCTTCTGTGTTTGTACGGCCACAACAAAATTCAGTAAACCACTTTTTTACCATTGAAATTGGTGGTGCAGAGTCCCCATAGTATTTATCAAGCGTAGCCTTAGTTTGAGTGATCAGTTTTTTCCGCAAAAAATAATGCTTAATGAGCACACAAAATTCACTTTTCTCCATTTTCTCCTCAAATCATGCGGTAGTCTGCTATCAATGGCTGTCAAACACAAACTAAATGACGCAGCTTGTTCAAATTTTGATAGGAGTCAACTGACAGATGCCTGTTGACAGGAGCAGTGTTGCCCTTTCATTTAAGAGGCGGGAAATTAAAACAGTCACTGACTTATTGACCCGCCCTCGTATAACAACTGATCTAACAATAACACCCAAGCAGTGTTTGTATAATTAGATGCAATGTCATGTAGGTAAGGAAGGTAGTGATGAAAATAAGGTAGACATGCAATGATTATAAGGGGTTGTTTTTGTATCAAAATAATTAAGAGTTCTATAGTAACTGAAAAATATAGGTCTTGATTGCATTTCTGCATCTATTTTCTTATTATTTTAGTCATTTTTTTATCCAACTTGTCTTCCAGTACTGAGACACAAGGTAATTTACAAATGATTAAAACAAGAACAGATTTAAAATGTACAAAAAGCATTGGTGTGTGTGTGTGTGTTATTTTAAAATTATTTGACTGTGTAAATTATTTATTTAGCCAAATTTAAAATTTATTTCATGTCATAAGTATTGCATACATAAGTATAAAACTGATAAAAATAGAAGGAGCATCTAAATAATTTTTGACCAAAACCGGGCAACAGTGACCGCATTGTCTGTAGCTTTAAACAGTTCTTCCTCTGTGCATGAATCGGGGCATTGTGGACAAGCATACAGGTTGTTTTTTCTGCTCCACAGTCGCACAAAATGGATAATTCTTTTTTGCCAGGTTGTCTTTTGCTTTGCCCACTCTGCATCTGAGTCTGTTCAGGGACTTCCAAGTTGCCCATTCTTGGTTTGCCCCTGGAGGAAGACCCTCGTGGGGTTGCATTTCCTGGTTTAGCTGCCCAGAGGGCTGCTCTTTTCCTGTTGCTGGGGGAATGTTAAGAGGAGTGGTGCTTCACATGAAGCTTTTCCTTAATTTGAATCTACCGGGAGGAGGCTGATAGCCATGCAGTAAATGGCTTTATAGTGTTCGACCTTATTTCTCACAGAGTTATGAGCAACGTCCTATCACACATCAAGGGGGGCAAATCTAAGATGACACCGAGATACTTAGGGTGGGAACAGTGTTTGAGCTCTTGGCCCTCACAGGTAACCTTCAGTTTCCTGTTGGCTTCATGGTTACGTAGGTGGAAAGCACACACTTGTGTCTTGGCAGAGTTAGGCTTCAGATCAGGGATGGGCAATTATTTTTTCCACACGAGAGCCAAAAAATATTATGGAGGGCCGCACCAAAAGGCTGAACTACGTTCTAATCTACATTATTTATTTATTTACTATATATTACACATCATTAATATTAACGTATTAATATATCAAGAAATATTCATATATTATTAGTATTAATATCATTATTATTATATTATGTATATATATAGACATAATATATTGAAATTATAATATGATATAACATTATTATATTATTTATTATATTATTATAATACAATTATTATAAAATAATAATAAAAACCACTAAAATTAAATTAAATTCAAGAAGACAAGGTGCGAACCAAGATGAAGGCTGACACCCTCAAGAGAGGAAGGATCCCAAGATGGAATGGCCCAATGGTGCCAGTCCAGAGGATGGCAAAGCGGACCCAGCTGCCGCAGCAGAGCAGCAGGCGATTGGAGGCTGCAGGCCTCCGCCCGCTCTCGCCCCCAGCTGATCGCCCTGCTATGCACTGAGTGCCTACCATCCCTGGAGGCGATCCGGGCCTGCAGGGGGAGCAGTCAACGATCTGAAGCGGCTTATTCGACCTGGCAACCTGAAAGACGATCAAGTCTTCTGGGTCGCCAGGGCGATCAGCCCCCACAGGTTGTTGAGTACTCCCGCTGCAGGCCTGGATCGCCTCCAGGGATGTCAGGCACTCCAAAGCCGCCGCTCCTCCAGCCTGTCTGCCGACACAGACCCCACAGAGCCCGCGATGGGATGGCGGTAGCGGCACCCCTTCCTCTTGGCCCCACCCCCGACGCCCTTCTCCCCGGGCCGGACAGAATCGGCTGCCGGGCCGCATCCGGCCCGCGGGCCGTGGGTTGCCCACCCCTGCTTCAGATAGTTAGCTTTGTGGTAGCCGGAGAGATTCTTCAAGGCATTGGAAGTTGGTTTTCGACTATTCCAAAGTCTTTTGCTTGTGTTGTTAGGCCTGGGTCATTGGCACATATAGAGCTCTTTGTGAGTGGTGGCTGTGGCTGATTTTAAAATTATTTGAAAAAATATAAAGAAATCAACCGAATTAAACATGATTAAAAGCCCATTGAAGGCAATGTCGAAAAGTCTGTGAGAATAGGAGTTTTCACTTGGAAAAGGTGAAAAGAGCATAAAGAGGGAGTCATCCTAGTCTCCTAGAGGGAGATTTCCAAATCTGTGAGCAGTCAGTGTTATCATGATGACTGGCAGACAAGGTTGGAGTAGTGTTCAGTGAGGCTTTTTTAAAGCCTTGAAGTATTGTCTGGTAAGTGTCAAACTGAAAACATAGGAACTGTATATCAGGGATGAGTAGTCTATAGGTCTAGGCCTGCATGCAGTCCTTAGCTGATATTATGCAAATCGTGGCTTCATCTCAAAAGGATTCCCCCCCTTACATGCTTCTTCGACTTTATTCAGTGCTGCTTCGGTGTCTATTTTGACCAAGTTGTGTAATTCTCTTAGTTAAAAAGTAACTTTTCCAGGCTGTGCTTTTTAGCAGAGGTGAGATAGATGGCTAAAGACTTGACAAGTTGTGTGCATGTTCTGATTGACTAGGTTGGTGGTGATAACTGGAGAGTATGTAGTAGATTTGGTGAGATTTGATGTGGTACGCTATGGACAGCATCACCTATGGCTTCTTAAGTTTTGTAACATTCTAATTACTTAAGTTTGATTTCAATACAACTTCCATTTTGTTTCATACAGACATGTATAGCTTTCTTGCCTCTATTTTAACTCACCGTCTGTTCTCGTCAACCTAGGCTTTTGCAGAGTAACTTGACCCAGAGCAATATTCGAAGCCAAGGTGGGTCTGATTCTACACTGTAAATACGTTACAATGAAAAAATGTGGTTTTGTTTATATCAAACTATAGGTATTCAGATTTTATTGAAATGTAAACTTAAACAAAAGTACTGAAACAAAGGGTTTGGTCTGTTTTGGTTTCTTATTCCACAGCCACACAGCGCTCTCAAATATGTAGGAGGAAACAGAATTTTCTTCATGCCTAAGCCATTTTCCACTTGGTATAGATGTTGACAGGCCCGGATTACCCATAAGGCCATCCGAGTCCATGGCCTCGGGTGGCAGATTTTGGGGGGCGGCATTTCCGGGCCTGAAGGAAGGGGTGAGGGGAAGTCCCGCCGCCCCTAGGGCGATTAACGCGGCTTCCCCCGCCACCGCCCCGCACGCGCGGGTGGGCGCCACTCCTTCCTTCAGTGAAGGGAGGAGGGGCGCTGGTGTGAGCATGGCGGCGGGGGAAGCCGCGTGAGTCGCCCTAGGGGCGGGACTTCCGGCGGTGCCTTCTCCCCTCACGCCGGCAGCGGCTCCGCCCCTCCTCCCTTCAGTGAAGGGAGGGGCGGAACTGGCATGAGGGGAGAAGGCGCGGTGGAAGTCCTGCTAGGGACTCACGCGGTTTCGCCGCGCCGCCGCCTGCTCGTGTTTGGGGCATGGGTGAGCGGGGGGCAGCGGCGAAAACCGCGTGAGTCGCCCTAGGGGTGGGACTTCCAGCGGCGCCATCTCCCCTCACGCCGGTTCCGCCTCCCATCAATGAAGGGAGGAGGGGCGGAGCCGCTGCCAGTGAGAAGGAAGGAGAAGGTGCCCCGACCGGCGTCCCGCCCCTAGGGCGGGACTCGTGCGGCTTCCCCGCCACCGGCCTGGGCCGCCCCTCTTGAGGAGATCTAACCATCACTCCCAGCAGCTGTTGAAGAAAAGGGCAAACCAGCCTTGATTGATTGAGCCAGGGCCAAGCCAGCCTTGTGCTAGCTGAAAATGCCACCACTGGCTTGGCACTGCCATCAAGTCAAGCCTGAGAAGCTGCTGGTACAGTGGAGCAGCCAGAGGGGACAAGAGCTAGGCCGTATGCCACCACTGGCTTGGCGCCCCCTCCCTCTGGCTTTGGAGCTCCCAGCACCTTCTCCAGGCTTGCGGGTGGCAATGCCAAGCCAGTGGTGACATAGCTAGCACAAGGCTGGCTTGGCCCTGCTCTCCTCAAGGCTGGAGCAGCTGCTGGGAGTGCCGGGAAGGGGGCGAGGCTTGGTGCAGCCTGGCTTTGCCCCGAGAAGCGCCCCATCCAGCTGCGATCGACCTCTTTCGGACCTGCAATCGACTGGTCGATCGCAATCGACTTCCTGTGCAGCCCTGCTCTAGTCTATTTCAAGGAAGTACTGATAGGGGCAGGATTTTTCTTCTGGGAACTCATTTAGTATACCTTTCAGATCTATGCCATTAGATGATTATGCTTTGACAATATCAGTGTTCTTTTGAAGACCAGAATGTTTACGCTGATATTATTGTACATTTCTTCCACATTAGAGTGGCATTTCGCTCAACAGAATCTTCTCTTCTTCTTTTTCAGTTTCCTAGATTTTTTCTCTCTGCATGTTGTAAAAGAACAAGATAACAATTTGAATCTCTACTTTTTTTGAAATGGTATAGGATCTTTTGTTCTACACTGAAAATCTGAATATAAAAAAATTGAGATTATGCTTTATATAGGCTTATTTATTTAGAATCTTGTAGAGGTTATGATGTTAGCTCTGCATCAATAAATAAATAAATAAATAAATAAATGTCTTTCTACAGTTGGTGCCTTGCAGCCACTTAACCCTGAGCTGTCCAATCAGATGCCTTCTGAAGCTGATCCAACCAGAATCTGTCAGAATCAGGTATCTGAAATCAAAAGCTACTGAATAAAATTAATTACATACAATGGAGAATTCAACTGATCTTTAACGCTTCTTGATTAACAGCTCAAATGTAAATAATGGTAGAGCAGTGTTTGAAAAGGATTCTTTTAAAAAATACATCGTTTTCATAATCCTCTGGCTAGCAGCACAGGGATTCTGTGTTATCATCCTCCTTCCAAATAATATCCGAGCTCAATCAAATGCAGGCTGTCTTTCATGCTGATGTGATTGTGATGGATAGCTTTCTTTTAGTTCCAAATGTTATTTATGTTATATCATTAAAATGTAATATTTCATGAGGTTATTGTATCTTACCATAGGAATACGTTTAGTCTTACCCAGAGGATTCTTCGTAGATTTAAACAAAAGGTGTCTTTAAAATGATTAAATTGTTTCAACTTTAACCTTACTTTCCCCTGCCATTTTGAGAGAAATGTGAGGTATAAATAATCAAAAGTTTAATTCAGCACATTTTCTCCCTGCAAACAGAAGTAGTCGCTAAACAAACCACAGTCTTCTGCCTCTGGTTCCTTTAATGCAGCGTTTCTCAAACTGAGGATCTGGACCTTGGGAGGGGGGTGTCGCAAGGGGGTGTCAGAAGGGTCACCAAAGACCATCGGAAAACACAGTATTTTCTGTTGGTCATAGGAGTTCTGTGTGGGAAGTTTGACCCAATTCTATCGTTAGTGGGGTTCAGAATGCTCTTTGATTGCATGTGAACTATAAATCCCAGCAACTACAACTCCCAAATGTCAAGGTCTGTTTTCCCTAAACTCCACCAGTGTTCATATTTGGGCATACTGAGTATTGGTGCAAAGTTTGGTCCAGATCCATCATTTTCCACAGTGCTCTCTGGATGTGGGTGAACTACAACTCTAAAACTCAAGGTCAAACCCTTTCAGTATTTTCTGTTGGTCATAGGAATTCTGTTTGCCAAGTTTGGTTCAATTCCATTGTTGGTGGAGTTCAGAATGCTCTTTGATTGTAGGTGATCTGTAAATCACAGCAACTACAACTCCAAAATAACAAAATCAACCCCCCCCTCAGGCAATCCCACAAATATTCAAATATTGGGTATTTGTCCCAAATTTGGTCCAGTGAATGAAAACCAGTAGAGATGGTTAATGGGAAGTGGAATCCACCTGGAGTTGCCCATTCCCATGCTAGACAAGTTATTAACAGAACGTCTGTGGTTTGTTGAGCTGCTCCCTGCATAAGCAGGAACTATTGCACCTGGCTGGGTGTCAGGTGCATTAAAGATCACGACTGACCGAAAGGTCATGAGTTCGAAGCCAGTCCGGGTCGGAGTGAGCTTCCGGCCAATTGTGTAGCTTGTTGTCGACCTATGCAACCCGAAAGACAGTTGCATCTGTCAAATAGGAAATTTAGGTGCCACCTATGTGTGGGGAGGCTAATTTAACAAAATTTACGAGGCCATAAAAAAACTCCAACAAAAGCATGCGGGAAATGTGGAAAGTACTTACCGTAATCAGTGTCACAGATGGACGGTGAAGCGACAGCTCCCCTGGTGGCCAGAAGTTGGAATATTAAATAGCCTCTGACTGTCTATATGTGTTGTATGTTTATGGCATTGAATGTTTGCCATGTATTTGTACATTGTAATTTGCCGAGTCCCTGGCGGGGTGAGAATGGCGGAATATAAATACTGTAAATAATAAATTGTCCAGTGTTTTCTTAATATCCTTTGTCTCTCTTCACGTTTGGAAAGTTGTTAGTACCAGCCATCCCTAGAAGAATCCTCAATCTGAATTTTCTCTCTTATATTCTAGAATCCATCTAAATCAGAAGCAGATCCCATCACTTGCAAGGGACAGGAAAACAGGTACGTAGTGGTTTTTAAAGGGATATTATACTTAATCATGAGAAGTAGAAGGAGGATTTGAGCTTGGCTGTTCATGTCTCTGGCTTTTTGAGGTGAATAGAATTTAGAAGCTTCATGATTTGTAGCAACTTGTTGTCTTGGGATGCTTTGCTTGGGATGCTCTGCATTGAAGTTATAATGCCTACAGAAGTTTACCTTATGGATCATGCCCACTCTAGACAAAGTTATCTATGGCAAACCTTTGCAGCCATTGGTGTCCATGGTATGATTTAGGATGTAAGCTCATCAGGAGCATCATAGTCCAAAAAAATCGGAGCAAGGAGAAGCCGTGCAAAAAAACAGAAGAATTGCCACGCTGCTAAAGTGAGATGGAAATGATGCATTTGAACTTTTTTTCAGAAACTATTGCTATGTACAGCTAAACAAAACCCTCTTTTGAAGTCCTCATTACAATTTCCTATGTTATCCCACCCTATTCTCTGCAGCAGATTTTTGGACACATAAGATGTGGCGGAATTTAAATCATGCATATTTAACGTCTTTACAAATCCACACACTGTCTTACTAGGGAAAAGATATGCCATGCAAATGATGAGTAAAGAATAATGTGTTTACTTTTTGTTATGCTGAGTAACATACGAGGGCAGGTCAATAAGTCTGTGACTTTTTGAATTTCCCGCCTCTTAACTGAAAAGGCAACACTGTTCCTGTCAACAGGCATCTGTCAGTTGACTCCTGTCAAAATTTGAACAAGCTGCGTCATTTAGTTTGTGTTTGACAGCCATTGATATCAGACTACCGCGTGATTTGAGGAGAAAATGGAAAAAGTGAATTTTGTGTGCTCATTAAGCATTATTTTTTGTGAAAAAACCCATCACTCAAACCAAGGCTAAGCTTGATAAATACTATGAGGACTCTGCAGCATCAATTTCAATGGTGAAAAAGTGGTTTACAGAATTTCCTTGTGGCTGTACAAGCATGGAAGATGCCGAACGTTCTGGACGCCCAATTGAGGTCTCTACACCCGAAACAATTGAAAAAAATCACGATACGGTGTTGGCCGATCGGAGATTGAAAGTGCGAGAGATTGTGGAAGCCATAGGCATCTCACATGGCTCAGTGGTATCAATTTTAAATGATCACTTGGGTATGAGAAAGCTTTCCGCAAGATGGGTGCCGCGTTTGCTCACAATCGACCACAAACGCAATCGTGTGACAATTTCGCAGTAGTGTTTGGCGTTGTTCAACTGCAATATGGACAAGTATTTGCGCCGTTTTATAACCGTGGATGAAACGTGGATCCACCACAACACACCAGAGACCAAACAGCAGTCAAAACAGTGGGTTTCTCGGGGTGAATTGGGGCCAAAGAAGGCCAAGGTGGGTTTGTCAGCCAATGAAGTCATGGCGACCGTATTTTGGGATGCACGCGGTATAATCCACATTGACTACCTTCAAAAGGGTAACACAATGGTGAATATTATGCCAACTTATTGGGTCGATATAATGAGGATTTGGAAAAAAAACACGACTGCATTTGGCCAAGAAAAAAGTTCTTTTGCACTAGGACAATACAAGGGTGCACACATGTGCAGTTGCCATGGCAACAATCTATGAATTGGGATATGAATTGCTCCCTCATCCGTCCTATTCTCCGGATTTAGCCCCAAACCTGAAGAAATGGCTTGACGGAAAGAGATTTGACTCCAACAATGAAATCATCTCACAAACAAATACCTATTTTGATGACCTCGACAAATCTTATTTTTTGGAAGGGATAAAAAAATTGGAGAAACGTTGGACAAAGTGTATAGAGCTCAAAGGAGAATAGGTTGAAAAATAAAATGATTTTTTTATCCAAAAACTTGTGTTGCATTCAAAAAGTCACAGACTTATTGACCCGCCCTCGTATATACAGTTATGTGAACAATTGCATTGACTCACACAATGTCCTTTCAGATTGTTCACATGGGTGTCTATGTGAACAATCTTCTTCCAGCAGAAAATACTGGCTTGGCAAGGTCCTGCACAGAAAACCTAAACATGTAACTGTTGCCAAAACTCCCAGGCTCAGCTAGCCTCTCAGGTGTTGGCCCAACCAATCAGCTTTGAGCTTTGCATTTTTCAGTTACATACTCACCAACTGATTTTTACATGCTCCAACATAAGGCACTCTATGGGGACAGGAATTGATTAAAAAAAACAAAACCTTTTCCTGCCTGCAGGTAGAAATGCTCTGCTAGCTCAAAATCCTTCCGTGGTGGAATGTTTCCTTTTGTCCATTGGAGGCTCATGTTGGATTTGGCATAAGAGATTGGTCTAGGGATCTGTCTACAGACCATTACTGTTTTTCAAGTACACTTTTTTGGAAATACAGAGTAATACAATTTGGGCAAACTTCAGATACTAATGTCATATTGAAATACTTTGTAAGAGGTGGTATGGATAAATATGCAATGAATTCTGGAATGGCTCCAGACTATGATTGTGGACGGCATGATTTTAATAACGATTGTAGTGTTTTTAAATGTTTAATATGTATTAATTAAATTGTATTAATTAATATGCAATTAATATGTATTAATGAAACATAATTAATTTTAATTTTTAATTTCATTTCAAGTGTATGTTATTTTAAGGTATTGAATAGTTGCTTATATGTACGCTACTTTGAGTCCCCTTCAGGGTTGAGAAAGGCAGGGTATAAATAGGATAGATAAATAATTAATTCAGCTTGTGGTATTCTGTATATTGCTCAGTTACATCATTCGTTCTTCTGGGTGAGGCTAATAAGAGGTGCAGTCCAACAAGAGAGAGCTATGGTTTCCTTTTTCTATGATATTACTTATTTGTGAGTCCATAGTGCTTTAGCACAGGTTTTGGTATCTTGTATCCAAAAATGTATTAGTTATTTATGATTATTTAAATTTTTTGTACCCCGATCTTCTCAACCTCAGCAGAGGGACTCAGACTGGCAGACAGCAAAAATTCAAGGCTAACGTTAAAATCTAAACATCATAAAACAACAATAAAATTACCAAATACATATTAAAATTACATTAAAAAGCCGTTCGCCAAAGTAAAATCATGTCCAAATCAGTCCATGTATTCCAATCCATATATTGTGGTTTGTGCCTTAGTCGATTAGTGATCTCCGCCCTCATTCTGTGAAGGCCTCATTACACAGCCATGTTTTAACTAGCTTCCTAAAGGTTAGGAGGGAGGGGGCAGATCTAATTTCATTTGGGAGGGAGTTCCATAGCTGGGGGTCCACCACAGAAAAGGCCCTGTCTCTCGTCCTCACCAGACGTGCCTGTGACGGTGGTGGGACCGAGAGCAGGGCCTCTCCCGACGATCTTAACACTCTTTATGGTTCATAGGGGAGAATATGAAAAATGTTGGGGTCAGAACAGTTTTGTATTTTTCAGATTTTGGAATGAAAGTAATGTAGTATGTATTGTTTATTTGCAAGACTGGAGAAAGAGAGAGCACAATTGAAACTAGAAATAAACTGCCATATTTTTCTATGCAGTTACCAACCTATATATGTAACCACAATTTACAAACCAAAACCGGTAGCAACACCTTCATCCGAGCCCCCGCTTGAACAGCAGTCCATGTATGCCAAGGACCTTCTTTATTGTGAAGGCTCTGAACTGTGCTTTGAAGAAGTGAGAGCCAAAGCACATTTCAGAAGGGAAGAACGTCTGAAAAGACAGAAGGAATGGGGTAAGTACAAACTGCCCATGTCATGTTGCCCTTTTACAAACCTCTGGTCCCACGTGGGACTATTTTGAGAGTGAAAATAAAATACTATGCAGCTGGTTAGGTGCACCAAAATGAACAAAGAATTAGAATACTTTCTTTGGGATAGCTTAGATCAGTGTTTTTCAACCTTTTTTGAGCCGCGGCACATTTTTTACATTTACAAAATCCTGGGGCACACCACCAACCAAAATGACACAAAAGTACACTCTAACACAGTAATACATATAGTTAATATGTTTTTAAATGTATTTATACACTGGGCCTGTTTTGATGAACACAACATAGATATGACTTCCTCTCACATATTTATGCATGGCTATCATGTCTTCTCTCAGCCTTCTCTTCTTCAGGCTAAATATGCCCAGCTCTTCAAGCCGCTCCTCATTGAGCTTGTTCTCCAGACCTTTGTGAAATTTCACCCTGAGTGAAACTTGCTTCCAGTTAACTATGGATGTCATTAAGGTGTTATAAACAGTTCTTTGGAGGGGAGGCAACACTAAAAAAATCCAGTAAAATAGTAAAAAAAAAACCAACAACAACAATTCCAAGCGGAGAAGCTCAATTTGTTTCTTGGAAACCTGTGAGGGGGCTGCTAGGGGGGGGGGGAGTGCCAATTCCCACGGCACACCCGATGATCGCTCATGGCACACTGGTTGGGAAACACTGGCTTAGATAAAAAAGGCAAGTTCTGGAACAGGTGAACAGTGAAAGAGAAAGACATGTGAAAGTATTATTACTATGGAGAAAATGAGTAAGGAATTTTTCCTCCCCTTTCATATGAAAAGCTGGATTCATCCACTGAATGGCCCAATAAAAGCATAAAATTATTAAAAATATAAGATTGTGCACATTTGAAAAATATTGTGTAAAATTATCTTCAGGCTATATGCATAAGGCATCCATGAAACATACTTGAACTGTATGTTTAGATTTGGGTCCCATCTTTATGGTATTTTATATGTGCATATGATGGTGCAGCAGGTTAAACTGCTGAGCTGCTGAATTGCTCACCGAAAGATTGACAGTTCGAATCCGGGGAGCGGGGTGAGCTCCCACTGTTAGCCTCAACTTCTGCCAACCTAGCAGTTCGAAAACATGCAAATGTGAGTAGATCAATGAGTACCACTTCTGTGGGAAGGGAACGGCGCTCCATGCAGTCATGCCGGCCACATGACCTTGGAGGAATAAGGGACAGAGAACTCAAAAGAAGTCATAGAAATATGAAAATGCTGATATACACCATTTTCGTTTGATGTATTCAGAGGATGAAGAGAAAGAGTTTTTGAAACAGAAAGAAAGGGAACTCCTTG
The DNA here is from genome assembly GCA_030556195.1 of Anolis apletophallus. Classification (NCBI taxonomy): domain Eukaryota; kingdom Metazoa; phylum Chordata; class Lepidosauria; order Squamata; family Anolidae; genus Anolis; species Anolis apletophallus. The sequence goes on along the minus strand of JARBWK010000003.1, from coordinate 32,863,312 downwards.
AGCTGCAAGAGTTACAGCTGAAATTGGATCAGCTCTCCCAGCAAGCATCTTCATCCCAGCAAACAGCGCCAGTGCCATCTGTTCACCAGTCTTTTCTAAGCACTGCAGTGGTATGTTTGTAGTATTATACAGTATAAAATTATAGCAGTAGTCATTTAATGTTTACATATGTTGTTTAATGTTTTAAATTGTTTTTTAATTGCTTTTGATTATTGTTTGGGCATGGAACAATGCCAATTATGTAAGCTGTCTTGAATTGCCTTAGAGGTGAGAAGGGCGGGATATAAATGTAAATAAACAAACATATATTAGGACAGTATCTCCCAACCTTTTTTGAGCCGAGGCACACTTTTTACATTTACAAAATCCTGGGGCACACCACCAACCAAAATGACACAAAATGACACTCTAACACAGTAATACATATAGTTAATAAGTTTTTTAATGTATTTATACACTCCGTGTGAAACCTGGGCCTGTTTCGATGAACACAATATAGATGAACCAATATAGATAAGTAATTTGAGCATTGGAGTTATGGGTGCATCTACACCAGGCAAACTTGGCCCCTCCAGGTGCTTTGGACATCAACTCCCACCACTCCTAACAGCCTCAGGCCCCTTCCTTTCCCCCCTCAGCCGCTTAAGCTGGAAGAAGCCTGAGGCTGTTAGGAGTGGTGGGAGTTTGCCCATGCCTACCCGGAAGAACTGATGGAGTTGACACCACTTTAGACTCAATGCTACGGAATTAGAGGGAGTTGAAGCTTTGCAAAGTCTTTAGCCATCTCTGCCTAAACCTCACCAAACCACAATTGCCAGGTTGTCCCATAGCAATGAAAGTATATGTGAGCTGCAGTCATTCTAAGTCTAGATCTCTGGAGACCTGGGTTCAAATCCCAGCTGCAGGAGAACCTGGGGCGCCTGTCTCTCTCTCTCTCTCTCCCTCCCCAACCCCTCTCAGCCCCTCTCTCTCTCAGCCCCTCTCAACCTCTCTCTCACGCTCTCTGCCTTGCTCACTGCCTCTTCTGAACCAACAGAGCTCAAAAAGAAGAAGGCTCGGGGATGACTTGCAAGCACAACAGCAACAATAGATAGGGAGGGGAGCCAGCGAGGTCTGCTCTTTCCTCGGAGGAGCCTTTCCGACTCACCGACGGCGGGCTCCGAGGAGGACGTGGTGCTGCTGGCAGAGGCAGCAAAGGAGGAGGAGAGGGGAGGGGGGCCGAGGGCCAAGTCAGGGGACGGGGCCAGGAAAGAGAGGTTTCGCGGCACAGCAGGTGATTCCACACGGAACACTACTGTGCAGCGTCACAGCAGTTGGGAAACACTATTAGGATATGATATTGAGATTCTTCCGGATCTATTGATCTTTCTCGGTTTTGAGTCTTCATGTGCACTAGGCTACAACTGCCACCACCCCCTACGAAGGATTATTAGGCTTGTAGTTTGATGCATGTGAAGGATGTCAGGTTGAGGGACACTTTCAGTACCTGACATGATGTAACTTGACTTGAAAAACAAACTTTAGTTGAAGACCACTCTTCTGTCCCTCTGAGTAAGAGAGTCCCCATCATAAAGCCCACAAAGTGGTTTAGTGGCCACATAAAAGCACTGACATGTGATGTTGTCTTATTAAAAAAAATTGGGCCACTAGTCTGGTATTGTCTCTTCTTGTTAGAGGAAGCTTTTGCTGGAGTTATAAAGGACAGAATGTGTAACTTTCTCCATAATCTAACATGTGCTTCTAATCTGGGCAATGGCTCCTTCATTGTTTTTAATTAGCCAACATCATTTGAAGACTCTTTGTTTCCCTGTTATGACAAAAAGAGTTGAATGTACTAGACCAGTGGTTTCCAAACTTTTTTGGCCTACTGCCCCCTTTCCATAATTTTTTTTACACACGACCCCCCTAGAAATTATTTTTTAAAATTTAATAGCAATTGAACAGAAAAATATATCTATTATATAAATGGGTTCACGTCATGTGATGTATACCTCAAACAAAGAAACCTTACAACGCAGAAAAACAATACTTGCCAACAGAAATAGGCCTCAAGCAAAGTACGTTTGTAGCAAAGAAACTCCAAAACCTAAAAAGGCCCCCAAAAAACGAGTAAAAATAAAACCATTTAAGCAGGACCCCCAATTCTGAACAACATGATTGGTAAAAATATAAACTACATTTACTTTGGAGCATCCTCTGGGGCAAGGCCAAAGACTCACCCAGCCTCTACATTCTGAACAACATGATTGGCTGCCAAGGTAAGGGCTCCCATTTGCATAACTGGCTGCCAGTCCACTAGCCAGCCAACATGAAAATTCCGATCCTTAATAAACTGCCAAAACAAACAAAATAAGGAAAAGGCCTGAGCCAATCCCCATAACAAACACACCAAATCACTTCCAACCAAAAATTTACACCCCAAAAATCACAGACCACGCCCAAAATTGACAGTAAGGCTTCATTAACTTGATTTCCCTAACTAGCCCTCACTTACTGGGAAGCTGTTTACGCTCTGAATTGACAGTAAGACTTCATCAACTTGATTCTCCCGACTAGGCCTCAGCTCATTGGACATTGTGTATGGCCTGAATTGACAGTAAGGCTTCATTAACTTGATTTCCCTAACTAGCCCTCACTTACTGGGAAGCTGTTTACGCTCTGAATTGACAGTAAGGCTTCATTAACTTGATTCTCCCGACTAGGCCTCAGCTCATTGGACATTGTGTATGGCCTGAATTGACAGTAAGGCTTCATTAACTTGCTGTTCCTAACTAGGCCTCAGCTCATGGGACATTGTGTATGGCCTGAATTTACAGTAACCTACCTTGGCACACAGAGCCCCGGCCATGCATGATGGAACTTGAAGTACCACCATGGAAAACAGGATTTGTAGTACTTCAAAACCCATCATTCCCCACAGACCACTGTGGCCCAGAACCAAGACCAATAAAGACCCAACTTGGCACACCATGTCCCCCATGACCCACACTCCATCCAACTGCAGTTTAGAGGAGGGCACACCGTGGATGATTGAACTTTCTCGCATCTCCTAAAAAGGGCACAGCAACGCGTGCCGGGTACAGCTAGTGTATATATATATGCAGTGGTTCTCAACCTTTCTAATGCCGTGACCCCTAAATAAGGTTCCTCATGTTGTGGTGACCCCCAACCATATTTTTGTTGCTACTTCAGAAATAATTTTCTACTCTTACAAATTCTAATGCAAATATCTAATATGCAGGATGCATTTTCATTGTTGCAAATTGAACATAATTAAAGCATAGTGATTAATCACAAAACCAATATGTTTGGGGGAGTATGGACAATGGATGATTTGCAGTACCTTCAATCGATTCAGCTCTGACTTCCACAGACCACTGAGACCCCCACAAATCACAGAACTGGACTAAACTTGGCACAGAGAACCCACATGACCAACAGAAAATACTGCAAGGGTTTGGGAGGAATTGGCAGTGATTTAGGGAAGATGTAGTTCACCCACATCCGGAGAGAACTGACAACCCAAACAACTATGGACCTGGACCAAACTTGGCATGAATATTCAATATGCCCAAATTTGAACACTGGTGAAGTTTTGAGAAAATAGCCCTTCTCATCTGGGAGTTGTAGTTACTGGGATTTATGGTTTACCTACAATCAGAGCATTTTGAATTCCATCAACAATGGAATTGAGCCAAACTTGGCACACAGAACCCCCTGATCAACAGAAAATACTGGAGGGGTTTGGAATAAATTGCCTCCGCCGGGGAAGGCCACGCTTTCTTCTGCGGTGGTGAAGAGGCTCCATCGGAGGCCTTTGCACTGCACCCTTCCCACTGCACTGCGGGGGGGGGGGGTGTCAAAGTGAAGGGGGAGGTCCACAGAAGAGGGCTGCGTGACCCCTCCTAAATGGCCAATTGTTCACTGCCCCCTTAAAGGGGTTCACCGCCCCCCAAATTCCCCTGAGCCTCCCACCGCCTCCTTGGATCACCGCCCACCAGAGGGTGGTACCGCCCACTTTGAGAATCAGTGTACTAGGCTAAGATGACTTTTCTCATCCTAATACTATCCAGACTCTTTGTCCTACAACTTCCATAAATCCCCAGTTGAGGTGGCCAATACAGAAGAAATCATTAGAGTCCCAGAACATCTGGGGGGGGGGGGGGTGGACTCCAGATTGGGTTTAAAGTGTGGGTTAGTGAGACTGACGGCCAGAATGTTTGCTTGAGAAGCACGGGGAAATAAATACACAGGAAAACAAAATCTGGAATGGATCAGCTGATACTCTCCTCATACTCCCTGCTCTCAATCAGCAATATATGCATCATGATATCAACATTTAAAATGATCTTAGCATATTAGAGAGATGGGCGAAAACTAACAAAATGAAGTTCAACGGGGACAAATGCAATATACTCCATTTAGGTAGGAAAAAATAAATAAATTCAAAGAGACAGAATGGGGGGCGCCTGGCTCAAGAGCAGTATGTGTGAAAAAGAGTCCTTGTGGAGAACAAGCTAAACATGAGGCAACAATGTCATGCAGCAGTAAAAAAAGCCAATGGGATTTTGGCCTGCATCAATTGGAGCCTAGTGTCTAGATCCAGGAAAGTCATGCTACCCCTCTATTCCGCCTTGGTCAAAACACCCCTGGAGTACTTTGTCCAATTATGGGCACCACCATTAAAGGGAGATGTTGACTCTAAGCTGGAATGTATCCAGAGGAGGGCGACTAAAATGCTCAAAGGTCTGGAGAACAAGCCCTATGAGGAGCGGCTTAAAGAGCTGGGCATGTTTAGCCTGCTGCAGAAGAGAAGGCTGAGAGGAGACATGATGAGGGCCATGTATAAATATGTGTGGGGAAGTCATAGGGAGGAGGGAGCAAGCTTGTTTTCTGCTGCCCTGGAGACTAGGACGTGGAACAATGGCTTGAAACTACAAGAAAGGAGATTCCACCTGAGCATTAGAAAAACTTCCTACCTGTGAGAGCTGTTCAGCAGTGGAACTCTCTGCCCTGGAGTGTGGTGGAGGCTCCTTTGGAGGCTTTTAAGCAGAGGCCGGGGGTTGGACTTTATGGCCTACATCAGGGGTGCTCATTAGGTAGCTCTGGAGCTACTAGTAGATCTTCGGCCCTGTTCCAGGTGATCTTTGGGCCTCACCAGCTGGATGGGACGCTCCTGCCATGCGCGCGCACACCCTGCGCGCATGCGTGCTCCTGCTGCTGGCTTCCGCTCTTGCGGTGCTTCTTTCGCCTGTGGGGCATTGCAGGAAGAAGGAAGCACGAGGCGGGGCCTCTGGAGGGAGCGCCCTGCCTCTCTCTCGTCCAGAAGCAGCTGTGCAGCCTCCGTTGCCGGCGAGACAGGCAGGGCGGAGTGTTCCCTCTGGATGCCCCGCCTCGTGCTTTCTCCTTCCTGCAATGCCCCGCAGGCGGAAGAAGCACTGCGCGGGCAGAAAACAGCAGCAGGAGCACGCGCGGTGGAGGGAGCGCACGGCAGCGGGGGCAGGTAGATCTTTTGGACTTGGTTGCTTTAAGAGTAGCTCACATGCTGAAAGGGTGTGAGCACCCCTGACCTACATGGTCTCTTCCAGTCTATGAGTCTATGCTGGGTGGACTCCAGATTGGGTTTAAAGTGTGGGTTTAATTAGCAGTGAGTCTGAGCTTACAGCCAGGATATTATCTTGAGTAGCAGTGGAAACATTCAGAGAAAACTGAAATCTGGAATAGATCAGCTTATAGTCTCCTCATATCCCCTGCTCTCAATCAACAATATATCCATCATGATCACTTCTATATTCTATGTTCCTTTCAATTCCCATTCACCTTAATATTACCTTAACTTTGAATTCCCATTTACCTTATGATCATGTACACTGGCAGTCTCCCTCTCACTCCCTATTAAACCTCAAGCTCCAGTCATGGCTCATCACAGCCTCTCCTTGAAAGTTATTATTTGTATGTAAATGTGGAAAGACATTTCCAATCTAGCCCTTGAGAGCTAGAATAGCAGAGAGGGGAGTAAGTCAGTGAAACACTTGGAAGGTCTGCTTGAACTTTTAAGGTCTCCGTGGATGGTTTTGTGGATGTAATTGGGAATGTGGCGCAGTAGGCTAAGTGTCAGCTGCATAAGATCTCTCTGACCAGTAGGTCATGAGTTTGAGGCCTGCCCGGGTCGAGGTGGGTGCTCGAACTTTAAGTGTAGCCTGCTGTCGACCTTTGCAGTCCGAAGCAGTTGCATCTGTCAAGTAGGAGATAAAGGTACCACATTAAGTGGGGAGGCAAATTTTGACTGAATTATGAGGCCATTAAAGAACTCCAGAAATGCTAAGGAATATGGAAGGAATAACAAGGGATGCTGGAACGCGGAGAGATGAGTGCGTCAGCTCCCCCTGGTGGCCAGAGTTTGCCTCTGTTCGTCTATATGTTGTATGTTGAAACAGCAGGGATTGTCTGCTAAGTATGTGTACTGTAATCCGCTCTGAGTCTCCTTCGGGGTGAGAAGAGCGGAATATAAATAAAGTAAATAAATCTATCTATGTATATAATAAAAGTCAGTGTTTGCGGGCGGTGGGTGGGTGGTGCGACCGAGCGAATATGTGCCAGCGTTTCGATTGGCTGCAACTGTGGGCTTATTTGCATAAATGGCTGTGACTGGCCAGCCTCCCAACATTCCAACACAGCACAGAGAGGAAAGGAAAGGACCTGAGGCAGGCATAAATGGCTGGAGTTGAAGTTATCCAGTTGACAGTTTTTTCTGTTGGAAATGGAATGTTCAGTACCTTCACCCAATACACTTCTAAGGTGACTCAGAGGGAAAGCAAAAGGCCTCAGGCAGTCAGCCACTGCGGCCCACAGCAATGACGGATCAGGACCAAACATGGCAAACAAGGGACCAATGGCCCACTTCACAACCTGGTGTGGTTTAGGGCAGGATGGGCCACGAATGATGGGATTTGCAGTACCTTCGCCTCATTCACTTCCCAAACAACACTGCAGCCCCTTATAAATCACAGACCAGGCCCAAAATTGACAATAAGGCTTCCTTAACTTGATTTTCCTGACTAGGCCTCAGCTCACGGGATATTGTTAGGCTTCCTCAACTTGATTTTCCTGACTAAACCCCCAACAATGACAGAACAAGACCAAACTTGGCACACAGATCCCCCAAGATGCACCCTACATCCTGGTGCAGTTTGAGGAAGGATGGACCATGGATGATTCATTTCCTTAGAGCAGTGTTTCCCAACCTTTTTTGAGCTGCGGCACACTTTTAACATTAAAAAAATCCGGGGGCACACCACCAACCAAAATGACACAAAATGACACTCTAACACAGTAAAGAACGGCTGAGGATTGGTGGCCTGCTGGGAGCAGCTGCTGGGAGTGCTGAAGCCGGGGAGGGGGGAGCCAGGCTGCACCATGCCCCGCCCCTACCCCCGGCTTCACCTCTCCCAGCAGCTGCTCCAGCCTTGAGGGGGCAGTGCCAAGCCAGCGGTGCCAGAGCAAGCACAAGGCTGGCTTGGCACTGCCCCCTCAAGGCTAGAGCAGCTGCTGGGAGAGGTGGGGGGAGGGGGCAGAGCCAGGCTGTGCCATGCCCCGCCCCCTCCCCCCAGCTTCAGCTCTCCTACAGGCCGCGTCATGCCCCGCCCCTCCCCCAGCTTCAGCTCTCCTACAGACGAGGAGCATGAGCGGTGGACGGGCTTCAGTGAGCGAGGGGCAAGAGTCATGGTGGGAGTCATGGCGGATTGGAGGCTGGCTGGGGAAACGGCCGAAGGAAGCGGTGCCCCGGTCCCTTCTTCTTTTTCTTTGCCACTGCCCGGCCCTTCCTCCTCCTCCCCCAAGCAGCAGGAGTTCGGCAGGAGGGGGGGAGGAAGGGGGGCAGAGAGCTTTTCTCATGGCACAGCAGGAGGTCTGTCACGGCACACTAGTGTGCCACGGCACACTGGTTGAGAAAGACTGCCTTAGAGCACTGTGGCCCACACCAATGACGAACTATGGCACACAATGCCTTCCTCAAATAACCCGGGCACTGCTGGATCCCCAAGCTAGTAATAAATAAATTGGGATTATAATGTGGGTTTTCGATTCAAGCTTTGCATGTATTCATAATGAAGTCTGTAACAAAATTGGAGACTTCTCAAGGCCAGAGGTGTTTTGATAAATGAGTGCAAGATTGTGTTTTTCAAACTGTGTTTTTCTCTTTCAAGAATCAGGATGGCTCGTCCTCGCAAATCAGGGCAGGCCAATATTGTCCAGACTGGGCCGCACCTTCCTCAGGAAGATATCCAAAGAATCCTTTGAGTTTTGGGAAGGAGCACCAACATATAGCGGGAGATTCATCCATTTTGCGGCTAAGTGAAACTCACCATCGACAATCAGTCTTCCATAATGTAACAGAAGAAGGTGCTTCAGCTCTGAACCCTGCTGAAAACTGCCCACAGCGATCAGGTTTTGGTGAGACGTTGGAAGGAGCTTTTACTGGCCTACAGCTTGATGCGAAAAACGTCCCAGAACAGTCGTTTTTTGATGAGGCGTTGGCAGAATGTCATTCAGTCCTGCATCCTCACGAAAATCTTCAGTACCAATCCATACTGGCTGCAGCATCGACCTCACAAGGTGAAAGGGCTGCAGCTGTCATGAATTACTTTTCAATAACTTTAAAGCATAGGTTCTTTTGGGTTGTTGTAGGTTTTTTGGGCTGTATGGCCATGTTCTAGAACAGGGCTGTCCAACTGGCGGCCCTGGGGCCGGATCCGGCCCCCCAGCCTGTTGGGCACGGCCCCAGCTATGCCCCCAGCCGCCATTTTTAAATTTTTTTAAAAATTCTAAAAAAAAATTTAATGGCGGCCGGGGGGGGGAGGGGAGGCGGGGCAGGGGGGCCGCTGAAAAGGAGTAGGCGGCGCCAAGGGCAGCGCGTCACGCCAGGCCTGTGACGTGCTGCCCGGGAGAATGACAGCTTTCGGAGAGGGCGGGGCCTGGGCTGGGGGCGGGGCCTGGGCTGGGGGCGGGGCCGAGCGGCCCCCGAGGTCATCAGTGACCTCTATTCCGGCCCTGGACCCGGTAGAAGTTGGACAGCCCTGTTCTAGAACAGGGGTGCTCATTAGGTAGATCGCGATCTACTGGTAGATTGCGTAAGGCGTTCTAGTAGATCGCAGGCAGGACGGGAGGAAGGCCAACCTTTCTTCCTTCCCTTCTTTCCCTCCCTCCCTTCTGTTCTTCCTTCATTCCTCTCTCCCTTCTTTCCCTTCCTTTCTTCCTTCCTCATCTCCTTCCTTTCCTTTCTTTCTCCCCTCCTTCTTGCCTTGCCTTCTTTCCTTCCTGTTTCCTCCCTCCTTCCTTCCTTCCTTCCTTCCTCTCTGCCTTGAACATTTGCTGTTAGTTATGGGAGTTCTGTGTGGGAGGTTTGCCCCAATTCTATCACTGATGGGGTTCAGAATGCTCTTTGATTGTAGGTGAACTATAAATCCCAGCAACTACAACTCCCAAATGACAAAATCTTTTTTTAAAAGTGATGGTCACTCCTTGTAGGTGTCTTGTGGCCAAATTTGGCAGCAATTTGTCCAGTAGTAAGAAGTCAGTTTGCGTGTGTCAACTGTAAAATAGGATGTGTGGAAGGGCCCTGGGTTATCTGAGGTCGTTTCCACACAGTTGAATAAAATCCCATGTTATCTGCTTTGAATCAGATTATATGGCAGTATGGACTCAGAAAACCCAGTTCAAAGCAGATACTGTGTTATATGTTTCACATTTTTGTAGTGGGTAGGTAGAGCATTCAGCCTTGGTTGTTTTATAAGTAGCTCGCATGCTGAAAAAGTGTGGGCACCCCTGTTCTAGAAGCATTCTCTCCTGACGTTTCACCTGCATCTATGGGAGGCATCCTCAGAGGTTGTGAGGTCTGTTGGAAACTAGGAAAATTGTGTGTGTGTGTATGTATATATGTATATATATATATATATATACACACACACACACACACACAATTTTCCTAGTTTCCAACAGAGAGAGAGAGAGAGAGAGAGAGAGAGAGAGAGAGAGAGAGAGAAAGTCCAAGGTGAGAGAAAGAACTCTTGTCTGTTGGAGCTAGGTTTTCCAATTGGCCACATTGATTAGCATTTGATGGCCTGACAGTTTTTAGGTGTGGCTTGTTACTGCCTGGGGGAATCCTTTGTTGAGTGGCGATTAACTGTTTCTGGTTGTTTCTTGTCTGGAGTTCCCCTGTGTTTGAGTCTTGTTCTTTAGTTACTGTTATAATTTTAGAGGTTTTTAATACAGGTAGCCAGATTTTGTTCGTTTTCTTGGTTTCTTCCTTTCTGTTAAAATTGTCCACATGCTTATGGATTTCAGTGGCTTCTCTGTGTAGCCTGACATGGTGGTTGTGAGAGTGGTCCAGCATTTCTATGTTCTGAAATAATATTCTGTGTCCAGGTTGGTTCATCAGGTGCTCTGCTATGGCTGACTTGTCTGGTTGAAGTAGTCTGCAGTGCCTTTCATGTTCCTTGATTCGTTTTTGGCCATTACTGCGTTTGGTGGTCCTTGTGTAGACTTGTCCACAACTGCATGGTATACAGTAGACTCCTGAAGAGGTGATTCCGGCCATGAAAGCCTTCAACAATACATAAGTTCTTTTGATTGCAATTTCCAATGTGAAAGGGTATATCTGAACTTTTACAGAACTTTTACACATTCTACATAAAGATATACAGATTCTATGTAACTACATAGTTAAAATTTGATTAAGTACAATGTATAATTATGATTAAGAATGTTTAAGAATGATTAGGAATTATCTCTTTCTTCATCATTTTTTCCTTTCTTTTCTTTTTTCTCTTTTCTTTTCTCTTTTTTTCTTATTTAAATGAATTGTAGGAATATTAGCAACTTAGAACAGGGCTGTCCAACTGGCGGCCCTGGGGCTGGTTCCGGCCCCCCAGCCTGTTGGGCACGGCCCCAGCTATGCCCCCAGCCGCCATTTTTAAATTTTTTTAAAAAATTCTAATTTTTTTTTAAAAAATGGCGGCCGGGGGAGGGGGGAGCGGGGCAGGGAGGAGGAAGAGAGCTAGCTCCTCCTCCCTGCACCACCCCCTCCGTCCCTTTCTCCGTGCCGAAAAGGAGGAGTAGGCGGCGCCAAGGGCAGCGCATCACGCCAGGCCTGTGACGCACTGCCCTTGGCGCCGCCTTCTGCCCTTTTCGGCGGCTTCCCGCCCTAGGAAAGGGGGGGCGCCGAAAGGAGTAGGCGGCGCCAAGGGCAGCGCGTCACGCCAGGCCTGTGACGCGCTGTCCGGGAGAATGACAGCTTTAGGAGAGGGCGGGGCCTGGTCTGGGGGCGGGGCCTGGGGGGGGGCCTGGGGCGGGGCTGAGCGGCCCCCGAGGTTATCAGTGACCTCTATTCCGGCCCTGGACCCGGTAGAAGTTGGACAGCCCTGACTTAGAACAAGAGGGGAAAATGATTCGTTAGATAAAGAAAATACATTGAAAACAACCGGATTGGAAGATGAATAAATTTTTTAGACCTCTCTCTTATAAATGACATATATAGATTATTTTGCTAAGATATTTAGAGATTTGCGTTTTATTTTAATAAATTAACTATATACATTCATAGTATTAAAGCTGGAAATATCCCCCACTTTAAGGAGGAGGGATTTAAACGAAATAGATAAAATAGAATTTTTGTTTTTGTTACATTGTGTATGATATTTTGGGAACTTCAATAAATACTATTTTTTTTAAATAAAGATATACAGATTCTATGTACGGTAAGTACATTGGACTTACAGCTGTATTGGCTAACAAAGAAAGAAAGAAAGGGATTTACATTTTTACTCAGCCAATTAATTCATAAAACGGCTAATGTGATATATTGTATTTACTCGAGTATAAGCCCACCTGACTATAAGCCAGGGCATCTAATTTTACCACAAAAAAACTGGGGAAAACGTATTGACTTGAATATAAGCTGAGAGTGGGAAATGCTGCAGCTACTGATAAATTTCAAAATAAAAGTCAATACCAATAAAATTACATTAATTGAGGCATCAGTAGCTTAAATGGTTTTGAATATTTACATTAAACTAATTTAAGACTGGATTGACCAACTTCGATGAAACCAGTATTCTAACCTTCAATGTAAATGTGCTTATGAATCCTTCCAATAATAATAAAGAGTAAAATAATATATGTAATAATAACAGTAGTAATAGAGTAAAACATTAAATGTAATAATAATAACAATAATAGAGTAAAATAATTATTTATTTACTATTTATTTATTTAGCACCGGGAATGTGGCGCAGCTGGCTGGTTGTCAGCTGCATAAGATCTCTACTGACCAGAAGGTCATGAGTTTGAGGCCTGCATGGGTCGTGGTGGGCTGTCGACCTATTGTGTAGCCTGTTGTCGACCTTTGCAACCCGAAAGACAGTTGCATCTGTCAAGTAGGAAATTAAGGTACCACTTAGTGGGGAGGCTAAATTTAACTCATTTACGAGGCCATAAAAAGATTTCCAGAAAACACTGAGGAATGAAGGAGTGCAACAGTTCCCCCTGGTGGCCAGATGTTAAATTGCCTCTGTCTTGTGTGTTTGTGTGTCTAAATGTAATGTGTACATTGTAATCCGCCCTGAGTCCCCTGCGGGGTGAGAAAGGCGGAATATAAATGAAGTAAATAAATAAATAATTTCATATTCTTCTATCCCACCCTTCTCCTCACAAGGGAGACTCAGGGCGGCCTCACATAGGCATCAACATGTAATAAAAATAACAAAGTAAAATAATAAATGTAATAATAATAATGCACCGGGAATGTGGCGCAGCTGGCTGGGAGTCAGCTGCATAAGATCTCTACTGACCAGAAGGTCATGAGTTTGAGGTCTGCCTGGGTCGGGGTGAGCTCTCGACCACTTGTGTAGCTCGTTGTCTGTCTATATATGTTGTATGTCTATGGCATTGAATGTTTGCCTGTATATGTGCATTGCGATCCGCCTGAGTCCCCTGCGGGGTGAGAATATAAATGATGTAAATAAATAATAGGGTAAAATAATGTACTAATAACACAGGGCTTTAAAGGGCTGAAAAAGTAAAAGTTATGTAAAGCATTCTGAAGTTGCCTTTTTGTCTTTAAAGCTTCAGGTAGTAGAGACTCTTCTGCTTTGTTTGGAAATTGTCAAGCAACTCCAAACACACCAAACTTGACACTGTCTGTACAGCCATCTCCAACTGTTAATACAAAAGAAGCTCTGGGTACGTATAGGACTCCTTATTCAAAAAATTCTCAGTGCAGATGGAACCCCCATCATTCTGTTTGAAACATACTCTGTATTATGTAAATTTGCCCTGCATTTAAGATTAGTGCCTTAGAACAGTGATTTTCAACCAGCGTGCCGCGTAACACTAGTGTGCCATGAGAGATCATCAGGTGTGCCGTGGAAAATCCTTTTCAAACTTCATTCATATATAAACTATAAGGCGCATCCGCACCTTTAAGAAATGGAACTATAGCACTCTCGCATCACCTAAGAAGTGACGTGAGAGTGCTATGGTCGCGCCACCTTGGATTCGCTCAGACGCGGCTAAATAAGTTAGAGTTAGTGCTGCAGCTGCGTGTCAAGTGACAGTGGCAATTTGGGATCACAGCAAGACAAGCGAGAGACAGTGATGGAGACATTGACATTGCTCCCGTTTTCAACCACATATCTGTGTGAGATGTATCTCAAGCTTGACTGCGATAAAAACTAAAAACAGAGAGAGACTGACAGCTGTTGAGCAAGAGCTTCGTGTGTGTCTTTCTACCATTCCTGCCAGAATATCTATTTTGTGTTCATCAAAACAGGCCCAGGTTTCTCGCTAAGTGAGTGTATAAATACATTAAAAAACATATTAACTATATGTATGACTGCATTAGAGTGTCATTTTGTGTCATTTTGGTTGGTGGTGTGCCCCGGGATTTTGGAAATGTAAAAAAATGTGCCGCAGCTTTAAAAAGGTTGAAAAATCACTGCCTTAGAATATGGATGTGCTGGAAAGTCTGGTAAGTGCATAATTAAAAGTGAGAATTTCTCCAAAAAAAAAGAACGTATGGCCTGTATTCCTTCTTGGTTGGCCTTGCATTGAATTGTATTGATTTTGTTAACCAGCATGGCTTTCAGCAGAGAAGGACTGAATATATTTATATACAAACATTCTGGCATAATGAACCCTGAGGTAAAATGGGCATTCTTGTACTCATTTTAAAGTTTAAACCACTGGCAAGTTTTTGGATGGGTGGATGAGAGCTAATTGTGAAGGACAAGGTAAAACCCTGGGACTACTTCAGTGTAAAGTAGTGTAATACAACCTCTGGCACGGGACTAAAGCAGGCAACAGACATGTATGAATTTAGCAAGCTGTGTTCTTGTTTCAATGTGTTTAGGGTTTGTTTGTATTTTTACTGCTCCTGTTTAATTTTATTTTATTTTGCCTTGCAAGGTTTCATCATGAATGTGTTCCATGCACCTTCAGTAAGAGACGTCAGTATGCTTTCAGAAGTGGAAGAACATTTTGAGGCCTTCTTTAGAAATAAAGGTATAACAAATGTTTGATACAGCAAGTTGATGAATCCTTCTTTTCCAATCTACTAATTACCAGCATTCAGAAGTAGGAGAAGTTGTATTTTCAATAGTAATTCCCAGGATCCTCCTGTCAGCTTGGCTAATTCCAAAGTAGGAATACACTGTTGAATTTCTCATGCCAAGAGTCACAAAGATGAATGACTTTCTTACTGAATCAGTGGGCATCTTGATCTGTCTTTAGAGATCTGTTAGATAGTTTATTTGATCCATTATTTTGCTTTAAAAAAATTCAAAGTGACAATGTATAATCTCTTTTATTATCTGGTTCCGGCGCAGTCTGGTTTTGGCCGGGGCATGGTACCGAGACAGCCTTGGTCGCCTTAGTGGATGATCTACGCCGGGAGCTGGACAGGTGGAGTGTGTCCCTGTTGGTTTTGCTGGACCTCTCATCGGCCTTCGATACCGTTGACCCTTCTGGGACGCCTCGCGGAAATGGGCCTTGGAGGTACTGTCTTGCAGTGGCTCCGGTCCTTTCTGGAGGGTCGATCTCAGAAGGTGTTACTGGGAGATACCTGTTCAACCCCTCAACCATTGTCTTGTGGGGTTCCTCAGGGTTCAATACTATCTCCCATGTTGTTTAACATCTACATGAAGCCGCTGGGGGAGGTCATCCAGAGTTTTGGAGTGCGATGCTATCTGTACACAGATGACGTCCAACTCTGTCACTCCTTCCCACCTACTACTAAGGAGGCTGTTTTGGTCCTGAACCGGTGCTTGGCCGCTGTGTCGGACTGGATGAGGGCGAACAAATTGAAATTGAATCCAGAAAAGACAGAGGCTCTCCTGGTCAGTCGAAAGGCCGAACAGGGCATAGGGTTACAGCCTGTGTTGGATGGGGTTACACTCCCCCTGAAGACACAAGTTCGCAGTTTGGGAGTGATCCTGCATTCAACGCTGAGCCTGGAACCCCAGGATTTGGCGGTGACCAGGGGAGCATTCGCACAATTAAATCTTGTGCACCAGCTGCGCCCATACCTTGGGAAGTCTGACTTGGCCATGGTAGTCCATGCTCTGGTTACATCCTGTATAGATTACTGCAATGCTCTCTACGTGGGGCTGCTTTTGAAGACTGTTCGGAAGCTTCAATTGGTCCAACGGACAGCAGCCAGGTTGATAACAGGAGCGGCACTCAGGGAGCGTACAACTCCCCTTTTGTGCCAACTCCACTGGCTTCAAGTTTGCTACCGGGCACAATTCAAAGTGCTGGTTTTGGCCTTTAAAGCCCTAAACGGTTCTGGTCCAACTTACCTGTCCGAACGCATCTCTCCCTATGAACCATCAAGATGCTTAAGATCATTTGGAGAGGCCCTGCTCTCGGTCCTGCCTGCTTTGTAGGCGCTTCTGGCAGGGATGAGAGACAGGGCCTTCTCAGTGGTGGCTCCTTGGCTTTGGAACTCCCTTCCTAGTGACATCAGATCACTAGGCTGTTCAAGACTTGGCTGTTCGAGCAAGCATTCACAGACGAACTTCAATTAATCGAGATCAAAGGATTAGTATGACGATGAAACGGAAACCGATTTTAAGATTGTGGAGCTGAGATTTGTATTTTGTAGTTTTAACTGTTAATTTATATGGTTTTCATATGACTGTTTTTATCTTATTATGATGTATTGTATATGGACACTTGCTGCCGCTTGTTCACTGCCTCGAGTGGCCTTCGGGCTGAGAGAGGCGGTATAGAAGCATAGCAAATAAATAAATAAATTTTATATATTGAGGAATTTATTTTGTAACTTTCCCATGTTGATGATAGAGGTAAAATTAAAGGTTTTTCCCTGACATTACATCTAGTCGTGTCTGACTCTGGGGGGTTGGTGCCAGTTCTAAGCCAAAGAGCTGGCATTGTCCGTAGACACCTCCAAGGTCATGTGGCCAGGCATGATTGCACGGAGCACCGTTACCTTCCTGCAGAAGCGGTACCTATTGATCTACTCACATTTGCATGTTTTCAAACGGCTAGGTTTGCAGAAGCTGAGGCTAACAGCGGGAGCTCACCCCACTTCTTGGATTTGAAGTGGCCAACCTTTCGGTCAGCAAGTTCAGCAGCTCAGTGGTTTAACCCACTGCGCCACCAGGGCACCCTTGGGAGTGATGGAGCTGATGATAGAACCGGAGCCCTAATGGTTCTAATTTTTAAGACCAGAACTGTGTAATGATTGAGGGCACTCTTGGGAGGTCTCGGGGCCCTCAGAATGAATATATTTGTCCCTTTGTGTCACTTTGAAGACAAAGGGCAATTCCACCATGTTTTAGGCTGTTTGAGGTCCAAGAGAAATCTTTTGCTAATAGGAAGTAATTGACAAAAAGTCAACCACCGGAATATTCAGGAGAAGGAGACCATATTCTCAATTACTTGGCCCTTAGTGAGGCCCCTTCTACACTGCCATATAAGATCAAGATTATCTGCTTTGAACTGGATTATGTGGCAGTCTAGAGTCATATAACCCAATTCAAGGCAGATAATGTCGAACTGGATTATATGGCAGTGTAGAAGAAGCCTGAATCTGTATTAGGTGCAGATAAAAACACATCAACAGCTGCCTGCTTTGTAAAGCACATCAGAGGTTTCTGTCATGAAATGAGGAGAGCAGCAGGTAAAAATGGGAACAAACTTGTTTAATACATAATGAGGCTCAGAGTAACATGCCAATGTTATTATAAATCAGTGTGCATGTGGCGTATGACCCTTTAGATCAGTGCTTCCCAACCTGTGGTCTATGGACCACCAGTTGTCTACAAGAACTAAAATATGGTCCGCGGCTTCACCATTACTACACTGTTGCAATGAGAGCGACTGGTCTCGTGAAACCCTCGTATAGTGCTGAGGCTTATTAAATATGGTTTTCTGTGGGTGAGCAGATGGTGACAACTGGATGGCATATTTCTGTATCACAAACTAGAGCTGATGTGGTCTATCCAATGCAATTTTCTGAATCGGCACCGCAAATAACCAAACTGAATCTAAAGTGGGCAAAAAACTGATATATAACCCTTTTGGTACTAATGTTGGAGAGTGGTCCCTGGTCAAAGTGGTCCCTGATGAAAAAAAGGTTGAGAACCACTTTAGATCTTGTTTGACCTCCAGTTCCCAGTCTGCTTAGGCCAACATACATATAGAGGATGAGAGGTGTATTCCAGCAGTATCCGGCAACACACATCTGACTTATCCTAATCTTCAGCATTCTCTCCCTTCTTATTTGGAAAATAATATTTATATTATTTTCTTTCACCTTTAAAAAAATCTTTTTAGGACCATGTGAGGCTCCCAGTGTCAATAAGCCTGTTGTCCCCGATCCACCTGCTTTTACTATTTTTGAAGATGAGAATGTCGGGTGAGTTGAAATGGTCTGTATATGTTTGTGTGTGGATCAATATCACGGCATAGTCTCAGAAAGTCCAAGGAATGAAATTTGGAGCCTTTTTGTTTGAAGAAGAAGTAGAAATTTTGAGTAGAATAAAGAGTTACTGTCTTGTGCAAGTCAATCAAAGGAGAATTGCCTTAGCTTTAGATCTAAAACTATATTTGATTCAGGAAATATTGGTTTTTCAGATACATGCCAGTACATCTTTTTAGGAAGAATTTGTTCACTAGAGCTCAGTGTTGATAAATGTAACACAGGTAACACTTCCCTGTGTCTTGTGATCAGATGTATTCAGTGATTGCCCCTTTTTGGTTAAATGTAATGCAATCTAGCCGTTTGGTTTTAGAAAAATCTCTGATATTTGATATTTGTACCGCATATGAATGGGTACCGCATATACTCGAGTATAAGCTGAGTCAAATATAAGCCGAGGCACCTAATTTTACCACAAAAAATTGGAAAATGTATTGAGTATAAGCCAAGGGTGGGTAATGGAGCAGCTATGGGTAAATTTCAAAATAAAAATATATACCAATACAATTACATCAGGGGTGCCCACACTTTTACAGCAAGCGAGCTACTTTTATAACAACCAAGTCTCAAAGATCTACTTGGTGCGCTACCGCCGCCACCTTTCGCCCGCGTGGGGCTTCTTCCCCCACTGAGGCTTTAGTGGGCGGGCCCTGGCGCTCGTCTCTTGACAGTGACCGCCCATTGGTTGCTCCTGGGCGGGACGGGAGCAAGGCGAAGGCGCGCGCAGGGATAGGATGCGAGGCTGCAGGAGGGAGGGAGTGAGTGAGTGTGTGTGAGAAAGAGAGAAGTCCTCGCCGGAGGAGGATGGTCCCCACGGTGGGGCTGCAGCAGGCTTAACTCACCGGCGTCGAGGGCGCGCTCGTCGGCTGCAGCCCCACCATGGGGACCATCCTCCTCCGGTGAGGACTTCTCTCTCTCACACACACACTCACTCACTCCCTCCCTCCTGCAGCCTCGCATCCTATCCCTGCGCGCACCTTCGCCTTGCTCCCGCCCCGCCCAGGAGCAACCAATGGGCGGTCACTGTCAAGAGACGAGTGCCAGGGCCTGCCCACTAAAGCCTCAGTGGCGGAAGAAGCCCCGCGCGGGCAAAAGGTGGCGTCAGGAGCGCACGCGCGCAGGGCAGAAGCACCCCATCCGGCTGGGATCAACTCATAATGGACTTGGGATCGACTGGTCGATTGCGAGCTACCTAATGAGCACCCCTGAATTACATTAACGGAGGTATCAGTAGGTTAAATGTTTTTGAATATTTACATAAAACTGTGATTTAAGATAAGACTGTCCAACTCTGATAAAACCAATATTTTAACCTTCTTCAATGTAAATGTGTTTATGTATCCTTCCAATAATAATAATAAAGAGAGTAAAATAATAAATGTAATAAAAATAATAGAGTAAAATAATATAAATCTAATAATAATAATATAGTAAAATAATAAATATAATAATAATAACAACAAACCCTGCTTCAAGTACCACAATGCAGATTTTAGTAAGTGGCTTGAGGCATTCAACTGTAGTTAACCATTTCCCTCTCTGAAGAGAAAGTGGAAGGGGAGCATATAAGCTCCTTTGTAGTAATGTTTAATATAGGGCTAAATCATGTGAGTGGATTAATAAATAGAATTTTCTCTTTTGCAATCTGTTATTGTAACATCCCCTCCATTGGCGCCCCTTGTCATATGGGGAGAGGCTTGCGTACCCTAATGAAGTTGTGAGCTATGCTGGCAGTGGCATAATAGCCACTGGTAGAACCTCCCATGCCAGACAGGTCACAATCAAAGGGTCTGACAAAGAGCGTCAATGGGCAGAATGGACTCTCTAACCTTTTGGCAACTATCCTAAGAGAAGGAAAACTCTAATTTCAAACTCGGGCAGATGGTGCTCGTCTAACCCTGTAAGGTCAACCATCTAAGAGAAGGAAACTCAAACCAAACCTACGACCTGAGGACCTCGCTGCCACTGTCCCAGCTTGCTAGGCCCTGGCAGACGAACCTTTGGTTTAAAGGGTGAGGCCAGTTCTGTGCATGCTGCGCTCCGCCACAAAGGTCCATTGCACAGGCTTGAAGAACACATCCAACTTCCCAACTTCTAAGCTTGGGATGAGTCCTTCCTGAATCTTTGTTCGTGAAGAAAATTCAAGAAAAAAAATTGTAACATGCAAATCTGGCCACCAGAAAAAGTTACTGTTGTGAACCATTTAATCTTTGTGTAATTTGCTTTACCTAAAGACTGAAATTCTCTTTTCTAGAGTCCCACAACCATGTCCAAAGTCAACAGAAGTCAGAGCTTTGGGTGAACTTCCCATAGCAGACTCTGCAGCCAAACAAGCAGTAAGTATATGGCCTTTGTAAAGAAGATACTTACCTATGGTTTCTTTGATAGCTTATTTTTATGGTTTATATCCTGCCTTTGTCCTAGTGTTGTACTCAAAACAACCTCATGTAGTATTAGCAATGCTGTATTAATTTTTATATGAGTTTCGGTCAATATACTATTGGGATCTAGTTGTTGTTCTGCAGCCTGTATAAAATGAGAAGGGACCATTTGCAATTCCACCAGTAAAGGACAATAGGAATTACAGACCAGCAACATCAGGATTTTCATATGTTGCCGGCCGATATAACTTCTGTTGTTTATTTCCAATGGACAATAGGGGTGTTGGAAGTTGTAGTCCAACAGCTTCTAGAGGTGTGACTAGTAGCTCACCCATGTTATAAAGCAGGCATAGGCAAACTTCGGCCCTCCAGGTGTTTCGGACTTCAACTCCCACAATTCCTCACAGCACACTGGCTGTTAGGAATTGTGGGAGTTGGAGTCCAAAACAGCTGGAAGGCCAAAGTTTGCCCATGCCTGTTATAAAGTGTGTAATTTTTCAAACAATGGATATAAGAACAAAGAGGCAATGCGATGGGCAGTCAAACATAAATCAATAGAGTTGCAAACGGCCTGGCAAATGCAGCGTGGAGAGGTTCCCAGTAAATAATAGTTCCAAGGTGGAGGAGGTGTGTCGTCGACGGGATGAAGTGCCTAGATCTTTCCGTTTGGGTCCTTCCTCAGGGGTGATCCACACCGGGAATATACACAACTGTACATAAAATAAACACAATATAATGCCTCTTAAAGGAACATAGGTGGGTCGATGGGCAGGGTAAAAGGTAAGCTTACCAAATGTTGTTTTCAGGTCCCCCCAATGGGAGAAAGCCGCTGATGCGGTCGAAGGAAAATAAAGGGCCAAATGGCGCAGTGACCGAAGGTCGGTCCAGGCTAAAGCCTCCCTGGAGGCTATATCCTAACAGGAAGATGGGATACAGCTGGAGCCCCAGCGGGTGGGTCTTGGTGTATCCCATCTTCCTGTTAGGATATAGCCTCCAGGGAGGCTTTAGCCTGGACCGGACCTTCGGTCATTGCGCCATTTGGCCCTTTATTTTCCTTCGACCGCATCAGCGGCTTTCTCCCATTGGGGGACCTGAAAACAACATTTGGTAAGCTTACCTTTCCTACCCTGCCCATCGTCCACCTATGTTCCTTTAAGAGGCATTATATTGTGTTTATTTTATGTACAGTTGTGTATATTCCGGGTGTGGATCCTTCCTGAGGAAGGACCTGAAACTAGGGAAAGATCTAGGCACCTCCTCCACCTAATTTTTCAAACAACCTTCTGAAAAAGGCCCATAATAGAATAAGTTGAAGAAATCAATACAATGGAACGTGGTGATGGCCAACCTGAATATCTGTAGGAGTAGGTTGTAAATCTATTGGAGTATTAGTTTATTCATCTCACACTGGAGGTAACATACAGCCAATCATCATGGCTGTATACTACCTCCAGTGTGAGAAGCATTCTATCTAGGTTGTTTGGGAACACAAACAAGGGGTACATACGATTGGCCACTGTGTGAACACAATGCAATGGTAAGAGACCTTTGGTTAGTACTAGCAGGACTCTGCTTATTTATTGAATTAGCTCTGTATCCCCCTTCTTTCCAAAATAAATCTCAGTGGAATTCAAGAGCAAACTGCAACTAATCCCAGCTCTCCAATACACAGATATGATAAGGTTATGTAAAGGTTTCCCCTTGACATTAAGTCTAGTTGTGTCCGACTCTGGGGGGTGGTGCTCATCTCCAATTCTAAGCCGTGTAACCAGCATTGCCCATAGATGCCTCGAAGGTCATGTGGCTGGCATGATTGCATGGAGCGCTGTTACCTTCCCACCAAAGTGGTACCTATTGATCTACTCACATTTGCATGGTAGGTTACTAGGCAGGCAGAAGCTGGGGATAGCAATGGGAGCTCACCCATCCTGCAAATTCAAACCGCTGACCTTCTGGTCAGCAAGTTCTGCAGCTTAGTGGTTTAACCGCTGCACCACTGCAGCCCCTAGACAGCCTCCATTGATCAATACTTGAGAATAGTGTGTTTTTGGTACCAATATCCTTATTGCATGAATCACATTTGAGAATTGTGGCTCTATCTGTAAATGCTTTTAGATTAAAAACTAAATAATTATTTGTTCTGGTCCCCGTCCCCCCCAAATTTTAGGGGTAGTTTTGTTTCTTATGTTTTCTTCAGATATTTAAAGGATTTTTTTTTCATACTACCCTGGGCATCTGGAAGGGGGGGAAATATCAAATTTAATAAATAATTTTGTTGCAAGCAGAAGATTGGCTGTGGCTCCTAGTAGACAAACAGTGCCACACACTTATATGCGTATGGCCTGCATTGTAAAAAAATAAGTCTTGTAAAAAATTAGCTTTTTAAAACTGCAGCTTCAAGGATCCCTCTGCCAAATTGCCAGTGGCTGGGGATTCTGGGAGTTGTAGCCAAAACGGGTTTTTCAACATGGATTGATAGATGATATTCAGTTCTCTGCTTCGAATGGAAAGGTGGATACAATCCTGTGTGTATTTTGTCATCCTTAGGCGGTAACTCAGTTACCTGAGGGCATGACAGGCGACTTCACTGTGTGGGCAAATCAGTGCAATAAAAGCCTGGCTCCGAGTCCAACCAGCTCCATGAATTTTGCTCATGCTGCTCATCTTGCCTCAACTCCATTCAGTGGCATTACAGGACATATAGGCAAAGCGACTCAAGGAAGAGGTAAGGTCTTGCATCAGTTAGGACCTCCAGAAGAATGTAGGCATGTAAATAGTCTTCGTGGTTTCTTAGCTTAAAGTGGGCAACTGTCAGTGGTTACAGCAGTGTTTCCCAACCTTTTTTGAGCTGCGGCACACTTTTAACATTAAAAAAATTCGGGGGCACACCACCAACCAAAATGACACTCTAACACAGTAAAAAACGGCTGGGGATTGGTGGCCTGCTGGGTGCAGCTGCTGGGAGTGCCGGGGAAGGGGCGGAGCCAGGCTGCACCATGCCCCCCCCTACCCCGGATTCACCTCTCCCAGCAGCTGCTCCAGCCTTGAGGGGGCCGTGCCAAGCCAGCGGTGCCAGAGCCAGCACAATGCTGGCTTGGCACTGTCCCCTCAAGGCTGGAGCAGCTGCTGGGAGTGCCGAAGCCGGGGGAGGGGGCAGAGCCAGGCCGCGCCAGGCCCCGCCCCCTCCCCCCAGCTTCAGCTCTCCTACAGAGGAGGAGCATGAGCGGTGGATGGGCTTCAGTGGACGGGGCTCCTCTACGCGGCTTCAGCGAGCGAGGGGCGAGAGTCATGGTGGGAGTCATGGCGAATTGGAGGCTGGCTGGGGAAACGGCCGAAGGAGGTAGCGCCCCGGTCCCTTCTTTTTCTTCGCCACTGCCCGGCCCTTCCTCCTCCCCAAGCAGCAGGAGTTCAGGAAGGGGGCAGAGAGGACAGCAGGAGGCAGGCACACTGGTTGAGAAAGACTGGGTTACAGGATTCAGCCTTCACTATATGTGATTTCCCCCCCAAATGTAAGAGTTTTGTCTTTATTTGTGGTTAAATGTGTAGTCTGTAAGGCAGGGGTGCTCACATTTTTTCAGCATGCGAGCTACTCTTAAAGCAACCAAGTCCAAAAGATCTATCTGCCGCTGCGCGCTCCCGCCACCGCGCGCTCTTGCCACCGCACGTGCTCTTGCTATTGTTTTCCGCCCGCACAGCGCTTCTTCCGCCTGCGGGACATTGCAGGAAGGAGAAAGCACAAGGTGGGGCATCCAGAGGGAGCGCTCTGCCCTGCCTGTCTCGCCAGCAAGGGAGGCTGCACAGCTGCTTCTGGACGAGAGAGAGGCAGGGCGCTCCCTCCAGAGGCCCCGCCTCGTTCTTCCTTCTTCCTGCAATGCCCCGCAGGCAAGAGAAGCACCGCGAGAGCGGAAGCCAGCAGCAAGAGCGCGCGTGCACGCAGGGTGTGCGTGCACATGGCAGGAGCGCCCCATCCGGCTGGTGAGGCCCGAAGATCACCTGGAAGAGGGCCAAAGATCTTCTAGTAGCTCACGAGCTACCTGATGAGCACCCCTGCTGTAAGGTATTGGATTGTTATATGTTGGCTAGACTGCAAAGAGTTAACAGGTTTATAAAGGTGCACAGCCTCTCGGAATGTTCAGTTGCTGGAGGCGGAGCCTAACTGGCAGGTGCACGTTTGAATTCTGTCAGTCAGCCGGCAGCAGTAGAGAGTAGCTGTTGGTCAGAGCAGTTGAGGCTAGCTGGTAGCAACTTGGAGAGTTGCTGGAGTCTGTTCCTGAGGGAACCAGTAAAGACTGTAATTTTATACTGCATGAAGGCAGTGAAGCTTGGAAAAGCTTATAAGGAAGATAGTAGATAGATAGGAAGCCTATTGAGACCTGGCCACGGTGATCCAAGCGACGGTTATCTCGAGGCTGGACTACTGTAACGCCCTCTACGTTGGCCTTCCCTTGGCGACGATCCGGAAACTCAAGCTAGTGCAGAATGCCGCTGCTCGCTTGCTGGCGGGAACGCCAGTAAGGGAGCACATCACTCCCATCCTTCGGCAACTGCACTGGCTCCCCATTGAGTACCGAATCGCCTTCAAGGTGTTGGTGTTAACCTTTAAGGCCTTGCATGGCCTAGGGCCTGCGTATCTGAAGGACCACCTTGCCCCGTACATTCCCCCGAGACCACTCCGTTCAGAAGAACAAAATCTGCTTCTGATACCATCAATCCGCTCCTGCCATCTGTCTACAACTAGGCAAAGAGCCTTTTTCTGTGGTAGCCCCGGTGCTCTGGAACTCCCTCCCAGAGGAAACCCGAACCATCTTAGAATTGATTTCCTTTCGGAGGGCCTGTAAAACTGCCCTATTTAGATCAGCCTTTGACTAGGCCCCTCGGCCTGCTGATGCTGACATAATTGCCTTGCCTATTGGGGTCCCGGACCTAAGGCACTTTCTGTATTTCCTCCTTACTGCGCTGTGACATGTAATTTTAAATGTTTTAATGTTTTATTGTAGGGCTGCATGGCTGTTGCATGCTGCCCATTTTATATGTTGTAACCCGCCCCGAGCCTGCAGGGAGGGGCGGAATATAAAACCAAATAATAAATAAATAAATAATATTGTTATTCTGTGTGTGCAGAAGTTACAATTTAACGTCTTGTTGAGAAACAAGCAAATACTGCATATTGTAACTAAGTAATCGTAAGACATTTGCCTCTCAGGAAGTGTAACCACCTAAACTTCTGTACACATTGAAACCTCCACGCTGCTGTTAACAAATAAACCGTTCAAGTTCTTGTTCCACAAAAGCCTCTCAGCGACTTCATTTAAAACACAAGCCTCCTCATAAACCCCTCATATCTGGTGGCAGTAAGAATATCTTTATGGTGGCAGCAAGATTGTAAAAAGATCCTCACGTGAAGACGCATGCTGTCAGCTGCGATCTTTACACTGGGTTACAAACATCCGACTTACAAACAACTCATAGTTAGGAATGGGGGTGACGTGTGATGGAAGTTGTAGTTCACCCTCCATCAAGTCAGAGCGCTGTGAGCCCCATTGACAATGGACCTGGATCACATTTGGCACACAGAACCCCCATGACCAAAGAAAAATATTGGCGAGGTTTGGGGGAAATTCCCCTTGATTTATGGGAATTATAGTTCACCTACATCCAGAGAGCACTGTCAACGCAGACAATGATGGATTTGCACCAAATTTGGCAAGCGTACCCGATATGCCAAAATATTATATTTATTTAGTATATTTATATCCCACCTTTCTCGATCCCGAGGGAGACTCAAGGTGGCTTACAGCATAGGCAATAATTAAATGCCTGAAAAACAATATACATCCCATATACAATTAAATAAACATTTCAATTAAAAATTTAAATGAGATTAAGAGCATTAAATCATATAAAACATTGCTATTACAACTATAAAACCACATTATCCACAGTCAAAGTCAGGCCGTTCCGGTAATTGTATGAATATGATTACTGGTGGGTTTTGGGGGGAATTGGCCTTGACATTTGTTAGCTATAGGGACTGGGATTTATTGTTCACCTGCAATCAAAGAACACTCTGCACCCCACCGATGATAGACCTGGACTTAACTTGGCACACAGAAACCCCATGACCAACTGAATGTACTGGAGGGATTTGATGAGACTGACCCACCATAGTGGGAGTTGTAATTCATCCTGCAGTTGGAAAGCACATTGAACCCTAGAGTAAACTTGCCCAACATGACAAACTTTAAGTATTGACTAGGTGATCACGCGTTGCTGTGGGATATTTGTGTGTATGTGTATATTTCTTTGCATGTATATATGTGTGTATGTGTGCATGTCTTTAAGTATATATGTGTGTGCTTATGTTTGTGTGTATATGTGTATATGTATATGCGTGTATATGTGAGGATATGTGTAAGTACAGATGTGTGTATGTATGTGTGCATGTGTATATTTCTGTGCATGTATATATGTGTGTATGTCTTTAAGTATATATGTGTGTGGTTATGTTTGTGTGTATATGTGTATATGCGTTGCTGTGACGTAGTCTGGTGGACAGGAAAGGCAGGAAAGAGGCAAAGAAGGAAGGAAAAGGAAGAAAATGAAATAGTATTCCTTTCCTTTCATCCTTCCTTCCATCCATGCATACTACCTTCCTTCCCTCCTTGTATCCTTCCGTTCTTTCCTCCTCCCCTCCCACCCTTAGTGCTATTCTTCCTTTGTCCTCCTTCCTCTCCTTTCCTTTCCTCTAACCTTCCCCCTTCCTTCCTTCCATCCATCCTACCTTCCTTCCCTCCTTGTGTCCTTCCCTTCCTTTCTCCTCCCCTCCCTTCCTTCTATCCTTCCTTTTCCTTCCTTTCTCCTCCCCTCCTTCCTTCCATCTATCCATCCGACCTTCCCTCTTCCCTCCTTCTATCCTTCTGTTCCTTTCTCCTCCTTCTCCCTCCCTGCTATCCTTCCTTTTTCCTATCTCCTCCCCTCCCTTCCTTCTATCCTTCCTTTTTCCTTCCTTTCTCCTCCCCTCCTTCCTTCCATCTATCCATCCGACCTTCCTTCTTCCCTCCTTCTATCCTTCCATTCCTTTCTCCTCCTTCTCCCTCCCTGCTATCCTTCCTTTTTCCTTTCTCCTCCCCGCCGTCCTTCCTTCCATCCATCCATCCTACCTTCTTTCCTTCCCTTGTTTTCTCCTCCTGTCCCTCCCTCCCTTCGTGCTATCCTTCCGTTCTGTGTGGGGGTGAGGAGGCGGCCAGAAGCGTTGTTGTACTTTCGTGTGCGCGATCCCTTGGGAGGGATGAGAAGATGACGTTTGGCACGAGGCTAACCCCTTCTTGGGGCTGGCCTTGGCGTGCGCCGCTTATTGGAGCCTTAAGGGAGGGGTTTTTTTGTTTGGGAGGGGGGAGTTTAGAAGCTGTTTCGCGCGCCTGGGCAATGGTCTTTTTTTTGGAGCAGGGGTTTCTGGGACTTGTAGTCCCAAAGGTTTTTTAGGGTTTTTGTCCGTTGGCTAGTTATTTTTTTAGGGTTTTTTTAGTTGCAAACATAGTTTGTAGGGTTGTGAGTGTATGTGGCCTAGTTTTGTGTGTCTGCGTTGTGTGGTTTTGTTGCCTATAAGCTTATAACCACGGATGTTACATTTTTATATATATAGATGGAGTTTCAGGGGGTAACCTGGCATGATGTGAGTTGTAGTTCACCCACAACCTTGTGCATTTTGTAAAATAAAAAAAAGACTTCTTCTAATAACCCAGGGAACACTGGGTACCCAAGCTTGTGTGTGTGTGTGTGTATGCACACACATACACACTAGACCTGGGTAGGTTCGTCGGAATGCTCGTAAAATTGGAATGAATTCGGATTAAATTCACTTTTGAAGTGGTTTCGAGGCGATGTAAGCAACCCGGAAGTGAATTTGCCATTTCGAAGCTGCCACCGCCATTTTCGGAAAGGAATCGACATTAGATTCCTGCCCCCTCCCGAGGTGCTTTCCCCTCATTGGCTGGAGGCAACCAGCTGTAGGGATTGCAAAACATCCTGTAGTTTTACAGCAGTTAAAAAATCGCGGTTTCCCTTCCCTGGCAAGTGACGATCCAAAGAGGGATGAGGTGGGCATGGCTAAGCACAGCTATTCTTGAAGGCAACGCCCCCAGAAGGCCACCGTAGAGATTGCAAAAGGTCCTGTAGTTTAATAGTGGCGTGGCGTGGCTAAGCACAGCCACACACAAAGTTTCTAGAGTAGAACAACTACTTAAAGACCACACAAAGAAACAGGAAAAACACTTTCAAAATTCAAACCAGGAACATATTTCCTTTATTATTTAAAAATACTTTCTAAAAAAACAATGAAAATTTTTCCCTGGCAGGGGGAATTGAACTCACGACCTTCTGCTTGTGGGGGAGGTGCACTCTCCCTGAGCCACAGCTGCCTATAGAAAATTTCCATTCAGAACTTGTACTGCACTTACCAGTGGGAAACTGGGTCAATCTATAAAACTTTTTATAAAAACTTTGAAAATTAGCCAAAAATCCATGCATAAGTCAAAAGTTATGAAATTTGGTGAGCTAACAGTGGTCCATGTGTTCTGCCACTGTAGCAAGTTTCATCACGATTGGTCTAAAAATGAGGGAGGGACAATCCCCAGAAGTTTCCCCAGTGCCAGTGCTGTTTCTTTCCTACTGTGCATGCGTGTCCACCATTAACGAAGCCATTCCAAAATGTCCGAAATATTCGGAAAAAATCCATTTTTGGGGGAAATTTTCAGAAGTCATTCAGATTAGAAGCGCCAGTGCCCTCTACATCTGAAACAAGTTTTGAATCTTTTGGAGGGGGGGAGGGATCAAACAGGCCTAATACACACATATATATATCTAAGTTCTTTACGACTGGCCACAGTGGTGTTTTTTAGACATGGGTTCATGTGGCACCAAAGAATCTAGGGGGTCTTAAAGCTCTAATTTTAATGTTAATGTTTATGTGAATTGTATATTATTTTAAGGCATTGAATAGTTGTCTATATGTAAAGCCGCCTTGAGTCTCCTTCGGGCCTGAGAAAGGTGAGGTATAAATAGGGTAAATAAATAAAATAAATTTAAGGCCTGGGCTAAGAGATTTGACCCGCACACTGTTTTGGTTTGGCTTTACTTCTTCAGATGCTAAAAATGTGTCTTGCATCTCCCTGATTCTTGATAAAGACTTAACTAGCTTCTCTTCTCTTATGAAGTTATTGAAAATCCTTGGGATGACAGCTTAATCCGCCAGTTCCTGTCTTCATTGCCCAAACCCATAAATGCCTACTCCAATACTTTTGAATGGAGATCGAACGTTCCAGTTCTCAAACCGAAGACTGAAGTGAGATTGGGTAAGATTTGTGTGCCACGTTTACTATTACTCCTTTTATAAGCCTACCTTATTGTATGTTGTGGTCAATGATACCTCTTAAAATAAAGGCCAGTGTGTATTACTGTTAACACTGGCCTCTATTTTCAGAGGTGTCATTGTCCACAACATCCCATTGTCATATGACATTCTAGCCCAGTGGTTCCCAACTTTGGTCCTCCAAGTGTTTTGGAATTCAACTCCCAGAAATCCCAGCTGGCTTACCAGCTGTTAGGAATCATGGGATCTGAAGTCCAAAACACCTGGAGAACCAAAGACTGGGAACCACTGCTCTAGCCAAACAAAATACTACAATTGTGATTCATGTGCAAGTTATCCAGAAAACTGAAATCCAAAATACTTCACAGTCCTCCACATGACCCTTTTACTTTCTGATGGGTTGATATACACAAATTTTGTTTCGTGCGCAAATTTATTCATAATATTGTATAAAATATAATAAAATGACATCCAGGCTTTGTGTATAAGGTATATATAAAATATTAATGAATTTTGTGTTTAGACTTGGGCCTCATCTCCAAGATACTCGATTATATATGTTTCTGTAAGTACGAGTATCTGAAAATAAACTGAAATCTCAAACATCTCTGATCCCAAACATTTCTGAACAGATACTCAACCTGTGCCCATCTTGGGAAGAGGCATCTTGTGATAAAATAGAGGAGGCACACTTAGGGTTTTTTATGCTTTAACTATTATAGTAGTTCCATTCAATCTCTAGGAATGCTTGTCATAAATTGTAATTGTTAGCAACTCAGAAATGCAGTTTGGTGGAGGCTCCTTCTTTGGAGGTTTTTAAGCAGAGGCTGGATGGTTATCTGTCGGGGGTGCTTTGAGTGTGATTTTCCTGCTTCTTGGGAGGGAGTTGGATTGGATGGCTCGCAAGGTCTCTCCCAACACTGATTTTATGATTCTAAGACTGAATACCTATGTTCCCACCCAAGTAAACATAATAATCAACCTTAGCTTTTCATGCATCAGCAGGAATAATCATCATCACTCATCATC
This sequence comes from Anolis apletophallus, assembly GCA_030556195.1. Lineage (NCBI taxonomy): Eukaryota > Metazoa > Chordata > Lepidosauria > Squamata > Anolidae > Anolis > Anolis apletophallus. The sequence continues at coordinate 32,832,537 of JARBWK010000003.1, read as the reverse complement.
ATCTTTATTTATACCCCACCACCATCTCCCATAGGGACTCAGGGCAGCTTACAAATAGTACACAATGCTGCCATACAGCATGTAAAATACAATATATCAACATTACAACCAATAACACATTTGAAACCAGACAAATAAAATTAACAAGAGCAATAGAATGGACTTGTAGAAACTAGTATCCTTCCATATCCTGTAATTTCCATTTATTCTCTTGTTTTTAAAAAAAACGCATCCTGTCTTTTTTTCTCATTGGGAGGCTAATATCCTAAATTGACCCTGATTGAGGTACTATCAAAATACAAAGACTTTTTGCTTCTTGCCTCGCTTTAGACAAAATGACCTGCTAACTAGTGATAACAAGAGCATCCCCCATTTTATCCGTAGTCCCCATTGGGAATACAAATACGACGTGATGATGTTTGGACCTTTGTTTCACAGAATTCTTGAGGAAGGTACTAGGGGTGGATATCTCCGGTTTTGTCACGATGCACGGACTTGACCGGCCCCTTAATCACACACACAGAGACAGACTGAAGGCTAACTACTTTATTGAAGAATAATAACAGTTCCAAAGAATAATGTCCAATAGAATATAAAAGCAATCCAAAAGGCTTGAAGTAACAATGTCCAAGGTAACGTAGCAAATAGGCAAAAAGCTTGGCAAGGCTCCGCAAGGCTATGCGGATCAGGAAACAGGGCAAGACTCCGCAAGGCTATGCGGATCAGGAACAAGGCAAGGCAAGGCAAGGCTTGATGACCACTGGCTAGCTTAGCTTGTGGTCCCACTCCGCTTCACGCCTATTCAGATGAGACGTGGCCGGAGCACTGAGGATTCGTTCCCACGGATCCTATACTTAATCCTTCGGCGGAGGTCCCCGACGCTCTAGGCTTCTGCGTCTCCAATCGCTGCTCACGGACCTCGGCCGGTCTATGCTCTTAGACCATTCCCTTCTGCTAGACTCTATGTTCCGTCTCCTATCAAAGGTTCGACCTTGTCTCTCCACAGCTGTGTTTCTATCTCCCTGAGAGCTCTCCTCCCTAGTCGTTTCCCATGCGCCTTCTTCCATATCTTCCTCAGGAGGCTCCTGAGAAGATCTCCCCCCCGGATGTTCATAACTCCCAGAATCGCTGTCTATCTGTACCTGGTTATCTGAATCTTCACTAGGACCAAAACACATTTCTTCCCAGGCCAAGCTCTCTGTGGGCGAAAGAGGCCCCTGAGGGGAAAGCTGCCCTTCGCCCCAGTCATCTAGCTCATCCTCCGAATCCTGTTCTGGCACCGCTGGTTCTAATGCTAATGGGACCCCAGGTCCTATCCCCTGCCCTCCAGGCACAAACGAGAACTGCTGTGCTACAGGTTTAAAATACTTTGAAATCCGTTATTTTTTGTATTTAAAATTATTTCTATCATATATGGACCCTCGGGGTCCAACCCGAAAGTGTAATTTCTATACCGAACCTGGGCGGCCATTTTTTGTAAGGTCACGTTATTAGGTCGTTTTTCCCCCTCCTCCCTTCTCAACTTGCGAGAGGAGACTTGAAGGCAGCAGCCTCTCCTTTCTCCTCTCATCAGCTGAGAGCAAGCCCTGCCGCGGTTTATTTCCTTTGGCAGGGGAGGGGGAAGAGCGTCAGCCCCTCCCCCTCCCCTGCCAAAGAAAATAAACCGGGACAGGCAAGGTTTGGCTGGCCTGGTTTATTTCCTTTGGCAGGGGAGGGGGATGACCCTCTTCCTCCTCTCCTTGGGAATAAGCCCAAGGAGAGGAGGAGGAGGGGACGGGGCTCTCCCTACCCCTCGTCCCTGCCAAGGTCTAAACCGCGTCAAACCTTGGCGCGGATTAGACCTTGGCAGGGACAAGGGGCAGGGAGGGCCCCATCTGCTCCTCCTCCACTGCCAGGATCTAAACTGCGTCAAGCCTTGGCGCGGTTTGGACCTTGGCAGGGAGGAGGGGCAGGGAGGGTCCCGTCTCCTCCTCCTCTCCTTGGCAATAAACCGGGACAAGGGTTCCGGTTTATTGCCAAGGAGAGGAGGAGGTGGGGACGCGAATCCCCTCCTTCTGTCTTTGGCAATAAACCGGGACTCGCCTCCCCACTTTCCCAGCACCTCCTCTTCTCCTGGGCAATAAACCGGGACCCTTGTCCTGGTTTATTGCCAAGGAGAGGAGGAGATGGGGATGCGAACCCCCTCCTTCTGTCCTTGGCAATAAACCGGGACTCGCCTCCCCACTTTCCCAGCACCTCAGAGCCATCCCGTAACGCGGGATAGCACTGAGGGGGCGGGGAAGGAAGTTGTGTGTGTGTGTGCCTTGCATTCACACACACTTCCTTTCCCCGCACCTCAGAGCCATTCCGTTTTAAATTTAATCCCGATGCTTCTGAGCTGGGGGGGAGGGAGGGAGGAAGAGTTCAGGGCTTGCCCTCCATTCTTCCCTCCCAGCTGACGTTACGAATAATAACGAAAATTCGTTATTAATTACGTTTCAATCACGAAATTTATTACAAAAGATATGTAATAATTTCTATAACGACCCATCAACGGAAATTTCCACCCACACGAGTTTAGAATCAATTTTTTTATGGATCAACCACCCCTAGAAGGTACTGCAGAGGGATTGAACATCAATATCACTTTCTATATTGTGTTAATGGACAGTCTTTGCTTCATCCTGAGACCCGTTCTATACATTTCCCATTTTGTTGCCATTTATGCAGGTTCCATGCCCTTCCATGTTGATTATTTACTCGGGGAAGGAGCTTTTGCCCAAGTCTATCAAGCCTCTGTTCTTGATATGGACAACACAAAAAATAATCGTAAAGTAATACTGAAGGTAGGTGCATCTGGTTCCACTTGCCATGCTACAGCTAAAGACACTTGGCCAAAAAATCAGAGAGCGGGCTTATTTGGGAGCTGGGATTCTTCAATTTCTTGTTTTCAGTCTGTTCTATATGTTAGTCATGGTTCCAATTTTACCTTGTTGATTAGTTGTTTGGGTTTTTTTTACATTATATGACGGGTTCTATAGCTGGAGGAGTGCTTGTTGTGTTGTAGCTTGTGTGCAGTTATTTGCAAAATGAAACTATTTGCTTTGTAGGTGCAGAAGCCTGCAAGTCCCTGGGAATTCTACATAGCTGCTCAGCTGACGGAGAGGCTGAAGCCAAGCCTGCGGCATCTGTTCATCCACTTCTATTCTGGTCATTTCTTCCATAATGGAAGCATTTTAGTTGGGGAACTTTACAGTTATGGGACTTTGCTGGTAAGTATAATCTTGGCCTATGCATCAATAAAGCTTATCATGGATCACTCTTATAGGATCCTTCTACTGCAGGGGTGGGCAATTATTTTTTCCAAGGGGCCACACGAGAGCCAAAAATATTATGGAAGGCTGAACTACATTTGTGGGGGGAAAAAAGATTTTTGTCAGTTGTAATTGCTGGGAGTTATAGTTCACCTGCAATCAAAGAGCATTCTCAACTCCACCAATGATGGAGCTAAACTAAACCAAACATGGCACACAGGACTCCATGACCAATAGAAAACACTAGAAGGGTTTGGTGGGCATTGACCTTGAGTTTGGGAGTTGTAGTTCACCTACATCCAGAGAGCACTGTGGACTCAAACAATGTTGGATCAGGACCAAACTTGGCACAAATACTGAATATGCCCAAATGTGAACACTGGTGGAGTTTGGGGAAAATAGAACTTGACAGTTGGAAATTGTAGTTGCTGGAATTTATATTTGATCCACAATCAAAGAGCATCCTGAAATCCAGCAACAATGGAATTGAACCAAATTTGGCACACTGAACTCTCATGAGACCAACAGAAAGTACTGAAAGGGTTTGCTGGGCATTGATCTTGAGTTTGGGAGTTGTAGTTCACCAGTTCCTACTCTCCTTTCCAAAGGTGCAAAGTTTTCTTTTCCCTTGGAGCAGGGATTGCAAAGGTGCCTGCTCGGGCTTCCTCCTCCCCGGGGCCCCCTCCTCACCTCTCCTTCCCAGCCAGAGTTCGCAGATGGGCCAGCCCTGTGCTCTTAAAGGGACACGCGCCTCCAAGCCCCTCGGTAAGGCTGAAGCCCAGCAGCAGGAGAAAGCGGCGCTGGAGGAGCGCAGGTGCTGCTGCTGCTTTGGGTGCCATGCTCCAGTGCAAAAGGGAGGGGGGGGAGAGCATGAGGCAAGAGGGAGGGGGGAAAGAGTGTGAGGCAGAAGAGAAGGGAGGGGGGAGTGCGTGAGGCGGAAGGGAAAGGAAGAGGAGAGCAAAGGCATGCTCTGTGGTGGCGCTTCCTCCTGGCCTCCTCCCCTTCTCTCTCCTCCCTTCCCCTCCGTTGGCCGCTCTGCTTGCCTGCCTGCCTGGGCCCTTACGCGGGCCGGTTAGCATTGGCCCGCAGGCCGTAAGATGCCCAGGTCTGTTATACTGCCTCTGTAATGTAATGGGCCTGTGCTTATATATTTGGCCCTTCTCCCAGTATTGTGTGCTACTGTAGTGCTGCCACCTTAAAATAACTCCTACCCCAGCTTTAGGTAGGTGTGACAGTACTAAACCTTTAGAATTTTTAGGAAATAAATTCCTTATATTTAGAACAAGATGGTAATGAATTAAAGTGCTTCTACTGTTGCACTTGATGCCCGATGGTGAGTCAAAAAGTTTTGCCTCTTGTGTCACAAAAACGTTATGAATGAAGATATAACAGCAGGAGTTGCTGCAGATCATAGCCTGAACTATCCTCTGCACAAAACTACTGTTCAACAGAGTCATCATCTCTTTGTCCCCTTTTGTGCCATTGTTTAACCCAGGCATCAAAACAATTTTGGTAAAAAATTAAGGTTTTGATTCACGACCCATGATTTTAAAGCTGTTTTAAAGCCATTATTTGGCCCCTTCTGACTTTTATCTGTTTGGACCTCTGAAAGACAACCTATGTGGTTTCAGATTCAATGACTTGAATTACGTTAAAACAGATTTAAAATCATGGGTCACAAAGCAAAACCCTGATTTTTTCCTGAATTTAACCTTGAATTGATGCCTGGGCTAAATGATGGCGCAAATGTGTACAAATTAATGGTAACTATATTGAACAGTAGTTTTGTGTAGAACAGGGGTGCTCACACTTTTTCAGCATGCGAGCTACTCTTAAAGCAACCAAGTCCAAAAGATCTACCTGCCCCTGCCGCCGTGCGTTCCCGCCACCGCACGCTCCCGCCACCACGCGTGCTCCTGCTGCTGTTTTCCGCCCGCTCAGCGCTTCTTCCGCCTGCGGGGCATTGCAGGAAGGAGAAAGCACAAGGCGGGGCATCCAGAGGGAGCGCTCCGCCCTGCCTGTCTCACCGGCAACGGAGGCTGCACAGCTGCTTCTGGACGAGAGAGAGGCAGGGCGCTCCCTCCAGAGGCCCCGCCTCGTGCTTCCTTCTTCCTGCAATGCCCTGCAGGCGAAAGAAGCACAGCGAGAGCAGAAGCCAGCAGCAGGAGCACAGGCTGTGCGCGCGCATGGCAGAAGCACCCCATCCGGCTGGTGAGGCCCGAAAATCACCTGGAAGAGGGCTGAAGATCTACTAGTAGCTTGCGAGCTACCTAATGAGCACCGCTGGTGTAGAAGATACTTCACACTGTACCAACTTTTGCTGTTGTATGTTCATTAATATTTTTGACACAGGAGGCAAAACTTTTTGGCGCTGCCCCCTCAAGGCTGGCGAAGCTGTGGGAGAGCTGAAGCCGGGGGAAGGGGGCGGAGCCAGGCCACGCGGAGGAGGAGGAGCATGAGCGGTGGACGGGCTTCAGTGGGCGGGGCTCCTCCGCGCGGCTTCAGCGAGCGAGGGGCCAGAGGCATGGCGGATTGGAGGCTGGCTGGGGAAACGGCCGAAGGAGGCGACGCCCCGGCCCCTTCTTCTTATTCTTCGCCGCCACCCGATCCTTCCTCCTCCTCTCCCAAGCAGCAGGAGTTCGGCAGGAGGAGGGGGGAAGGAAGGGGGGGCAGAGAGCTTTTCTCGCGGCACAGCAGGAGGTCCCTCACGGTTGGGAAACACTGTGCTACTCACACAAATTATCGATGCTTGTATACATAAGATTCCAGCCATGTTCCTTCATCTGTGCATTTGTAGATGCATTATATTTATGCACCTTCTCATTAACTCTCTTGATTTCAGAACACCATAAACATATACAAAAGACTGACAGAGAGGGTGATGCCCCAAGCGCTCATCGTCTACTTCACCATCAAAATCCTCCACATTGTCGAAGAGCTTCACAAGTGTGGGATAATTCATGGGGACATTAAGCCTGATAATTTTATTTTTGGTGAAAGGCAAGTATTTAGTTGTTGGCCTCTGGAAAACCCTCCCCAGGGAACTTAAGCAAGCCCATACACTACAACACTTTTAAAAAGAGTTAAAAACTTGGTTTTTCCAGCAGGCATTTGATAATGTTTAGACAGTAACCAGGACTGATTGCCAATCACTTTGTAAACCTGGTTTATGTAATATGTTACTGTTTTCATGTTGATGTATTTTATTTTAAGTATTATGTATTTTATGTATGGCATCTTTGTGTGTTATTTTGTAAGCCGAGTCCCTATGGGAGATAGTGGCGGGGTATATATAAATTATTATTATTATTATCCTATTTTTTTTTAAAAAAAACCTGAACTCTTGCACTGTTCTGTGTTAATGATCATTCATCTCCTTTAAAACACAAAGGTTTTTGGACAATGACACGTGCGACATCGATGACACATCTCATGGATTGGCAGTTATTGACTTTGGCCAAAGCATAGACATGACCCTTTTCCCTGATGGGACAGTGTTCACTGGAAAGTGCGAAACATCTGGATTTCAGTGTATTGAAATGATGACTCACAAACCATGGAATTACCAGGTACATACATAATCCGCATATCTGGAAGGAGGCAAAGCATGATTTATGGCCTTGAGGTAGCCTGGGGGGCCCATTTCCATTTTTTTAAACAAAGTTAATATTTTAACCCCCCTGGTGGCACAGCAGGTTAAACTGCTGAGCTGCTGAAGTTGCTGACCAAAAAGTTGGCGATTTGAATCCAGGGAGTGGGGTGACCTCCCGTTGTTAAACCCAGCTTCTGCCAACCTAGCAGTTCAAAAACATGCAAATGTGAGTAGATTAATAGGTACCGATTCAACAGGAAGGCAGCGGCGCTCCATAGAGTCATGCTGACCTCATAACCTTGGAGGTGTCTATGGACAACGCTGGCTCTTCAGCATAGAAATGAAGATGAACACCACCCCCAAGAGTTCGACTCAACCAGACTTAATGTCAAGGGAAAATTTATAAAGATTTGCTGAAGTGGTCTATAGACAACTGAGGCTTCATAGAGTGATTTTACATGTCCCAAGAAAAGGATGGAGAACAGCTTAGAGCAGGGCTGCCCAGGAAGTCGATTGCGATTGACCAGTCGATCCCGGGACCGAAGGAGGTCGATCCCAGCCAGATGGGGTGCTTCTCAGAGGGGGCGGAGCCAGGCCGTGCCAAGCCCCTCCCCTGGCTCCGGCACTCCCAGCAGCTTCTCCAGGCTTGAGGATGGCAATGCCAAGCCAGTGGTGGCATAGCTAGCACAAGGCTGGTTTGGCATCCTCAAGCCTGGAGAAGGTGCTGGGAGCTCCAAAGCCAGAGGGGAGGGGGCGGGGCTTGGTGCAGCCTGGCTCCGCTCCCTCTGGCTTCCGCTCTACCAGCAGCTTCTCCAGGCTTGAGAATGGCCAAGCCAGCCTTGTGTTAGCTATGCCACCACTGGCTTGGCATTGCCATCCTCAAGCCTGGAGAAGCTGCTGGGAGCTCCAAAGCCAGCGGGAGGGGAGGGGCTTGAGGCGGCCTGGCTCCGCCCTCTCTGGCTTCGCTCTACCCAGCAGCTTCTCCAGGCTTGAGGATGGCAATGCCAAGCCAGTGGTGGCATAGCTAGCACAAGGCTGGGTTGGCACTGCCATCCTCAAGCCTGGAGATGGTGCTGTTTGAGCTGAAACCATTGGGGGTGGGGTCAGGCCGCGCCAAGCCCCGCCCCCACCCCTCCCCTCTCCAGCCTTGAGGAGGTAGGTAGATCTTTCTGACTTGGTTTTATGATAAGTAGCTGTAATGATGTCGATTATTGGTGTGTAAATGTTGTATAACATATGTTAAATGTATGTTGTTTTGTGTAGTTCAAAGGAATATCCTATGAATTGTTGATGTGGGTGAGACAGAAGGGAGGCTTGGCAGAAGCTCTGAAGAGCTGTCGCCATAGCAACCAGGGCCAGAGCCTTTTTAGAATGTTCAAGGTATGAATTTTACAGTTGGTGAAGAGCGGTTGGAAGCCAACTGCCATGAGGGGGGAGGAGTTTGTTTTGAGTTAGTTGGTCTTAAGGACTGTAAGAGAACAGTTCAGTCTTTAGTTGGTCTTAAGGTCTGCAAGAGAGCAGTCCAGTTTTATGGGTGTAGAGACCCTAGTTAAAGATGGAAGAGTCCAGAGGTCTATAGAGGGTTAGTGGGAACCCTATAGTATAACCCCAGTTGTGTTTTGTGTAACAGAATAAGTTTGTGCCTCTGAGGAAGTATAAAACCAATCAAGATTTGTACCCATTTGTGTCATAATAAATTATTTACATCTTAAAAGAAAAACACCTCTGTTAGTTCTTTTATTGGTGGTGGCCCTCAAGGTCAGTGGTCAAACAGACAAATGGTGGCAGTGTGGTCAAGTGGTTACTGAGAAATTTAAAGTCTCTGCAATTCAATGGTTAGTGGGGGAGATAGTCTACCCTGCCATAAGACAGAAGTTGCTGAGGTAACTTCGAGGGCCCCTTGCATTTAGGGTTAGCGGTTTGGATTCTGAAAGATTGTCCAATCTGGGGCCGGTCGACAAGGGGTTGTCACAGTAGCTCGCATGCTGAAAAAGTGTGGGCACCCCTGGCTTAGAGTATTTATACTTTTATCCTACCGTAGGTTCCCCCCCCCGCCAATGAATGAAGCATTTTTAATGGAATTGGGACATTTGAAAAGGCTACTCAAACCCTAGCCTGCCATCAGGAATTTTTGTAATACACTGCTAGCCCAGTCTAGGTTCCCACCCCCACTTTCAAACTAACACTTCAAAGAGAAAGCCGGCTCAACAACCTAGCTAGCATATGTGATTTTATTTCTTAATATTTTGACAACAATGCCAGCAGAGAACAAGAAGTACTGTATATAGTGTAGTACAAGATGAGTTTTTTAGCCCCCTTTTTAGGCTGAGAAAATCCCCCTCGGCTTATACTTGAGTCAAGGTTATTTATTATTTTACTTTGTTGTTATTATTATTATTATTACATTTATTGTTTTACTTTGATTATTATTATTGCTACATTTGGTACATTATTTTACTCTATTATTACATTTATTATTTTACTCTATTATTATTACATTTATTTTTTATCTTTATTGTTACTAAGTTTATTATTTTACTATTATTACATTTATTATTTTACTTTATTTATTTTTATTATTTTATTATTTTACTCTATTATTGCATTTAATATTTTACTCTATTTTTATTATTACATTTATTTTACTCTGTTATTGCTGTTATTGCATTTCCATTGTTTTATTCTATTGTTATTTTTATTACATTTATTATTTTATTCTATTATTGGAAAGATACGTAAGCACATTTACATGGAAGAAGGTTAGAATAATGGTTTGATCAGAGTTGGACAGTCTTATCTTAAATAACAGTTTTATGTAAATATTCAAAAACATTTATGCCTCAATTAATGTAATATTATTGGTATCTATTTTTATTTTAAAATTTACCAGTAGCTGCTGCATTTCCTACCCACGGCTTCTACTCGGGTCAATACGTTTTTCCATTTTTGTGGTAAAATTAGGTGCCTCAGGTTAGATTATACTTGGGTATATACGGTATTATTAAAATAAGTGGTTTGGTTACATCATTTGATTTATTGGAAAAAAATACATTTGTTAAGTGGGCTGCCAAGACTCCCATGAATTTTTAAGTAGCTGATGGGGAAAAACTGTTTGAGCGCTATGGAGTAAGACATTTTCCTCAAAACATCTCTTTCTTTTCTTTAGACTGACTATTTTGGCATTGCTGCGACAGTGTACTGCATGCTCTTTGGCACATATATGAAAGTGAGAAATGAGCAAGGGATCTGGAAGCCTGATGGTGTCTTCAGGAGGTAAGTCTTTCCCAGCCAATTGGGCGTTTCCTGACCTGTGGCAGCATTTTCCACATTGACAAGTTGTGCACGTGAATCATTCATTTTCTACCTAGCACTGGTTAGGTTTGCTCACTGTCATTGTTGATCTACGTGGGCTGAGCACATTGCCAAGAATTTTTTTATTTATTTACGACATTTATATGCCACCCTTCTCACCCCAAAGTGGACTCAGAGCAGCTTACAAGTTATATGTAAATACAATACATTATATTATTGTCATAGCACAGTGTTTCTCAACCTAGGGGTCGGGACCCCCAGGGGGGTCATGAGAGGGTTTCAGAGGGGTCGCCAAAGACCATCAGAAAACATGTATTTCTGATGGTCTTTGGAAGCCCTTTGGCAGAGAAGGTTGAAGATCTCTCCGCTTGCCCTTCTCTTTGTTTTTGGAAACAGACTGCGAATTCTCCCACCTAAAGCTCTCCTCTGCTGTGATTGGCAGGCCTCCCAACCAAGGGGAGGGCTGATTCTGAGACTCCAAGCGTGGATGGGAGAGCAGGCGTGCTTGGCGCATGGCAGCATGATGCGAATGTGTGGGTGAGGGAGAGTGTGTGAGGTGGGATGGAGGCTCGTGCCAGCTAGTTCCTTCAAGGCATGAGGGTTCGATGTAGGAAGTTTGACCCAATTCTATCATTGGTCGGGTGAAAGGGGCTCTTTGATTGTAGATGAACTATAAATCCCAGCAACTACAACTTCCAAATGTCAAGATCTATTTTCCCAAAACTCCACCAGTGTTCACATTTGGGTATATTGAGGATTCGTGTCAAGTGTGGTCCAGATCCATCATTGTTGAGTCTATAGTGCTCTCTGGATGTAGGTGAACTACAACTCCCAAACTCAAGGTCAATGCCCACCAAACCCTTCCAGTATTTGCTGTTGGTCATAGGAGTTTTGTGTTCCAAATTTGGTTCAATTCCATTCTTGGCGAGTTCAGAATGCTCTTTGATTGTAGGTGAACTATAAATCCCAGCAACTACAACTTCCAAATGACAAAATCAACCCAACCCCCCCCTACACACAAAAATACAGTGATGAAGTAGCAATGAAAATAATGTTATGGTCAGGGGTCACCACAACATGAGGAACTGTATTAAGGGGTCGCAGCATTAGGAAGGTTGAGAAGCACTGTCATAGCACAATATTAGTAACATACATTTCCATATTGTACTATACCAGTATACTGTAATATTATTAGTATGTGGTGCAGCTGGCTGGGTGTCAGCTGCATAAGATCTCTACTGACCAGAAGGTCATGAGTTCGAGGCCTGCCTGGGTCGAGGTGAGCTCTCGACCAATTTGTGTAGCTTGTTGTCGACCTTTGCAACCCGAAAGACAGTTGCATCTGTCAAGTAGGAAATTTAGGTACCACTTTGTGGGGAGGCTAAATTTAACTGATTTCTGGAATGTTAAATTGCCTCTATGTCTGTCTATATATGTTGTATGTCAATGGCATTGAATGTTTACCTGTATATGTGCATTGTGATCCGCCCTGAGTCCCCTGCTGGGTGAGAAGGGCAGAATATAAATGATATAAATAAATAATTATTTTATTGTATTATTATTATTAGTATTATATTGTATTACAGCAAACAAAATCATAAGAATTAGAAAATATTATAAAGGCCACCCAGTTCATGTAGGAAGACAACATTAAAGCACTCCTGGCAAATGGCCATCCAGTCTGTTTGAAAATCTCCACAAAGAAAGAGACTCCACCACAGACTTTAATTGTGGAATAGTTCTTAATATTAGGGGCTGTTTTTTTTTTGTTAAATATTTTTTATTAAGGTTTTTACAAGTATTGGGGTTATAGGGATGAGAGGGGGGAGGGGGGGTTGGGGCAGGGCTGGATGACTGGGAGGGCATGTAGGGGGGGTGGGGAGGGGGAGAGGAGGGAGAGTCCGGGAAGTGCCGGGGCCAGGGTGGGTTCGGGGTGGGTGGGTGGGTGCTGTGGGGAGACAGAATCGGGTAAGTGTGTGGGGGGGCAGTCTCTGGGGACTCCCGATGTCCCTTCTCCTCTGCCGCTGTTCGGGTGCCGCTGGGTGGGAATCCTCCTTTTCCGGTTGCGGATTCTTCCCGGACCTGTGTTGAGCTCCTCTCAGTTTTATGTTGTTGAGGGGTTCACTTTACCCGTCGGGTTTTTAAGTAGTCTTTAACTAGAGTCCAGTAGGTTCTTTTAAGAGGATTTCCCTCTGTCTCATTCAGGTAGTAGGTGAGTTTATCCATGTCCATGATTTCTCTTATCTTACTCATTCATTTGTCAGTGTTGGGTGTCTCGTCATTTTTCCACCTTCTCGCATAAACTATTCTTGCCGCCGTGGATAGGTAGATAAAGAGTCTTTCTATGTTTTCCTCTGGGAATTCTTCCTCAGTCGTCATACCAAGTAGGTAGGCTTCTGGTCTCAGCTCTATGGTGGTGCCCAGGATTTTCTGGGTGGAAGCGTGGATTCTTTTCCAAAAGTCCACCGCATTTTGGCAGGACCACCACATGTGGTAGAAAGTGCCCGTTTGGGTGCCACATTTCCAGCACTTGTTCTGTGCGTCTTTGTACATGAGGCCTAGTTTGTGTGGCGTCATGTACCAGCGGTAGAACATTTTATACCAGTTCTCTTTGAGCTCCATTGCGTAGGAGTATCTTATTTTCTTTCTCCAGAGTTTTTCCCATTCATGGAATGTGACTGGTCGCCCGATGTTTTTGGCCCATTTGATCATACACTCTTTCACCACTTCCGTTTCTGTGGACCATTCCAGCAATCTATTGTATGTTTTTGTTATTTGCTTTTTGTGGCTTTTTAGGAGGGCCTTCCAGAAGACCTCCTTCTCTTCCAACCCCAGGAGTTCATCTTTCTTAAAGCAATCCTTGATGTGCAGGAATTGGAGCCATGTCAGGTTTTTGAATTTAGTTTGGATTTGCTCCTTTGATTTTAGGCATCTTTTCCCCCCAGTCTTGATGGTCAGATCCTCGTATGTAGGCCATGTTTTCCATCCCAATAGTCCTTTTTGATTCGTTTCTAGGGGTGAGATCCAGAGAGGAGTGAGGCAGGAGCTGTTTCTTAATGTTTAGGCAGAATCTCTTTTCCTACAGTCTGAGGCTCCTTCCACACAGGTGAATAAAATCCCACATTTTCTGCTTTGAACAGGAATATATGGCAGTGTGGACTCAGATAACCCACTTCAAAGCAGATATTGTGATGTTTTATGTAATATATAAATAAAGTGGTGTTATTATTATTATTTTCTGCCTTGATATTCTGGGTTATGTGGCCGTTTTTCCTTATTCTACTCTCTGGACATGGCTTTCTCCATTTTCAATATGGTAATATGGGAGCCCCCAGTGGCGCAATTGGTTAAATCTTTGTGCCAGCAACACTGAAGACCGACAGGTCGGAGGTTCGAATCCGGGGAGAGCGTGGATGTGCTCCCTCTGTCAGCTCCAGCGCCCCATGCGGGGACATGAGAGAAGCCTTCTACAGGATGGTAAAACATCCAGCATCCCCTGGCCAACATCCTTGCAAACGGCGAATTCTTTCACACCAGAAGCGACTTGCAGTTCCTCAAGTCGCTCCTAACATGAAAAAAAAAAATTGGCCATTCAAGGCGGCTGACAAATCCGGCAAAAATTCAATGCCGCACAAGTAAACAATAAGACACACCTCATCAAAATATAACAATCTAAGCATGTAAGCAATCAAACATGTATCAATCAATCAAAAAGATTAAAAACCATTTGCGATGCCGAGTCATGATCTCATATCCATAATCATTTCCCAAAATCCAGTCCATTATTCAAGCTGTTCAAGTCTTATTCTGTAGTTTCCTACTCTTTTAGTCTCCACACTCATAATCTAACACTGAAACTATTATGCCATACCGGATCTCTAAATTTCCAGTTACACCCAAGATTTTCTACCACTGAACTTGACTAATGTGGTTTAACTTGCCGCCGGTGGCGCAGTGGGTTAAACCGCTGAGTTGTTGAATTTGTTGACCCGAAAGGTGGCCGGTTCGAATCTGGGGAGCGGGGTGAGCTCACACTGTTAGCCCCAGTTTCTGCCAATGTAGCAGTTCAAAATCATGCAAATGTGAGTAGATCAATAGGTACCTCTCCAGTGGGAAGGTAACGGCACTCCATGTAGTCATGCTGGCCACATGACTTTGGAGGTGTCTATGGACAACGCCAGCGCTTTGGCTTAGAAATGGAGATGACCAGCAACTCCCAGAGTCGGACACGACTAGACCTAATGTCAAGGGGAAACCTTTACCTAACCTTTTACTGTGAATGTATAGAGCATTTGGCATCCCCTTGTCGTGGGAGGAAGGCTTGCGTACCCTAATGAAGTTGTGAGTTATGCTGGCGGTGGCACAGCCACCGGTAGGGCCTCCCATACCAGACAGGTCACAACCAAAGGATCTGACAAAGAGTGTCAACGGGTAGGATGGGCTCTCTAGCCTTTTGGCAACCATCCTAAGAGAAGGAAAACTCTAAATTCAAACCCGAACAAATGGTGCTTCTCTAACCTTGTAAGGTCCATCTAGAGCAGTGTTTCCCAACCGCTGTGATGCGGCACAGTAGTGTGCTGTGACGGACCTCCTGCTGTGCTGCGGGAAAAGCTCTCTGCCCCCCTTCCTTCCCCACTCCTGCTGCTTGGGGGGGGGGGGAGGAGGAAGGGTCGGAAGGTGGCGAAGAAAAAGAAGGGGCCGGGGTGCCGCCTCCTTCAGCCATTTCCCCAGCCGGCCTCCAATCTGCCATGACTCCCACCCCTCGCCTCGCTCGCTGAAGCCATGTGGAGGAGGAGCCCCGCCCACTGAAGCCCATCCACCGCTCATGCTAAACATGCGGCTTCAGCGAGCGAGGGGCAGGAGTCATGGCGGAGAGCGAGGACGGGGGCCATGACTCCCACCCCTCGCTCGCACTGCCCCCTCAAGGCTGGAGAAGCTGTGGGAGAGCGGAAGCCGGGGGGGGGGGCAGGACATGGCACGGCCTGGCTCCGCCCCCTCTCCCCAGCTTCCGCTCCCCCACAGCTTCTCCAGCCTTGAGGGGACAGTGCCAAGCCAGCATTGTGCTGGCTCTGCCACCGCTGGCTTGACACTGCCCCCTCAAGGCTGGAGAAGCTGTGGGAGAGCTGAAGCCGGGGGAGGGGGAGGGGCATGACGTGGCCTGGCTCCACCCCCTCCATGGCTTCGGCACTCCCAGCAGGCCACCATCCCCCAGCCGTTCTTTACTGTCTTTAGTGTCATTTTGGTTGGTGGTGTGCCCCCGGATTTTTTTAATGTTAAAAGTGTGCCGCGGCTCAAAAAAGGCTGGGAAACACTGATCTAGAGGAGGAAACTCAAATCAAACCTACAACCTGAGGACCTCGCTGCCACCGTCCTAAGCTTGATAGGCTCTGGCAGACGAACCTTTGGTTTAAAGGGTGAGGCCAGTTCTATGCATGCTGCTTTCCACCAGAAAAGTTCATTGCACAGGCTCGAAGGACACATCCAACCTCCATCATCAACATGCTTGTAGAAAGCGTGGGATGAGTCCTTCCTAAGAATCTTCGTTTGAGAAGTAATGCCAGAGATAGAGCAGAGCAGATTTTTCTATAACAGGCATGGGCAAACTTGGGCCCACCAGGTGTTTTGGGCTTCAACTCCCACAATTTCTAACAGCCAATAAGATGGATTTGGAAGCAAAATCAGTAAGAGCACAGAGCATCACCCCCTGTGGAAAAGCCATCCAGACTCCCAGAAGATTCCCATTCTTAAGCCAGTAATGCTTACCATCTGTTCCTTATTTCTGCAGGATGCCCAACGCGGATGTTTGGACTGACCTCTTCTTCACTTTGTTGAACGTCCAGGATTGCAACCGCTTGCCGCTGGGAGACTTGCGGGCAGAACTAAGAGACTTATTTCTGACAACGTATGCCAACAAAATAATTACTCTCCGGAATAGACTTGCAGTGTTGCTTGTTGAAAATAAGCGTTCAAGGAAGTAAATCTCAACACTCCTTGAATGGCTTTGATAAGGATGTCAACCGTAATTACTTGATGGTCTAATCTTGTCCAAGAGGTTAGACTCTTATCTACTTTATAAAACTTTTTTTATAAGTTGTTGAAAATAATAATTATTTTAATAAAGTTTATTTTTACCCCTCACCCATCTCCCCAATGGGGACTCGGGGCGACTCACATGAGGCCAAACAGCAAATTACAACAAAATAAAATCAAGAACACAACAATAAACACAATACAAATACATACATATTTTTTTTTAAAAAACAGTATACAACTAGCTATCTAAAATCACAAGGGCCACAGGCACAAATGTAAAGTGTTAAAAAGTCAGGGTGAGATAAGCAAATAGTATCCTTTACATGGGGGAGGGGGATTGAAGAGAGCAATGGTAGAAATTAAATAATGACTCTCTAAAGGCGCAGCGGAAAAGCCAGGTTTTCAGGTGTTTCTTAAAGGTCTCCAAGGTGGGGGCTTTCCTAACCTCTCCGGGTAAGGAATTCCAGAGTCGGGGGGCCACCGCGGAAAAGGCCCTTTCCCTTGTGCCCACGAAACGAGTCTGCAAGACTGGCAGGGATGGCAGGAGGGCCTCCCCCGAGGAGCGGAAGGTTCGAGCTCGTTCATGAAGGGAGATCTGGTCATGAAGGTAGGCGGGTCCCAAACCGTTTAGGGCTTTATAGGTGATCACCTGTACCTTGAATTGGGACCGGAAAATAAATGGCAGCCAGTGCAGCTCTTTAAACAAGGGGGTTGACCGCTCCCAGTAACTTGCCCCAATTAATAATCTGGCTGCTGGACAAGTTGAAGTTTCCGGGCCGTCTTCAAGGGTAGCCCCACATAGAGTGCATTGCAGCAATCCAGTCTAGAGGTAACCAAGGCATGGACCACCATGGTCAAGTCAGACTTCACGAGGTATGGTCGCAGTTGGTGCACAAGTTTTAACTGTGATGGCCCTCCCGGCCACTGCCGACGCCTGAGCATCAAGTGTCAGTGCTGAATCCAGGAGGACCCCCCCAAACTGCGGACTTGTGACTTCAGGGAGAGTGTAACCCTGTCCAGCACAGGTTGCCACCCAATACCCCTTTCAGACGAACGACTGACCTGGAGGACCTGTGTCTTATCAGGATTGATTTTCAGCTTGTTCCTCCTCATCCAGATCGTCACAGCGGCCAGGCACTGGTCCAGTATCCGAGGGACTTCCTTGGAATCTGGTGGAAAAGAGTAGTGGAGTTGGGTGTCATCTGCGTAGAGATGGCACCGTACTCCAAAACTCCGGATGACCTTGCCCAGCGGTTTCATGTAGATGTTAAATAGCATGGGGGACAGAATAGATCCTTGCGGGACCCCACAGGTCAATGGCCAGGGGTCTGAGCAGGAGTCCTCCAGCTTCATCGACTGGGAACGCCCCTCCAGGAAGGACCAGAGCCACAGAAGAACCGTGCCCCCCGATTCCCATCCCAGCGAGTCTCCCCAGAAGGATACCGTGATCGACAATGTCGAAAGCTGCTGAGATGTCACACTCCCCCTGTCCAGTTCCCTATGGAGTCATCCACTAAGGCAACCAAAGCTGTCTTGGTACTGTGCCCAGGCCTGAAGCCAGACTGCGAACAATCCAGAAAATCGGTGTCATCGAGGAATTCCTGAAGCCGCAAGGCCATTAAATGCTAATCAAGGCAGCCAATTGCAACATTCACACTTCCCTCAAGCAGACAATTCTTTTTCCCACCCTGGACATTCCACAGATGTATAAACCCCGCTTGCCCAGTTTCCAACAAAGCTCACAACCTCTGAGGATGCCTACCATAGATGTGGGCGAAATGTCAGGAGAGAATGCTTCTGGAACATGGCCATACAGCCCACAAAACCCACAGCAACTGAGTGATTCTGGCCATGAAAGTCTTCGACAACATATTAACAGCAAGATGCTCTACAGCAGGTAAGGGCAAACTTCAGCCCTCCAGATGTTTTGGAATTCAACCCCCACAATTCCTAACAACCTACTGGCGGTTAGGAATTGTGGGAGCTGAAGTCCAGAACAGCTGTATGGCCGAAGTTTTACCCAGACCTGCTGTACAGTGAACAGGACTGGACGAAGGTAAAAAATAGTAGTAAGCGAACCTTTTTTTTGGCGCCCCTGGGTCTTCAGGTTGATGGCACATGTGTGTGCGCGCCGGAGCACGCATGCACGCAAACAGCTACTTTCGCGCATGTGTTATTGGGACCGAGTGCTTCTGGTGGAGGGAGTAACAAATCACACTCCTAAGGATGAAAAGGACGGGGGAACATTTTGCAGCTGGGGCGGAGCCTCCTGCCTCCGGCTGCAAAATGTTCCCTGGCTTGCCCTTTTCGGCCTCTTGGGAGTGCGTTTAGCAACTCCGTCCACCAGAAGCGCTCTGACCCAATGGCGCATGCGTGAAAGTTTCACGCATGTGCTATTAAAACAGCACTTCTGGTGGACGGAGTTGCCAAACGCACTCCCAAGAGGCCGAAAAGGACAAGCCAGGGAACATTTTGCAGCTGGGGCGGAGCCTCCCGCCCGCGCACCGCCTGCCCGCAGCAATGGTGCAGCATGATGCGCTGAACCTGGCGGCCGCAGCCAGATACGACCTTGGCCACGTGGCGCCCGGAAGCAGCCGCTTACTTCGCCTACACTAAGATCCACCCCTGACAGTGAACAGCCTGCCCTGTCTCACATTATGGTGGGAGAGGGGTATCTTATCTATATATATAAAGGAGACGCGGTCGTGCAAAGTCGTATATAGGCAACGAAACTATAAGTCGCAGAAACACCAAACTAAACAACTGACTGGCCCTGACCACGAGGTACAGACAACAGTAAAAAAACCGGAACTACATACCTCCCAACACCCCAAAAAACGATCCCCAAAAAATAGCCAACGGAACTCCCACCCCGGCCACTTCGCTGCCAGCGCGAACGCTTAGAACGTTCGCACATGGCAGCCAGAGCGCCTCCTCCGCCTCCTCCTTTGATCAGGAAGAGCGACGGGGGGGGGACCTGGAAGGAGGAGGGGAAACCCCTCCCCTCCTCCCCAGCCCCTCCCACCTCCTTCCACGCCCCCTGCCACCGCCCGGTAAGAAAGAGCGGGGGGGGCTGGAAGGAGGAGGGAACCCGCCTCCCCTCCCCCCAGCCCCTCCCACCTCCTTCCGCACCCCCCCGCCGCCGTCCCGGCAGCTTCCCTCCCACCTCCGCCAGGATCGGGACCGGACCGAGGAAGGCCGTGGCGGCAAAGCCCGCTTTCCCCGGTTCTCTCCCGATCCCTGAGGAGGCAGGAGGGAAGCTTTTCCCGGGCACCTCTTTTCCCTCCTCTCCCTGCCCCTCCTCCTCCTCCAAAACACCCTCCCACCCCGACTCCCCTTCACCCCGCCCTCCTCCTCCTCCCTCCCATCCCCCTTGCCGCCCGGTAAGAACCAGTGGCAGAGGGGGCGTGGCAGGAGGCGGAGACACGCCTCCCCCCCTAGCCCCTCCCCCTCCTCCCGCGCCCCCCCCCCTTGCCGCCCGGTAAGAACCAGTGGCGGAGGGGGCATGGCAGGAGGCGGAGACACGCCTCCCCCTCCCTAGCCCCTCCCCCTCCTCCCGCGCCCCCCCTTGCCGCCCGGTAAGAACCAGTGGCGGAGGGGGCGTGGCAGGAGGCGGAGACACGCCTCCCCCTCCTAGACCCTCCCCTCCTCCCGCGCCCCCTTGCCCCCCGGTAATACCCAGTGGCGGAGGGGGCTTGGCGGGAGGCGGAGCCAGGCCCCCCCCCTCCCTAGCCCCTCCCCCCTCCTCCCGCGCCCCCCCTTGCCGCCCGGTAAGAACCAGTGGCGGAGGTGGCTTGGCATGAGGCGGAGACACGCCTCCCCCTCCTAGACCCTCCCCCTCCTCCCGCGCCCCCTTGCCGCCCGGTAAGAACCAGTGGCGGAGGGGCGTGGCAGGAGGTGGAGACACGCCTTCCCCCTCCCTAGCCCCCCCCGGGGCGTGGGAGGTGGCGGAGACACGGCTCCCCCCCTCCCTAGCCCCTCCCCCTCCTCCCGCGCCCCCCTCCTCCTCAGCTTACCTTCTCGGCCCGTCCTGAGTGTGTGTGAGAGAGAGAGAGTGAGAGAGAGAGAGTGAGAGAGAGAGAGAGAGAGTGAGAGAGAGAGAGAGAGAGAGAGAGAGAGAGTGAGAGAGAGAGAGAGAGAGAGAGAGAGTGAGAGAGAGAGTGAGAGAGTGAGAGAGAGTGAGAGAGAGAGTGAGAGGAGAGAGTGAGGAGAGAGAGAGGTGAGAGAGAGTGAGGAGAGAGAGGAGAGAGAGAGAGAGAGAGAGAGAGAGAGAGTGAGAGAGAGAGAGAGAGAGAGAGAGAGAGAGAGAGAGAGAGAGAGAGAGAGAGAGAGAGAGAGAGAGAGAGAGAGAGAGAGTGAGTGAGAGAGTGAGTGAGTGAGAGAGTGAGAGAGAGAGTGAGAGAGAGAGAGTGAGTGAGAGAGAGAGAGAGAGAGAGAGAGATACAGAGAGAGTCATGGCACAGCAACGCGTGCACGGGTACAGTTAGTCTATATTAATAAAAATGTAATGTTTGTTTGTGGGATTAACATAACTCAAAAACCTTTAGACGAATTGACATGAAATTTGGACACAATACACCTATCAGCCCAACAAGTAACCATCGCTCAGAAAAACCCGGAAAACAGCGGAAGAGACTTAAAAAGCAAAAAAAAAAGCAAAAAGCTACAGCGCTTGTGCAAAACGACTCAACCTGGCAAAAAAGCAAAACGAAAACAACAGCATATCCAGCATCCCCTGGACCAGGTCCTTTAGGAGAGAAGAATGATCCAAATGCACTACTTCAAAGATGCAAGTTTTCTTCTCCTTTGATGTCTTTGGGAGCATCCCAATCCCTGCATATTTCCAATTTCCTATTCCTGCAATCTTCCAGATAAGATAGCTAGATTAGATAGAGATAGATAGGTGGGTAGATAGATCAGGAGGACTGCTGGGAGTTACAGTCCATGAATAGGTGGAGAAGATAGGAAGGGGAAGAAAGGGGGAGGAAGAGAAGGAAGGAGAATGAAAGAAAAAAAGGGAAGAGGGAAGGAAGGAGAGAAAAGAAAGGAGGAGAGAAAGAGGGAGGGAAAGTTGGCCACAGCAAGCATTGGTGGGTACAGCCAGGCCCAGATTACCCATAAGGCCAACCTAGGCCATAGCCTAGGGGCACAACCCGAGGGGGGCGCAATTCACAGACCAAAAAAAAGTTTTTTTTTTTAAAAAACCCTCTGTGACCAACCCTTGGGAATGGCAGGAGTTGAAGCAAAAAGGCCCCGGAGGGAGGGAGGTCCGAGCCTGGTCTCAAGGCAGGACACGCAGGGTGAGGAGCAGCAGCAGCGGCTTCCCTCCCTCCCTCCTCCCCGCTACTGAGCCAGGGGCGGGGCCTCCCAGGATGACATCACTCCCTCCTCCTCTGCCAGGCCCGCCTCCCTTGTTTGCTCAGTCGTCTCCCAGGGTGACGTCACTCCTTCCCTCCCTCCCTCCCTCCCTGAGAGGCGGGGAGTGGGCGGGGCCAGGAGTGAGTTCTCTGAGCTCGCCTCCTGGCCCTGCCTCCCGCCTTGTGACACCCATCGATCAAAGCTGAAGAGCGGCAGCCGGCCAATCGAGGAGCCTCCCTCCCTCCCGGGCGGGCGTTGCTCCGCGAACTCGGCCAATAGGAAGGCGAGGGCCTGCTTGGAGGCAGAAGTCCACGGAGGGGGGTTCTCCCTGAGCCAGGGATTGCAACTGAGGAGGAGGAGGAGCAGCGGCCCTGAAGAAGACGGGGAGTGGGTGTCTCTCTCTCTCCAGGGAGCCCCCCCCCCCCCGAAGAAAGGAAGGCCCCCCAGGCCTCTCCCCATTACTCTCCCTCCCTGGGGCGCGGGAATCCTAATCAGCCCCGGCAGATGGTCACCCTGCCACGTCCCCCAAGCCCCCGGGCGAGGAAGGAAGGAAAGGGAGGCGTGGCTTGGGCCCCACCCTCCCTTCCCGGATCCCAAACAACAACTTTCAGTGCTGGTAGTAGAGGGGGCCGTAATTCCAAAGTGTGGCCTAGGGCCTGGGTACAGCTACTGTGTTTCCCCGATAGTAAGACACCCCCGATTGTAGATAGATAGATAGATAGATAGATAGATAGATAGATAGATATTTACGGTCAAGGACCAACGTCACATTGTACAGAAAATAAAACAATATAAATGTTAAAACTCCGTTCAACTCTACAGTTTAACACCAACAGTATCAAGCCTATTGTGTTTCTGCGTTCAATTTAATATGCTGGTTCCTCGTAGCTAGAACGGCCATGAGATATTTGGCCACCAGGTTGGTTGTCTCCTTGTGTTTGTCGTCGAGCAGCCAGTATAGGTAGAATTCCTCAGATCTGCCAGGTAAGCGGGACAGTATTGGCGAGATTAAGGAGAGGCGGGCATCCACATACAGAGGGCAGTGAAAGAACACATGCTCTATAGATTCAACCACCCCTGCGTCGCAGGGGCATATACGTTCATGATAGGGTGTTTTTGTGTACCTGCCCAGTAGCACAGCTGTTGGCAGAGCATTAACTCGGGCCAGAGTGAACACTTTCCTGTGTTTCGGGTTTGTTAGATTTGTTAAATAATTTTGTGTAGCAAAGGGTACATTAGTACTGCATTTAAATAGTGGCTGGTATCTGGCACAGGCTAGGTGTTTTTGGTAATCTATATCCATTGTTCTGCGCCTTACTGCTACTCTGGCATTCGTATATCCCAGGAGGTCTAGTTCTTCTTCCTGTAACCCTGATAGTTTGAGGTTTCTGAGAATCGTGTTTTTCCATGTGGACCTAAAAGAGTCTGTCAGGGTTAAAGGGGCCAGTCCTTTGGGTAAGTGTTTTAACTTTAGCCAGAAGTTTAGTGTAAGAGTCTGGACTCGTGCCTCCATGGAAGGTAAGCCCGCTTCTAGGCGTAGGGTGTTATTCGGGACGCAGCATGGAGTTGCTAGGATACTTCTCAGGAATTTGGTTTTGGACTTTTTCGAAAGTGTCCAATTTTTGAAGGCACATACCTGTGCGCCGTACAGAAGTTGGGCAATTATTTTCGCTGCAAACACTTTTGTGACAGCTGGGATATATTGGCCTCCCTTGGTGAAATAAAAATTCTTAATGGCTCTGCAAGCTCTTTGCACGTTGTCTGTTGCAGATTTTATCTGTTCGTTCCACCGACCGAGGAATGGAATGTGATCCCCAAGTATTTGTATTTGTCTACTTGTTCGATGGGTAATCCATTGATAGTCCATTTTGGTCTGATTTTTCGCCTGGTAAAAATCATTATTTTGGTTTTACTGTAGTTTATAGTTAGGGAGTCTTTATCACAGTATCTTTGGAGTTCTAGTAATAGCCTTTTAGACCAATTTGTGAGTACAATACTATAGCCGCGTCATCTGCGTATAGCAGCATGGAGATTGGTCTGTAGGCTAGACGCGGGGGGGGGGGGGTGGAAATGATCCCCCTTCAGGGCTTTTACCATAGAATTTATATATAGATTGAATAAGGTGGGGGCCAGAATACATCCCTGCCTAACGCCTCTGTTGGTAGGAACTATTCCAGAGTAGTGGCCAGTCTGGGAACATCTTACTCTGAGTGAGGTGTTGTGGTATAGCCCTTGTATTAAGATTAAGAGTCTTCTGTCTATTGATGAGCACTCTAGTTTCTTCCATAGTTTGTCTCTCGGGATCAGATCAAACGCAGATTTGAAATCAATGAAAGCTGTGTATAATGCTCCTCTGTCCGGGGCAGAGTATTTTTCTGCTAGATGCTGTAGGATTAGACATTGATCCAGGGTAGAACGTCCTTCTCTGAACCCAGCTTGTTCATCCTCGAGAATGTTCTCTTGGTCTATCCAGTCCATCAGCTTTAGATGTAAGTGAGAAGCATAAAGTTTGCTAACAATGCTTAGCAAACTGATTGGTCTGTAGTTTGCTGGGTTGGAACGTTCTCCTTTTTTGTATATCGGGATAATTGTGGCTATTCCCCATTCTGTAGGGAATGTGGCTGTCTGGTCTATCCTGGTAAACAGACGTGCCAAGACTGGTATCCACCAGTCCTTGTTTGTCTTTAGAAGTTCTGCCGTTATATTGTCACAGCCAGGGGCCTTACCAGGCTTTAACCTATTAATTAAATTCTTGATCTCTGATTCATTTACCGGGGCCAACTGGATGTTGAATCTATGTCCGGATTGCCCTTCCTCGTAGTAACCGTGCTGGACATATATACATTTTTAAAGTGTTCTTCCCATGAGTGTGCTGTAATGTGGCAGCCTACGCTGAGGGCACCATGTCTGATATCTCCTGCAACGATTTTCCAGAACAGAGCTGAATTATTGGACTTTGCAGCTGCAATTAATTTATCCCAGTCACTCTTCTGGGCTTGTGACTTCTTTTGTTTAATTACTGCTTTATATCTTGCTTTTATGGTAAACCAATCCTGAGGTATCTGACATAAGTTCTTGCTTCTGTATGTTTTATATATCTTCATCATGTCTTTTTTAAGGGCTTTGCATTCACTGTCAAACCAAGGTTTATGTGTGTGTACTTTCCTATTCATATTATTGCAGTGCTTGGCAGTCAATAACTGTTGTAATTGTGCAATCACATTTTGGTAGAGTGGCATCACGTCATCTGGTTGGGTAGTTTGAAGTATTTGTGAGTGTATTTGAAGAAGAGCATCAGATTGCAGGGCGTTCTTAACTGCCATATCTAAATTGTGTGTCCATTTTGCTCTGATAGTCCTTGGTCCCTCTTGTGTTTCGCATGAGGGAGTTTGTTCCAAATAAGTATTTCTGTCACAGGTCTTTAGGTTGAGTGCTAAAGGTAGATGGTCACTGGTCAGCTGTTTGTCAACCCTAAAGTTTTCGATTAGATCCAGTCCTCTATAGGAAACTAATATATAGTCAATTGTTGAGGCTCGTGAGCCTGACATATAGGTAAATTCCCTGGCTTGTCACCAGTCACAGAGCCGTTCAAGATTACAAGATCTAAATTATTGAACATATGTAGTAAGCATAGCCCCGCGTAGTTGTGACCTGCGTCCTTAGATTCTCTCTCTGGTATTGGATGGGCGGTATCAGATTTTAAATGGTTTTGGTGGAAAAAGTCGAAGAGGTCAGAGTCATTGTGACCCAGCCTGGCATTGAAATCGCCCACTACTATCACAAGTGCATCGGGATATGTGGTTGCCCATTTATCAATATATTCCTCAAGCTTTTGCCAATCTTGTTTGACTAAACTTTTAATTTTCCTAGGTGGGAGATAAACATTAAATAGTAAGTATTTGGTAGAGTTAAATGTGATAAGAGTAGCAAGGGCTAACTGCAGCAAGGGTTCTAGCTTAGTAACTTTGGTCTTCAGTTTTGTGGATACAAACAGGTTGATTCCTCCACATGCCCTGCCTCTTTTGGTTTTAGTTTTGGCATTAAGTGAGTGCGATTCGTAGTTATGCAACTCTATGTTATCAAGTGCCCAGGTCTCTTGCACCAAAATGAGGTCAAATTTTTGAATGTATCCTAGAAATTCAGGTTCAGCCTGCTTACTCCGCCAACCCGCAATATTCCAGGAAAGGATGGATAAGTGATCTTGTTGTTGGGGAGGTATGCCTATGGGCCAATTATATCATCCTGTCCTGTTGGTTTCAGCCAGACTTTTCTGTTTAGGACCTTCTGCAATTGTGATGTTATCCATTTCTGATGTTATTCTACTCACATTTGAGCTCCACGATTTGCTGATCTTAATTACGGGGGTAAAGGGAACACGTTCCATGGGTGGAGAGTTAGCCAACTCTTCTTTCCCAAGGTATCTCATGTCAGTCCAAGTGTCTATGTCCTTTGCATGACTTTTGTTGGTGTTGCTAACTTTTGGACTACAGTTCTCAATCTGCAGATTTTTGGAATGATTTGTTGCTGTGACTCCTCTCTTATCCAGCTCCAGTAGACTGCTGGGTTTTGATCGATCTTCAAAAAATCTAGTAAGGATCAGGTCCAATCTAGCAAAAAAGTTCTTGGTTTGATAAATGAAATGAGCTATGTCTTGATCCTTAAAGGTTACAAGGGCATGTACCTTAGTGCTATTGTAGTCCAAATATTCAATGTCTAATATGTCTGATTTCATCACTGCCCCTGGTAAAACCTCACCTATGACGTCAAGTAGATGTTCCATGTGTGTCTTATCTGTTATAGGTTTCCCTATCCTAGGATAATTTAGGAACACCAATTTATTTGGGATCAAAGTTAATTTTGGGTTCCACCCTGATATAAGGGTCTTTGCGTCCTCTCTTTCCCCGCGTGGGGTATTGCATTGTTGACTTTGTGTCAACCCGTCCTGCTACAGAGTTATTGCGTTGTTGTTGACTTTTTCGTTAGATTCACTTTCTTCAACTTCTATTTGACCTTTCTCTGGGCTTTTGGTTAAGTGCTTGGTTGCTGGGCTTTTATAGTTGTCTTTTTCGTCCTGTTGCTTCTTTTGCTTTTGGTGCCTTCTTTGTTGCTCCTTGTTGACTTGGGTTTATTCTGTCCTTCAAGCAGCTTCCAGAGTTTGAGGAGGTCTTTCTTTTTGGCCCCAGGGCCAAATTGTCTCTGTTTTTCCCACAGCATTTGATGTTTTTGCTTTTCTTTCCTTGCTTGGGAGGTTCTTTCTGTGGCTGCTTCTGCTTACCTGCAGGCATCTTCTCTGTTGGTGTTGGTGTTGAGAGCTGGCTGTCTTTTCCCTTTAGCTTGTGGTCTATTTCGATAATGGCTTCAGTAATAGCTGTTAACATTCTATTACTGCTGGCTAAAAAAGTTTTCATAAATCCCAATTCACTTGCTATATTGGAGATCTTATCCTCAAGCTGCCTGCTCGGCATTCTATAATCTGGGGTTGGATTCAGTGTGCATTCCACGCTGAGTTTGGGAGCAATGTCATACTTTTTTTTCCCGTCTGGGGGTTAATTCTGGTCCTGACTCGGTCGAGATGTCCTTCTCCAGATCTTCCGACTCCCCTGCAAGCATGGATTGTAAGCTGCTGTTACTGCTGCTGTACCTTCTATCAGGTGCTGCAGATCCACTCCACACCAGTTCGTCTGCCAGATTTGGTGAATTCATCTGTATCGGAGAAATTGTGACTACATCTCTCAGGTCTATTGTCCAATCTAATGCTGCAGGGCTTGAGCAAATCTCCTTCTCCGCCTTCTCATTCGCCTCCTCCGTTTTCTTATCATGGCTGAAAAACTGTGTGATCTTTGTTTGTGTTGGTTCTTCCCCCCCCCTTTTCCTTCCTTCTCCGGGTGTTGTCTGCAGCCTGCACTTCGAGAGGGAGTGAGAGCTGCTTGTAAATGCTCCTTGTAGACACCATCTTAAAGAGATATGATGGTCTTTTCTCTTCTGGGGGGAATACAGCAAGGAGGTCTGTGTTGTTTTGTTATTTTTGCAGCTAGTAAGTTTAGATATTAAATAATGATTCCAGTTGATGCAACCACCGGTCTTTAAGTTGGAAAACTGAGCTCTCTCTGAGCTTACTCTCTGCTTGTAACTGGGAGAAAGGAGTCTTAAAACGCTGTCTGTAGATGTGGAATTCCCTTTGGTAGTTCTTCTATAAATTTCCACAGTTCAAAGCTGATAAGCATGAAGCCTCCAGTCCTCCCACGTTTCAAACAATGATAAGCAATGAAAAGAGTCCAGCAAAGGGAGAACTTAAGCCAAATATAGTAATAATGTGGGAGCTTTCTCACCATGCGTCCGCTCCCGTCGAGCTCCTCCTCCCCTCTCCCCAAGGGGGCGCAACCCGATTGTAAGACGTATCGGGGGTGTCAGAGGGGTCGGCTAATATAAGCCGTACCCCGAAAGTAAGCCGTACCCCCGGCCGCCGCGTCACTCGGTCCCGCCTCCTCCTCCACCGCCGCCCTCCCTGCGGCCTCCTCTTTGGGGAACGGAAGAGAGGCGGCTGAGGAGAGCCTTTCTGCCGCCTCTCTTCCGTTCTCCAAAGAGGGAGCTGCAGGGAGGGCGATTGTGATTTCCCTGCAGCCCCTCTTCGGGGAATGGAAGAGAGGCGCAGAGAGGGCTCTCCTCTGCGCCTCTCTTCCGAAGAGGGGGCTGCAGGGAGGGCGATCGCGCGGTTTCCCTGCAGCCTCCTCTTCGGGGAACGGAAGAGAGGTGCAGAGGGCTCTCCTAGGCCGCCTCTCTTCCGATCCGAGAAGAGGCGGCCCCAGGGAGGGCGGCGGCGGCGGAGGAGGCGGGACCGAGTGACGCGGCGGCCGGGGGTACGGCTTACCGTCGCCCAATGTAAGCCGTACCCCGAAAGTAAGGTGTAGTGGGACTTTTCGGGGGGAAAAGAAAGTAAGACGCTGTCTTACTTTCGGGGAAACACGGTAGTATATAATAAAGACATTTCTCCACTAAATGCATGTATTTGAGAGAACCTTTGCTGACATTTAAGCTTTTGAAGTACTTTTAGCCAATTACATAAGAGCTTGAACAAAAAAATGCAATCTCTGTAAATGAGATAAGATGATCAACACATTTCCTCCGTGGCTTTAAAAAAATGGAGAAGCGAAGTGGAAGAGAGAACAAACATCTCACTCGGCTTTCAAACATTTATTAATGAATTTCCCTCTGCCCCTCTCTTGATTGATCATGCATCCATGAGAGCACCCATCATAGGTAGTAAGTGGATTATAAAGTTAAATATTAAGACATTTTATAATATACATTTCTATACAAGTTTAATACAATGTATTTAAATCTAGCATGCTATGTTTTTATGAGAGTCAAGTATTTTAGGCACATTCAATGTGCTTTTCCCTTTAAAAAATACCACATTTTTCACAATTTATACACTTAAAAAATACTGATGACTTTGAACGCCTCTTTCATGGGCGGATGGAGAGTTAGCAAGGATAGCAACACCAGTAACCAAGTTACAAGTGGCCCATGATCCTTGTGACAGCTCTGAACTTGGCAGTTAATGAGCAAAAGAGTTTTGAACAAGGAAACCATTATGCCAAAGAGAGTTTCTGGTTATTTCCTTTCATTCCCATGTTATGCAGCATTGTCAAAAATGGGAGCTTTGGGATAAGAATCATCCGGAGAAAGGTTTAAGATCTGATCCAATGAAGGCCCTTCTTCTTCTGGAGGTATCTCTGCTTCAAACATGCGCTGAAGTAAAGCATCCACAGTTCTGTATCCTAGGAACAAACATTAAATAAGTAATATTTAATATAATAATATTGTAATATCTTCTTCAGCATGATG
Organism: Anolis apletophallus; assembly: GCA_030556195.1. Lineage (NCBI taxonomy): Eukaryota > Metazoa > Chordata > Lepidosauria > Squamata > Anolidae > Anolis > Anolis apletophallus. Next base: position 32,803,101 of record JARBWK010000003.1, on the reverse strand, counting down.
CTCCAAAGGGCTACGGCAGACCTCAAAGAAGAAGACAGCATATATATACGCTATCGTACTGATGGTAGCTTGTTCAACTTAAGCCATCTGAGGGCTCGCACTAAGACTCTAAACTTTCTAGTCCGTGAGCTGCTATTTGCTGACGATGCTGCCTTTGTCGCCCATTCAGAAGCAGCCCTACAGCGCCTAACCTCCTGCTTTGCAACAGCTGCAGAGCTGTTTCGGCTGGAAGTCCTCTACCAGCCCGCACCACAGGAAGAACACCACCATCCCTATGTCAGCATAGGCAAATCTGTGCTTAAGTCCGGTCAGCAGTTCACCTACCTGGGAAGCATCATCTCTTCAGACGCCAATATTGATAAAGAGATAGATCACAGATTAGCAAAAGGCATATAGTGCATTTGGAAGGCTTCACAAAAGAGTCTGGAGCAACAAGCACCTGAGGCAAAGCACCAAAATCAGTGTGTACAGAGCTATCATACTGTCTGTTCTCCTCTATGGGTCTGAAACATGGGTCACTTATCGCCAACACCTACGACTCTTGGAACGCTTTCATCAGCGCTGTCTTCGCTCAATCCTAAATGTACACTGGACTGACAATGTGACAAATGTTGCACAACCTCTATCTATCTATCTATCTATCTATCTATCTAAGTCAGTTTTTGCGGCCGAGCGGTGGGAGGAATATATGCCAGCGTTTCGATTGGTTGCCACTCTGGGATTTGCATAAATGGCTATGACTGGCCAGCCTCCCAACATTCCAACTCTCCTAGGCAGCACAGAGAGGAGAGGTAAGGGCCTGAGGCTGGAGTTGAAGTTATCCAGTTGACAGTTTTTTCCGTTAAAAATGGAATGCTCAGTACCTTCACCCAATACACTTCCTAAAAAACACAGGAACCCCTATAAATCACAGATTAGGCCCAAAATTGACAGTAAGGTTTCATTAACTTGATTTTCCTGACTAGGCCTCACCTAATGGGATACTGTTTAAGGCATGAATTGACAGTAAGGCTTCATGAACTTGATTTTCCCAACTAGGCCCACATTCCAGCCTACTGCAGTTTAGAGGCTCACACCAATGACGAATCAGGACCAAACTTGGCACACAGAGGCCCAATGGCCCACTTTACAAACCTGCTGCAGTTTACGGCAGGATGGATCACAAATGATGGCATTTGCAGTACCTTCACCCAATTTATTCCCCACAGAACATTGTAGCCCCTACAAATCAGAGACCAGGCCCAAACTTGGCACACAGAGTACCCATGCACCACTCTACATCCTGGTGCAGTTTTGAGTGGGATGGACCATGGATGATGGGAGTTGAAGTACCTTCACTCACTTCCAGAGATCGCTGCAACCCTCGTCCAGCGAATAATCAAGACCAAATGTGACACACACAGCCAACCATGACCCACTCTACATCCTGGTGCTGTTTGGAGGGGGATGGACCATGGCCAATGGGACTCACAGTACCTTCACTAAGTTCTTGAGACCACTGCAAGCCACAGAAACATCTAATAGGAACCAACCTTGACACACAATGCCTTCCTCAAATAACCCGGGCAGGGCCGGGTCCCCAAGCTAGTCCTAAATATACACTGGCCCGACTATGTGACTAATGTTGCTTTCCTTGAGCAAGCAGGGATCACCAGCATTGAGGCCATGCTATTGAGAACACAGCTGTGCTGGGCAGGGCACGTCTCTAGGATGGAGGACCACCGCCTCCCAAAGATACTACTACTCTATGGTGAACTCGCCATGGGTCAGAATGAAGGGGGGTGAACTAGATGTCCTTGAGAAGTCCCTTCTGACTCTAGGATTCTATGAAAGGAGTCTTAGTTGACCACAAACGGAACATGAGTAAACAGTGTGATGCTATAGCTGAAAAGTCCAATGGCGTTATAGGCTGCGTCAATAGGAGAAGCCTGACAGAAGGCAAAAGGGAACTGATATGACACTTTACCTAGGCTGGTTTTTTAATTTCTTTTAATGATAATGCAACTGTTTATTTTAACTTACTGTACAATGTTTAGTATTGTCTTTTGTTTAGAATTTTTGTGATGTTCTGTTTATATAGGCATTGAATGTTTGCCTGTTACTATGTTGTAAGCCAGCCAGAGTCCCCATGGGGAGATAGGGCGGGATACAAATGAAGTTTTTATTATTATAATTATTATTATAATAAAATTATTGTTGATACCATATTGTGTTTTTTTTTGCTGACCCTCCTTTTCCACTTACAAAACTAGTTTACTATTTTTCTTTGAAATATGGTAAATATTCAAAAACATTTCCTCTACTGATGCGTCAATGAACGTAATTTATTGATATCTATTTTTGTTTTTGAAATTGACCAGGAGTGTCTGCATTTCTCACCCTCGGCTTATACTCGAGTCCAGTGTTTCCCAACCAGTGTGCCGTGGCGCACTAGTGTGCCGTGAGCAAACATCAGGTGTGCTGTGAGAAAGTGGAACCTCCAATACCCTTTCTTTCCCCTCCTGCTGAACCCTTTTTCTTCTCCACTCGGGCTCCCTTCTTCACAGCCTCGCTCTGCTCGCTTTGCCTTGCTTTGCTCACGCTACTGCACAGACTTGCCCCACGTCTTCCTCCCTCCCCCCTCCCCTCCTGAACATGCTCACGCTGTCCCCTCGGATCAAAGTGGCAGCAGAAGCGGCAAGAAAAAGTAAGTGTTCGGCAGGAGAGGGAAGAAAGCGCATGAAGGAGAATGGGGAGGAAGAGGTCTCTGTCAAAAGCTAGCATGGGCAAACTTGGACGTTCCAGGTGTTTTGGACTCCAACTCCCACCATTCCTAGCAGCCTCAGGCCCTTTTCCTTTCCCCCCCTCAGCCACTTAAGCAGGAAAGGACCTCAGGCTGTTAGGAATGGTGGGAGTTGCAGTCCAAAACACCTGGAAGGTCCAAGTTTGCCCATGCCTGCTTTCGCCAGAGAGTTGAAGTCCAAAGCACCCAGCGGGCCGAAGTTTTCCCATGCCTGTTTTAGGGACCTTAAAGTGGTGAGCCTCCTTCCAACATTGTGATTCTGGATAGAAAACAAACAACAACATAACATTGTTTGAGTCCACAGTGCTCTCTGGGTGTAGGTGAACTACAACTTCCAAACTCAAGGTCAATACCCAAGCAAACCCTTTCAGTACTTTCTGTTGGTAATGAGAGTTCAATGTGCCAAGTTTGGTTCAATTCCATTGTTGCAATAGTTCAGGATGTTCTTTGATTGTAAGTGAACTATAAATCCCAGCAACTACAACTCCCAAATGTCAAGGTCTATTTTCCCCAAACTTCATCTGTGTTCACATTTGGGCATATTGAGTATCCATGCCAAGTTTGGTCTTGATCCAACATTGTTTAAGTCCACCGTGCTCTCTGGATATAGGTGAACTGCCACTCCAAAACTCAAGGCCAATGCCCACCAAACTCTTATAGTATTTTCTCTTGGTTATGGGATTTCTGTGTGGGAAGTTTGATTCCATTCCATCATTGGTGGAGTTCAGAATGCTCTTTGATTGGGGATGAACTATAACTTCCAGGAACTACAACTCCCAAATGACATTTTGTGTCATTTTGGTTGGTGATGTGCCCCAGGATTTTGTAAACGTAAAAAATGTGCTGCGGCTCAAAAAAGGTTGAAAAACACTGCTCTAGTCAACAAGATTTCCCTGTTTTTTGTAGTAAAATTAGGTGCCTCGGGTTATATTCGGTTCGGCTTATACTCGAGTATATGCGGTAATTTGCCCTTGACTTAAGAACATTGCAGATACAGTATCCCAGTGCCTCAGAAATCCTTTTAGTTTGATTGCTTCCCAGCAGACAATATATGGCCATTGGATGTGGCATCATCGGGCATAGCTATGGAAACAGAGATCCATCATTGCAGTTAGATCTCATGGGGCGGGATTTAGCCTGTTGTGTTTTTAGAAGATTCTTAGACAATATACTTACTTTTGGAAGCAATTTTAAACATCAGTCCTTTAAGTTTTTTCTTAGTTGCTGTTCCTTCTTCACCTCCGAGATCATTTTCACTGGTTTCCATGTTGTCTAAAAGTTTACCGTCCAGCAGTTCATCCCTTTAAAAAACAAAACAGCCATTCCAGCCTTCTCAGTGCGTTTCTGTAAAAGTTAAGCAGATACTTCCTTTCCAAATTTGCTTTGAGCACTCTCAAATCCCCCTTTGGGGACTCCTCAGCATCTCCAAAGTGTTATAAAGTCTCTATGTGTAATACTTCACCCGAACTTAGAAACCTGTATGAGGCAAACAGGCTCGCTCTTAAAAACGTAATAAAACTAGCTGTACCCGTGCACGCGTTGCTGTGCCATGTCTCTCTCTCTGTATCTCTGTCTCTCTCTATTTCTCTATCTCTCTCACTCTGTCTCTCTCACTCTGTACCTCGCTCTCTATTTCTCTCTATCTCTCTCTGTATCTCTCTCTCTTTCTCTCTGTATCTCTGTCTCTCTATTTCTCTCTCACTATCTCTCTCTTTCTCTCTCTCTTTCTCTCTCTCTCTGTCTCTCTCTCTCTCTCTCTCTCACTCTCTCTGTATCTCTCTCTATCTCTCTCACTCTCTCTATTTCTCTCTCTCTATCTCTCTCTGTCTCTATTTCTCTCTCTCTCACTCTGTCTCTCTCACTCTGTACCTCTCTCTATTTCTCTCTATCTCTCTCAGTATCTCTCTCTATTTCTCTCTCTCTATCTCTGTCTCTCTCTCTCTCTTTCTCTCTCTGTCTCTCTCTATTTCTCTATCTCTCTCACTCTGTCTCTCTCACTCTGTATCTCTCTCTCTCTATTTCTCTCTCTCTCTTTCTCTCTCTCTCTCTCTCTCTCTCTGTATCTCTCTCTCTATTTCTCTCTCTCTCTCACTCTGTCTTTCTCTATTTCTCTCTCTCTCTTTCTCTCTCTCTCTCTCACTCTCTCTCTGTATCTCTCTCTCTATTTCTCTCTCTCACTCTCTCTTTCTCTATTTCTCTCTCTTTCTCTCTCTCTCTCTCTATCTCTCTCTTTCTCTCTCTCTATCTCTCACTCTCTCTGTATCTCTCTCTCTCTATTTCTCTCTCTCTCTCACTCTGTCTTTCTCTATTTCTCTCTTTCTCTCTCTGTCTCTCTCTTTATTTCTCTCTATCCCTCACTCTGTCTCTCTCACTCTGTCTCTCTCTCTCTATTTCTCTCTCTCTCTCTTTCTCTCTCTCTGTCTCACTCTGTCTCTCTCTCTATCTCTCTCAGTATCTCTCTCTATTTCTCTCTCTCTATCTCTGTATCTCTCTCTCTCTGTATCTCTGTCTCTCTCTATCTCTCTCACTCTCTCTCTGTATCTCTCTCTCTCTCTCTCTCTATCTCTCTCTCTCTCTCTCTCTCTCTCTTTCTTTCTCTCTCTCTCTCTTTCTCTATCTCTCTCACTCTGTCTCTCTCTCTTCCTCCCTCCCCGGCGCCCCCCCTCACTCTACCTCTCGGTCTCCGTCTGGCCAGCCCGCCTCCTCCCCAGTCACCGAGGGAAGAGGCGGCGCGGCATCCTCTCCCCCAGGGCGTCCGGCGAGAAAGGCCCTGGCGCTGCCTCCTCGGCCCCTCCTCCTCCTGCGGACTCCCCTCCTTCCTTCTCTAGGGCCCAAGGCCCTCGGCTGCCTGGAATGCGCCTGGAAAAGTAAGGATCTGGCTGGCTATTTACTTTTCCAGGCGCTCCCAGGGCAGCCGAGGGCCTTTTGGGGCCCTAGAGAAGGAAGGGAGGGGGAGTCCGCAGGAGGAGGAGGGGCCGAGAAGGTAAGCTGAGGAGGGGGGGTGCGGGAGGAGGTGGGAGGGGCTGGGGGGGGGGAGGCGTGTCCCCTCCTCCTGCCACGCCCCCCCCGCCGCTCTTTCTAACCGGGCGGCGAGGGGGGGGCGGGAGGAGGTGGGAGGGGCTGGGGAGGAGGGGAGTCCCCGCCTCCTGCCACGCCCCCGCCGCTATTCCTGACCAGGAGGCGGCAGGGGGGGGGGCGGGAGGAGGTGGGAGGGGCTGGGGAGGGGAGGCGGGTTCCCTCCTCCTTCCAGCCCCCGTCTGGAAGGTAAGTGAACTACACCTCCCAGAAGGCTCAGCGCGCCGCTGGGAACGGGCCGGGCGCGGAGCCTTCTGGGGGTTGTAGTTCACTTACCTTCCAGGAGCCGCATGGAGCCGGGTCGGGCGGACGCCTTTCCCTCTGCGTCTTCGGCCTCTCTCGCCGGCTGCCTTCCTGTTTGGGCCCGGGCCTGGCGCGCCGTCTCCTTGGCCTTCTGCCACTCTCCTCGGCCGTTGGCGCGGGCCGGGCCAGGGACCGGGGAAGAGGCGTCGGAGAAGGTCGAGGAGGCGATGGCGTGGGCCGGGTCCCAGAGAGGCTGGCAGGTGCTGCGAAAGGCCAAGGATGCGGCGGAGACGGCGGGGCGTGGATGCGGCGGGTACGGAGTCGGGGGCGCGGGTGGGGTGGGCGGGAGGAGGAGGAGGGCGGGGTGAAGGGCAGTCGGGGTGGGAGGGTGTGTTGGAGGAGGAGGAGGGGCGGGGAGAGGAGGGAAAAGAGGTGCCCGGGAAAAGCTTCCCTCCTGCCTCCTCAGGGATCGGGAGAGAACCGGGCAAAGCGGGCTTTGCCGCCAGGGCCTTCCTCGGTCCGGTCCCGATCCTGGCGGAGGTGGAGGGAAGCTGCCGGGACGGCAGCGGGGTGCAGAAGGAGGTGGGAGGTGCTGGGGGAGGGAGGCGGGTTCCCTCCTCCTTCCAGCCCCCCCCCCCCGCTCTTCCTTACCGGGCGGTGGCAGGGGGCGTGGAAGGAGGTGGGAGGGGCTGGGGAGGGTGTCCCCTCCTCCTTCCAGGCCCCCGCCGCTCTTCCTGATCAAAGGAGGAGGTGGAGGAGGCGCTCTGGCTTCCATGTGCGAACGTTCTAAACGTTCGCTGGCAGCAAAGTGGCCGGGTGGGAGTTCCGTTGGCAATTTTTTGGGATCGTTTTTGGGGTGTTGGGAGGTATGTAGGTCCGGTTTTTGCCGTTGTCTGTAGCGAGTGTAATGGTCCAGTCGGTTGTCAAGTTTGGTGGTTGTGGGAGCCATAGTTTCTTTGTCTATATACGACATTAAACGGACTGAGCAAATTTATATATATAGATTATTTCTGGATGCTACAAATTGTCCCATTTTCAGAAGTTTGAAAAATGTGGCGCAGCTGGCGAAGTGTCAGCTGCATAAGATGTCTCTGACCAGTAGGTCATGAGTTCGAGGCCTGCCCGGGTTGAGGTGGGTGCTCGACCTTAAGTGTAGCCTGCTGTCGACCTTTGCAGCCCGAAACACAGTTGCATTTGTCAAATAGGAGATAAAGGTACCACATTAAAGTGGGGAGGCAAATTTTGACTGATTTACGAGACCATTAAAGAATTCCAGGAATCGCTGAGGAATGCGGAAGAAAACAACCAAAAGGGATGCTGGAAAATTCTGAGAGATGAGGAGTGTGTCAGCTCCCCCTGGTGGCCAGAAGTTTGCCTCTGTTCGTCTATATGTCGTATGTTCGTCTATATATGTCATATGTTGAACTGCAGGGATTGTCTGCAAGTATGTGTACTGTAATCCGCTCTGAGTCCCCTTCGGAGTGAGAAGAGCGGAATATAAATAAAGTAAATAAATAAAAAAATATTTGGACTACGGTTCCCAGTACCTCCCAATCAGCATGGCTTGGAGATACTGAGAACTGTAATATCAAAACAAGTTAAACATGAGCCAACAATGTCACCATGCTCATTATATCCCACATTAATGGGGTTATTGGGCTAAAAAGCCAAAGTCTCAGGATTTTGGCCTGCATAAATAGGAGTATAGAGTCAAGTACCAGGGAAGTCATGCTACCCCTTTATTCTGCCTTGGTCAGATCACACCTTGAATGCTGTGTCCTATTCTGGGCACTGCAATTTAAGAGAGATGTTGACAAGCTGGAATGTGTCCAGAGGAGGGTGACTAAAATGCTCAAGGGTCTGGAGAACAAGCCCTATGAGGAGCGGCTTAAAGAGCTGGGCATGTTTAGCCTGCAGAAGAGAAGGCTGAGAGAGGCTGAGAGGAGACATGATGAGGGCCATGTATAAAGATATGAGGGGAAGTCATAGGGAGAAGGAAGCAAACTTATTTACTGCTGCCCTGGAGACTAGGATGCGGAACAATGGCTTCAAACTACAGGAAAAGAGATTCCATCTGAACATTAGGAAGAACTTCCTGACTGTGAGAGCTGTTCTGCAGTGGAACTCTCTGCCTTGGAGTGTGGTGGAGACTCCTTCTTTGGAGGCTTTTAAACAGAGGTTGGATGGCCATCTGTCGGGGGTGCTTTGAATGCGATTTTCCTGCTTCTTGGCAGCGGGTTGGACTGGATGGCCCATGAGGTCTCTTCCAACTCTATGATTTTATGAAAAAAATACTTGTTTGCATACGTGGGTCAAACACAGGACATGCTTCTGGTGTACCGCAGAACAGGAACTTTTAAACATATGGGACCTATTATCATGGTCCTGCTTAGTTTCACAGAGCACATCTGGAATTTTGCTGCTTTAAGCTCACAAACTTTGAACAGATGTCTACATGTCTTGAGTGCTGATTGGATGGTTACAATTTCAAACCATTTAAAAAGCAACCATCAGTACCAGGTAAAGAGGGGTCTAAAGCTAGCTGTCTATCTCCAAAATGTCTGCCACGATTGGTTATAGCCAGAAAGGACTGTACTATTTACCACTGAGTTTGTGTAGATCAAATCTTCTTCCAGTAAGTAAGATCTTTTTTACCCACTCAACACAACACACTTGGTTAAAGAATTAATAGCAAGCTAGACATATGAGATGGGCATTTTACAGCAGTCAATCAACTAAGGGCTGTATACCAAAGAACTAAAGATATATTGTTTTAAGGCCAACTGCCTGATAAGTCAATATTATGCAAACAAATGTCAGATTCTAATAAATTCATGTATTTCAATTAATCAAAATATTTGGACGGGCTCACAAGTGAGATATGCATTTCATAGGGTAGTTATAGCGGGATATGTTCGATTTGCCTGCTTATAGACACATCTCCCATATACGGAATTTAACCAATGGTAGAATATTTAAACTAAGGGACGAAATCATACGTAAATCTACTGGGGTGATATACTGCATTCAGTGTAGTTGTGGGTGTGGCCGCCATTACGTCGGTATGACCTCTAGGCCCTTGAAAACCCGCATCACAGAACATTTATCGCGGATTAATTGTGGTGCGCAAGACTCAGCATTTTACATCCATTGCGCACAAGCTAAAATCGCACCCCAATCCCTTAAAGTAATTGGACTTGAGTTAAATTCCCTGCACACTCAGATCACCATAAAATAATCTTACATATCTCACTTTTGAGCCCGTCGAAATACTTTGATTAATTGAAATACATGAATTTATTAGAATTTGACATTTGTTTGCATAATATTGACTTATCAGGCAGTTGGCCTTAAAACAATATATCTTTAGTTCTTTGGTATACAGCCTTTAGTTGATTGACTGTTTACCCAGTGAGCATTATCCACGTGTTTCATTTTACAGCAGTGTCATCTCAAGAACATTTTTGACCACATATTTTCTGTCTCTCGGTGTTGAGTACTTGTGAAATACTCATTATTTGAAACTCATAAACATTCCTGTACATATGGGTAATTTCAATACACTGGCCACACATACTATAATATTTTCTTATGCCAGTTTAAAGGCACTCGGAGGAAGATATTTAATCCGTTTGGACAACAGCTAAAGGAATAATGCAGGGTTTACCGTCTGGGCCCCAGAGAGAGCGGTATATTAAGTCGAACTTAATAAATAATAATAAATAACATTAAAGTGCAATGGCAGGAAAGGTGGAGGATAAAGACACAAGGAATGACCACTACTCTATGGATTTGAATGCTGTTTTGTTCTTGGAAAATTATATTTAGACATGTTCTACATAAATCCATAGTCAAAGAAAACCCACCACATCGATGTTTTAGTTTCACTAGCAAGCATTACATTGGTTGAGCTTGAATGCAATGTTACATGTGAAATTCCTGCACCAAATTAATTCTGGGTGAACAAGGCACAGCAATGTGTGTTGTGGTGCAATGCACTTGCATTTCTTTCACAGTGAAAATGAAGGTTATTTACCATTTAGAGCAGGGGTGGGCAATTATTTTTTCCAAAGGGCCACACGAGAGCCAAAAAATATTATGGAGGGCTGCACCTAAAGGCTGAATTACATTCTAATCTACATTATTTATTTATTTACTATATTTACTATATATTACACATTAATATATAGTAAATATTAACATATTAATATATCAAGAAATATTCATATATTAGTATTAATATAATTATTATATTGTAGTATATATACACATTATAATATATTGAAATTATAATATAATATAACATATTATTTATTATATTATTATAATAAAATCATTATAAAATAATAATAAAACCACTAAAATAAAATGAAATTCAAGAAGACAAGGTGCGAACCAAGATAGAGGCTTGTGGGGGTGGGGAAGGGAGAGTCGAGTATATGTACATGTTTATGTTTTGTATTTGATGTCTGTTTGTCTTGCGAATAAAAACTAAAATAAAAAGAGAGGAAGGATCCCAAGATGGAATGGCCCAATGGACAAAGCCCAGAGGTTGACAAAGCGGACCCAGCCGCCGCCGCAGCAGAGCAGAGCAGCATACGATTGGAGGCTGCAGGCCTCTGTCCGCTCTCGCCCCCAGCCATTCCCCAGCTGATTGCCCTGCCATGGAGTGCCTGTCATCCCGGCTTTGGAGTGCCTGCCATCCTGGGAGGCAATCCGGGCCTGCAGCGGGAGCAGTCAGTGACCTGAGGCGGCTGATTGCCCTGGCGACCCGGAAGACGATCAAGTCTTCCGGGTCGCCAGGGCGATCAGCCGCTGCAGGTCGGCGACTGCTCACAGCCTGCGATGGGATGGCGGCAGCGGCACCCCTTCTTCTTGGCCCCGCCCCCAACGCCCTTCTCCCCGGGCTGGTCAGAATTGGCCCGCGGGCCGCATTCAGCCCATGGGCCGTAGGATGCCCAGGTCTGATTTAGAGTTAGTCTGGGGAAGTGCTGCCATGTACCTTAACTATATGAAACTGCTAGAGGGCTTTTTTCTTATTTGTTTTAATTTGAAAAAAGGGTCATGCATTGCTCTGAGGAGTGCAAGAATGACGTTTTTACTGGCTGCAAAATATTTCAGGAGCTACAGCCAACAATCCCTGGATGCCCTGCTCTATTTACTTTGCTTTTGAATGACGTGCCCAGCAGCACAGAGCATCCTGCATGGCTCTTAACAGGGTTGCACCCATGGTTTCAAGGGGAGAAAGGCAGAAAGCCTTCCATCTAGCTCATCCAAGTAAAGGAAATTGCAATTCCACCCACTCCAAGCCATCCTGTAAATGATCACTAATGGGATAGGCGAGAAAACAACACTGCAATGTATTACTTTTCAATAGCCTTCTGAATGGTCATGTCAATGAGTTGTGTTTTGAGGCTCACAACAAACAATTTTAGACATAGTTTAGAAGCACACATAGTTCATTTCCATTTACAAAATACCACACTGATTCAAGTCTAATGCGCCACTGAATCTAATGGGTGGGTGAAGGTGGTGGTTAATGTCTCCCTTCAGGAAGGCAGCATTCCAGCCAGCTTAAAACAAGCTGTTATAAAACCGCTGTTGAAAAAACCATCACTGGACCCCACTCAATTCGTCAAACTTTCGGCCAGTTTCCAACCTGCCCTATTTGAGCAAAGTCTTGGAACGTATGGTTGCCTCGCAACTCCAGGAATTCTTGGTAGACACTGATTATCTAGATCCAGCGCAGTCTGGCTTCAGGCAGGGACATGGTACTGAGACAGCCTTGGTCGCCTTAGTGGATGATCTATAGCGGGAGCTGGACAGGGGGAGTGTATCCCTGTTGGTCCTGCTGGACCCCTCAGCGGCCTTAGATACCGTCGACCACGGTATCCTTCTGAATTGCCTCGCAGGAATGGGCCTTGGAGGTACTGCTTTGCAGTGGCTCCAGTCCTTCCTCGAGAGTTGCACCCAGAAGGTGTTGCTAGAGGACTCCTGCTCAACCCCACAGCTATTGTACTGTGGGGTCCCGCAGGGCTCAATACTGCCCCCTATGTTATTTAACATATACATGAAGCCTTTGGGGGAGATCATCCAGAGTTTCGGGGTGTGGTGTCATCTGTATGCAGATGATGTCCAACTATGTCCCTCCTTCCCACCTAGTACTAAGGAGGCTGTGCAAGTCCTGAACTGGTGCTTGGCCACTGTAACGGACTGGATGAGGGAGAACAAATTGAAACAATCCAGACAAGACAGAGGTACTCCTGGTCAGTCGCAAGGCCGAACAGGGCATAGGGTTACAGCCTGTGCTTGATGGGGTTACACTCCCCCTGAAGGCACAGGTTCGCAGTTTGGGAGTGATCCTGGATTCATCGCTGAGCCTGGAGCCCCAGGTCATTTATCTAATGAGCACCCCTGCTCCAGACACTCCTGAAGCATCTTCCCCTTTTGCTTTGGCATAAAACTAAGATTACCATATTACACAAATCTAATGTGCCCTCTAATTTTGGCATGGAAATTTAGCCCAAAAAAAAGGTGAGCATTAGGTTTGAGTAAATATAGTATGCCATCTCTAGGGATTTTCAAGTTCCTCCAGCACACATATATTAAAATTAGCACCCGTAGTAATTCTGTTGTCTCCTCTCCATGGGTGGTAATTACTCGGCATATACACAGTAAGCTCATTTGACTATTGACACCAGGGTATGAAAATGGATTTAAAAAAGAGAAGATCTTTTGCTCTTCGATTACTCACTCTTGGATGCCTACACCAAGCTCTTGGATCTTCTTCTCAATGGCAGTTTCAACTTCACTTTTTTCAAGGGAATATTCCACAAAGAAAGCTTCCAGAATAAATGCTATGAATATGCTAAAATGTGACAAAACACCTAAGTTAACATATGGAACACCGCATTTCACAGTCTTTGTCCTTGAAATGTCATTTACCTCTCATTGCTTAGGCGGACTAGAGTCTGCCCTCCATATCCATGGTTTCAATGGCTTGAAAGTGTGTGTGTGTATAAGTTCAGAAGGTAAACCTTGGTTTTGCCATGTTATATAAGGGATACTATTTTACTACACCACTCTATATAATGGGTGTGGTGAAGTCATTTCTTTATTACAGGTTTTGAATATGGTTAATGTTTGTACGTATATATGTATGTGTGTTGAGGGGGTAAAGGCTTGGCAAACCCTAAAGGGTTAACAGAGATATTGGCGTGCCTAACCTCCAAGGAGTTTCCGTTACCGTGGAAACAGGAGGCGGAGCCTGCAGCTGGCCTTAGAGGCTTCGAATTCAAACCTAGTCAGTGGGGAGGAACGTCGAAGGAGAGAGGGTATGTGGAGAGTTTGAGAGTCTGTTTTAGCCAGCTGTCAGCGGTTTTAAAAGGGACTCTGACTCTACTCTGTGAAAGAGTAAAAGGGAAGCTGTGTTTGAACTGCTGGGTGAGCAGTTGAGTTTAAAAGGACCAGCAGTTAAAGACTGCTGAGTTATTGGTTCTGGGAGTACAGCTATACAGTATATGGTTAAGTTGTATCTCCATAGTTAGTGTATTGTAACCTTAAGATACGTGCCTCTGAGAAGATATTGTAACCACCTAAGCTTTGAACTCTGAAACTTCCACTCTTAGAACACTGTTTGAATAAACTTTACAGTTCTTTAAGAAAGATATCTCCTCTCGTGATTCCTTCACACACAAGTCTCTAAAACCATTTCTTCCCAGAGGGTAGCCAGATATAGTGAATGGTAACAGCAAAGGTTGATAAATAGTGTCAGTGGGAGTTTGGGGTCCCTGCCCTGGCACAGTTCTCCACAGACAATTTGAAGGAAAAGATTCCTTACATATTTTGGTGGCAGCTGTAAGCTGCGTCCTTTATAAATTGGTGGCAGCGGTGGGATAGCCGACCCTGTCACAGTTTTGAGTTCGAATCTCCATTATTTACAAATTGGTGGCAGCGGTGGGATAGCCGACCCTGTCACAGTTTTGAGTTCGAATCTCCATTCTTTACAAATTGGTGGCAGTGGTGGGATAGCCGACCCTGTCACAGTTTTGAGTTCGAATCTCAATGAGACTTGAGCATCCACAGATTTTGCTATCCATGGGGAGTCCTGGAACAAAATCCCAGCAGATACCAAGGGCTCACTGTATATGCTTTCCCCTTTTATTTCTGTTTCACTGTCCATGCAACCACAGCAGGAGATTCTTGGACGGCTATTTGCCTTGCATATCATAAGCAGGCATACATGACTACAATACAATTGCTAAATTAGAATTACATTTTCCCAGGTAAAGTTTTATTACATTTACTGCAGTCACACAAATATAAACAAATGCCTCAAGGTCCCTATTTCCCCAGTCCTTCTTCACCAAGCTCCACACATGCTGTGACTCTTTTCTGCTTAAAACTAAAAAAATGATGGACAAAGTAGTGAATATGGGTTAGATGGGTGATACAGTGTTCCCTCGCGACTTCACGGTTTGCTTTACGTGGACTTGCTGTTTCGCAGGTGTTTGAAAATATTAATATAAAATATTTATGTCCAGTGGAGGCCAGGGACCCCGTAAGTGCAGCAGCCTAAGGCGTGGCAGGGAAGGCCTGCCTTCCTGGCCTCCACAGACCCCGGAAGCGTGGTGGCCTGAGGCACAGTGCGGAAAGCCTGCTCCCTGGTCTCCTGCTGCCTGCGTAGTTCCGGAGGGTCTGCGGGGGACAGGCAGGCAGGTGCCCACGGGATGGGCCGGGAGGTAGGTAAGGAAGTGCAGATAAGAAAATAATATATAAAATATATAACATAATGTATAAATATTAAAATTAATATAGTGTCCCTACTTCACGGATTTTCACTTATTGTGGGTGGTTCTGGAACGGAACCCCTGTGATAAGTGAGGGATCACTGTAAATCTCACTTGCCATATTGATGGGGTGAAAAAAGTAGGTCAGGGTTGTTTTTGTGGGTAGCTGCCAGTATATTTATATCCACATTTTACTGTGAATATTTTAATTGATTGTTTTGCAAGTAGTCTAAGACAGTGTTTCCCAACCGCTGTTCTGCGGCACACTAGTGTTCCGTGAGAGATCAGCTGGTGTTCTGTGAGAAAACCTCTCCCCTCTCCTTTCTTCCCCCTCCTGCTACTGCTGAGAGGTTTTCCTGCGGCACACCAGCTGTTCGCGGAACAGCGGTTGGGAAACACGACCCTCTCTAGGACCTAGAGAAGCAGGGGAGGCTCAGGAGGGGAGGGGCCGGGCGACACTCTCCTCCTCCACCAGAAGTGAGCCCACAGGATAGAGTCTATCCTGTGGGTTCACTTCCAGAGGAGAAGGCGGGAACCTGGGCACCTCGGGGAGCCTTTCTCCTGGTTCTCGGCTCTGCCGAACCCGGTAGAGCTGCGAACTGGGAGAACGGCTCCCCGCAGGGCCCAGGCCCTGCCTGGGAGCCGGGTTTGTCTGGCTCGTGTCTTCTGGCAAGCCTGGCGGGAGACACAAGCTGGCCAAACCCGGCTCCCAGGCAGGGCCTGTTCCTTGGGGAGCCTTTCTCCCGGTTCGCGGCTCTGCCAAGCCTGGCGAAGCCGCAAAACGGGAGAACGGCTCCCTGCAGGGCCCCACCCCTCCCTCCTCCCCGGTGTGCGGGAAACTGCTCTCGGCCTCCCTCTGGCTCCCTTCCCGCCGCTGCAGCGCATTCCTGCCTGCCTGCCTGCTTTGCCGTCCCGAGTCCAGAGTGCTCTCTGGATGTAGGTGAACTACAACTCCAAAACTCAAGGTAAATTCCTATTACCTATATGTATTACTGTGTTAGAGTGTCATTTTGTGTCATTTTGGTTGGTAATGTGCCCCCGGATTTTGGAAATGTAAAAAGTGTGCCGCGGCTCAAAAAAGGTTGGGAAACACTGGTCTAAGAGACTCTAGAAGAAAAGCGGCATATACATGCATGCAGTCAATCTATCAATCAAAATGCAAAATATTTGAATAAAAGTAAGTAAAAATTTACCCCGAGAAACTGCAGGTTATTTTAAGAGTAACACCACTCTGCTATCAAGATGACATGGAGATACAGTTTTGGAACATTAAAATGAATATAAATTATGAGTCCCAATTCTACATTTAACAAGGAGCAATAGCAGCACCAACTTACTTAATAATCATAATCACAATGACAATATGAAAGGTGATGAAGTACAGCTTTGCTGCCTGGTGAGTCACAAGGGCAAATCCACTGGCAAGGAGTACAATGTTAAGGATTTTTACCAAAGAGGTAAGCATCATCCACCACCAGCCTCGTGCACCAAGAAAATACAGTCCCATCATATATCTTGGTAAAAAGGAACAATTTATTTCAGATGTCGAGTGAGTAGATCTGGAGGCCGAAAATATTATGCTGCCTTCAAGCATAAGACAAAATGGTTTTTCCCCTAATTCCATCTACAGAAACAACTGGACTGACAGTTCAAAGCTTCTTTGAAAACTTGTTAGTAGTTAGTCTTGCTAAATAAATGTGAAGGCAACAGGTTAATATTAATATAGGGCAGACCATATAGCATACTGAACTCTGGTCTCCAGCACTTCTCTGCCACTCCTCACCCACAATGCTTAATAGCAGAGCAGCACCTATCCGGAGATGTCCTAAAAACAGCCTTTAGAACTATGGCATTAAGGAGTCTTCCCTGTACTTACATTTTGGGTTTTTCCTTTAGTTTGCTTCCTAACATTGCAGCCTTATTGTCCTCAATGAGTGAAAACCTGTTCCATATCCTCATTTATGGCAGTCATCTGCTCTATATCCTAGAAGCATCTTTCAGGAATACACTTACTTTTGGAAGAACGCAGTGCTTGCGTTGACCTTATTTATTTTTTTTATTTTTATTTATTTTTTAAAAAAATTACAATTATCAGTATCCTAGACTGGACACTTAATTAAGAAGAAATAATTAAATAGCATATCCTGGCCTGATTACCCTCCAGTCCACCTTAAGAGACAGATACTGGATTAGATGAAGAAGGTCTGTTCAACTGGAAATTGGGATGGAAGGAGGAGGATGTACAGAGTTCCCTCACTACTTCACAGTTTGCTTATTGCGGACTCGCTGTTCCACGGATTTCAAATATATTAATTTAAAATATATATCATGGTATTTTTGCTGTTTTGTGGGGTTTTGCCGCCACCGCTCTCCAAGGCGCTTTCCCTCCTCAGTCCTCCCTCCCTCTGGCCTTGAAGGGCCTTTCCTTCCTTTCCTTTCCTTACCTTCATAAATATTAAAATAAATAGAGCATACCTACATCGCGGTTTTTCACTTATTGTGAGGGGTCCTGGAACCTAACCCCAGCAATAAGTGAGAGAACACTGTATATTGTATTAAATTAGAGTACATAGGACAGGAATAATCTAGACCAGTGGCTCCCAACCTTTTTTTGACCAGGGACCACTTTGACCAGGGTCCACTCACCAACATTAGTACCAAAAGGCATATGCATCGGTTTTTGGTCAACTTTAGATTCAGTTTGGTTATTTGGGGTGCTGATTCAGAAAATTGCATTGGATAGACCACATCGGCTCTAGTTTCTGATACAGAACATATGCCATCCAGTAGTCGCCATCTTCTCTCCCACAGAAAACCGTCTTCAATAATCTTGAGACACAGATCTTATTTTAGGTCTTGTGGTCCACCAATGGACCATAGCCCACAAGTTGGGAACTATTGATCTCCAGGGGTGGGCAATTACCGGCCCTCCAGGTGTTTTGGACTTCAACTCCCAGAAATCCTAACAGCTGGTAAACTGGCTGGGATTTCTGGGAGTTGAAGTCCAAAACCCCTGGAGGGCCGGTAATTGCCCACCCCTGATCTAGAACAAGGGTGCCCACACTTTTTCAGCATGTAAGCTACTTATAATAAAACCAAATCAGCAAGATCTACCTACCTCCTCAAGGCTGGAGAGGGGAGGGGCGGGGATGGCAGTGCCAAGCCAGCCTTGTGCTAGCTATGCCACCACTGGCTTGGCACTGCCATCATCAAGCCTGGAGAAGCTGCGGGGAGAGCGGAAGCCAGGGGCGGAGCCAGGCCACACCAAGCCCCTCCCCTCCCTCTGGCTTTGGAGCCCAGCAGCATCTCCAGGCTTGACGATGGCAGTGCCAAGCCAGTGGTGGCATAGCTTGCACAAGGCTGGCTTGGCCTTGCCCTCCTCAAGGCTGAAGCAGCTGCTGGGAGTGCCGAAGCCGGGGAGGGGGAGGGGCTTGGCGCGGCCTGGCTCCACCCCCTCTGAGAAGCGCCCCATCCAGCTGCGATCAACCTCCTTCGGTCCCGCGATCGACCAGTCGATTGCGATAGACTTCCTGGGCAGCCGTGAGCTAGATGCTTCTGCAACTAGGCCTTTCAATAGAGGTCCTGCTTCTGATAGTTACAAACCTTTTTGGTGGTAGGAGGGTGTGGAAGTGTCATTCTTTTTATGTATCCCATCACCAACTCATGTTACTGGCTTTAATGTGGATTGAGGACTACTGGCTATTAATATGAACTCTTGACTATCTGGGATGAGTGAATACAGACCAGATATAGATCTGTGACTCTAGGATACAGATCCACAAATGCAATGTCGAAAACCAGCCAAGGTTTGGCTACAAAGGATATCATGCCATTGGTTGACGACTGTTAATTCCATGAGGACAATGAACGATGATGCAATGTTGTTGAAGTTATTCTTGCAATACTTGGCACGAGCAAATGTGCTATCTTTCAGAGCAGGATTTCCACAATACAGGGCATGCTGTGTGGTTGTATTTCCAGCAAAGAACTTGACTTTCCCCTGAAAGATCTCCATCCCAACGATGGAAAATATGTAATATACCACCTAATGAGAAAAAGCAGGACATCTGTAGAAAGCTGGACATACATTATGTTAAAGTACATGGGCCAGGAAATCAGCAAGACCCAATGGTACTGAGCAAACAAGGTATCTGAACATAACTTTTGATAAAGTAAGATGAAGGTAAACATTTCTTTAAAAAAAAAAGTGTTTCTTACCAGAACCAACCCACCAAAGGTCAGCATCGTAGGCATGATGTTTATTAGTGTATTCATGATGACACGAAATCTAGGAGGAAACAGTTCATACGAACACTTCAATATAAAAGTAAAAAGAGTACATATCTTATGGACAACCTGATACTTCATTTTGTGGCACTATTTATTTAGCAAGATAATTACTTTATTTCCCTATTTTGTTGTCCTCTCCCCACTTGTTTACCTAAAGGCATCCAATCAACAAGAAATACAATACGACGTTCATATCCACGATGGAGAAGTTATTGGGTGTACATATGGAAAACAGTGAGTAATAGCTCACTCTATTGAAACTTTGGCCTAAGAATACTACAGAGTCACGCTTAAGAAAAAATGTCTAAAGATGACATATTTTGTTAACTGTGGATACATTAAACTGTGGATATCGGTTCCACTGATATGTCATGGAATTCACTGGGTCATTTATGCTAAACCTGGCCTGACCCACTACAAAGTATGTTAATCTATACCAGGGGTGGGCAACCTACGGCCCGCGGGCCGGATCCGACCCTCTGGCCGATGCTGTCCGGCCCTTGGCTCCCTCAAGGCTTTGTCCTGAAGAGAGGGAGGCGAACTCCCATTGGGGTGACTACAAACGTGAAGAAGCAGGCAGGCAGGCAGGCAAGCGGAGGGGAAGGGAAGGGAGGGGGAAGAAGGGGAGGCGGCCAGGAGCAAAAGCATGCCTTTGCCCTCCTCCTCCCTTCACTTTCTCCCCTCCCTCTTGTCTTGGCGCTCTTTCCCTTCTTCTCTTTCCTGTCTTCCTGTTTCCTTCCCTCTCTCTCTCTTTCTCCCTTTCATTCCTTCCTCCTTCCACCACTTGAACGGAAGAGGGGGAATGCAGCGAGGGGGTGGGGCCAGAGCGGGAAATAGGTGCGCCCGAGGCCGGAGCACGCGCGGGGGAGGCGCTTCCATTCCCTCCTCATCTTCCTCCTCTTCTGCCTCTGGGCATATTGAGGATTCGTGCCAAGTTTGGTCCTGATCCATCATTATTTGAGTCCACAGTGCTCTCTGGATGTAGAAGAACTCAAGGTAAATGCCCAGCAAACCCTTTCAGTACTTTCTGATGGTCTCATGAGAGTTCAGTGTGCCAAGTTTGGTTCAAGATGGCTGAATGGCCATCTGTGAGGAATGCTCTGATTGTGTTTTTCCCTTATGGCAGAAGGAGGTTAGACTGGATGACCCTTGGAGGTCTCCTCCTACTCTAGGAACCTGTTGTTGTTGTTGTTGTTGTTATTGGCTGAATGGCCATATGTGAGGAGTGCCTTGATTGTGTTTTTCCCTTATGGCAGAAGAAAGTTGGACTGGATGGCCCTTGGAGGTATCCTCCTACTCTAGAAACCTGTTGTTGTTATTATTATTATTGGATGAATGGCCATCTGTTAGGAATGCTCTGATTGTGCCTTGAGGTTTGTGTTGGAGGTCTCCTTTCTAGGAACCTTATGGCAGAAGCCTTGATTGTGTTTTTCCCTTATGGCTGGATGGCCCTTGGAGGCCTCCTCCTACTCTAGGAACCTGTTATTGTTATTATTATTATTATTAGCAGAGGCTGAATGAATATTATCATCAACATTATTATTATAATGCTCTCACTGAAATAAATTTCCAAATATTTTGTTTTTATGGCTCTCTGAGTCAAAAAGGTTCCTGTCCCCTGATATAATGAATCACAAATGATACAAATGTTCACATTTTGTTAACCATTGTTTTGTAAAATTTTAGTGAATTGTCATTTTTCCTATGACCTCTCTTTTTCATTGCTCATAACATATACTCTTATCAGTCTTATTAATATATCAAAAACGCAATGTAGTGCCTTTTTTATTATTAATAAAGAAATTCAATTGATCTTATGTAGAATGTAGTTCAGCCTTTAGGTGCGGCCCTCCATAATATTTTTTGGCTCTCGTGTGGCCCCCTGGAAAAAATAATTGCCCACTCCTGATCTATACGCTTTACTGCACTGTTATTAAAAGAAAAAAATAGTTATTTTACCTTTGTATGCTATCAATAATTCTTATAAGCCTAAGAACCCGCAGGATGAACACAATATCCAGTACTTGCTGGCTGTTGTATATGGTCCCTAAAGAGGAGGAAAAACACGTGGAAGAATATTAACCATCAAGGAAAATGTGTACCCTTATCTTCATGCTTGGCTAACCATTTCTCATCTTATCAATGTGCTTTAGCTTCACTGATCAAGTCAAAACTTTATTACGGTCAAGCTTC
The DNA here is from genome assembly GCA_030556195.1 of Anolis apletophallus. Lineage (NCBI taxonomy): Eukaryota > Metazoa > Chordata > Lepidosauria > Squamata > Anolidae > Anolis > Anolis apletophallus. The sequence continues at coordinate 32,781,729 of JARBWK010000003.1, read as the reverse complement.
ACTGATAAATGGCTCTTCTTCTCTCCATTTGGGCATTTGCAATAAGTACAATAGTACGCAGGGGACATTGCAATTTATTTGAAAGTATGCTGTCATACTCTTTTGCAAAATCAGCCTATTAATGCCACCACATAGGTAAGATAATTCATGTATACAACTCTGAATTCATTTGGTGAATGATGAACATGAGGTCAGTCTTCTGTATTCATGGATTCTGTATCCATAGATTCAACCATAAATGCAAAAAATATGGGGAAAAAATCCAAATACTGACCCTGACATTGACATTTTATATAAGGGACAACATTGTGCATTAAGTATCCATGGATTTTGGTATCTATGGAAGATCCAGGAACCAAATCACAGTGGATAGCAATAATCCACTGTAAAATGTAATTAGCAAATAAATATATTACATTATTAAAATATTTTGTAGAGGTTCAATAGTTGCTCAATTTAGTTCAAGATAAGGAAAAGCAATCTAAGACAATATAAATACCAGAAAGGTCTCCCAGCTTTGGTGCAGTTTAGATGCTATGCTAAACCTTACTTTATAGGTATTCTTAATGCATTTATATTGCAGCACTGTTTATTTTATTAAACATACAATAAATGAACGCATGAGGGTGTATGTGCCTTCAAGTTGCCTGTTGGCTTACGGCAACCCCATAGATTTTTATTAGGTTTTCTTATGCAAGTAATACTCAGAGGTGGAGTTATCTGTTTCTTCTTTTGAAATATAGCCTACAGTATTTAGAATTTATTTTTTTTCGTGTCAGGAGCAAGGAGCAAGGAGCTTTTCCAGAGGAGTTAAAAGAGGCGGTGGTTAGTCCATTGCTGAAGAAGCCCGGGTTAGATCCCGCGGCTCCCTCCAATTACCGCCCAGTGTCCAATTTACCGTACCTGGGCAAGGTAATTGAGAGGGCAGCAATGGACCAGCTGCAGACATTCCTGGATGATGCAACCTGGCTTGACCCCTTCCAGTCCGGCTTCCGTTCAGGCCATGGTACAGAGACCGTCCTGGTCTCCATCACAGACCTACTCCGTTGCCACTTGGATCGAGGCGGATCGGCGCTGCTCGTGTTATTGGACCTCACGGCAGCGTTTGATACTGTCGATTACCAACTTTTGACACACCGCCTGGCGGTGGCGGGGTGAGGGGGACAGCCCTCAACTGGCTGTCCTCCTTCCTCCAAAACCGCCTGCAGCGAGTGAAGTGGGGAGGGTGGCCTCCGAGGGCCCCTTACATTGTGGGGTCCCCTCAGGGGCCATTCTCTCCCGCTGTTATTTAACATCTACATGCGACCACTCGCCCAATTGGTACGGAGTTTGGGGCTGGAATGTCACCAGTACGCTGATGACACCCAGCTCATTCTGAGGATGGACCCCGGGGTGGAATCTGTACCCGATAATTTCCATCTCTGCCTAGAAGCCGTAACTGGATGGCTGCAAGCCAGTAAGTTGAAGGTGAACCCGACGAAGACGGAGATCTTGTGGCTGGGCCACCCGGAGGGGTAGAGACCCAGTTGCCGACGTTTGATGGTGTGGCACTTCGCCCACAGCCCCTAGTTAAGAGCCTTGGGGTCCAGCTAGACACCCAACTGTCGATGGAAGCGCAGATTGCCTGCGCTTGCAAGACAGCGTTCTACCATCTGCGGCAGGCGAAACGTCTGGCTCCTTACCTCTCCGCTGCGACCTGGCCACGGTGATCCAAGCCACGGTCATCTCGAGGCTTGATTACTGTAATGCGCTGTACATTGGCCTACCCTTGTCGGCAATCCGGAAACTTAAGCTGGTGCAGAACGCAGCAGCGCCTGCTGTCGGGAGCCCCAAGATCTGCGCATGTGACCCCACTCCTGAGTGCACTGCACTGGCTTCCCATCGAATTACGGGTCTCCTTCAAGGTGTTAGTTTTAACTTTCAAGGCCTTATATGGTTTGGGGCCAGTGTACTTGAGGGAGCGTCTTACCCCATACAAACCCAGAAGATCACTGCGCTCAGAGGGGCTTAATCTACTAGAGGTCCCTAGTATTAAGATCTGTAGGCTGTCGAGCACCCGGCAGAGAGCATTTACAGTGGCCGCTCCGACCCTCTGGAATTCTCTGCCGGAGGAGATACGAGCACTACGGGGTTTGTTGGCCTTCCGCAAGTCTGTGAAGACTTGGCTATATAGGCAGGCATTTGGTCCCAACTGATGCCTCCTTAGTTGCCAGCTGCCAACATACCGTCCTGCCATGTATTGCCTCTGCATATTATTGCTTGCCGGGATCATTTGTGGGGAGGGGGCTTTTGGGTATACGTCTTTTATCTGTTTATTGATGTTTTATTGATTTTATGCTGTAAACCGCTCTGGGCTCCAGAGAGAGCGGTCTACCAAATCGAATTTATAAATAAATAAATAAATAAATAAATAAATAAATAAACTTGAGAAACTGCAAGTCACTTTTGGTGTGAGACAATTGGCAGTCTGCAAGGATGTTGCCCATGGTATGTCCAGATGTTTTGATGTTTTACCATCCTTGTGGGAGGCTTCTCTCATGTCTCCGTATGAGGAGCTGGGGCTGACAGGGAGCTCATCAGCTCTTTCCCTAGATTCAAACCTCTGATCTGTCGATCTTCAGTCCCGTCAGAACAAGAAAGCCAGTGGTTCTCAACCTGAGGGTTGCGACCCCAGGGGGGTCATTTGGCCATTTTGGAGGGGTCGCAAGGCCATCTCCTTTGCTCCCCCCCCCCCCTTCGTCTCCCTTGCCTGGCTCTTGCCACGGGGTCGCGAGCCAGGCGAGGAAGGCTCCGCAAATAGCCTGGCTTAGCACAAAGCCTCCTTCGCCTGCCTCGCACTCTCGCTGGCCGGCAAGGGTTCAGGCCAGGTGAGGGCTCCTTTGCCAGAGGCCTGGCCTCATGCAAGACCTCCCTTGCGCCGGCCGGCAAGGGCGTGGGCCGGGCGAAGGCTCCTTCACGCGAGACCTGGCCTCACGAAGGCCTGCCTCACGCTCTCGTCCGTCGGCAAGGGCGTGGGCAAGGCGAGGGCTCCTTCGCCTGGTTCTTGCCACTCGCCAGATGGCAGGGATGTGAGGCAGGCAAGAGGCACCATGTAAAGCCAGGCCGCGTGGTGGATCCTCCATGCCTGGCTCTCACTGCCTGCCGGGCTTGCCGGAGACACGAGCCTCCATGTCGGATGTGGGCCCAGGCTCCTCCAGAATGCACCAAGCAACAGCAACCCCCTAATGTCAAGGTATATACTGTATATTTTCCCCAAACTTCTCCAGTAATTTATGTTGGTCATGGGAGTTCTGTATGCCAGGTTTGGATCAATTCCATGATAGTTGGAGTTTAGAATGCTCTTTAATGACAGAGGAATTATATCTCCAAGCAACTGCAACTCCCAAATGTCAGGGTCTATTTTCCCCCAAACCTCTGCAGTATTTTCTTTTGGTCATGGGAATTTTGTATGCCAAGTCTGGTTCAATTCCATGGTTGTTGGGAGTTCAGAATGCTCTTTAATGGCATGGGAACTATACATCCAAACATCTAGAACTCCTAAATGTCAGGGTCTATTTTCCCCAAATGTCTCCAGTATTTTATGTTTGTCATGGGAGTCATGTATGCCAAGTTTAGTTCAATTCAATTGTTGGTGAAGTTCAGAATGCTCTTTGATGGCAGGTGAACTATACATCCAAGCAACTGCAACTCCCAAATGCCAGGCTCTATTTTCCCCAAACTCCACCAGTGCTCAAATGTGGGCATATTGAGTATTCATGCCACGTTTGGTCCAGATACATAGTTGTTTGGGCTCACAATGCTCTCCCCTAAATCCCTTTCAATTCCTCCCAAACCCCTCCAGTATTTTTTGTTTGACATGGGAGTTCTGTGTGGAGGTCTCAGTGGTCTGTGGAAGTCAGAGCTGAATCAGTTGAAGGTACTGCAAATCCCATCATCTGTTTTTCATACTCCCCCAAACATATTTTTTCTAATTAATCATGATGCTTTAATTATGTTGAATTTATAACAATAAAAGCACATCCTGCATATCAGATATTTACATTACGATTCATAACAGTACCACAATTACAGTTATAAAGGAGCAACAAAAATAATTCTATGGTCGGGGGTCACCACAACATGAGGAACCATATTTAGGAGTCATGGTGTTAGAAAGGTTGAGAACCACTGGTTTAATCTATTGCGCCACCAGGGGCTCCTAACACCTAGAATGACCCTACAACAATAAGCCAAAATGAATTCATTTGTTTCTCTTACTCCCTTGAAGTGACCAATCTATTGTTACTTGCTTGTTTGTGGAAAAAAATCCACACTAGTTACAATACTGCCACCACAAATAAACCATAGTTAAGATTAACCACATTTCAAGGGTTAGGCTGAACATTAAAACAGAAACAAAACAACCAAGAGCTAAATCCAACTGCATGTCCCAACTACTATAGATCGGTTGATTCAAAGGAAACTTGGTAAATGAACATTTACTAAATAAGTTGAATTAATAACAGTTTACACACTTGAGCTGGGATTAGAACGTTAGGGCATATCCAGGGGCGGTCCTACAAGGTAGGCCAAGTAGCGGCCGCCTAGGGCGCCATCTGGGAAGGGGCGCCATCCTGGCCGCATGGGGCGCCATCCTGGCCCTGCTGATGTTCCTCAGACAGCGCCGCAGCTGCCTGCTTTGGGCCCCGGCCTTGTGTGCTCGACGCCGCTTCTGGGCATGCGCGGAGGTTTTTGCAGGCGCAGTTGATCCAGAGCTGATTTGAGCACAGGAGCAACTGCACATCCCGAAAACCTCCGCGCATGCCCAGTAGCTCCCTTGCGCAGAAGCCTGTAAGCAAAGCACTCCCTATCGGGCAGGCAGGGAATGCTTCCCCTCTCCTTTTGTCTCCGCTGTGCGCGCATTTGCAGGGAAGGAGAAAAGAATCAGTGAAGGAAGTGTAAGTGAAGGAATGAATGAAGGGCTTTCCTCCTCCTCCTCTGCGATCTCTTTCTCCCTCCTTCCTTTCTTCGGCACTATTTCTGTCTAGACCTGAGGGGCCTGAGGCTATGAGGAGTTGTGGGAGTTGGAGTCCAAAACACCTAGAGGGAGGGCCCAAGTTTGCCCAGGCCGCGCTGCCTATATTCGACCTCATTTACAATGCATTTCTTGTTGATTATTATACAGTTCTGCTTAATATTGTCATACAATATGATAAAAATACAATATAACAATAGAATAATGATATATTTTATATTACATGTAATATTACAAACAATATTGCAGTATAGTGGTATTGTACAAAATAGTAATATATAATATTTTATTTTACTTTATTTTGGGTTATTTGAGTTTTATAGAAGTCATGAAAATATTTAGTAGATGATAATTTTATTGAAATAAATAATTTTATTTATTATTTTATAATAATAATATAATAGAATGTTATATTGTATTATAATGTCAATATATTATAATATAATTATATTGTAATGTAGTATAATTATGATATAATATAGTATGAGTATGGTATAATATATTGTATATACATTGATACAATATAATCCTGCTAATGGTATTGTGATATTATAATTGCATATTTGTTTTACATGGGGGCAAAATAATGTTTTTTGGGGGGGGCACCAAAATAATGTTCGCCTACCATTTAAAATTACCTTAGACCGCCCCTGGGCATATCCTCCTTCTTGTGGCTAAACCAGGGGCGGTCAGCCTACGGCCCGGCAGTCTGGAACCGGCCCAGCAGCCGCTTCTGTCCGGCCCGGGGAGAAGGGTGTTGGTGACAGGGCCAAGAGGAAGGGGTGCCGCTACCGCCATCCCATCGCGGGCTTTGTGTGGCCTTTGTTGGCCGACAGGCCGGAGGAGCGGCGGCTTTGGAGTACCTGCCATCCCTGGAGGCGATCCGGGCCTGCAGCAGGAGCACTCCGCGACCTGCGGGGGCTTATCGCCCTGGCGACCCGGAAGACTTGATCGAACAGCCACCTCAGATCGCCGAGTGCTCCCCCTGCAGGCCCGGATCGCCTCCAGGGATGGCAGGCACTCCAAAGCCGCCACTCCTCCAGCCTGTCTGCCGACACAGGCCCCACAGAACCCGCAATGGGATGGCGGCAGCGGCACTCCATAGCAGGTTGATCAGCTGGGGAACGGCTGGGGGCGAGAGCGGGCGGAAGCCTGCAGCCTCCGATGGCCTGCTGCTCTGCTCTGCTCTTCTCTGCTGCGGTGGCAGCTGGATCCGCTTTGCCATCCTCTGGGCTGGGGTCATTGGGCCATTCCATCTTGGGATCCTTCCTCTCTTCAGGATGTTACCCTTCATCTTGGTTCACACCTTGTCTTCTTGAATTTTATTTTATTTTAGTGGTTATTATTATTATTTTATAATAATTTTATTATAATAATAAAATAAAATAATAAATAATATAATATAATAATGTTATATTATAATTTCAATATATTATAATGTCTATATATATACTATAATATAATAATTATGATATTAATACTAATAATATATGAATATTTCTTGATATATTAATATGTTAATATTAATGATGTGCAATAAATAGTAAATAAAAAATAAATAAATAAATACATAAATAATGTAGATTAGAATGTAGTTCAGCCTCTAGGTGCGGCCCTCCATAATATGTTTGGCTCTCGTGTGGCCCCTTGGAAAAAATAATTGCCCACCCCTGGGCTAAACCATAGAAGTATGTAAGTAAGTGTGCAAAGGCCAGACACTACTACAAACTGCCTCTTTTTTACATTCTCTCCCATCTCTCTCACACACATCGTATCTTACCTGACCTAAGTGTAGTGTTGAGTACAGTAGCTACCAATGCAGCAATAATTATAGAAGTATCAAACCTAGGGAAAATGGAGAAACACTGTAAAAATAACATAACCTTGTTTGAAATATAACTGCCTAACAGAGTCCAGAAAAAGATGGATTTCTGCAGCAGGAATCAAGATGTGGAGGCCTTGAGGCAGTTGGGTGGGTTTAATCTGCAGCGTCTTTGGCGGAATATAAATAGCTTAGGTTTTGAGTGACATTTCCTGGCTGTATGGGATACATTAAGCCCCTCTCCTGTTTCTCTTCTGTAAAGGAATGCCAGCAATTTTCAGGGGAGTAGCCATAAAGAGTGTGAAACCAGGAAATGTTAATTTGGTTCACTACTATTTCTAGAATTGAAACCCACACATGGGAGACTCATGAAGTTGTAGTCTGCAAAAGGAATATTTTAAAACTCCAGCCAGATGAATGTGAAAGAAACAAATACTACTCCGAAATCCAAAGTTACATCTTGCTCTAGTCTAGCGGTAAGATCAAAAATAGCTGTTACAAGAGTGCTTCGTCTCTACTAACTGGATGCCAGTTATACTTACTGGGGTTTTTTTTTGTGTTTTTTGTGTTTTTAAATACATCACAACTGTACCCTTGGTTCGCTCCTGACGTAAGACAGGGCCGGATTAACAACTTTTTGCGCCCTAGGCCACACTTTGGAATTACACCCCCTCTACTACCGGCACTGAAAGTTGTTGTTTGGGATCCGGGAAGGGAGGGTGGGGCCCTAGCCGCGCCTGCCTTTCCTTCCTTCCTTCCTCGCCCGGGGGCTTGGGGGCCATGGCGAGGTGGCCATCTGCCGGGGCTGATTAGGATCCCTGCACCCCAGGGAAGGAGAGTAGTGGGGAGAGGCCTGGGGGGCCTTCCTTCCTTCAGGTGGGGGCCTCCCTGGAGAGAGAGAGAGACACCCACCCATCTCCATCTCCTTCGGGGTTGCTCCTCCTCCTCCTCCTCGGTTGCAATCTGTGGCTCAGGGAGAACCTCCCTCCGTGGACTTCCGCCTTCCTATTGGCTGAGTCCACGGAGCCACGCCCACCCGGGAGGGAGGGAGGCTCCCTGATTGGCCGGCTGCTGCTCTTCAGCTTTGATTGATGGGTATCACAAGGCAGGAGGCGGGGCCAGGAGGTGAGCTCGGAGGACTCACTCCTGGCCCCGCCCACTCCCCGCCTCCCAGGGAGGGAGAGAGGGAGGGATGGAAGGAAGGAGTGACATTACCCTGAGAGGCGACGGAGCAAACAAGGAAGGCGGGCCTGGTGGAGGAGAAGGGAAGGAGTGATGTCACCCTGGGAGGCCCCGCCCTCGGCTGAGTAGCGGGGAGGAGGGAGGGAGGAAGGGAGGGAAGCCGCCACTGCTGCTCCTCGCCCTGTGTGTCCTGCCATGAGACCAGGCCCGGCCCTCCCTCTCTCCGGGGCCTTTGTGCTTCAACTCCCGCCATTCCCAAGGGCTGACCACTGACGTTTTTTTTAATTAACTTTTTTTTTGGTCCGTGAATTGCGCCCCCCTCAGCTTGCACCCCTAGGCCATGGCCTAGGTTGGCCTTATGGGTAATCCGGGCCTGTGATAAGAAAGTCATCCGGACACACGGGGAGGAATTTACTCTTGAATGGAGGTGGGCCATAGTGACGGATGTACTTACCAGTTCCAGAACTGATTCCTTGCAAAAAAGGTCCTGGGTTCGTAGGTGTACAACTTGAGGAGGATCTCAACTATGTACAAACAAAGGAAAACCCATTCTGCATAGGAAATGTAAGGATTCTCCTCATCCAGTGCAATGAAGACCGCATTGATCAATATGATTACATCATACATCCACACGAATCCCCTGCAGGAGAAAAAAGGAGAAATTAATTTGGCAATAATCTACCAGGTCTTGTGGTTTAACATAAAATAATCTTAAATCGCTGATTAGGTCTAGGCTAGGCTGGCATACACCATCTTTGGGACCCCCAAAGTGAAGCCCATCAAGCCCCCAAATGTCTTAGTTTTGGTGGTAAGCAAGCCAAAAAGTATCCACACTCAGCTGAAAATGTAATGGTTCATGTTATCCACCTCTTCAGAGCGCCCACCCCTACTCCCCCAATCTGCAATCACTGAAAAAGCAACAAAAGAGGCATAAGGTGGCCAATATAATGCCTGGAATTAATGTTACATCACTTTCAGTTCACAGAAACATGAGAATGTTGGCCACTTGGGGGAGGAGCTGTGGGGGGAATAACCAGAGTTGCCCATCCTCATTCTCTGCAGTTATTTATTTATTTATTATTTCGATTTGTATACCGTCCTTTCCAACTGGCTCAGGACGGTTTACAGCATATCGACGTCATCATAAAACACATCACAACCAACAAAGCAACATAAAAGCAAACAGTAAAAACAATTTAACCATATTCAATTATAACCAGGAGTGGTTATTCATACATTAAATGCATGCCGGAACAGTGTTGTTTTACAAGCTTTCCGGAAGGCCGGTAGCTCATTGACTGCTTGAACTTCCGGAGGCAAGCTGTTCCACAATTGAGGTGCAGCCACAGAGAAAGCTCTGTGTCTAGTTGACAACAGGTGGATGGTTCGCAGTGAGGGAATCTGCAGGAGATTGAGGTCTTCAGAACGGAGCGTGCGTCTCTGGGAACATATGGGAGCCATGGGGGCGCGGTCCCTCAGAGTACACTGGCCCCAGACCATGCAAGGCCTTAAAGGTTAAAACCAACACTTTGAAGGTGATCCAGTGCTCAATTGGCAACCAGTGCAGTCGCTGCAGAGTTGGAGTGATATGCGCCCTGGCTGGCACTCCAGCCAGGAGCCTCGCTGCTGCGTTCTGCACCAGTTTAAGTTTCCAGATGACCGACAAAGGAAGGCCAATGTAAAGGGCATTACAGTAGTCTAGCCTCGAGATGACCATAGCTTGGATCACCGTGGCTAGGTCATTCCCAGTGAGATAGGGTGCCAGCCGCCTAGCCTGCCGCAGGTGGAAGAAGGAGGATCTGCTGACAGCTGAGACCTGAGTCTCCATTGTCCGCAGCGAATCTAACTGGACCCCCAGACTCTTTACTAGGTGCGACGGGCGTAGTGCCTCGCCGTCCAGAGTAGGGAGCTGGAGCCCACACCCACCTGGATGACCCAGCCAAAGGATCTCCGTCTTAGATGGATTCACTCTCAGCCGACTGTCTCGTAGCCAAATAGTCACGGCTTCAAGGCATTGTTGGAAACAATCGGGTACAGAGTCTGGCCACCTATCCATCCTCAGCACCAGCTGGGTGTCATCTGTGTACTGATGGCACTCCAGACCAAAGCTCCGCACCAACTTGGCAAGTGGTCACCCTCCCCTCTCCACATGCTGTCCCCTGTCGAGGAGAAAGGAGGACACCCATTTAAGGGCAGTCCCCTAACTCCCGTCATGGCTAGGCGGTGGGTTAACAATGCGTGGTCTACCGTATCAAAAGCTGCCGAGAGGTCCAATAACACGAGCAGCGCTGATCCCCCTTGATCCAGTTGGCAGCGGAGCTGGTCCGTGATGGCGACCAGCACAGTCTCTGTCCCATGCCCAATATGGAAGCCGGACTGGTAGGGATCTAATCCGGCCGTGTCATTTAGGAACTGCTGCAGCTGGTCCGCTACTGCCCTCTCAATTACCTTGCCCAGGAACCGTAGATTCGACACTGGGCGGTAACTGGAGGGAACCATACGGTCTAATTCCATTTTTTTCAGCAGTGCACTCACCATCGCCTCTTTCAGCCCCCCTAGGAACACTCCTTGCTCAAGGGAGCAATTAACTATCTCCAACAGGGGGCCACGTAACCCCTCCCAGCAAGATTTAACTAGCCAGGAGGGGCACGGGTCAAGGGAGCAGGTGCAGTTGCATACCCTTGTTCTCCATCACTCAGGGTCTAGATCCCAATATTCTGCCAGAGACACAGGAAAGAAAAGGAGCACAGGCTTACTTGTGCCGGACCATGCTGCGTATGAACAGGCTGGGAGTAGAGTTGTACACATGGGGAAACCAGATGTCCAAGGGATGGCTGTGAAGCTTTATTGTGATCACCTGTATATTCAAGAGATCTGCCAGGCGTATAAAAGACTTTTTGTCTGTAATGGACAAAACAGCAGAAAGAATATAATTCAGATGCTGATATTTAGCTACTTGGTGATGCAAGTCCTTAAAAACCAGAATCAAACTGTACTAGGACAGGTGTTACAGTGTGCGAATATGTGTGAATATGTGTGTTCATGCAGTAATTCATGAATCTATTCTGCTGGGTCTCAACTCTGAGAGAAAAACAGGGTATAATGACACTACAGTAGACTCTCAGTTAACCAGAACTCAAGCAACTAGAACTATCAAGCAACTGGCAAAAACCCCCACAAAGAAATAAAACTGCATTCAAATAGCTGTTTTTATAACACAGTAAAACTGTGTTACATTGAATTGTTTTCTTTATTTGTTTTTAATTACTGTATTTCAATATTAATATCACTACAGAATTTATGGCATGGTATAGTATTTGTTTTAATAGTAACTCTCAAGCAAACGGAAACTACATTTATCTGGCATCTAGCAATCCCTATGGGTGCTGGTTAACTGAGAGTCTTCTGTAATAATAACAATACTTTTAAAAATCTAAACTATATTTGAATGTATTATTGCACAAAATATAAACCCATTTCCTCTAACTATTGCTATTATATTATTCTGAATATTATGTATAGTATTGACTAGAATCCTGTCAGTGACAAACATAAACTTTTGTGTGTGTGTGTGTGTGTGTGTGTGTGTGTGGAGTGACTTGAGAAACTGCAAGTCACTTCTGGTGTGAGAGAATTGGCAAGGACATTGCCCTGGGGATGCTTGGATGTTTTGATGTTTTACCACTCTTGTGGGAGGCTTCTTTCATGTCCCTGCAGGGGAGCTGGAGCTGACAGAGGGAGCTCATCTGCACTTTCCCTGGATTCAAACCCTCGACCCATTGGCCTTCAGTCCTGCCAGCACAAGGGTTTAACCCATTGCGCTGCAGGGGCTGCTATGGGTGGCCTGGTATTGCCCCCTATAATCCACTAGAAGGCTTTTGGGGACAGAACACGTACTGATTCCTTAATCTTTGTGGTCTGTCCTCAAAGATCCCCAGGAAGGCTGAGGTGCCTCCTTATTTCTTTATAATTTACTTCATTTTTCATCGTGCTTTCCTCTCGATATAAGGACTCAAAGTCTCCCCCAGTTTCCCATTCAGCCTTTGGTCTTTTATATCAGTGTTTCCCAACCACTGTGACGTGGCACACTAGTGTGCCGAGACGGACCTCCTGCTGTGTCGTGAGAAAAGCTCTCTGCCCCCCTTCCTTCCTGTGACAACCCCTTGTCGACCGGCCCCAGATTGGACAATCTTTCGGAATCCAAACCGCTAACCCTAAATGCAAGGGGGCCTCGAAGTTACCTCAGCAACTTCTGTCTTATGGCAGGGTAGACTATCTCCCCACTAACCATTGAATTGCAGAGACTTTAAATTTCTCAGTAACCACTTGACCACACTGCCACCATTTGTCTGTCTGACCACTGACCTTGAGGGCCACCACCAATAAAAGAACTAACAGAGGTGTTTTTCTTTTAAGATGTAAATAATTTATTATGACACAAATGGGTACAAATCTTGATTGGTTTTATACTTCCTCAGAGGCACAAACTTATTCTGTTACACAAAACACAACTGGGGTTATACTATAGGGTTCCCACTAACCCTCTATAGACCTCTGGACTCTTCCATCTTTAACTAGGGTCTCTACACCCATAAAACTGGACTGCTCTCTTGCAGACCTTAAGACTAACTAAAAACTGAACTGTTCTCTTACAGTCCTTAAGACCAACTAACTCAAAACAAACTCCTCCCCCTCTCATGGCAGTTGGCTTCCAACCGCTCTTTACCAACTGTAAAATTCATACCTTGAACATTCTAAAAGGCTCTGGCCCTGGTTGCTATGGCGACAGCTCTTCAGAGCTTCTGCCAAGCCTCCCTTCTGTCTCACCCACATCAACAATTCATAGGATATTCCATTGAACTACACAAAACAACATACATTTAACATATGTTATACAACATTACACACCAATAATCAACATCATTACACTTCCCCCCTCCTCCTGCTGAACTCCTCCTGCTTGCGGGGGGAGGAGGAAGGGCCGGGCTGCGGCGAAGAAAAAAAAGAAGGAACCGGGGTGCTGCCTCCTTTGGCCGTTTCCCCAGCCAGCCTCCAATCCGCCATGACTCCCGCCATGTCTCACGCCCCTCGCTCGCTGAAGCTGCACGGAGGAACCCTGCTCACTGAAGCCCATCCACCGCTCATGCTCCTCCTCTGTGGGAGAGCTGAAGCCGGAGGGAGGGGGCAGGGCATGGTGCGGCCTGGCTCCGCCCCCTCTCCCCGACTTCGGCACTCCCAGCAGCTGCTCCAGCCTGAGGGGACAGTGCCAAGCCAGCATTGTGCGGGCTCTGCCACCGCTGGCTTGGCATTGCCCCCTCAATGCCGGAGCAGCTGCTGGGAGAGCTGAAGCTGGGGGAGGGGCGGGGCATGGCACAGCCTGGCTCCGCCCCCTCCCCTGGCTTCAGCACTCCCACAGCTGCTCCAGTCTTGAGGGGACAGTGCCAAGCCAGCATTGTGCTGGCTCTGCCACCGCTGGCTTGGCACTGCCCCCTCAAGGCTGGAGCAGCTGCTGGGAGACGTGAAGCCAGGGTAGGGGGCGGGTCATGGTGCAGCCTGGCTCCGCCCCCTCCCCGGCTTTGGCACTCCCAGCAGCTGCTCCCAGCAGGCCACCATCCCCCAGCCGTTCTTTACTGTGTTAGAGTGTCGTTTTGTGACATTTTGGTTGGTGGTGTGCCCCCGGATTTTTTTTTAATGTTAAAAGTGTGCCACAGCTCAAAAAAGGTTGGGAAACACTACTCTACATGTTTGGGAATTCAACTCCCTGAAGCCCAACTCTTAGGAACTCTGAGAGCTGGAGTCCAAAACACCCAGAGGACGAAAGCTTGGATGAAACGCAAGCTTAACTCCATCTTACACCTGTGTACAGTGTTCCCTCACTTATCATGGGTGTCCTGTACCGGGACCACCCGTGTTAAGTGAAAATTCGCCAAGTAGGGACGCTATTTTAATTTTAATATTTATACAGCCAAAAAATTTATACAGCCTAAAATTGGACCGAAGGCCCAAAGCAAATCCACATTCAGCTGCTGCCGGAGAAACCAGTGGTGCTGCCGCTGCCGCCGTCAAGTTCGCCACAGAAACACTCACAGAACACAGGGAAGGCATGTTGCCTGGCACTGCATTCTGGAGCCCTTTTAAAGGCTGCCCAGAGCATCCAAGGCCCAGCCATCCCAGCCAATTGAGGGAGAGCAGAATCCACCTCCCATTGGCTGGCCACCCCACTGCTGGGCTACTGGGAAGAAGCAGCCTCCTCTGGCACCATGGTGGCAGAAGGAAGGCAAGGAGTGAGGGAGGTAAGGCGAGGAGGAAGAGGATGGATGTGGGGGCACCAGACCATGTGGGGAAAACCTCGGGGCCACACAGGGAACACCACAAAACAGTGAGTCCGTGGTAAGCAAACTGCGAAGTAGCAAGGGAACACTGTGTATCTTTTCTGTTGCTGGTGTCTTTCTGGACATTGATATTCTCTTTCCCCCTCCACAACAACCCAAGTGCCCCCTGCATTCAAGGCTCATCATTTCACTGTAAAAGCCGTTCCATTGCTTTTGGAGAGTGGAACGTATAGCAGAAGAGTCCGGCTATGTTCTCATCTTCAGATGCAAAGTGATGACATCATCTACTGTGGCCCCTGGAAGATGTCAGTGCAAATGGCATAAAATTCCTTTGGTCTGCATCTGACAATAGGCAGACAATTCTTCTACAATTTCCGCTTTCTGCAAACATTGGAATTGCTGTAGGAGAGAGTGCAGCAGTGGTTACATTGTACCACATAGGATCTCAGTCATTAACCAGGACTGTGGCGCAGCTGGCTGGCAGTCGGCTGCATAAGATCTCTACTGACCAGAAGGTCATGAGTTCAAAGCTTGCCCGGGTCAGGGTGAGCTCTCGACCAATTTGTGCAACTTGTTGTTGACCTTTGCAACCCGAAAGACAGTTGCATCTGTCAAGTAGGAAATTTAGGTACCACTTTGTGGGGAGGCTAATTGAACTGATTTATGAGGCCATAGAACAGGAAGTATGCAAAAGAATGAAGGAATACAACAGCTCCCTCTGGTGGCCAGTAGCTGGAATGTTAAATTGCCTCTGAGTGTTTGTCTATATATGTTGTGTGTCTATGGCAGTGTTTTTCAACCTTTTTTGAGCCGCGGTACATTTTTTACATTTACAAAATCCTGGGGCACACCACCAACCAAAATGGCACAAATGTACACTCTAACACAGTAATACATATAGTTAATATGTTTTTAAATGTACAGTATTTATACACTCAGTGTGAAACCTGGGCCTGTTTCGATGAACACAACATATATATGACTTCCTCTCACATATTTATACATGGCTATCATGTCTTCTCTCAGCCTTCTCTTCTTCAGGCTAAACATGCCCAGCTCTTCAAGCCACTCCTCATAGAGTTTGTTCTCCAGACCTTTGTGAAATTTCACCCTGAGTGAAACTTGCTTCCAGTTAACTTTGGATGTCATAAAGCTGTTATAAACAGTTCGGTGGGGGGTGGGGGGGGAGGCAACTCTCAAAAAATCAAATAAAATAGTAAAATAAAATCCAAGCGGAGAGGCTCAATTTGTTTCTTGGAAACTTGTGAGGGGGCTGCTAGGAGGGGGGAGAGTGCCAATTTCCCACGGCACACCTGATGATCGCTCACGGCACACTAGTGTGCCATGTCACTGGTTGGGAAACACTGGTCTATGGCATTGAATGTTTGCCTGTTTATGTACATTGTAATCCGCCCTGAGGGGTGAGAAGGGCGGAATATAAATGATGTAAATAAATAAATAAATAAAGTTGGAAGAGACCACACAAGACATCTACTCCAGTTCTCTGACATGCAGGAACACATAAGCAAAGCATTCCTGACAGATGGACATCCAACCTCTGTTAAAAAAAAATCCATATGAGACTTTACATATCCCAAAGCAGAATATTCCACTACCACTAGGAAGTTCTTCCTAATGTTTAGGTGGAATCTCTTTTCCTGCTATTTGAAACCATTTCTCCATTGCGGCCTACTCTCTGGAGCACCAGAAAACAAGCTTGCTCCCTCCTCAATGTGACATCCTTTCAAATGTTTAAACCTGTCTAGCATGTCTCCTCTCAACCTTCTCTTCTCCAAGCTAAACATACCCAGGTCTCTAAGCCACTCCTTATAGGATCGTATATCCTAACTGCTGTCTTGGATTATCCACCTTAGTACATTTTGAGAAACCGTGACAGCCCAAATATATAGTTGACCCACTTATTACATGAGGTCATAGAACAGTGTTTCCCAACCTTTTTTGAGCACACATTTAACATTTAAAAAATCTGGGGGCACACCACCAACCAAAATGACACAAAATAACACTCTAACACAGTAAAGAACGGCTGGGGGATGGTGGCCTGCTGGGAGCAGCTGCTGGGAGTGCCAAAGCCAGAGGAGGAGCCAGGCCGCGCCATGCCCCGCCCCCTCCCCCCAGCTTCAGCTCTCCTACAGCTTCTCCAGCCTTGAGGGGGAAATGCCAAGCCAGCGGTGGCAGAGCCAGCACAATGCTGGCTTGGCATTGCCCCCTAAAGGCTGGAGAAGCTGTGGGAGAGCTGAAGCCAAGGGGGAGGAGCCAGTCTGCACCATGCCCCGCCCCCTCCCCTTGCTTCAGCTCTTCCACAGTTTCTCCAGCCTTGATGGGGCAATGCCAAGCCAGCGGTGGCAGAGCCAGCACAATGCTGGCTTGGCACTGTCCCCTCAAGACTGGAGAAGCTGTGGGAGAGCTGAAGCCAGGGTGGGGGGAGGGGCATGGTGCAGCCTCTCCCCCGGCTTCAGCTCCCCCACAGCTTCTCCAGCCTTGAGGGGGCAGTGCAAGCGAGGGGCGGGAGTCATGGCCCCCGTACCCGGCACCGCTCTCCGCCTTGACTCCCGCCCCTCATTCGCTGAAGCTGCGCGGAGGAGGAGGGGCAGCATGAGCGGTGGCTGGGCTTCAGTGGGTGGGGCTCCTCCTCCACGCGGCTTCAGTGAGCGAGGGGCAAGAATCATGGTGGATTGGAGGCTGGCTGGGGAAACGGCTGAAGGAGGCGGCGCCCCGGCCCCTTCTTCTTTTTCTTCGCTGCCGCCCGGCCCTTCCTCCTCCTCCTCCAAGCAGCAGGAGTTCGGCAGGAGACGGGGGCAGAGAGCTTTCTCATGGCACAGCAGGAGGTCTGTCATGGCACACTGCTGTGCCGCATCACAGCGGTTGGGAAACACTGTCATAGAACACAGTACTATGTATTAATCATATTCAGGTCCATCCATCTTTGGGCGGGAATGTGGATCAGGTTCCTCTGCAGTGAAATTTGTGGAGAATCAATTCCTCGGGCACTTCCTAGCACTGACTCACCCACACAGCCCTTCTGTTCTTCATCAGATATCCTTAACAGGAGCTCTCGGTGAGATGTGCTGATATCAGGTGCCACTAGTTTTACAAGGTGCTTCCACTGGTCTTCTTTGACAACAAATTCTGCCCCTTCTTTGACCTTCAAGAGGTTGAAAGCTTCTATCATCTTGCGTCGTTTCATATAAGCAAGTTTGCGGATCTCATTCTGGAAAAGAAAAGCCATCACTTTTAAAGGAAGGAGAGGAAATCCGAACATTACATTATATAATACAGGGAGTTTCTGAAGACTTCTAAAAAGCTCAGTGGCAATGCTTCTCAGGATGTCTACAAGACAGCATTTTTTAATTGAGTGCATTTCCATCCCCCTCTGAGAGCTGAAAACACATTAGCTGGCATCTTGTTTGTGGTATGAGAGCGGGTCAATAAATCCATGATTTTTTTTGAATTTCCCGCCTCTTAACTGAAAAGGCAACACTGCTCCTGTCAAGAGGCATCTGTCAGTTGACTCCTGTCAAAATTTGAACAAGCTGCGTCATTTAGTTTGTGTTTGACAGCCATTGATAGCAGATAACCGCGTGATTTGAGGAGAAAATGGCAAAAAGTGAAGTTTGTGTGCTCATTAAGCATTATTTTTTGTGGAAAAAACCATGACTCAAACCAAGGCTAAGCTTGATAAATACTATGGGGACTCTGCATCATCAATTTCAATGGTAAAAAA
Organism: Anolis apletophallus; assembly: GCA_030556195.1. Taxonomy (NCBI): domain Eukaryota; kingdom Metazoa; phylum Chordata; class Lepidosauria; order Squamata; family Anolidae; genus Anolis; species Anolis apletophallus. The sequence continues at coordinate 32,763,634 of JARBWK010000003.1, read as the reverse complement.
GTGGTTTACTGAATTTTGTTGTAGCCGTACAAGCACGAAAGATGCCGAACATTCTGGACGCCCAGTTGAGGTCTCTACAACCAAAACAATTGGGAAAAAAATCATGATATGGTGTTTGCCGATCAGAGATTGAAAGTGCAAGAGATTGTGGAAGCCATAGGCATCTCACATGGCTCAGTGGTTTCAATTTTCAATGATCACTTGGGAATCCTCACTCAACCTCTTATCTGATGATGTTGTTTCTGGCTCCTGTGACTGACCTTGGAGCTTGGCATCGTCAGAGCCAGTTTCATTTCTCTGGCCTGAACTTCAACACTTTGATCCTGGCCTGAATCTGCTTCACTTTGAACTCCATGGAATCCCACAATCCCTTCTGACAATCACCATCAATGAGCTACAACAAGACCTATCAGCCCCCCGAAATCAGCAAAAGGCCTTACTGGTACATTATTTAAACTGTTATGCTTATTCATATGATCTGATCACCATGCTCACAACATGGGGTTATGGGAAACCAGGCAGGGATCAGACCCCGAATCATTTCTGACTATGTCCCTCAGATACATTTCTGACTATGTCCCTGTAGCCAGACACAAAATGATTACTGCAGTACCAAGAACTGCAATGTAATCATTTTGAATCTCCATGAGGCACAGAATGACCGTGTGTCGGGTAGAAGGCTGTTAGTCTGTATAAGCCCAGGATGTTTTTATCTCGACTGAGCCTCAATAACATGGCTCAACCTAGTACAGGTCCACATGGGGAACCACTATGCTATGTTGTGCCACATAGCATTGCAGCTCTTATAGCCTGCATTTCTGGTGTCCAGGATGTGAGAATAATTCTAAACTAGCTGAGGACCCGGCGGTGCCCGGGTTATTTGAGGAAGGCATTGTGTGCCAAGGTTGGTTCCTATTAGATGTTTATGTGGCTTGCAGTGGTCTCAGGAACTTAGTGAAGGTACTGCAAGTCCCATTGGTCATGGTCCATCCCCCTCCAAACAGCACCGGAATGTAGAGTGGGTCATGGGGGCTGTGTGTGTCACATTTGGTCTTGATCATTTTCTGTATGAGGGTTGCAGTGGTCTCAGGAAGTGAAGGAAGGTACTGGAAGTCCCATCATCCATGGTCCCCCGTTCTTCAATCTGCACCAGGATGTAGAGTGGGTCATGGGGGCTCTGTGTGCCAAGTGTGGTCTAGATCAGTCATTGGATGAGGGTGGCAGTGGTCTCAGAAAGTGAGTGAAAGTACTGAAACTCCCATCATCTGTGGTCTGTCCCACTCAAAACTGCACCAGGATGTAGAGTGGGTCATGGGTACTCTGTGTGCCAAGTTTGGGCCTGGTCTCTGATTTGTAGGGGCTGCAATGTTCTGTGGGAAATGAATTGGGTGAAGGTACTGCAAATCCCATCAGTTGTGAGCTATCCTGCCGTGAACTGCAGCAGGTTTGTAAAGTGGGCCATTGGGCCTCTGTGTGCCAAGTTTGGTCCTGATTCATCATTGGTGTGGGCCACAGTGCTCTAAGGAAGTGAATTTAAGTACTGCAAGTTCCATCTTCCATGGTCCATCCTCCCTCAAATTGCACCAGGATGTAGGGTGCATCTTGGGGGGTCTGTGTGCCAAGTTTGGTCTTGTTCTGTCATTGTTGGGGGCCTAGTCAGGAAAATCAAGTTGAGGAAGCCTAACAATATCCCATGAGCTGAGGCCTAGTCAGGAAAATCAAGTTAAGGAAGCCTAGCTGTCAATTTTGTGCCAGGTACGTGATTTATAGGGGCTACAGTGTTGTTTGGGAAGAGAATGATGTGAAGGTACTGCGAATCCCATCATCCGTGGCCCATCTTGCCCTAAACCACACCAGGTTGTGAAGTGGGCCATTGGTCCCTTGTTTGCCAAGTGTGGTCCTGAGCCGTCATTGCAAGGTTGGTTACTGTCAATTCAGGCCATACCCAATGTCCCATGAGCTGAGACCTAGTTGAGAAAATCAAGTTAATGAAGTCTTACTGTCAATTCAAGCCTTAAACAGTATCCCATTAGGTGAGGCCTAGTCAGGAAAATCAAGTTAATGAAACCTTACTGTCAATTTTGGGCCTAGTCTGTGATTTGTAGGGTTTGCAGTTTTTGTGAAGTGTATTGGGTGAAGGTACTGAACATTCCATTTGTAATGGAAAAAACTGTCAACTGGCTAACTTCAACTCCAGCCATTTATGTCTGCCTCAGGCACTTTCCTTTCCTCTCTGTGCTGCCTAGGAGAGTTGGAATGTTGGGTGGCTGGCCAATCAGAGTCATTTATGCAAATAATCCCACAGTGACGACCAATCAAAAAGCTGCCACATATTCCTCCCCTCCTCCGCACCTCCTGCCGCACCTCCCACCGCAAACACTGACTTTTATTATATACAGAGAGAGAGAGAGAGAGAGAGAGAGAGAGAGGGAGAGAGAGAGAGAGAGATGTTAACCCCATGGTAAAAATGATGTAAATAAATAAAATAAGATGGTACAGAAAGTGGTTCTGCTTCTCCATGAATAAACTTTAACTAGTTTCATACTACCTCTAGACTGACCTTACCTTCAAGTGTTTTCTGTAATTGTTGTACACAACAGCCAAGAAAACTGACATGAAGATGTATGTGTTGATTATAACATAAACTATGAAGAACAGGCAGTACCACCAACTGAAGTCATAGGCTGGCATCCTAAAGAAAAGAAGCAGGTGTTGTCATTAAATACACTATGGAAAATGTTCAGTGATTTGGTACCTCCTTAAAAAAATCCCAGAGCCTTCGATGGCGCAGCAGGTTAAACCACTGAGCTGCTGAACTTGCTGACCGAAATGTCAGTGGTTCAAATCGGGGAGAGGGTGAGCTCCCACTGTTGGCCAGCCTCTGCCTACCGAGCAGTTTGAAAACATGCAAATGTGAGTATATCAATAGGCACTGCTTCTGCAGAAAGGTAAAGGAACTCCATGCAGTCATACCGACCACATGACCTTGACAGCATCCACGGACAATGCTGGTTCTTTGACTTAGAAATGGAGATGAGCACCACCCCCCAGAGTTGGACACGACTAGACTTAATGTCAGGGGAAGCCTTTTAAAAAAATCCACAAAAATTATTTCCAGGGATTCACTCAAGAGCAAACAAAGAAAAACTGAACTCTTATTATACACAGTATGGAAAGTGGTTGTTTTTTGGGAGAGGTATTGCGTTTGAAAGGTCCTATCTCTTCCTCCGCCCATCAATTTTTGTAATTTTTTATTTCATTTTATTTTTTTAATTTATTCGATTTGTACACCACCACTCCCAGAGGCTCGGGGCCAGGCCCGGATTAAGTCATTGTGGCGCACTAGGCCACACATTGGAAGCCCCGCCCCTAGGGGTGGGGCTTCCCTCCACCTCTTCGTCGCTCGTGCTGGGCGCCGCTCCTTCCTTGAGTGAAGGAAGGAGAGGGGCCGGCGTGAACGAGGAAGAGGCGGGGCGAAGCTGAGCGACGAAGAGGTGGAGCAAAGTCCTGCCCCTAGGGCCTCCGACGCAGCTTCACTCCCCCTCTTTGTTGCTCGCGCCGGCAGGCGCCGCTCCTTCCTTGAGGGGCGGCGCGAGCAACAAAGAGGCGGGTCGAAGCCGCGTCAGAGGCCATAGGGGCAGGGCTTCGCTCCGCCTCTTCGTCACTCGCATCGGGCACCCCTCCTTCCTTGAGTGAAGGAAGGAGGGGCGCCCGACGCGAGCGACGAAGAGGCGGAGTGAAGTCCCGCCCCTAGGGCCTCCAACGCAGCTTCGCTTCCCCTCTTTGTTGCTCGCGCCGGCGGGCGCTGCTCCTTCCTTGAGGGGCGGCGCGAGTGACGAAGAGGCGGGGTGAAGCCACGCCAGAGGCCCTAGGGGCCTATGGCGCTCCGCATGCAGGTGCAGAAGCGCCTGAAGATCGTCCTTTAAAAAAAAATAATTGGGGGGTCCGGATCTGGTGCCCCCCCCCATGGCTACGCCCCTAGGCCATGGCCTAGGGTGGCCTAATGGATGATCTGGGCCTGCTCGGGGCGGTTTACAGAATTTCAGCACAACAATAAAACAATAAAACCATACACATTAAAATAATATTTATTTATTTATTTATTACTTCGATTTTATATACAGCTCCATCCCAACAGGCTCGGGGCGGTTTACATAAGGCAACAATAACAATAAAATACACTAAAAACAGTAAAAACAATATCATTAAGACTCGAAGACTTGTCTAAACAAGAAGGTCTTTAGTGCTTTGTAATTTGCCCCCAAAAGGTCAAGTAGTACCTTGAAGTAAGGGGTATACATTTCAGAAAAATACTTTGGTTTGGTTTGCCACTGAAACAGGGTATAGGGAAAATGGTTCTTTCTTGTATCTGGTAAATTTCCCATTAATGTTGTTGTGTTTCTTCAAGTCCTTTTCTGACCTCTAGCAACCTTACATGGGGTTTTCTTGCTATCCTTTGAGGCTAAAAGAGTAAGATTTCCCAAAACAATCCGGGGTTTTCTATGTCAAACAGGAATTTGAACTCTGTTTGCTGGAGTTGTGGTTCAACTCAAGCTGCTACACAATGCTGGCTCCCTCTAAATATATTGCTATCTCCTTTCCAAATTAATGTCAAATCTGGAGAGAGGGCAAATACTTACATGACATCAGGGCTATTTGCTGTGGTCACCAGCACATACATGTTAAATACAATTTCAAGGTAATTTGTAAAATATGGAGAGCCATCCACAGTCTTCAAATTCCTAAAAAAACAATAGAAGAATAGTAACCGGAGAAAAACCAAAATACAAGAGGATTTAACACCCCCCTCCCCAAAGTGTAGCTCCTAATTCATGGTTCTGATTCCTCCTCCATGAAACTATTGTAGACCATTCAAAAGCATTAGCATTGGATCCTAGCTTATGTTTTACCTACTAAGACGGTGTAAGTAACAATTATAAGCAATGCAGCTACTTATTCTATGGAGGTACTTTGGTTTGGGAAACAAAGACAACATTATATTTCAAAAGTAACACAAGGAATGAAAACAAAGTTACAAAATCTCTTCCTTCGGGAAAGGAGACAAATAGGTAACATCTTGAATGGGACTTTTCAAGCTTTATGTCAATTTCTCAAACTTGTGATTAAAAGTAATAAGAAATAACAAGTTACCATCAAAAGAGGGGGCCATATTGAACAGTAAAGGAGCTATCCAAGACAGTTGATGTGTTTCATTAAGTTGTTTCTGACCTACGCAATCCTAAATAAATATATCATGGATTTTCGGATGTTTGTTCGGAAGTCTGAAGTCTGACTTGGTCACGGTGGTCCATGCCTTGGACCATCCAGATTGGACTACTGCAACACACTCTACGTGGGGCTGCCTTTGAAGATGGCCCGGAAGTTCCAACTAGTACAACAGGTGGCAGCCAGGCTCCTAATCGGAACAAATTATAGGGAGTGCACAACGCCCCTACTAAAACAGCTTCACTGCCTGCCGATTAGTTGCCAGGCCCAATTCAAGGTGAAGGTTATGACCTATAAAGCCCTATTTGGTTCAAGCCCTGGCTATCTCTGCGTACACATCTCTCCCTATGAACCAGTGCAAAATCAAAGATCTACTGGGGAGGCACTCCTCTCGCTCCTGCCACCATCTCAAGCATGGTTGGTGGGGGTGAGGGAGAGGGCTTTCTCGGTAGTGGCCCCTCACCTCTGGAACGCCCTTCCGTCACTCTCCTCTTTTCGGAAGGACTTGAAGACCTGGTGGTTTCATCAGGCCTTTGATAAGGACTAGTCCCAGGCCCGATGCCCCAGACTCAATGCCCCCAGCCTTCTTTAAAGGCCCAACTAGCACCTTATTTTTTTCCCTCGTCTCTCTTCCATGTCATAACACTGGTTTCCTGCCTAGACCTACCTCTTTAAAATTGCATCAAGGCCTTGGAAAAAGTAGCCCAGGCCCTACCCTGGCCAAAAATCAGGTCCTTTTACAGCACTTGTTCCCCTGGCCTTCATTACTTCTATAGGGACCCTGATCAGCCCTTTCAACCTGTTCTGGCCCTCATATAAGTGGGGCGTTTGCACAATGGTCTATGAAATTAATTTGTTTTAATGCACAGGATTTTGTTAACAGACTATGTTTTTGTTAACAGACTATGCTCTGAGTCCCCTAGGGCAGTGTTTTTCAACCTTTTTTGAGCCGCGGCACATTTTTTACATTTACAAAATCCTGGGGCACACCACCAACCAAAATGACACAAAATGACACTCTAACACAGTAGTACATATAGTTAATACGTTTTTAAATGTATTTATACACTCAGTGTGAAACCTGGGCCTGTTTCGATGAACACTACAGGAATGGCAGAAAGACACACACAAAGGTCTTGCTCAACAGCTGTCAGTCATGGGAAAACTTCGGCCCTCTGGGTGCTTTGGACTTCAACTCCCATCATACCTAACAGCTTGAGGCCCTTTCCTGCTTAAATGACTGAGGGGGGAAAAGGAAAAGGGCCTGAGGCTGCTAGGAATGGTGGAGTTGGAGTCCAAAACACCTGGAAGGTCCAAGTTTGCCCATGCCAGCTTTCAATTCCATCGCCACATCTATCTTCAACCTCTGGCGGTTTGAATATATGTGATTATCTACGTGATTTTCTACCTTGTCGCTATGATTATGGTGCTGCTTCTTTAAATTGTCCGCAAACTGACTGTTATTGTGCGGATCCCGGAACTGACATTGGATAACATCGTGAGGATACACTTTGTTTTTTGCACTCACTTCTGTGATTTCATCAAATATCATGAGTTTTCCGTAGAGGAGCGCTCCGTGTATTCGCTACTTCCTGGTTCGCAACTCCTCCGCACTCTGTGGCGACCACGCCAAACTACCTTATGTAAGACTTTTGATTTTCTCCAGCAGGATTGGGTACTTTGAATGTGTTTTTTTGCGAATGATTATGTATGATTAATTGTGCATTTTGTACTGTGACGTAGTGGCACTCCTTTAATAAGTAAGGGTATTGGAGGTTCCAATTTCCCATGGCACACCTGATTATTGCTCACGGCACACTAGTGTGCCGCGGCACACTGGTTGGGAAACACTGCCCTAGGGGAGATAAAGCAGTATATAAATAAAGTTGTTATTGTTGCTGTTGTTTGCTATTCCCCCGAGCCTGAGAAAGTGTGACTTTCCTAAGGTCATCCAATGGTTTTCTATGGCTGAGGAGGGATCTGAACTCCAGTCTCTAACCACAGTCCAGCGCTGAAACCACTATGCTACATTGGCTCTCAGCTATCAAAGCTTGTGCTTATTACTGTGCATCTTAAAATTATTTTCAACCTATGGTGACCCCAACAACAATATTTTCCATCTTGGGTTTACTTTAAAAAATCAATACAAGCATCTTTCAATCATTGAAGCCTCTGAGAAAGAAGCTTCTTAGGTACACGTGGCTGGGAGAGTAACTTTTTAGGTTGAAAACAAAGGCTTGCTGTAACTAAAACATGCTTATGAAGATCAGCATAACTCTGTCAGTGAAGGGAAAGAGAGACAAATACAGGAAATGGCTGCAAGAGATTCCCCAAATCCCCCCTCCAACTCAATAGGGCAAAGCTTAACCCTTTGCATTCAGGAATCAGTCTGAGTATTTCTACAGAAGACTCTGAGATTTGTGTCCATTTGGATTGTTACAAAAATGCTTTATGGTAAAAGAAAAAAAGGTAAGGCAGGCATCCTTGCATTTTGGAACAAGCTTTCTAGTGGCCTCTAGAAGGTTCAAGATATTTCCATTCTACAGATATATATTGCTAGTTTGGAATAAAAAGCTTCCTAAAATATGTGGAAATACCTGTCTTTCTGTGGTATAGAAACTTATCATTATAATGTATTGTGGTAGTTTAAAAGAAGTAGAATTCTGGTCTCCTGCAGCATAAAAACCAGAGAGAGAGAAGAGGAGAGGAAACAAAAAGCAATGCAGCAGAACCTTTAAAATTAAGATTGGATCTACACTGCCATATAATCCAGTATCTGATTCCAGATTATCTGCTTTGAACTGGATTATATGAGTCTACATTGCAATATAATCTGACTCAAAGCAAATAATCTGAATTAATAAACTGGATTGTGTGACAGTGTAGATCAGGGGTGGGCAATTATTTTTTCCAAGGGGCCACACGAGAGCCAAAAAATATTATGGAGGGCCGCACCTAAAGGCTGAACTACATTCTAATCTACATAATTGTTTTATTTTTTATTTATTTATTTACTATATACATCATTAATATTAACATATTAATATATCAAGAAATATTCATATATTATTAGTATTAATATCATAATTATTATATTATAGTATATACAGTATATAGACATTATAATATATTGAAATTATAATATAATATAACATTATTATATTATATTATTTATTATATTACTATATTATTATAAAATAATAATAACAACCAATAAAATAAAATAAAATAAAATTCAAGAAGACAAGGCGCGAACCAAGATAAAGGCTGACATCCTCAAGAGAGAAAGGATCCCAAGATGGAATGGCCCAATGGCCCCAGCCTAGAGGATGGCAAAGCAGACCCAGCCGCTGCTGCAGCAGAGTAGAGCAGAGCAGCAGGCAGATCGGAGGCTGCAGGCCTCCGCCCACTCTCGCCCCCAGCCGTTCCCCAGCTGATCGCCCTGCTATGGAGTGCCTGCATCCCTGGAGGCAATCCGGGCCTGCAGGGGGAGCAGTCGGTGATCTGAGGTGGCTTATTCGACCTGGCAACCCAGAAGACGATCAAGTCTTCCGGGTCGCCAGGGCGATCAGCCCCCGCAGGTTGCCGAGTGCTCCCGCTGCAGGCCTGGATCACCTCCAGGGAGGTCAGGCACTCCAAAGCCGCCGCTCCTTCGGCCTGTCTGCCGACACAGGCCCCACGGAGCCCGCAATGGAATGGCGGCAGCGGCACCCCTTCCTCTCGGCCCCGCCCCCGATGCCCTTCTCCCTGGGCCGGACAGAATTGGCTGCCGGGCCACATCCAGCCCGCGGGCCATAGGTTGCCCACCCCTGGTGTAGATGGTGCCTAAATGATGTTTTATTTTTGCATGAGCTTTCATGGATATAAACCCACTTTATTGATGCTGTACTTAATTATTTCGTGTCAAAAGCATTGCATACATAGGTATAAAACTGATAAAAATAGGAGCACAAGCAGTTAAATAATTTTTGACCAAAACCGGGTAACAGCAACTGCATTGTCTGTATCTTTAAACAATTCTTCCTCTGCGCATGAGGCAGGGCATTGTGGATAAGCAGACAGGTGCGGGATTGTTTGTTCTGCTCCATAGTCGCACAAGGTGGAGGATTCTTTTAGGTAGTGCCATTTTGCCAGGTTGTCTTTTGATCTGCCGACTCCACTTCTGAGTCTGTTGCAGATGCAGTACTTCAGATGCAGTACTAGCTCTATCCAAAGAAGTAAGTTTATATTCATGAATGCTCATGCAAAAATAAAAACCTGTTAGTATTGCATCTGAAGAAGCTGAAAGATCATGCAAAAGGAAAAACTAACTAGTACTACATAATGTGTTTACATCCAACAAAAGCTGACACAACTATAAAAAAACAGTTAGTACACTTAGACCTTCTCTGCCCATCCTTAATTTTATGAAGCTATCCACAGCCCCCTTACCTGTCTCCAAACAGCTTCAGAGCCATAAGAGAAAACATCAGGACACTGAACATGAACAATAAAAAGACGTAGGTGATCTCTGGAAGCGTGTTTCGGATGCTACGGAAAGCTCGACGGATCTGCCAAGAAGCAGCACATATTTACTCAAGAGCAGAAGTCATTAATGTGTATTATATCCTCCTTCCCCCTCCCCTGCCGTCAAGTACCATGGTTTGTAAATTTATATATTGCGATGGATGAAACAGGCAACAAGAACTAGGCAACTTCTTCTCAATCCCAATTTTTTTCACAGGCAGTTTCCAGAGTGTTTTTTTATTATGTCAGAAGCTACTTGAAAAACTGCAAGTCACTTCTGGTTTGAGTGAATTGGCCTTCTGTAGAGATGTTGCCCAGGGGGACACTTGTGGGAGGCTTCTCTCATGTCGCCATATGGGAAGCTGGAGCTGAGAGATGGGAGCTCAACCCATGTTGTGGATTCAAACCGCTGACCTTCAAGTCAGCAGTCCAGCCAGCACAAGGGTTTAGCCCAGTGGTTCCCAAAGTGGGCGGTACCACCCCCTGGTTGGCGGTGGGGCGATCTAGGGGGGACGCTGGAAGGCTCAGGAGAATTTGGGGTTGCGCTGAACCCCTGTAAGGGGGCGGTGGGAGCGGTGGCGTGAGCCAGACGACAGGCTACCATCCATCTCTGTGTGTGTCTCTCTCTCTTCTTTCCTCCTCCTGCTCCCTCCTCCTCCTCTCGCCGAGCAAGGGATAATAATAATAATACCTTTGGGATTCCCTTCCAACTGGTTGAGTCTTGTAACAATAATAATAATGTCCTTCAACATATTTAGTGGAACATGGATTCAGTGCGGTAACCAATTTATTAACAAAAAAAGAAACCGATTGCAAAATAGTCAATCGCGATGATTTGAGATTACTGCAAATGAAAATAGAGCCGAGGATTGCTAGATTGGTAGCAGCACGCCAGGCTCATCCTTCTCATTGAGATGATTTCAAATGTTTTAACTTTTTTTTGTATTACCTTTCTATTCTAAGTTCAATAAATAGTTTCATAATTTCAAACGTCAATGTTTCTAATTTACAACTTTATTATATTTTACGAAAAAGGTAGAAATATAAATACATATATCTTTCTGTTTAATTGCTGTTAAAATTAAAAAAAAATAATTTCTAGAGGGGCGGTGAGTAAAATATTTTCTGGAAAGGGGGCGGTAGGCCAAAAATGTTTGGGAACCACTGGTTTAACCCATTGCACCACAGTGGCTCCTTGATTCCAAGTTACGAACATCCAACTTACAAATGACTGATACTTAATAATGGAGACAAGAAGACAGGGAATGAGAGAAATCTATTCCTCAGAAGGGAAATTCACCTTTGAAAGAGTTATCATGGGAAAAAGGTGTCTCAATTGAAGCTTTATCACCAGTCCTTGTTTCTACAACAAGCCCTTTTTCAAAATCCAATTATCACAGGTAAGGAAAGTGAGCTGAAATCTTTTGGAGCACAGACAGCAAAACAAACACCACTCCTTCCCTATGTTATCTAAAGCAGGGCTGTCCAACTGGCGGCCCGTAGCCTGTTGGACACGGCCCACCTATGCCCTCAGCCGCCATTTTTAAAAAATTTAAAAATCGATTTTTTAAAAAATGGTGGCTTGAGGGGAGGAGGCGGGGCAGGGAGGAGGAAGAGAGCTAGCTCCTCCTTTTCGGTGCCCCCTCCTACCTAGGGGCGGGAGCCGCCGCGAAAAAGGGCAGAAGGCGGCGCCAAGAGCAGCGCGTCACCCGGCCTGGCGTGACGCCGCTGCTCTTGGCACCGCCTCTCTCCTCCTTTCGGCGGCTCCCCGGCCTAGGAAGGAGGGCGCGCGAAAAAGGAGAGTAAGCGGTGCCAGGGGGGCAGCGTCACGGCAGGCCTGTCACGCTGCCCCTTGGCACCGCCTACTCCTCCTTTCGGCGGCTCCCCGGCCTAGGAAGGGAGGGGCGCCGAAAGGAGGAGTAGGCGGTGCCAAGGGAGCAGCGCATCACGCCAGGCCTGTGACGCGCTGCCCCTTGGCACCGCCTACTCCCTCCTTTCGGTGGCTCCCCGGCCTAGGAAGGGAGGGCGCCGAAAGGAGGAGTAAGGCGGTGCCAGGGGCAGCACGTCACGCCAGGCCTGTGACGCGCTGCCCCTTGGCACCGCCTACTCCTCCTTTTTCAGCGGCTTTAGGAGGGGCGGGGCCTGGGTTGGGGCGGGGCCTGGGGTGGGGCCGAGCGACCCCGCAGGTCATCAGTGACCTCTTATCCGGCCCTGGACCCGCCAGAAGTTGGACAGCACTGATCTAAAGCATACCCCCCCTATATATATGTGGGTAGAGTTACACTTAAAAATATACCTATTCAGACTTACAAATTCAGCTTAAGAACAAACCTACAGAATCTATCCTGTTTGCAACTTGGGGACTGGCTGTACTGGGAAGGACAGTGGCTTCAGAAACGAACAGAATAGAAGACAAGATCTACAGAAATGTGTGTTTTTTAAAAAAAGATAAACCCTAAAAACAGTTACTGCAAAGGTCAGGACAATTCAAGCTTAGCTCAACTGAATCCAAACTCAGTTTTATGGCATGCAAATATCCATCCTTTTTGACAATTTCCCCCCAGAAAACAAAATCTACTTTTCAAAAGGGATAAAAGGTCCAAGACCCTTTTGCATAACACAATTATTATGCAAATATTTCACTTGAAATGAAATGACAACAAGCTATGGAATTCTGGGATTTGTATTTTCGTGGGGCTAAGAATTTTAAATATGCTCTTCTGAACTGCAAATCCCAGGATTCCACAAGATGGAATCATGGCAGTTCAAATGGAATCAGAGTGCTATAATTATGTATGTAACATTAAAGACTGTTAATGGATCCTTCATCTCTCACCAGCCGAAGCCAGAACGTCCAATGCACAGCCTTGCTTGTATGCTGAATGAATGAATATATGGGCATAATTCCAACAAAAAAAAAAAAAAGGTTCCAGTTTGGCACTAAATTTAAAAAGCTGAACATTTAAGCACTGCTTTTCAGACACCCTAGAACTGATCTCCATGTTTGGACTAATGCTAGATATAACGTGAGGCAGAAGAACACTAGCATCAGATACATGTTGCATTTATTTTATTTTATTATTTATTTCAAATATTTCTACGCCGCCCTTCTCTACTCCCGAAGGGGGACTCAGGGCGGCTTACAACCGGCAGTGATTCGATGCCCCACATATATAATCAATAAAAACAACAGTTACATAATAAATAACACATTAATCAGATTAAAAAACATTTTTAAAAGAACAAATAGTCCAAGTTCTATGATCACAACTTAATCCAAAGCCAGTCCACAGTCCATTTTCCAAAGCATTGTCATCATTTTATTGTCCGCCTGCTACCAGAATGTCTAACCAAATGCATGGTCCCATAGCCATGCCTCTACTTTTTCCTAAAGGAAAGGAGGGAAGAAGTTGATCTAATTTCACTGGGGAGCGAGTTCCACAGGCAAGGGGCCACCACCGAGAAGGCCCTGTCCCTCATCCCCACCAAACGTATTTGCGACAAAGGTGGGATCGAGAGCAGGGCCTCCCCGGAAGATCGTAAATTTCGAGGTGGGACATAAGGGGAGATACGTTCAAACAAGTAAGCTGGGCCAGAAACGTTTACTCTTTCCTGCACATCAGCTGTGCCCAACACTACCTTTATTTACTGGAAGAAGTTGCAAGTTCTCAATCTAAGTCCTAAAGCAGAAGTAATGGAGAGAAATAGGATTTCTGCTTCTAATTACTTCCACCTCAATTTGGCACACGAAGCTTCTCAGATTACAAAGGATTCCCCCAGGCAGTGACCAGCCAGTCTTTGATGTTGCTAGGCCATTTAATGCTAATCAAGGTGGCAAATTGCGACACTCACATGTACCTTTAGCAGACAAGAGTTCTTTCCCCAACCCTGGACATTCCACAGATATATTTACTAGCTGACCCGGCCACGCGTTGCTGTGGGATTTTTAAAAATTGGGGGCTGTGTGTGTAGTTATGTATATGTGTATATGTGTATGCGTGTATATGTGTGTACTTATGTATATGTGTGTTTGTATATGTATGTGTGTGTATATGTGTTGATGTGTGTAAGTACAGGTGTGTTTATGTATGTGTGTATGTGTATATTTATATATTTCTGTGCATGAATATATGTGTGTATGTGTTTCTGTGTTCCTTTCTTCTCCCCTCTTTCCTTCCTTCCTTCACTCCAACCTTCTATCCTTTCCTTCCTTTTCCCTCCCCTCCTTCCTGCTATCCTTCCTTTTTCCTTCCTTTCTTCTCCCCTCTTTCCTTCCTTCCTTAACTCCATCCTTCTATACTTTCCTTCCTTTCCCCTCCCGTCCTTCCTGCTATCCTTCCTTTTTCCTTCCTTCTTTCTCCCCTCATTCCTTCCATCCATTCTTCCTTCTATCCTTCCTTTCCTTTCTTCGCCCCTCCTTCCTTCCTTCCCTCCCCTTCCTTCTTTCCTTTCCCTCCTTCCTGCCATTCCCCCCTTTCTGTATCAGTCCTTGCTCCCCTTGTCTCAGTCCCTCCATTCCTTTCCCTACCTTTCCCTACCACCACCAACATTCTGACTCTCTAAACTGCCAGGGGGTGGGAGGGCTCCCAGCCTACATTCTAACTGAGGGAGTATTTGCATAATGCCTCTAATTGGTCAGCTCCACTAACATTCCGATGCTGTAAACTGCCAGAGGGAGGTGGTGTGGGGGATCATGGGAGTTGTAGTCCATGTTTTTGGATTTGTGGCCGTTGGCTCTTTTTGGGGTGGGGGGTGTGTGTTTTGTAAGCATACCTCATAGGGTTTTCTGGGTATGTGGGCTGTTTTTGTGTTTCTGCCTTGTGTGGTTTCTTTGTTTATTAGACAGGACCCATGACATGGAGGATTTTATATATATAGATTTGTAGCGGCATCGAATCATTGCCAAATGTACTGTAAGCTGTCCTGAGTCCCCCTTTGGGGGTTGAGAAGAGATGGGGTAGAAATACCATAAATAAATAAATAATATATAATTCTCACTTACTTAGTTTTCAACAGACCCCTCAACCTCTGAGAATGCCTGCCATAGATGTGGGCAAAATGTCAGGAGAGAATGCTTCTGGAACATGGCTATACAGCTCGGAAAACACACAGCAACCCACTTCTCAAATCAGCTGCTGCTTTCGGCACATACAGAAATGCCAGCTTCCTCCCAACTCATTATACGTCCCCATATTTTCAACAACCCAATGCTTAACCTTACCTCCTGGTTCAGCTTCCCCAAGGCCAGGCCAGGCCAAAGCCTGCCTGTTTGCATAGAGAAGAGAAAAAGCAGAAGGTTTGTTTCAAGAGGGAAAGGCAACAGAGAGATTTCTGGAGCGGACAAGACAATACAAAATTGAAATAAGAATTGTCAGTTAGTTGCCAGCTAACCAGCTGCTGTCCTGGAATTAGACTACTTGTCCTCGAAAAACCCACGCAATCTTTTACCTGACGACTTTCTGCGAAATTTATTAAGAAAACGGGCCGCAAAGGTCTTGACCACCGGATGCCACGAATGGCTGAGATCCGAAGAGCACCATAGATAATGAGGTCGATCAAAGTCACCTGGGGATAGACAGGCAGGGAAGAGAGGGAAATCACTACTAAAAATCAAGGCACTGAAATGCTTATTTACAGATCAGGTCTACTTTTCTGAGGTGGAAAAAACACAGCTTTTGAGTTTCATTTAAGACAAGGGTCGGGAACCTTTTTGATTCAGAGAGCCATGAAAGCAAAATATTTGGAAATTTATTTCAGTGAGAGCCATATAATATATATATTTTAAGACTGAATTCAACTAAATATGAGTATATACGTACATACTATGAGAAAAGAATTCCCCCGGCAGAATGACGGGACTCTTCAGACCTGGCTCTGCAAAAGGCATGCTCAGGACTCTGGGAAGGAAGAGAAGACAGAAGGAAGGAAGGGGGAAAGAAAGAAAGACAGAGGAAATAAATGAGGGAGGGGGAGAGGAAGGAAGGAAGGAAGGAAGGAGAGAGAGGGAGAGAAAAGGAAGGAGAGAAGGAGAAAAAAGGGGGAAGGGGAGAAAGAAAAAAGAGGAAGGAAGGAGGAGAATGGAGGAAAGAAGGAGGGGGAGAGGGAGGGAAAAGGAAGGAAAGAAGGAAAAGGTGAAGTGGAGAAAGAAAGAAAGAAAGGAAGAGGAAGTAATAGGGAGAATGGAGGAAAGAAGGAAGGGGAGAGGGAGGGAAAAGGAAGGAGAGAAGGAGAAGGAAAGGGTGAAGGGGAGAAAGAAAGGAAGGAAGAGGAAGCAAGGAAGGAAGGAAGAGGGAGAATGGAGGAAAGAAGGAAGGGGAGAGGGAGGGAAAAGGAAGGAGAGAAGGAGAAGGAAAGGAAGAAGGGGAGAAAGAAAGGAAGGAAGAGGAAGGAAGGAAGGAAGGAAGGAAGGAAGGAAGGAAGGAAGGAAGGAAGGGGGAGAATGGAGGAAAGAAGGAAAGAAGGGAGATGTGTTTTCTTGGGTAACTTCCTGCCCTTTGTAATGGTTTTCACTTTCATGGGGGTCCTGTGCCCCGAACCCAAGCAAATGTGAAAGGCCGACTTTACAGGCTTCCTTCAGCCTACTGGATGAAAAACGGGATGTAAATGTGACCCACAAAACACACATCATAGAACAATTCACTCAACTGTGGGCTAGAACTAGACTTAGTCATTATTTGAGTAAACAAATGAGTTTGACGTAACTTCTATCTTATGTAAGTTGACTTGACTTCAATGGATTTACAGTATGGCCAAGACTGGATCCTGCTCCTTACTTGAACCCAACAGAACTTGTTCATACTGACCAGTATTGATATCATGATGCAGATGTTCTTTGTGTCCTTCCAGAATACATTGCGAGGAGTAACTTGTGCAAAATGGACCAGCCTCCCAAAGAAGACCAAGAGGCATAAAACTTCAATCAATGAGGTAACCTGATGAAATGGGAGAAGAGGATGGATAAAATTACAAAACAACAAACTCACATGCTTTCATTCCCTCTTGGTCTCTCCACTTTGGCGATGCTAGTCTCGGCCAGTGGTCACAAAAATGCAGATAGTATCTATAGAAAGTCCACATCTCCCTCCTCTCATCTGATAAAACATCTGTCCTTTCTACTGTGAAATTTCTACATTAGAGAGATTTTTGGTGCTACAGTAGAGTCTCACTTATCCAACATAAATGGGCCAGCAGAACATTGGATAAGCAAAAATGTTGGATAATAAGGAGGGATTAAGTAAAAGTCTATTAAATGTCAAATTACCAGCAAAACATCATGTTTTACAACAAATTGACAGAAAATCAGTTCGATACATGGTAACCTTATGTAGTAATTACTGTATTTACAAATTTAGCACCAAGACAAGGGTTCTTTCTTTCTCTCACCCTGGACATTATTCTGGGAGGGAGACAGACTGTGTTGGATAATAAAGAACGTTGGATGAGCAAAGGTTGGATTTTGGGTGAGAGTTTGGGTGAGGGGGTGGCACCCTGACCCTTCCTACCTTGAACCACCACTTAGTTTTGCAGACATGCAATCAATTTTATTTTTGAAGGTGCATTTCTGCAGATATTTACATATAGGTATAAGCACACCTCCACCTATCACTATTACAATACAGTAGAGCAGGGGTCCTCAAACTTTTTGACCAGGGGGCCAATTCACTGTCCCTCAGACTGTTGGAGAGCCTGACTATAGTTTACACGGGAATATTGTGAAACATTTATTTTACATATTGTGAAACATTTATTTCTAGTTACAAATAAATGAAATTTTGACTTCAAGCATGTTGTAGCATGTGTAACAGGCTTACTATAACAGCAGGAACCCATGAATACGTTTACTGATCAGCCTATCGGCCAAACTCCCATGACATCTTGTCATCATAGTTTGTGGCGGCCACACAAAGTTTCTGGATGAGAACTACTAGTTTCAAAGTAAGGGCCGAACAATTAAACAGAAAATAACACTTTCAAACCAGGAACAGATTTCTGTTCTACAATCTTATTATGTTTATTTATACACCACTTTTTGTCTCCACAAGGAAACTGTGGCCCCTTCCAGGCGCCCTATATCCCAGGATCTGATCCCAGGTTTTCTGCTTTAAACTGGATTATATGAGTCTGCACTGCCAGATAATCTGGGATAAACAGAAAACCTAGGATCCGATCTTGGAATATAGGGTCTGTCTGAAAGGGCCCTTCCAAACAGCCATATAACCCAGAATATCAAGGCAGATAATCCACAATATCTGCTTTGAACTGCATTATCGGAGTCCACACTGCCATATAAACCAGTTACGTGTGGATTTTATACAGCTGGGTGGAAGGGGCCAAAGCAGCTTACATTTCAATACAATTTCAAATCTACAAATATATGAAACATTACAATAAGATTAAATGTCATTTCTATTCTTTAAAGTAGGCATGGGCCAGCTTGGGCCCTCCTTGTGTTTTGGACTTCAGCTCCCACAATTCCTAACAGCCAGTAGTGGGAGCTGAAGTCCAAAACACAAGGAGGGCCCAAGCTGGCCATTCCTGATTTAAACATTCAATGGAAAGCTATCAAAACACATCCAAAGCAAAACACATCCAAAGCCTCCCTTCCTTTTACATGTTTTTAATGCCTAACATATATTTATATCTTACTTCTGGGTGTTATTGTGTTTTGTGTGATTTTTGTTTTGTATTTTAAATTAAATGTGCTTTGATTTGTAGTGTATTGTGCATTTGCTGTGGGTCCTTTAGGGAGAGAAGCAGGGTATAAATCAATGGTTCTCAACTTTTCAAACGCAGTGACCAACAGAACATACTGGAGGGGTTTGGGGAAAAGAGACCCTGCCATTTGGGAATTGCAGTTCTGAGGATTTATAGTTCACCAGCCATCAAAGAGCATTCTGAGCTCCTTGAAAACTAATCTGAACCAAACTTGGCTTACAGAACTCCCATGGCCAACAGAATATACTGGAGGGGTTTGGGAAAAAGAGACATCATCATCATTTTCAGTTGGAAGGGACCCCAAAGGTCATAATGTAATAGTCCAGCTCCTTCTTTCTGTCAGTCAGGAAGATAGAATTATTATTATTATTATTATTATTATGTATTATAAGACTCATACAATTGGAAGGGAACCCCAAAGGTCATCTAGTCCAGTCCCTTCTTTCTGCCAGGCAGGAAAATAGAATTACTGCAGGATCAATAATAATAATAATAATAATAATAATTGGAAGGGCATTGGTGGAGCTGGAGTATCTGAGGTCAGCGCCCTTCGGGGCTGGGGGGAGGGGGCAGGAAGGCCCCATCTGCTTGCCTCCCTTCCTTCCCTGGGGTCTCTGTGCTTGGACGCCTTCTCTCTCCCTCCATTCAGATCCAGCACCCACAGCATCCGTGCCTCCACCGCCGCCTCCCTCTTCCTCTCCAACCCCCGAGCGGGAGTGCAGCACCAGCACCAGCCAGGCTGCTATTGGTTCAGCTGCCCCTACCGGCGGGCCGGATAAATGCCCCCAGGGGCCGGGTCTGGCCCACAGGCCATAGTTTGAGGACCCCTGCAGTAGAGTCTTGCTTATCCAACCTTCATTCATCCAACCCTCTGTATTATCCAACACAGTCTGCTTCCCGCCCAGATCCACAGCTGTTTCAATACATTGCGATATTTTGATGCTAAATTCATAAATTCAGTAATTACTACATAATGTTACCTTGTATTGAACTGCTTTTTCTATTGATTTGTCGTAAAACATGATGTTTAGTGGTTTCATTTGTAAAATCATAATGTAATTTGACATTTAATAGGCTTTTCCTTAATCCCTCCTTATTATCCAATGTTTTCGCTTATCCAACGTTCTGCCAGCCTGTTTATGTTGGATAAGTGAGACTCTACTGTACCAGCAACTTTGCTTAATAGTATGGACAACATCCTATGAGGTGTGTGCATATAATGTGGACATATGTATGCGTGAATGCATGAGGAAATGAAGTGTTCCTTTAGTTTTGTTTAGCTTTGTTTAGCTTCCACTACATAGCCGTAGGCCATTGCAATATGTAGTGTGTGTGCGTTACCATACGGTTTTAACTATGGATGTTAGTTCCTGTGATTTTATTGTGTTTTATTACTGTGTTTTATTGTGTTTTACTGTGCTTTTAACTTTTGTAAGTCGCCCCGAGCCTGACGGGAGAGGCGACTAACAAGTCGAAATAATAAATAAATAAAATATCTTGAAAAAGTGGAATAAGAAAAAAAAATCAAATAATGAAAAATTCAAAAGGAAAAGCATGTCTTTTTAAAATAACTCATGGTTTATCTCTAACTTCCAAACCAAATCTTTCCCAGTTAGATTTTGCCTGCACACTTACCAAGAACGGAAGTAAATACACAGCAGGTTCCTCAAACAGTGCAAGTGCAAGGTCCACAAAAATAAAGAAGTAGGTGGCTGCTTGCATAGACCAGTGGTTGTAGAGATAGTAAAGCCTGGGAAGAGGAAAATGGTAGAACTGACTGGGCAGAAAGCAACTTGGTTGAAACAGGTCCAGCAGTAGTTGCAGTAGTTGTTGATTGGTTTCTTTGACTTCTAAGTTGAAGCTGACTTACCAGCAATTAACAACACATGAAACAAGTAAGTAAGAACAATGACCACTAATTTTCCTAGGCTTGCGTTAAAATTCTACCAGCAATAATTACTCATATTTAGGTTAAAATAATACACCCAAACCTAGAGCAACCAAAGGATCATCAAATCTTCCTTTACTCAGTCCAACTCCTGCTAATGCAATCTTCAACAAAATACCGTATTTTTCGCACCATAAGACGCAGTTTTTTCCTCCCAAAGTGGGATGAAAAATCAGCTGCGTCTTATGGAGCGTAAGACGCAGGCCGGGGAGGCGCTGGAGCAGAGGGAGGGCGGCGATATATTTACCCTGTCGCTGCCTCCTCTTCTGTGGTCCGTTGCGGCGGCGAGGGACCCTGGTGCACTCCCTCTGCCTCCTTTCCTTTCCTCCCACCTTTTCTTCGCTCGAAAAAGGTGAGAGGGAAAGGAAGGGAGCCAGGGAGAGTCAGCCAGCGCGCGTCAGAGCTGCGGCGACCCTGGTGCACTCCCCTCTGGCTCCTTTCCCTCCCTCCCACCTTTTCGAGCGAAGAAAAAGGTGGGAGGGAGAGGAAAGGAGCCAGAGGGAGTGCACCAGGGTCGCGTCAGCTCTGACGCGACGCTGGCTGACTTCCTTCCCTGGCCTTCCTCTCCCTCTCACCTTTTTCGAGCGAAGAAAAAGGTGGGAGGGAGAGGAAAGGAGCCAGAGGGGAGTGCACCAGGGTCGCGTCAGCTCTGACGCGACTGGCTGACTCCTCCCTGGCTCCTTCCTCTCCCTCTCACCTTTTTCGAAGAAAAAAAGGTGGGAGGAGAGGAAAAGGAGCCAGAGGGGTGCACCAGGTCGCGTCAGCTCTGACGCGACGCTGGCTGACTCCTCCTGGCTCCTTCCTTTCCCTCTCACCTTTTTCGAGCGAAGAAAAAGGTGGGAGGAGAGGAAGGAGCCAGGAAATCAGCCAGCGCCGCGCCAGCTCTGACGCGACCCTGGTGCACTCCCCCTCTGACTCCTTTTCCTTTCCTCCCACCTTTTCTTCGCTCGAGGAAAGGTGAGAGGGAAAGGAAGGGAGCCAGGGGAGGAGTCAGCCAGACGCACCTGCTGATAAGATTTACCTAGATTTTAGAGGGGGAGCGAAAATATTTTTTTTCCTATTTTCCTCCTCTAAAATCTAGGTGCGTCTTATCAGCAGGTGCGTCTTATGGAGCGAAAAATACGGTAAATGTCTGCTCACAAAATTTTGGGTGAAATATGTCTGTTAGGCTAATTAAATGAGAGGGCCTCACTTGTGTTCAACAGCATAACACTTTTCACACAAGACCTAAATCCATCCAGATTACCTGATTGCCTTTGGCGAGGTCTCAAATGGGATGTTCCTGTTGTACTGGGCATCATAGACATATGCTGCTGCCTGGAGTAGGCCCTGCTGACAAAGAGGAGGACCTTGATTGTCACATAAGAGATCTGGAAGATGCTTTGGCCAAGGGCCTGGATCTGAACTGGGAATGGTTTCAGAGATTACATTTCTGGTAATATGTGGAGCCAAGGGCATGCGGTGGAGTCAGATACAGTTTTTTGGACATATTCTCTACTCCAATATCATATCCAGAAGACAGGGCTAGACCCCGCAGCTCCCTCCAATTACCGCCCAGTGTCCAACTTACCGTACCTGGGCACGGTAATTGAGAGGGCAGCAATGGAGCAGCTGCAGACATTCCTGGATGATGCGACCTAGCTAGACCCCTTCCAGTCCGGCTTCCTACCTTTCCTGGCCACCAGACTACGCCACAGCAATGCGTGGCCGGGTCAGCTAGTGTGTGTATATATATATATATATATATATATATATGTGTGTGTGTGTGTGTGTGTGTGTGTGTGTGTGTGTATATATATATATCTTCCAACTTTTCATGACCTCAAGGACCATCCCACGCCAGAGCTTCCTTTCGTCCTTCACCTCTCCCAGCTCCTTCAGAGTCAAGCCAGTCACTTCAAGGATACCATCCATCAGGCATGTGGGGGGGGGGGGGGGCTTGAGGGGCTTCAGCCCCCACCCCCGAAATTCTCAAGACCTTACTGGTACATTATTTAAACAGTTATGTTTATTCATATCATGATCTGATCACCATGCTCAATATATCCCATATGCATGGGGGTATTGGGATAACGATACAAAAAGTTTTCTAGGGTAGATCCTCAGCGCCCCCCTCCCCAAATCAAACTTAGCTCCCCGGAATCAAAATCCTGGCTACAGGCCTGCCATTCATCCATCTTTCCCTTGGTTGGCCCCTCTTCCTTTTTGCTTCCATTTCCCCCAGCATAATTGTCTTCTCTAGCTTTCCTGTGATGTGGCCAAAGTACTTCATCTTTGCCTCTGCTATCCTTCTTTCCAATGAGCAGTCGGGCTTTATTTCCCAAAGTATGGACTGATTGGATCTTCTCGCGGTCCAAAGGCACTCTCAGAACTTTCCTCCAACTCCACAGTTCAAAAGCATCTATCTTCCTTTGCTTAGTCTTCCCTATGGTCCAGCTTTCACATCCATAGGTGACTACGGGGAATACCATTCCTTCTACTATGCGGATCTTTGCTGTCGGTGTGATGTCTCAGCTCTTGACTATTTTATCAAGATTGGACATTGCTCTCCTCCCAAGAAGTAAACGTCTTCTGATTTCCTGGCTGCAGTCTGCGTCCGCAGTAATCTTTGCACCTAAAAATACAAAGTCTATCACTGCCTCCACGTTTTCTCCCTCCATTTGCCAGTTATCAATCAGTCCGGTTGCCATAATCTTAGTTTTTTTATATGTTTAACTGCAACCCAGCTTTTGCACTTCTTTCACCTTGATTAGAAAGCTCCTTAGCTCTTCCTCGCTTCTGGCCATCAAAGTGGTATCATCTGCGTATCTAAGGTTGTTAATGTTTTTTCCAGCCGTTTTAACCCCAGCCTTGCATTTATCAAGCCCTGCACATCGCGTGATGTGTTCTGCATACAAGTGGAATAGGTTGGGTGAGAGTATGCAACCCTGCCGTACGCCTTTCCCAATCTTGAACCAGTCTGTTGTTCCATGGTCAGTTTTTACTGTTGCTACTTTGTCCTTATACAGATTCCTCAGGAGAGAGACAAGGTGATTTGGTATGCCCATACCACCAAAAACTTGTCACAATTTATTATGATCCACATAGTCAAAGGCTTTAGAATAGTCAATAAAGCAGAAATAGATGTTTTTATGAAACTTCCTGCCTTTCTCCATTATCCAGTGGATATTGGCAATTTGTCAATTTATTGGCATCTGGCAGGTCTCTCTCCATGTATTGCTGGAGTCTTCCTTACAGGATCTTGAGCATTACCTTACAATTAGCATGAGAAATAAGAGCCACTGTACGAAAGTTTAAGCATTCTTTAGCATTTCCCTTTTTTGGTATGGGGATATATGTTGATTTTCCCCAGTCTGATGGCCATCCATGTGTTTTCCATATTTGCCGGCATATGGCATGCATCACCTTGACAGCATCATCTTTCAAGATTTTGAACAGTTCAGCTGGGATCCCGCCGTCTCCTGCTGCCTTGTTGTTAGCAATGCTTCTTAAGGCCCACTCAACCTCACTCCTCAGGATGTCTGGTTCTAATTCACTCACCACACTGTCAAAACTATCCTCAATATGATTATCCTTCCTTTAAAGGTCTTATTGTATGTATTCTATTTTAAATGTGGTTTTAATTGTATATTGTTAAGACATCAAATGGCTGCCTGGTTGTAAGCTGCCTTGAGTCACCTTCGGGTTCGAGAAAGGCAGGACAGAAATATCGTAAATAAATAATGAATAATATATTTGCCTCTCTTCCACCTTAGTAACACATCATTTATTTTATTCAAGGGAGCACACCAAATGTTGGACCTAAACTCCCAGAAGAAACTGGAGACATGTAACAAGAAGCTCAAAAGAGGAAGAGTGGACAAGTTTTTACAGTATGACAAATGTCCGGGAATGTGCTTGGTCTAATGAGTTGTGAGTTTGAGGCCTGCCCGGGTGGGGGTGAGCTCTTGACCAATTGTGTAGCTCGTTGTCTGTCTATATATGTTGTATGTCTATGGCATTGAATGTTTGCCTGTATATGTGCATTGTGATCCGCCCTGAGTCCCCTGCAGGGTGAGAAGGGCGGAATATAAATGATGTAAATAAATAAATGTCATATCTAGGAATTTTCTAGGTCCTCAAGGTGATTCTATGGAGGACCTAGCAAATTTCTAGAGGATGCTTTTTGTTTCCTGTTTCTAGAGGGCGAAATGATTCCTAGACAGGATACAATATAGAATCATTAAGCTCCAGCCTTGTTGTGGTCATAGTTCGACAGTTAGCAAAAAAAGACTATACCTTCAGAAAGGGATGTGGGAAAACGAGGACACAATTGCCAAATTTAGGGAGTAAGCCAAGATACTGTTTTGAAGGACAACGCCAATTAGATCCTAGTTAAGTGCACACTGAAGAGGAAAGGTTTCAAGGCTTTCCTTATAACATGAGATAAACCAAGAGAAACAGAACTCCACTGTCTTGAGCTATCATTGAAAAGTTTCTGTTTCTTATGGCTTACTAACTTGACAACCTTAACCGTTGGCCCCTGAGGTTCTTAATATAAAGATAAGCGTATATCATAATATGGATCCTATATAACAGGATCCCAGGGTTTTTAGATGTGAATTTTTTTGCCAGATGTGATGTACTCCTAGATTAAATTTCTCTTTTGCTACTTTCCAAGGATGTGAGGCTACAAGTCCCAACAAAGACAGGGGGTAGCTTACGGCAACAGTACAACACAACAGCGAACCACTACAATATATAGGTTCGCACAAATTCAAAGGTTAGGATTACAGGTGTGCAATATATGAAAAACGATAGCACATAGTGGTATGCGAATGATATAATTAAAGAGCTGGTATTCGCATAGCGCATCAGACAACATAAGATATAAGGGCATTCAATGTCCAGATACAAGCGTCTCTAAGATACATATAAGAGAAAAGTTCCAAAGCAAACCTGGAAAGGTAGAGTTGACGTGGATGCTCAAAGTCCGTAAAGGCAATATAAATCCAGGAAAAAGTTCCCAAAGTTCAAGAAGAGACGTGAGGTCTGTTTGTAATCCACAAGACGCTGCACGGCGAGGAAAACTCAAGCCGCGGCATCGGAACGGGGCGAGGGAGCTCTTGCCGCGTTCTGGAGAGGAGCAAGCCTGCCGGAAAATGCCGGAAAAGCTGCAAAGGAAAAGCGTGTAGCAGCAGCGACTGTAGATCCAGTAAAGGCTGAAAGTTGAAGCCAGAGAAGAAGCCCAATTTGGGCAAAAGGAAGCCAGGACAATGCCAAACGGCTGGAATGATCCTGGGCGCCAAAAGTTAGTGGCCGTTTTCATGTCACAAGGACACTTCTTCAGGGCATGTCACTCCTCTCCAGAACGCGGCAAGGGCTACAAGTCCCATCATCATCCATCCCCAGCCTGTCTATGGTCCATCTTTTCCAGCTAGCATATGTCAGAAAACAAGAGCAACACTTAGAGGTGCTCATTATGTGATTTGGATTGCATCCTGGAGAACGAACAAGCATATGCTTCTTGAGCACAGAAAGTACATCCAGCAAAACATGTGGCAGAATAGAAGTCCGTACACTTCAGGAGACAATGCAATACAATAGTGTTAGCAATTATTTTCCTTGCAGGTTTAGCTATTAACATGTAATGGTTAACTTTTTAGAGAAACTCAGTAGTGGACTACGAAGGAGAGAGTTTGTTCCTGGGACTAAAGATAAGCTAGCGAAGGCCACTCAGCTCAGGAGACCATCCCTCATAGGATCCAAACAGGAAAGATGTGTGGGGAAATCTAGTTTTATGCTTTCAAAAAGAGAATAATCAATGAAATCTGCTGGCATGCCAGTAACATTGTTGACAATTCAGTTTGTGAGTAGGTAACAGATGTGAGGGTAGGAATCACGCTGTCCTCCAGATGTTGGTGACATGAATCTTCCACCAGCTCTAACCAACATGGCTAGAGGGGATGAATGCTGAAAGCTGTAATTCAAATTCTTCTGGAGAGCTGCATGTTGAGAAAGCACTTGGATTAAATATCTCCAGGCACCATTTCTGAGTCACCTGGTTTTTATCTAATTTGGTAGTAAGACATCTCCAGCCTGTGGCTCATTTGTGGTCCAGAATCACATAACTAGAAGAGGCCACAAAAGCCATTCAGTCCAACCCATTACCATTTGCAACACAGAATCAAAACATTCCTGACAGATGGGCATCCAGCTTCTGCTTAAAAACCTCCAGAGAAGGAGACTGCGCTAGACCCCCAGGCAGCATATTCACTACTGCAGTGTTTTTCAACCTTTTTTGAGCCGCGGCACGTTTTTTACATTTACAAAATCCTGGGGCACACCACCAACCCAAATGACACTAAATGACACTCTAACACAGTAATAAATATAGTTAATATGTTTTTAAATGTATTTATACACTCAGTGTGAAACCTGGGCCTGTTTCGATGAACACAACATATATATGACTTCCTCTCACATACTTATACATGGCTATCATGTCTTCTCTCAGCCTTCTCTTCTTCAGGCTAAACATGCCCAGCTCTTCAAGCCGCTCCTCATAGGGCTTGTTCTCCAGACCCTTGTGAAATTTCACCCTGAGTGAAACTTGCTTCCAGTTAACTATGGATGTTGTGAAGCTGTAATAAGTTCCTTGGGGGGAGGCAACTCTAAAAAAATCCAGTAAAATAGTAAAAAAAAAAAAACATTTCCAAGCAGAGAGGCTCAACTTGTTTCTTGGAAACCTGTGAATGCTTCAGGCTCCTGATGCTCCCAGGTTTGCTCACTGCCCAATTCACCGACGTGGAGCTTCCGGCTTTGTTCTCGCAAGAAATCCAAGCCAACGCGAAAACGGTGACTCAATCACTTCCGCCCAGTGCTCTGCTTTTGCGGAGGGAGGCAGTGAAAGAGGCCACGCAGATCTATGAAACGTATTGGGAGGCTGAAGCAGCCCTGAGCGGGAGCTGGAGCCATGCTGAGTCGAGGCTCCTGAAGGCTTCCTCAAGGCGGGCCTGGCCCTGGCATTCGGCGGAGCCCTTCCTTTGCCTCGGGGAGGATCTTTGAGGATGGAAATAGGGAGAAAGAGCTGCTAGGAGGGGGAAGAGAGCCAATTTCCCACGGCACACCTGATGATCGCTCACGGCACACTAATGTGCCACGGCACAGTGGTTGGGAAACACGGCACTACTGAACACCTCCTACCAAAAAAAGGTTCTCCCTAATATTTAGGTGGAATATCTTTTCCTGTATTTTTAATCCATTGTACCCAAGTCTCCAGAGCAGCAGAAACAGGCTTACTCCCTCCTCAATGTGACATCCTTTCAAAGATTTAAATATGGCTATAATTCTCCCTTTCAGTCTTCTTTTTCCAAGATAATAATAATAATAATAAACTTTATTTATACCCCACCACCATCTCCCCAAGGGGACTCGGGGTGCTTACATGAGGCCAAACCCAACAAGACAGCAATGCAATAAACAACATACAACAACAGTAAAATATAAAAATGAAAAATAAAATACAGAAGCAATATAAAGGACATAAATAATGTAAAATCACAATAATTTAAACACCGAGACCAAGATGAGCACACCCAGCTCTCTAAGATGTTCCCCACAGGGCTTGTGACAACACAGCGAGCGCCACCTGCATAGAAAATCTTGAGTTCTTAAAGGTTTGCATTGTTAAAGTGTGTTTTTGCAGCCTGCACAGTTTGCAAGAGGTTTAGTTGCACTGATTGGTCCTTAGCACCTGCCAATCATCCTTAGCAGAGCCCAGTTGCATTTGTTCCACCCCTTTTTCCACGGACCTGGGGAACAAGTTGCTTTTACATTTCAGAGATTACCAGGACCTCTCCTGAGAGGACGTGTTTAGAAGGTTTGCCAGACTAGGTCCTTGGTCAGGCCATCTTTCAATACCAGTCTGATTTCCTTGGCTCAGCATATCGGAAGGCTGAGTAACTCTGAAGAGTTGCAAGTGTCTCCAAACCAGTCATCTGGCCTTTAGAGGAAGACTTCGTGACTTCAAGTTCGGCCATCTGATTGGGGCTGCGAGTGTCCCTTCCTCAAAGCCAGGGCTGCTCATTAGGTCGATCACGATTGACCAGTCGATCACGAAGGTGGAACTGGTTGATCGCAGGGGATTTCTGAGGGGCACTTCTGCCCCCCCCAAATGCGGCGCATCTTCCTCTGGGCTTCCTCACGCTGCCCCTGACGCGACTTCCCCGCCTCCATCCTCAGAGCCAACTGCTGCTGTCGCAGTGTGGCCTGAGGAGGAAGGAGGGAGAAGGAGGAGGAGGCGGGCGCCCGGCCCGCGCATGCACATTTGGAGCCACGAGGGAGCAACCTGCCGGCTGCTGTGTCCTGGAGGAAGGAGGCAGGCGCCCGGTGGGTGTCTTCCCTGTTGGAGAAGAAGGAGAAGCCGGAGCTGTGGGGGGGGGAGGTGGGTCCGCCGGGGGCTGCCACGGTGGAAGAGCGCCAGCGCCCAGGCCTCGGTGGCCGTGGAGGAGGACGAGGAGAAGCAGCCATTGCCAAGCCTCCCCAAGATCCTCACCTGGGAGTCCATGAATCTGCAGGTCAAGGCCGTGGAGTAGGTCTATACTCCTCAAGGCCGGGGAGATCAAGAACGAGCTCCGGAAGGGAATCAAAAAGCCTTTCACAGAGGTCATCAAGGCCAATATTGGGGATGCACACGCAATGGTTATAAAAGAAAAATAAATAAATAAACAACAAGGAGGCTTTGGCAGCCATTTTCTGCCAAAGCCTAAGATCTGTGACTGCGAGGAGTTCATCTGCATAGCAGCTTTGATCAGCATTGAATGGCCTTGCAGCTTCAATGTCTGTCTGCTTTCATTCTGCCTGTTTATATCTGTGGAATGATGTCAGGGTGGGAGAAGGAACTCATGTCTGGATGCATTTTATGAAGTGTCCCTTATTTTTGTGAAAAATCACATAAATGTCCCTTATTTCTTCTTATCAAAATATGGGTAGGCAGATCCTTTTGACTTGCTTGTTTTAGAAGTAGCTTGCATGCTGAAAAAATATGAGCACCCCTGCTCAAAGCCATTGAAAAAGAAATGACTCAGAGAGCTTTTCAGCGACAAGTTCATGGACTAAAACATCAAAAGGAACTTTATAGATGAAGAAGATGGACTGGGTAAGATATTAAGGGGAAGCAACAACAAGATGGTGGGAAAACTATATAGAAAGCTAATTCTAGAAATGGGGGAGGATAAGAGGATAAAAGAGTATATGAAACTTTGGTCGAGAAATATCGGTTACAAAATTAGCCCAGAACTTTGGAAAAGTATCTGGAGGAAAAACATATGTGCATCGACCTGCACCAGTTTCAAAGAAAACTGGATAAAACTTGTATACAGATGGTATCTAGACCCGGTCAAAATAGCCAAAATGTACCGATCTACCAGGACAAATTGCTGGAACTGCGGGAAAAAAGATGGAACCTTCTTCCACCTTTGGTGGCACTGTAGAAAGGCAAAGAGGTTCTGGAACATGGTAAATGGAGAGCTAAAGAAGATATTCAAGATACATATAGAAAAAAACCCAGATAGCTTGCTATTAGGTATATTAGGCCCAAGCATAAAACTAAATGAGAATGACAAAAAGATATTCTTGATATTAATTACGGCAGCAAGAATAACATATGCTAAATATTGGAAATCTGAAAAAGCCCCAACAAAAGATGAATGGATAT
The DNA here is from genome assembly GCA_030556195.1 of Anolis apletophallus. Lineage (NCBI taxonomy): Eukaryota > Metazoa > Chordata > Lepidosauria > Squamata > Anolidae > Anolis > Anolis apletophallus. Next base: position 32,733,542 of record JARBWK010000003.1, on the reverse strand, counting down.
TAAAGGTGATTGAGGTTATTCAAATGGAGTGGCTGACAGAAGCAATTAAAGAAAACAACAGTGAAATGGGACAGGGTAGAAAACAAGGAATGAAAACCCATGCAGGAATACTGCAAGAAGGAATATAATACTGTGTTGCAACTTAACTGGGAGTGAGACCACCTGTAGATACTGTTTATAAAGAAAGTAAAAGCCCATGATGGGGGGCAGACTAGTAGTAAACAGAATGAATATAGAAACATTGTGTAAAACTACAAGGGGAAATAACAAGAGTGAAACTATATGTTAATTATATGTTAAGAACATAAGAAGAGCCATGCTGAATCGGACCTCAGCCCATCTAGTCCAGCATTCTGTATCACACAGTGGCCCACCAGTTGTACACAGGGATCTCGAGCAGAAGGGAGGGCAAAACCCTGACCTGCTCCCCGACCCACAACCAGTACCCGGGGAAATCCTGCCTACCTCAACCAACTCCGAGGTGGCACTTGAATGTCCTTTTCAGTAACTACCAATACACTTGGTATCCATGAATCTGTCTAATCCTGCCTTGAAGCTGTCCAGGCTGACCGCTGTCACAACCTCCTCTGGAAGTGAGTTCCATGACCCAATGACCCTCTGGGTGAAGAAATATTTCCCTTTATTAGTCCTAATTTTCCTACCTTGGAGCTTCAGGGAGTGCCCCCTAGTCCTAGTGTTGTGTGACAAAGAAAATAGTTTTTCTTTATTCACCTTTTCTATCCCATGCATGATTTTATACACTTCGATCAAGTCACCTCTTAAACGCCGTCTTTCAAGGCTGAAAAGACCAAGGCGTTGCAACCTGGTTTCAATTCTTATTCTTAAATAAGAATTGCTGTTTCTCTTCATACACCATAGGCAACTGGAAAATTTTCAAGAAGAAAGCACAGGGAATACCTGAAATGTCCGTGCTGAAAACACCTATGTATTAATAACCCACCTATCCGGAACTGTTCTTTTTTATGCTTCCATGTTTCTGTCACCCTATTCTATCTCTTTCTACTTGATGTGCCCGCTGGCACATGATATCTCTTTCTTTTTCTTTCTTTCTTGCTTTTGTTGACTTTTTTCCTATTTTAACTTTGGAAACCAATAAAGATTGATTTTTTTTAAAAAAGGAACTTTAAAGTAAGCCAGTTATTATTTTGGGGAAACTAAGCCAAGTGCCTGAGTGAAGTTAACTCATGTAATGGACACAAAGTATTTGAGTTAGCCAAAGTATTAAGTTTGGTCCTTGAAGCCCTGAGCCTTTAAAGGGAGGCAAAAAAAAGAAGCAATCCCCAGGATAGAAGACCACGTCCTTGCCCTTTCACAAGGCATTGATAGCCCAAGTGCGACGGCACAGGGCTTGGCCTCCAAATCTTAAATCATTTTGGTCACCTTCTCTGGACACATTGCAGCATGGCAATATGCTTCTTGAATTGTGGTGTGCAGTGTCACAGTGTTATTTCAGTGAGGTCTGGCCGAAGTAGAATAGAGCGGGATTATGACTTTCCTTGATCTCTAGACCAGGCATTGGCAAACTTTGGCTCTCCATGAGTTTTGGACTTCAACTCCCATAATTCCTAACAGTCTACTGGATATTAGGAATTGTGGGAGTTGAAATCCAAAACACCTGGAGGACATATGATTGCCCATGCCTAATCTATGCTTCTACTGATGCAGTCTAAAATCGTGTTGGCTTTTTTAGCTGCTTTATCACACTGTTGGCCAGGGGTGGGCAATTATTTTTTCCAAGGGGCCACACAAGAGTCAAAAAATATTATGGAGGGCTGCACCTAAAGGCTGAACTAAATTCTACATAATATCAATTGAATTTCTTTAATAATAATAATAATAATAATAATAATAATAAAAAGGCACTATTTCAGTGAGAGCCATATAATATATTTTAAGACTGAATTCAACTAAATGTGAGTATAAGCCCCTGAATTTATTCATAATAATAATAATGATGATGATAATATTCATTCAGCCTCTGCTAATAATAATAATAATAATAATAACAACAGGTTTCTAGAGTAGGAGGAGACCTCCAAGGGCCATCCAGTCCAACCTCCTTTTGCCATAAGGGAAAAACACAATCAAGGCACTCCTCACAGATGGCCATTCAGCCAATAATAACAACAACAACAACAACAGGTTCCTAGAGTAGGAGGAGACCTCCAAGGGCCATCCAGTCCAACCTCCTTCTGCCAGGGCCCTTCGACACAGGCCTATAACCCTGAATATTAAGGCAGAAAAACCCACAATATCTGCTTTGAACTGGGATATCTGAGTCCACACTCATATAATCTGGTTTAAAGCAGATAACATGGGATTTTATTCAGATGTGTGGAAAGGAACTCAGATAACCCAGGGACCTTGCACACAGGCCTATAACCCTGAATATTAAGCCATAATATTCATTCAGCCTCTGCTAATAATAACAATAACAACAACAACAGGTTGTTAAAGAGGAGACCTCCAAGGGCCATCCAGTACAACCTCCTTCTGCCATAAGGGAAAAACACAATCAAAGCATTCATCACAGATGGCCATTCAGCCATCTTGAGCCAAACTTGGCACACTGAACTCTCATGAGACCAACAGAAAGTACTGAAAGGGTTTGCTGGGCATTTACCTTGAGTTTGGGAGTTGTAGTTCACCTACGTCCAGAGAGCACTGTGGACTCAAATAATGATGGATCAGGACCAAACTTGCCACGAATCCTCAATATGCCCAAAGAGGCAGAAGAGAAGAGAGGAGAGGAGAAAGACAAGGAGGGAATGGAAGCGCCCCCACGCTCTGGCCTCATCCCCACCCCTTTCCCACTCTGTCCCCGCCCCCTCTCCCTCGCTGCACTCCCCCTCCTTTGCGTTCATGTGGTGGAAGGGGGAAGGAATGAAACAGGGAAAGGGGGAAGGAAGGAAAGAGGGAGGGAGGGAAAGAAGGAAGGAAACAGGAAGACAGGAAACAAGGGAAAGAATGTGAGGCAAGAGTGAGGGGGGAAGCGCGCGAGGCGGAAGTGAAGCGAGGAGGAGGGCGAAGGCATGCTCTGCGTGTAGCCGCCCCAATGGGAGTTTGCCTCCCTCTCTTTAGGACGAAGCCTTGAGGGAGCCCCGGGCCGGTCAGCATCGGCCGCCAGGCCACATGCGGCCCACGGGCTTCAAGATGCCCAAGCCTGCTGTTGACTCATGTTCAGCTTGTGGTCTACTAAGATTCCTAAATCCCTTCTCACATGCACTGTTTTCAAGCCAGGTGTAACCCATCCATCAGGTTCACAAACAGCAGAAGTTACCAGGAATGTCTTGGAGAAACAACTCTTAACATCACACTCTCTTATTCACTGAGTGAGTGAAGCAGAGTAAGCAGGTATGATGCTCAACGAGTGTCAGCAGAAAGTAGGGGGATGGCTAAGGGCAACATGTAGGTCTCAAGAAGATAATGCAGCCATACAGTCAAAGAAATTCTGTAGTCCTGGCCAAAGTTCAGCTCACCCTCTACACTTCCCTCAAACGCAGCACAACAAATAAACACAACCTACATTTTTAAGAGCTCTAGCTACACAACAACACTATCAAGGTCAACGCCTCCCAACAAGCCTGCTCTGGTACAGTCACAGGAAAAGTCTTCTGCTTTGTTGCAACAAAGTACCATTTGATAGGTTCAGAGGGCAGAACTAAATGACTCCTACAGAAGGACTACTTAGGCGACAAAGCTATCCATTATAGCCTAGATCACTGCTGCTCAATGTGGCGGCCTTTGGATTGGTGCCAGTCTCTGGCACATTTCCAGGAAAGCATGCAAACAAAATATGGGAATAGAAATATTGTCAGTCTCTAACATGTTGGATAAGAAAAAAGACAGCCTAAGAAGCACTGGCAGTTTCACTAACAACATTGTCTTCTGCTGTTACTTACATAGTGCCATACAACTGGGAGCCCACGGTGGCACAATGAGTTAAATCTTTGTGCCGGCAGGACTGAAGACCGACAAGTTGGAGGTTCAAATCCAGAGAGAGCGCGGATGAATGAGCTCCCGCTGTCAGCTCCAGCGGGGACTTGAGAGAAGCCACCCACAAGTACGGTAAAACATCAAAACATCCGGGTGTTCCCTGGCCAATGTCCTTGCAGGTGGCTAATTCCCTCACACCAGAAGCGACTTGCAGTTTCTCAAGTTGCTCCTGACACACACACACAAAATCAACACTGTGAATATGCCATTCAATAAGAATTTTTTTCTGATGGTAAAAGCAGTTTGGCAGAGGTATATTCTGCCTCGAAGTATGGTTGAGTCTCTTTCTCTGGAAGTTTTTATGCTGAGGCCATCTGTTGGGAGTGCTTTGATTGTGTATTCCTGCCTGGCAGGGGATTCAGTTGAATGGCCCTTGGGATCACCTCCAATATATGATTCTATTAATGCCAAGAAGAGGAAAAGATTGCATGGTTACATTGTTCCCCTGAACTTCTTGTTTAGAACGATATGTATATGTATGTGCGTGTGCATGTGTGTGTGTATAAATATATTTGTGTGTGTGTGTATATAGTGTGTGTGTGTGTGTGTATATATATATACTGTGTGTGTGTGTGTATATATATATGTGTGTGTGTGTGTGTGTGTGTGTGTGCAACTTTCTATAAAGTATATATTCTTGTTTCTTTTAAAAGTTACACCATCAGCTGCCCTGCAGGAAGAATTTATAAAAAACAGCAATCACATGAATAGACAAAGAAAAGGCCTTTTTCTATACATGCCTGTGTGGGAACTGAGCTCTATTATAGTTTATGAACTATAGAAATTCCACAGGAAACTGTAGTGATTCTACAGGACAAGAGATTCCAGTGAAATATGAGGATGAACTTCCTGATGGCACCAGCTGTCCGATGGTGGAACATGCTCCCTGGGAGTGTGGTGGAATCTCCTTCTTTGGAGATGTGTGAAAACTTCTTAAGGTCTCCGCACCTTAAGAAGGATATAACGGAACTGGAAAAGGTACAAAGAAGGGCAACAAAAATGATCCAAGGGATGGAGCAGCTCCCTTATGAAACCAGGTTGCAACGCCTTGGTCTTTTCAGCCTTGAAAGACCGCGTTTAAGAGGTGACTTGATCGAAGTGTATAAAATCATGCATGGGATAGAAAAGGTGAATAAAGAAAAAATATTTTCTCTGTCACCCAACACTAGGACTAGGGGGCACTCCCTGAAGCTCCAAGGTAGGAAAGTCAGGACTAATAAAGGGAAATATTTCTTCACCCAGAGGGTCATTGGGTTATGGAACTCACTTCCAGAGGAGGTTGTGACAGCGGTCAGCCTGGACAGCTTCAAGGCAGGATTAGACAGATTCATGGATACCAAGGGAATCAGTAGTTACTGAAATGGACATCCAAGTGCCACCTCTGTGTTGATGGAGGCAGGCAGGATTTTCCCCGGGTACTGGTTGTGGGGGGTCAGGAGCAGGTGAGGGTTTTGCCCTCCTTTCTGCTAGAGATCCCTGTGTACAACTGGTGGGCCACTGTGTGACACAGAATGCTGGACTAGATGGGCTGAGGCCCGATTCAGCATGGCTCTTCTTATGTTCTTATGTTCTTATATGCCTCTCCAAACCAAGAATATATCACCAAATATTACAGACAATTAATATGACGCATCCATTTATACACCCAAATCTATTATGATAATCCAGTTGTGTTGATCTTCCCCAGAAGCAGATCTTTTGTGGAGCGTAGTCAATATTTCTTGGCTTTCCTTCGCGAGCAAAGATTCAGGAAGGGCTTATCCCAAGCTTATTTATTTATTTATTTCGGGATTTTACCCCGCTCTTCTCAACCCCCAAGGGGGGACTCAGAGCGGCTTACAGTACGGCACAATTTGATGCCCACATAATAACAATATAAACCCCAAAACACTTCAACAATTACAATACATTAAAAATACATTAAAATACGACTACTTTAGCACCATACACATTCACTCTGGATTAAAACAATGTTCAGTCCAGAAAAACATTGGCCATAATCTTAGAAGTTGGGAAGTTGAATGTGTTCTTCAAGCCTGTGCAATGGACCTTTCTGGTGGAGCGCAGCATGCACAGAACTGGCTTCACCCTTTAAACCAAAAGTTCGTCTGCCGGGGCCTAGCAAGCTGGGACAGTGGCAGCAAGGTCCTCAGGACATAGGTTTGGTTTGAGTTTCCTTCTCTTAGATGGTTGACCTTCCAGGGTTAAACGAGCACCATCTGTCCGGGTTTGAAATCAGAGTTTTCCTTCTCCTAGGATGGTTGCCAAAAGGCTAGAGAGCCCATCCTGCCCATTGACGCTCTATGTCAGACCCTTCGGTTGTGACCTGTCTGGCATGGGAGGCACTACCGGTGATTATTATGCCACCGCCGGCATAGCTCACAACTTCATTAGGGTACGCAAGCCTCTCCCCCATGACAAGGGGGCGCCAATGGAGAGGAGTAAATATTTATGGAAATGGCAAAAGATGTGGATCAAAGACATTAAAAGTTTGACTTGTTATAACTTTTCAAAAATGATATATCAATGCTACCCATAGCCAGAGAGAGTAGCAAATATATAGGGGGGGGGGGGAGGAGCCAGGAACAAATGATCTGATTTATAAGAGGCACTGCTTGGATATCAAGCAAAAAGTGAGTGCTAGAAATAATATCGTACAAAAGCTGACTGGCACAACCTGGGGAACACAATCAGACACAATGAACGCATCTGCCCTTGGCCTTTGCTACCCTGCTGCTGAACATGCATGTCCAATGTGGCAGACATTGGATATGTCTCTTAATGACTTAACTCTGTAGCATTCTGGTTTAGCTTTTGAGATAGTAATTTCACAGGATGTCTATGCCAGTGTTTCCCAGTCGCTGTGATGCGGCACAGTAGTGTGCCGTGATGGACCTCCTGCTGTGTCGCGAGAAAAGCTCTCTGCCCCCCCTTCCTTCCCCCTCCTCCTGCCGAACTCCTGATGCTTGGGGGAGGAGGAAGGGCTGGGGGGCAGCGAAGAAAAAGAAGAAGGGGCTGGGGCGCCACCTCCTTCAGCCGTTTCCCCAGCCATGACTTTCGCTGAAGCCGCGCAGAGGAGCCCCGCCCACTGAAGTCCGTCCACCGCTCATGCTCCTCCTCCGCGCGGCTTCAGCGAAAGTCATGGCGGAGAGCGGCGCCGGGCCCGGGGGCCATGACTCCCCCCCCGCTCGCACTGCCCCCTAAAGGTTGGAGAAGCTGTGGGAGAGCTGAAGCCGGGGGGAGGGGGTGGGGCATGGTGCAGCCTGGCTCCGCCCCCTCCCTCCGGCTTCAGCTCTACCACAGCTTCTCCAGCGTTGAGGGGACAGTGCCAAGCCAGCACTGGCTTGGCATTGCCCCCTCAAGGCTGGAGAAGCTGTGGGAGAGCTGAAGCTGGGGAGGGGGCGGGGCATGGCACAGCCTGGCTCCACCCCCTTCCCCAGCTTCAGCTCTCCCAGCAGCTGCTCCCAGCAGGCCACCATCCCCCAGCCATTCTTTACTGTGTTAGAGTGTCATTTTGGTTGGTGGTGTGTCCCCGGATTTTTTAAATGTTAAAAGTGTGCCGCGGCTCAAAAAAGGTTGGGAAACACTGGTCTATGCCCAATACCACTGGAGAAATTATTCTGGTTAGCCGGTATTGCACCACCTGACATCCGTTGGGAAGTAGTAACCTATAACAAAAGGACCAAGGCATTGACATCTCTGGCCCATCCTCTATTCGGACGATGCCTTAAATAAAGAAATAGCTTCCTAAGATCAACAGACATACTCACAGGACTCAGAAAGCACGAGTCCAAAAGTGGCAGGTTAAAATCCAGAAACTCAATCAATGGCTGATATCGAATGAGAAACTCCCTCCTGGGCACACAGAAGACTGGGCAACTTGGAAGGCGCTAAACAGACTGTGCTCTGGCAACACTGGACTAGCCTAGCACAGGCCTGTCCAACAGGCGGCCCGGGGCCGTGCATGCCCCCCCCCCCTTGGCTACGGCCCCTTTACCCTCCTGCAATAAAAAAATATTTTTAAAAATATTTTAAAAATATTTTTTCAATTAAAAAAATATTATTTATTATTATTATTTTTTGGTCCCGCCCCTTGGCTTTCTATTGGCCGCCTCCTCTTCTCCTGAGGGAGGGGGCCAATGGGAGGGAGTGACGTCTCTCGGGCCCCACCCCCTTGGCAGCAAACAGGAAGAGCGACCCGGCCGCATGGCTTTCCCCCTCGGCAGCGCCGCTTCCTCCTCAGGATTGCTGCTGCTCCGTCTGGGAGGCGCTCAGGCCCTCAGCGCCAGGGAAGCAAAAGGGGTTTGGGAGGGAGGGAGTGTGTCTGAGAGCGCGAGTGAGTGAGTGACAGACAGACAGACAGACAGAGAGAGAGAGAGAGAGAGAGAGAGAGGAGGGGGACCTGCCCTGGGCACACCTCTCCCCAGCGCAAAGGGAAGATCTCTCTGGCTCTCTCACACACACACACACACACACACACAAGCCCCTTCCTTTCTGACCCCTTCATTTGCGTTTCATGAACTGTCTCTTTAATGAGAAGGAGAGAACAGGGCAGCCATAGGAGAGGGGAGGAGGAGAAAAGGAGGGAGGGGGGAATTGAATGAGAGGGAGCTCAAGGAAAGGCCTCCCACCCCCTTTCCCCCTCCTTTTCCTCCCCCCAGAATTATTTACATTCTTTGCAATTACCTAAGTTTACTTTGATGACTTGCACTGAATGGAATCAGCCAGGGGTAAACTGGCAGAATGAAAGCACACAGACCTTTCAACTGCAAGGCCATTCAATGCTGATCAATGTGGCCAGTCATATATTCCAGTTCAAAGCAGAGATTGTGGGATTTTCTGCCTTGATATTCTGTATATTTATGCCCCTCATGTGTTCCATCCATCCCTCCCTCTCCCCTTATTTAAATAATATATTATGTAATTGTATATTAATGCCCCTCATGTGTTCCATCCATCCCTCCCTCTCCCCTTATTTAAATAATATAATATGTAATTGTATATTTATGCAATGCCGGGGGCGGGGAGGGGGTGGAGCCGGGGGAGGGGAGGGGCGGAGCCAGGGCTTGGCCCCCCAGGTGATCAGTGACTGGAATTCCGGCCCAAGGTCCGGTAGAAGTTGGACAGCCCTGGCCTAGCACATGGTGACAGCAATACAAATACTCTGAGCTGAATATTGGAAAGCATTGAACACCCCATCAGAGGAGGAATGGATTAGTACCATTACTAGACTTTGCAGAGATGGACAAGTTAACTCTGCGACTGAAGTCAAACCAATGCAATTTGCACAAGGCTGATGCACTCTATTTGACACGAAGAGAAGCAGAGATGATGTCAACACCTCCTCAAGGAGAATGAGGAAGAGGAAAAGTTTAAGAAAGATATTATAAAATTATAAGGACATTGGGGTTTCTCCTTAAATTAGAAAGCCTAGAAATTATTTAATACAAAAACATAAGGTATGACAGGAAGAAGGAGAGTGATAAAGAGAAGAGGGAGGGGGAGAATAATGAAGGGAGGAAGGAGAGCAAGAGGAATGATGAAGGAAGAGATGAGAGAGGGGGAGGAGGAAAAGTTAAAGGAGGAGTAGGAGAAGAAAGGAGGAGGATGGGGAGGAGGAGGAAAAAAGGAGGACAAGGGGGGGAAGAAGGAGAATGAGGAAGAGGAAAAGAAAAAGGAGGAGTAGGAGGAGAAGGAAAAGGAGGAAGAGAAGAAGGGGAAAGAGGGGAAAGGAAGGGGAAAGTTAAAGGAGGAGTAGGAGAAGAAAGAAGGAGGATGGGGAGGAGGAAAAGGAGGATGAGGAAGGGAAGAAGGCGAATGAGGAAGAGGAAAAGGAGGAAGAGAAGGAGGAGTGAGAGAGGAAAGAGGAGGGGGAAGTTAAAGGAGGAGTAGGAGAAGGAAGGAGGATGGGGAGGAGGAAAAGGAGAAGGGGGAAGAAGGAGAATGAGGAAGAGGAAAAGAAAAAGGAGGAGGAGGAGGAGGAAGAGAGGAAAGAGGAGGGGAAAAGTTAAAGGAAGAAAGTTAAAGGAGGGAAGAAGAAAGAGGATGAAGGGAGAGAGGAAAAGGAGGAAGGGGAGGAGGGAGGAAGGAGAAGAGAAAAAAGGGAGGAAGAGAAGAGGAGGAGGAGAGAGGAAAGAAGGGGGGAAAGTTAAAGGAGGAGTAGGAGAAAAGAAGGAGGATGGGGAGGAAGAGGAAAAGGAGGAAGCAAAGGAGGAGGAAGAGAAGAAAGAGGAGGGGAAAAGTTAAAGGAGGAGTAGGAGAAGAAAGAAGGAGGATTGGGAGGAGGAAAAGGAGGAAGAGAAGGAGGAGAATGAGGAAGAGGAAAAGAAAAAGGAGTAGGAAAAGGAGGAAGAGAAGGTGGGGAAAGAGGAAAGAAAGGGGAAAGTTAAAGGAGGAGTAGGAGAAGAAAGAAGAGGAGGAGGAAAAGGAGGAAGAGAAGGAGGGGAAGGAGGAAAGAGGAAGGGGGAAAGTTAAAGGAGGAGTAGGAGAAGAAAGAAGAGGAGGAGAAGGAAAAGGAGGAAGAGAAGGAGGGGAAAGAGGAAGGGGGAAAGTTAAAGGAGGAGTAGGAGAAGAAAGAAGAGGAGGAGAAGGAAAAGGAGGAAGAGAAGGAGGGGAAAGAGGAAGGGGAAGGAAAGGAAAGGAGGAAAGAGAGAGAAGGAGAAGAAAGAGTAGGAGAAGAAAGGAGGAGGAGGAGGAAAAGGAGGAAGAGAAGGAGGATAAAGAGAGGAGAGAGGAGGGGAAAAGTTAAAGGAGGAGTAGGAGAATAAAGAAGGAGGATTGGGAGGAGGAAAAGGAGGAGGAGGAGAATGAGGAAGAGGAAAAGAAAAAGGAGTAGGAAAAGGAGGAAGAGAAGGAGGGGAAAGAGGAAGGGGGAAAGTTAAAGGAGGAGGAGAAGAAAGGAGGATGGGGAGGAGGAGGGGAAGGAGGAGAATGAGGAAGAGGAAGAGAAAAAGGAAGAGGAGAAGGAAAAGGAGGAAGAGAAGGAGGAGAAGGGGGGAGGGAGAAGCGCCGGGCCGGGCTCACCTCTTCTTGCGCGGCGTCTCCCATGGCTGCTGAGCGGGCAATGCTCGGCGTTGGCGGCGGGTCGGTCTCCCCCTCCTCCTCCTCTGCGGGGCTTCCTTCCCGGCTTCCTCCTCCCGCGGCCTCCATTCCTGCGGGGGAAGCTTTGGACCCGCAGACCAGGCTTCCCTTCTGGACGGGCCTGGACGGGCGGAGGGAAGGCGGAGGTCCCGTTGCCTCCTCTCCCTCCCTCCCTCCCTCTCCCCTTTGCAGAGTCAGCTCTTCTGTGGCCACTAGTCCTCTTGCAGGCAGCTGGAGGAGATCCCCAAATTCCCCGCTAGGGCTGCATCTACACTGGAGGATGGATGCAGTTCGGTACCACTAACAGCCAAGAACCAGTGCCTTGGGATCACGGGGTTCCTCGTTAGGGGAGGCGCCCGCACTCTTTGCGCACTCTTTGGCAGGGAAGGCTCCAGGCCAAAGAGAGTGTGTGGGTGAATCACCAAACTCCGAGGGTTGAATGAAAAGTAATGCCTCCACCTTCGTTACTTGGGTTTGGATGGGAGTATTTTAATAAAGCAAACGCAGGACTAATCCTTACAACGTGCTCTTTAACGACCACGATTCACTTTTCCACATAACCACCACACAATTGGATACAGTCCTGCCAACGTTGAACAAGTTCTCTGAAGCCGTTGCAGAAGAAGTTGACACTCTTGTTTCCACAACCAGCGTCTCTCAACGTCTTCATCAGAAGCATAATGATGACCTTGTAGACCTTCTTTCACTATCAGGAGTAGATGGAAGTCAGACGGTGCTCAATCTGGACTGTATGGAGCAGTGTTTCTCAACCTGGGGGTCGGGACCCCTGGAGGGGTCGCGAGAGGGTGTCAGAGGGGTCGCCAAAGACCATCAGAAAACACAGTATTTTCTATTGGTCATGGGGGTTCTGTGTGGGAAGTTAGGCCCAATTCCATCGTTGGTGGGGTTCAGAATGCTCTTTGGTTGTAGGTGAAGCAACTACAGTTCCCAAATGTCAAGTATATTTTCTCCAAACTCCACCAGTGTTCACATTTGGGCTTCTTGAGTCTTCATGCCAAGTTTGGTTCGGATCCATCATTATTGGAGTCCTCTCTGGATGTAGGTGAACTACAACTCCAAAACTCAAGGTCAATGCCCACCAAATCCTTCCAGTATTTTCTGTTGGTCATGGGAGTTCTATGTGCCAAGTTTGGGTCAACTCCATCATTAGTGGAGTTCAGAATGCTCTTTGATTGTAGGTTAACGGTAGATCCCAGCAACTACAACTCCCAAATAACAAAATCTATCCACACACACCCCAACTACCCAAACCCCACCAGTATTCAAATTTGGGCTTATTGGGTATTTGTGCCAAATTTGGTCCAGTGAATGAAAATGCATCCTGCCTATTAGATATTTACATTATGACTCATAACAGTAGCAAAATTACTGTTACGAAGTAGCAACAAAAATTATTTTATGGTTGGGGGTCACCACAACATGAGGAACTGTATTGAGGGGTCATGGCACTAGGAACGTTGAGAATCACTGGTATGGAGGATTCTGTACAGTGGTGAGATCCAGTCTCTGAAGTTCTGCTGTGTACCCATTATGCACAGATCTTCCGATAGCCAAGCAAAGCAATAGGAGACAACTAAAAACTTGGTTATGGGCCCAGGCATTTGACTAAGGCAGTGTTTCCCAACTGCTGTGACGCAGCACAGTAGTGTGCCATGACGGACCTCCTGCTGAGCCGCAAGAAAAGCTCTCTGCCCTCCTTCCTTCCCCCCTCCTCCTCCTGAACTCCTGCTGCTTGGGGGAGGAGGAGGAAGGGCCAGGCGGCGGCATAGAAAAAGAAGGGGCCAGGGCGCCACCTCCTTTGGCCGTTTCCCCAGCCAGCCTCCAATCCACCATGACTCCCACCCCTTGCTCGCACTGCCCCCTCAAGGCTGGAGAAGCTGTGGGAGAGCTGAAGCCGGGGAGGGGGCGGGGCCTGGCTCCGCCCCTCCCGGCTTCAGCTCTCCCACAGCTTCTCCAGCTTTGTGGGGACAGTGCCAAACCAGCATTGTGCTGTCTCTGCCACTGCTGGCTTGGCACTGCCCCTCAAGGCTGGAGAAGCTGTGGGAGAGCTGAAGCCAGGGGAGGGGGAGGGGCCTGGATCCGCCCCCTCCCCAGCTTCAGCTCTCCCACAGCTTCTCCAGCTTTGTGGGGACAGTGCCAAACCAGCATTGTGCTGTCTCTGCCACTGCTGGCTTGGCACTGCCCCTCAAGGCTGGAGAAGCTGTGGGAGATCTGAAGCCAGGGAGGGGCGGGGCCTGGCTCCGCCCCTCCCGGCTTCAGCTTTCCCCCAGCTTCTCCAGCCTTGAGGGGCCCGTGCCAAGCCGGCAGTGTGCTGTCTCTGCCACTGCTGGCTTGGCACTGCCCTCAAGGCTGGAGAAGCTGTGGGAGAGCTGAAGCCAGGGGGGGCGGGCCTGGCTCCGCCCCTCCCAGCTTCAGCTCTCCCACAGCTTCTCCAGCTTTGTGGGGACAGTGCCAAACCAGCATTGTGCTGTCTCTGCCACTGCTGGCTTGGCACTGCCCTCAAGGCTGGAGAAGCTGTGGGAGAGCTGAAGCCAGGGAGGGGGGGCCTGGCTCGCCCCCCTCGGCTTCAGCTCTCCCACAGCTTCTCCAGCTTTGTGGGGACAGTGCCAAACCAGCATTGTGCTGTCTCTGCCACTGCTGGCTTGGCACTGCCCCCTCAAGGCTGGAGAAGCTGTGGGAGAGCTGAAGCCGGGGGAGGGAGCGGGGCATGGCACGGCCTGGCTCCTCCCCTTCCCCTGGCTTCGGCACTCCCAGCAGCTGCTCCCAGCAGGCCACCATCCCCCAGCCGTTCTTTACTGTGTTAGAGTGTCATTTTGTGTCATTTTGGTTGGTGATGTGCCCCCGGATTTTTTAAATGTTAAAAGTGTGCCGCGGCTCAAAAAAGGTTGGGAAACACTGGACTAAGGTACTGAGCATTAGATAATGGCAGCTGAATTTAAATTTTGCTGATATGACGATATTGGAATTGCTGGCTGAACTCTGGTTATAATGGCATGTTAATGCGATAGTTAATGATTTTGATTGATTTTATAATATTTTGTACTAATTGTTTTTATTGAATGTATTTGTATGGCATCATTGATGCATTTGTGAGCCGCCCTGAGTCCCTCTGTGGGAGAAGGGCGGGGTAGAAATAAAGTAAATAAATAAATAAATGTGACCCACACGTTCTTGTGAAATGCCAATTATGCTTGAACTTTCTCTCTGAGTGATACGACGATCATCCTGAACCAGTCTGTCAAGCTTTTGCTTGTGAACCTCGGTGGTTGCTGTCACAGGACGTCCAACTCTTTGCCTGTCATGCAAGTCAGATGTTCCCACCTTAGTGTCTTTAAACCTATTCGCCCAACGATGCACAGTACTCACATCAACACAATCACCATTCTCTGATGGATCTCCTTTGGGGTGACACCTTCTGCTGTCAAGAATTCAACGATTGCATGTTGCTTAAGTCGCATGTGCGCAGGGTTCTATACTTCACACTTTTAACAACACAACCGTTCAATGCTAAGGCTTCCTGCCAAAATGGAACTGTAGTAGAGAGTCTACTGAACAAGCCAGTACCTGCCGCATACCAGTACTGCCATCTGTTGAGGAGTTACAAAGGTGGAGGCATTAGTTTTCATTCAACCCTCCTACACTGGAGAATGGATGCAGTTCGGTACCACTAACAGCCATTAATCTGTGCCATGGGATCACGGGATTCGTTGATTGGGGAGGCGCCCACACTCTTTGGCAGGGAAGGCTTCAGGCCAAAGAGTGTACGATTCCCAGGAAGTGCATTCATTCTGCACTGTAAATGAGGCATAGGCCAGCTTGGCCCTCCAGGCAGGGCTGTAGCCAGGATTTTGTTTGGGGGGGGGGCTGAGTCTGAGTGAGAGAGGGTCTACCCTAGCAAACCTTTTGTATCATTATCCCAATACCCCCATGCATATGGGATATATTGAGCATAGTGATCAGATCATGATATGAATAAACATAACAGTTTAAATAATGTACCAGTAAGGCATTCTCGTGTACCACCCTAAGAATTTCAGGGGGGGGGGTCTGTAACATGTAGCATGCTGGCTACATGCCTGCCTCCAGGTGTTTTGGACTTCAACTCCTACAATTCCTAACATTTCCTACCCTGGATGGCGAGGCGTTATGCCCGACATCTTCTGTAAAGAGCCTTGGGGTTATTTTAGACCCTTTGCTGACCATAAAAGCTCAAATCTCCAGCGTCAGCAAAACCGCTTTTTTCCATCTGCGGCAGGCTAGGCGGCTGGCTCCCTACTTATCCAGAGACAACCTAGCCACGGTGATCCAAGCCACGGTCATCTTGAGCAGTGCCGGCCTTTGGCATTCCGCCATGTAAGCAGCCGCATAGGGCGACGGGTCCTGGGAGGGGCGTCGCCGCCTGCGAGGGGCGCCGCCACGCTGGCCGCCCCCCGCGCGCGCCTCCTGCCCGGGAGCCAGTGCTCCCTGCCGGTGCCGGCGCCGGCACCGGTGATGCAGCCGGCGGTGTGCAGCTGCGGCGGCGCAGCCAGTGATGCAGTCGCACAGCGCGCATGACATCACCACGCATGCGCAGGCGTGCGTGACGCGCTCGCGCGCAGCTGCGTGTGACATCACCGCGCAGGCGCAGGCGTGCGGCATGCACACCGGCGCAAGCGCGGTGACATCGCCGCGTGGGCTGCCGCGTCCAGCAGCCATGGGGGGGGGCGCAGTAATAAGGCTCGCCTACCCCCCCAGGAGAGGTGAGACCGCCCCTGATCTCAAGACTGGACTACTGTAACGCCCTTTACATATCCTGCCCTTGTCTTTGACCTGGAAACTTAAGCTCATCTAGAATGCCGCTGCGCCACTTCTTACTGGAACCCCAGTGAGAGGTTACATAACTCCCATCCTTCAGCAGCTTTATTGGCTTCCGGTCGAGCATCGGATCACCTTCAAGGTGATGGTGTTAACCTTCAAGGCCTTACATGGTCTGGGACTGTTGTATCTGAGGGACCGTCTTATCCCCTATCGACCCCAGAGATCACTCCGCTCCAAACACCTGAACCTTCTCGAGGTACCTAACATCAAATCTATCTGCCTAACATCCACCCGGCATAGAGCCTTTTATGTGGTGGCACCATCAATTTGGAACTCTCTTCCAAGCGAAGTCCGGGTCTTGCAAGACTTGCCATCCTTCCGCAAGGCCTGCAAGACTTACTGTATCTCTTTCAGTTAGCTTTTGACTGCTAAACTGTATAACCATTTTACCTAAATTTAAATGCTGTTTGACTGTTTTATGTGCTTGTGAGCCGCTCCGAGCCCTCGGGGAGTGGCGGCATACAAGTTCAACTAATAAATAAATAAAAATAAATAACAGCCTCTTCTCCTTTTAGAAGTCAGGCCTGGAAGAAAAGGTAGGCTTGTGCATTTGACACATCCTCCTCCTTGGGTCCTTCCACACAGCCTTATATCCCAGAATATCAAGGCAGAAAATCCCACAATATCTGCTTTGAACTGGGTTACTTGAGTCAATACTCAGATAATGTGGGATTTCCTGTCTTGATATTCTGGGATATAGGGCTGTGTGGAAGGGCCCAAAAGCATGCCTCTCATTCCCCAGATTTCATTCCTTGACCTTTTCTCCTGGATATCACATGCCACCATGTAATGAGGCTTCAGATACTAGTTGTGGAATGGACACTTAAGCAAATGTTTGCAACAGCAGCTTAATGTTTACCTTTCTGCAAAGACGGTGAGGAAGTAACTCAGACGATCTACTCTCAGATCACAGAGACAACATTGTATAGTGATATGTAAGTTGGAATACACTTCTGCAGACTTGAATCCTCAGGTCCTTCCCATGCTGTCCTTATATCCCAGGATCTGATTCCATGTTATCTGATTATCTCAGATTATCTGGCAGTGGGGACTCATAAAATCCAGTTCAAAGCAGATAATCTGGTATTTGATCCTAGAATACAGGGCAGTGTAGAAAGGACCTCAGGTCCCTTCCACACAGCCATATAACTCGGAATACCAAGTCAGAATAACCCACAATATCTGCTTTGAACTGGGTTATCTGAGTCCACAATGTCATATATCCCAGTTCAAAGCAGACATTATGGGATTTTATTCAACTGTGTGGAAGGGACCTCATTAAGCTAGGTGACTTTGGGCCCTCCAGGTGAAAGGAGAAACTAAGGGCCCTTCCACGATGCCCTATAATACAGTATTCCAGAATATCAAGGCAGAAAATCCCACAATATCTGCTTTGAACTTGTTATCTGAATCCACATTCAGATAATGTGGGATTTTCTGCTTGATATTCTGGGATATAGAGCTGTGTAGAAGGGCCCTAAATTGCAGCGAGAAATAGACAATTGGGTCAATTCATGTCATGATTTCTCAACCTCAAAGGAAGGCAAAGGAAATCCCTCTGTGAACAAATCGTGCCAAGAAAAATCTAATGATAGGCTCGCCTTAAGGTCACCATAAGTCAGAAATGACTTGAAGATATACCACATCAACACCTTTCAAGGAATTTAACACCCCCCCCCCCCCGATTTTCAAGCGAGTTGCCTAGAGACAGTATTTTTGCTGTTGCTTAAGTTTTAATGTTCAAACAAGTTGGTGTGACTCTTTGAGTCTAGAAGGCTGATCTTGTTCATTTTTTGGAGAAGTGGTTAACTTGGGAAATCCAGGTCTAATTCTCCTCAAACAGTGTGGAAAAAAAGCCAGCATGATTCTAGATTGAATCAATAAGAGTGTAGTGTCTAAATCAGGGGTGGGCAATTATTTTTTCCAAGGGGCCACACGAGAGCCAAAAAATATTATGGAGGGCCGCACCTACCGGCTGAACTACATTCTACATAATATCAATTAAATTTCTTTAATAATAATAATAAAAGGCACTATATTGCGTTTTTTGATATATAAATAAGACTGATGAGATTATATGTTATGAGCAATGAAAAAGAGAGGTTGTCAGAGGAAAAATGACATTTATTCACTCAGAAAATGAGTGAAGGTACTTCAACTCCCAACATCCGTGGTTCGTCCCACTCAAAACTGCACCAGGATGTAGAGTGGGTCATGGGTACTCTGTGTGCCAAGTTTAGGTGTGGTCTCTGATTTGTAGGGGCTGCAATGTTCTGTTTGTCAATATATGTATAATATGTCAAAATGTATGTACTGTACTGTGATAAATGTCAGATGTTTATATGCCATATGTTGAACTGCAGGGATTGTCTGCAAGTATATGTACTGTGATCCGCTCTGAGTCCCCTTCGGGGTGAGAAGAGCGGGATATAAATAAAGTAAATAAATAAGTTATATTGACTATGTATAGGATGTTGAGCACTTGGAAGGGAAGAAAGAATTTATAGAGGGGATTGGTTCATAAAGTTTGATTTTACTCAGTTTCTGCAAATGTAATAAATTGGAATGAGAAAGTATCACAATCTTCTTATGGTTCACAGGACCCTTCCACACAACCCTATTATCTGAGTGTGGACTCAGATAACCCAATTCAAAACAGATATTGTGGGATGTTCTGCTCTGATATTCTGGGATAGAGGGTGTGTGGAAGGGCCCTTGGATATGCAACATGAACTAGATGATGCAACATGGCTAGACCCCTTCCAGTCCGGCTTCCGTTCGGGGCACGGGACGGAGACGGTTCTGGTCTCCATCACAGACCAACTCCGCTGCCAGCTCGACCAAGGCGGGTCTGCGCTGCTCGTGTTATTGGACCTCACGGCAGCGTTTGACACGGTCGACCACAATCTATTGATCCACCGCCTGGCCATGGCTGGAGTGAGGGGGACAGCCCTAAAATGGCTGACCTCCTTCCTCCACCAGCGGTCCCNGCNTGTGAGGAGGGGCGAGGTGGTCTCTGAGGGCTCCTCATTAGTTTGTGGAGTTCCGCAGAGGGCCATTCTCTCCCCTCTGTTATTTAACATCTACAAGCAGCCGCTTGCACAGCTGGTGCGGAGTTATGGGCTGGAGTGTCACCAGTACGCGGATGACACCCAGCTCATTCTGAGGATGGAGGGCAGGCCGGGATCTGTCCCCAATAATTTCCAACACTGCCTCGAGGCCGTTACTGGATGGCTGCGAGCCAGTAGGTTGAGGGTGAATCCAGCGAAGACGGAGATCTTGTGGCTGGGTCGCCCGGGTGGGGTAGGTGCCCAGCTTCCGACCCTGGACGGTGCTGCGTTATGCCCATCGTCTTCCGTGAAGAGCCTGGGGGTCCATCTGGACTCCCAGCTGACCATGGAGGCCCAGGTCTCCGCGGTCAGCAAGGCTGCTCTTTTCCATCTCCGACAGGCTCGGAGGCTGACCCCCTATCTCTCCCGGAGCGACCTGGCCACGGTGATCCAAGCCACGGTCATCTCAAGGCTAGATTACTGTAACGCGCTCTACGTTGGCCTTCCTGTCGGCGATCCGGAAGCTCAAGCTGGTGCAGAACACTGCCGCCCGGCTCCTGTCTGGTTCTCCAGCAGGTTGCCACATAACACCTGTCTTGCAGGACCTGCACTGGCTACCCATTGAGCACCGTATCGCCTTCAAAGTGTTGGTTCTTACCTTTAAGGCCTTACACGGCCTGGGGCCAGCGTATCTGAGGGACCGTCTCACTCCATATTGCCCTTCGAGATCACTACGGTCCGAGGATGCTAACTTCCTGGAGATACCATCGACAAAGTTGGCACGCCTAACATCCACTCGCCGGAGGGCGTTCTCTATCATAGCTCCTACGCTGTGGAACGCCCTCCCGGCTGAAGCCAGGGCCTTGAGGGACCTGCTCCCGTTTAGATGGGCTTGCAAAACCCATTTGTTCAAGCAGGCCTTTGGCGAGTAGGCCCGTGTATTTTTAAGTATGTTATCGCTGAACTGTATCGCGGTCTCTTCTTGCCACTGCTATTTTAACTGTTTTTATTGTTTTTATTGTTCTTATTGTTTTGTTTTATTGTGCCTTTGGCTCTTGTGAGCCGCCGCGAGCCCCTGGGAGTCGGCGGCATAGAAGCCTCAATAAATAAATAAATGAATAAATAAATAATATGCAGGTCCCTATAAGATTGCAATGGACTTAAGCAATTGGGTGTTTATATGTTTGTACATATTAATATGTTGGAAATGCTGATCACAAAATGTCCTTAAATAATTGGAGCAGGGCCACAAAAATTAGATGGAAAAAGCTGCTGCTTATGATGGTGATGATTGTTGTTGTTATGTTAATATCCCGCTTTCTCTCTCCACAAGGGGGACTCAGAGAATTAGGGGGAAAAAAATCTATATTCTAATAGAAAGTTTATTCTAAGACTTAAATCCTTTTAGAGTAGACATACTGTATTGATGGGATTTATACAAGAGTTGATTTACTATTCTGCAATTGATTCAGTGCTTCACCTCTAGTTTAGAATGATTAGATGTAGCTCTTAAAGTGCCAGTTCTTATCAGAGTTAGAAAAGTTACTTTTTTGAATTATAACTTTTAGAATCCCCTGAACCAACATTTTCAGTATCTTTCTGACAAAACTGACAATTATGCAGACAAAACTTTTAAGGGAACACATTCACAACAAATAGCTCAAAGCAGTGAGTACAAAATGATGGCTAATTGTCAGAAGGGAAAAGAAAGAAAACTGCAGAGATGGGAGAGGCATGGAATGGAATATTCTGATGAAAAGAAACTTTGTGTCTGACTAAATGGAAACAGCATGGCTTTAACACTATCAATTTGCTGTTGTTCTCACTCGGATTTATAATGTCAGCATGAAAGAGTATAAAGTCAGTGTACACCAAAATATTTCAAAATCACAACAAATAAAATCAAGATGCCAGCCACAGATGCAGCAACATTTCAGGAGAAAACAATACACTTTATTTATTTATTTATTTATTTATTTATATTCTGCTCTTCTCACCCCGAAGGGGACTCAGAGCAGATTACATCACACATACGGCAGACATTCCCTGCCGGTTTTACATACAATTGCATACAACAAGTACATACAACAAGTACAATTTAGAACAGGGTTGGGCAATTACTGGCCCTCCAGGTGTTTAGGATTTCAACTCCCAGAAATCCTAGCCAGTTTACTAGCTGTTAGGATTTCTGGGAGTTGAAGTCCAAAACACCTGGAGGGCCGGTAATTGTCCACCCCCGATTTAGAAGGATTTTTTCTTCTACTGGCTGCGTCACAGGATGCGATTGCGTCATCACATCACAAGGGGGTGCTGTTGCTTCATCCTCATGACGGAGAGCCTCTGTTTTCCACATTCCACCTTACGACAGCTGATCTTTCTTTTTTTTTAATTCAGGTGCTGTAAAGTCCTTTTTTTTTGGAAAAATCCTTCCGTGCTTGGCAGTTCCCAGTTTATCTATTCACAGCTGGGCTGTTTTCAAACAATTGGGTGAACAGTGGACAGCTGGGTGTCCAGACCAGCCCGGAAACCACACAACACTCCAGTGATTCCGGCCATGTAAGCCTTTGACAATACAATACATGGTCTCCATCACAGACCAACTCCGCTGCCAGCTCGACCAAGGCGGGTCTGCGCTGCTCGTGTTATTGGACCTCACGGCAGCGTTTGACACGGTCGACCACAATCTATTGATCCACCGCCTGGCCATGGCTAGAGTGAGGGGACTGCCCTTAAATGGCTGACCTCCTTCCTCCGCCAACGGTCTCAGCGTGTGAGGAGGCGAGGTGGTCTCCGAGGCTCCCCACTACCCTGTGGGGTCCCCCAGGGGCCATTCTCTCCCCTCTGTTATTTAACATCTACATGCAGCCGCTTGCACAGCTGGTGCGGAGTTATGGGCTGGAGTGTCACCAGTACGCTGACGACACCCAGCTCATTCTGAGGATGGAGGGCAGGCCGGGTTCCGTCCCCGATAATTTCAACACTGCCTCGAAGCCGTTACTGGATAGCTGCGAGCCAGTAGGTTGAGGGTGAATCCGGCGAAGATGGTGGTCTTGTGGCTGGGTCGCCGGGTGATGTAGATGTCCAGCTTCCGAGCCTGGACGGTGCGGCGTTATGCCCATCGCCTTCCGTAAAGAGCCTGGGGTCCATTTGGACTCCCAGCTGACCATGGAGGCCCAGGTCTCTGCGGTCAGCAAGATCGCTTTCCACCTGCGACAGGCAAGGAGGCTGGCCCCCTATTTCTCCCGGAACGATCTGGCCACGGTGATCCAAGCCATGGTCATCTCAAGGCTGGATTACTGCAACGCGCTCTACGTTGGCCTTCCTCTGTCAGTGACCCGGAAGCTCAGGCTAGTGCAGAACACTGCCGCCCGGCTCCTGTCTGGCACGCCAGCTGGCGCCCACATAACACCTGTCTTGCAGGATCTGCACTGGCTGCCAATTGAGCACCGGATCACCTTGGTTCTTACCTTTAAGGCCTTACACGGCCTGGGGCCAGCGTATTTGAGGGACCGTCTCACCCCATATTGCCCTCTGAGATCACTTCGGTCTGAGGACTCCAATCTCCTGGAGATACCTTCAGCTAAACTCGCAAGGTTGACTGCTACCCGCCGGGCGTTCTCTGTCATAGCACCTACGCTGTGGAACGCCCTCCAGCCGGAACTCGGGCTATGAAGGACTTGCTCCCGTTTAGACGGGCCTGTAAAACATATTTGTTTAAGCAGGCCTTTGGTGAGTAAGTCCTGCCCATGCCCCGCCATCTATTCGCCCTTTTGAGGATGATGCGCTGTTCATTGTTTTAACTGTTTTATTAATCGCTATACTGCTGTTGTTTTTTAAATGTCTTCTAACTGTTTATTGCCTGTATTTTACTTTGCCTTTCGGCTCCTGTAGCCGCCGCGAGCCTCGGGGAGTCGGCGGCATAGAAGCCCGAATAATAAATAAAATAAATAAAATAAATACAATTAACTTTCTTAAATGACTTCGGGGATGTCCAGACTCCAACATTTCATAGATGTAAACCGAGACACATGTGTCCAAGCAACGTCAAAGTGAGATCAAGATGGCAACAATTATGGCATAAGTGGAGAGGAGATGCAGCAATTTATTTTTGTGGAAGCATTTTCTACAGAGTCCACCATAATCACTGCATGTTGTTGCCATTAAATTTGTGTAAATGGATGTCGTTCAGAAACCTTTTACTATTGTCATTTTTTTCTTATGACCCCAAAACTGAGCTACATTGAGGTTGGGATCCATAGTTTAAGAAACGGTGCTATATGTTAATGATTTTCAGTGCCTCACTCTCTGCAAAGCTAGAAATTGTGGGGACTGAAGGAGCATTTCGTTCTTGTTTAAGGAGGTAATGCCTTCATTTTGCTCCCCTTGTAACTATATCTCTGCCCACATTGGCTATACAACTGTGAGAGTTGTGGTCCAAAAAAAAGTAACTTGTTTTGGTTGAACTTTTTGCACAGCTTGTTGTTCTCATACCAACAGTACTAAAGGACAGCAGAAAAGTTGGCAACCCTTGTGGATTGTGGTTAGTGTGGGCCTCCCATTTCCAGCTATATTCATCTGTTGTTGGTGGGAATGGCACAGAGGAAAAGGAAGCTTGGCATTTTGGTGAACTCAAGGTTGTTTCTTTAAGCAGCGGCCCAGGAATGCTGAGGAAGCACTTAACTAACCAGGGGCAGGCATGTGGGGAGTCTGCATAGAAAAAGCACAGTGATGTTCATTCAGCTGTATTTAAAAGGGACCTCTCCCCCATAAAAACGACTTTATAACAAATACGCACCAATCTAATCATATTAATATTAGTAGCAAGTCTGGAGCAAAGAGCTGTTAAAGCTCTAGTTCACAACATCTAGAGCAGTGTTTTTCAACCTTTTTTGAGCCGCGGCACGTTTTTTACATTTACCAAATCCTGGGGCACACCACCAACCAAAATGACACAAAATGACACTCTAACACAGTAATACATACAGTTAATATGTTTTTAAATGTATTTACACACTCAGTGTGAAACCTGGGCCTGTTTCGATGAACACAACATAGATATGACTTCCTCTCACATATTTATACATGGCTATCATGTCTTCCCTCAGCCTTCTCTTCTTCAGGGTAAACATGCCCAGCTCTTCAAGCCACTCCTCATAGGGCTTGTTCTCCAGACCTTTGTGACATTTCACCCTGAGTGAAACTTGCTTCTAGTTAGCTATGGATGTCATGAAGCTGTTATAAACAGTTCCTTTGGGGGGGGGGGGACTAAAAAAATCCAGTAAAATAGTACCAAAGAAAACCAATGTCCAAGCGAGAGGCTCAATTTGTTTCTTGGAAACCTGTGAGGGGCTGCTAGGAGGGGGAGTGCCAATTTCCCACGGCACACCTGATGATCACTCACGGCACACTAGTGTGCCACGGCACACTGGTTGGGAAACACTGATCTAGAGAGCTTCCAAAAAGGAACAGTGGCAACAATTGTTATAATTTCACAGAAGGAACATTGTCACTCCTTTGTTTCCTGAAAGAAATATATACTAGGAAACGTTACTTGGAAATGTTACTTCTAAGCAATGCATAGAATCCAGCTGTGCTTGGTTAGATTGGTGGGGAAATGTCCAAATGGGCTACATTTGGATCAGCCCGTGTGCCTTGGATCCTGCCCACTGATGGAACATGGCCCTCCAGAATATGTTGTTACTCACCAAAACAGGAATGGGAGACGGGGGTGGGGGCTGGGGTGGCAATACTCTCCCGTGATGGATTACGCCTCAGAGCGATCCCTGCACTGAACGCATCTGGGCTTGAAAGTGTCGGTCTGGTGTGGGATTCCCAAGAGAGCAATGCAAAAACAAGGCGGGGTGGTTGCAAAACAACGTGAGCAAAAAGGAGGATACAGACACGTAGTCAGTTAGTCATAGAACAGTTTATATGTAAAGGAACGTAGTCATCAAAAAGCCACACTGGGCTATAAACACAAGAGGAATAAGTAGTGTGCGCCAATGCGCTAATAGTGTGTCCAAATGGGTAAATACCCAAGAGGTTAGTCCATGTCCCAAATTCAACACATCCAAATGGAGAACCAAAGATGGAGATAAGCCCACAGGGTGGAAAAAGGAAATCCAAGTTGAAACAACCCAAGACGGGTGTATTTGTAATCCACTGAGTAGGCTGGTATGAGGGCCGACGAGGAGACGTTTGTAAAGGATCCAACACTTGTTTCGACCCAGTACGGGTCTTTCTCAAGGCCAGAATTGTCCCATCAGGAGGTAATCATGGTCATGGCTGGACTTGCCTAAAGTAAAACATATATATATATATATCTCAGAATCATAATAATAGTGAAACAAGTACACAATGAGGACACATAGTATCCAAAATGCAACCAGTAGTTATCCAAAATGTTTAAACAGAGTACATAATAGACACAAGATTCATACAGGATATAACAGGATATAATAGCCATAATGCTAATCTGGTAATGCAACATAATAATAGCAAAAATAATGCAATAAGGCGGGCAGGAGGACGCTCACCCAACAAGAGGAAATCACTCCGTAGCAGAGTCCAGGGCGTGTAGCAGAGAGCCCAAGGTAAAACAGCCTACTCAGTGGATTACAAATACACCCGTCTTGGGTTGTTTCAACTTGGATTTCCTTTTTCCACCCTGTGGGCTTATCTCCATCTTTGGTTCTCCATTTGGATGTGTTGAATTTGGGACATGGACTAACCTCTTGGGTATTTACCCATTCCTTGATTTGGACACACTATTAGCGCATTGGCGCACACTACTTATTGCTCTTGTGTTTATAGCCCAGTGTGGCTTTTTGATGACTACGTTCCTTTACATATAAACTGTTCTATGACTAACTGACTACGTGTCTGTATCCTCCTTTTTGCTCACGGATTCCCAAGAGAGCCTGGCTGTTCTGTTGGTGTACCGTGTGCCTAGCGCATCGGCAGAAAGCCTAGCACACCTGCTGGAGACTGTGTCGGAGTGGGCATTGAGGTTCCCTAGGCTTATTGTCCTAGGGGACTTCAATGTCCACGCTGACACAGCCTCTGTTCCACTAGCAGCTACGGACCTAATTTCGACCATAGCGACATTAGGCCTCTCAGTTTGCAATTCGGGGCCCACACACAGGGCAGGGCACACCCTAGATTTGGTCTTCAGTGCAGGGGTTCAAGTGGACCTAACCTCCGTAATAGAGGTTCCATGGTCAGACCACTATGCTCTGAGGATCCGGGTTGAGCTACCACCCCCCCCCCCCCCATGCAAGGGCACCGAACAGATTTGGGTTCAACCGAAGAGACTCATGGAACCCAAAAGGTTCCTGAATGCTCTAAGGGATCTGGAGTCTATCAGCGTCTCACTCGATGAGCAAGTTCAATCTTGGAATACTTCGCTTTCCAAAGCTCTTGATGAGATCGCCCCTAGGCACCCTCTCCGGCCTCGCAAACATCGATCCCCCTGGTATACTGAAGATCTTAGGTCGATGAAGCGTGAAAGGAGACGGCTAGAGAGCGTGTGGAGGGAACTCCATGACGGCAGATCAATATCAACTTATAAGCTATTTAAAAAGGCTTATGAGCATGCTGTCAAGGCGGCAAACAATTCCTATTATGCCGCCTTGATAGCATCTGCAAACTCACGCCCAGCACAATTGTTTAAAGTAATTCGGTCTTTGATGATCGTCCTTACCATCCCAAAAAATGATGATCAGGCCCTTACAGCCGATGCTTTTCAGAGTTTCTTTGCAGACAAGATTCTGAACCTCCGCCGGTACATTGATTGTGTCACAATCACCGACTTAGTACTGCCCCTTTAACACACACACGGAGACGTAGCAAAGGCTAACTAATTTTATTGAATATAAAAAGGTCCAAAAGACAATTCTCTTGAAGAGATCAAAGAATCAAGCAAACAGCAAAGCTGTAGTCCAATTACGAAAGCAAAGTTCCAAAAGATAAATCCAAAAGCAAACGTGGCAAAAGGCTAGGCAAATTCCCGGATTGCCTCCGGAACAAAGCAGGGTATCCGCAGCAATGCGAATCAATAACAAGGCAAAGGTCTTGGTCCAAGGCGAGCCAAACTAGGCTCCGTGGTTCACTCCGCTTTCACGCCCTTCAGATCAGACGTGGCCGGAGAACTGAGGATCAGTTCCCACGGGGCCGTTCTTAATCCTTCGGCCGGGCCCCTCGACGATCTAGGGCCCGCGTCTCCAGTCTCTACTTTCCGAACGGTGACGGTCTAGGACAGATGCCAGCTCCTCCTGCCCTGCTCTATGTCCCTGCGTCTGTTATGGAACGGCCCCGCTCTTCCAGTTCAGTATCGCTATCTCCTTGAGAAGCAGCCTCCCGAACTTTCCCATCCGCTGGCCTCCATCTGCTGCTCGGCCAGGTCCTGGGAACCTCGGCCGTTTGGGAATTCATAACTATCTCCGCTATCTGCTTCGCTGCCTCCCATCTCCACCTGGTCCGCTCCTTCCCGGGAGAAGGCTCCACTCGAAATCCCAGGCTAAACTCTTTGCAGGTGAACTGGGCAAAGGCGCTGCTGACCAATCTTGCTCTGGGCCTTCCAACTCGTCCTCCGAGTCCCCTTCAGCCTGTGCGGGTCCCAATGGCATCGGGACCCCCGGCGCCTCACCCCCTCCCAGTGGCACGAACGGACCCATGGGTGCTACAGATTGATACAGTGAGGGAGCTTGAGACTCCGTGGCCCTCCGCTGGGCCCACCTTCGACCGGTTTCGACCACTGGACGCAGATGCTGTTGATAAGATGGTGGCTGCAGCTAGGCCTACCACCTGCTCCCTCGACCCGTGCCCCTCCTGGCTTGTTAGACCTTGCCTAGAGGGGTTACGTGGGCCTCTGTTGAACTTCATAAATACCTCCCTTGAGCAAGGAGTGTTTCCAGAGAGCTTAAAAGAGGCGGTGGTAGCTCCATTGCTGAAAAAGCCAACATTAGATCCTGCGGTCCCTTCCAACTACCGACCAGTGTTGAATCTTTCGTTCCTGGGAAAGGTGGTTGAGAGGGCAGCAATGGAGCAGTTGCAGTCCTTCTTAAATGACTCAGTATGGCTTGACCCCTTCCAGTCTGGCTTCCTTTCTGGGCATGGGACAGAGATGGTCCTGGTCTCCATAACAGACCAATTCCGCTGCCAGCTTGACCAAGGCGGGTCTGCGCTGCTTGTGTTATTGGACCTCACAGCAACGTTTGACATACAGTAGTCGATTACGATCTTTTGACCCACTGCCTAGCCATGGCTGGAGTGAGGGGGACAGCCCTGAAATGGCTGACCTCCTTCCTCCACCATCGGCTTCAGCAAGTGAGGAGAGGAGAGACGGTCTCCGAGGGCTCCCCAATAATTTGCGGAGTTCCTCAGGGGGCTATTCTCTCCCCCTTGTTATTTAACATCTACATGCAGCCACTTGCACAGCTAGTACGGAGTTTTGGGTTGGAGTGTCATCAGCTCATTCTGAGGATGGGGGGCAGGCCTGGATCTGTACCCGATACTGGAGGGCTGCGAGCCAGTAGGTTGAAGGTAAATCCAGCGAAGACGGAGATCTTGTGGCTGGGCCGTCCGGGTAATAGGGATGTTCAGCTTCCGACCCTGGACGGTGTGGCATTATGCCCATCACATTCAGTACAGAGCCTGGGAATTCATCTGGACTCCCAACCTGACCATGGAGACCCAAATCGCCATGGTCAGTAAAATAGCTTTTTTCCATCTAAGACAGGCAAGGCGGCTGTCACCCTATCTATCCCGGAACGACCTGGCCACGGTGATCCAAGCCACTGTCATCTCGAGACTAGACTACTGTAATGCTCTCTACGTTGGCCTGTCGGTGACCCGGAAGCTCAAGCTGGTGCAGAACACTGCCACCCGGCTCCTGTCTGGAACTCCAACAGGTTGCCACATTACACCTATTTTGCAGGATCTGCACTGGCTTCCAACTGAGCACCGGATCACCTTCAAAGTGTTGGTGCTCACCTTTAAGGCCTTGCACGGCCTGGGGCTAATGTACCTGAGGGACCGGCTTACCCCATATTGCCCAACGAGATCACTGCGGTCAGAGAACAGCAACTTACTGGCAATTCCCCCTGCTAAGACGTTTAGGTTGACTGCCACCCGAAGGAGAGCGTTCTCAGTGATAGCTCCAACTCTATGGAACGCTCTCCCGGCCGAGACACGAGCACTACAAGATCTCATGTCATTTAGGAGGTCTTCCAAGACCTTCCTTTTTCAACAGGCCTTTGGTTTGTAAGACGACATCAATGTCTCAGTTCTGCCTGTGATTTTATTCTCATTGTATTGTATTATGCTGTGCGTCATTGTACTTTCGTACAGCATATTGTGTTTTAATGTGTGGATGTTTTAGAATGTTTTTATGTGTTTTACTGTGTATTACCCCAACTTTGTAAGCCGCCCTGAGCCACCCGGGAGTGGCAGCCTAGAAGTTAGAGAAATAAATAAAATAAATATAATATAAATAAGAGTCTTTCCAAGCTTAAATTCAGCTCCCAGGCCAAAAACATATCAATCCTACAGTGTAGAAGATATGACTATGCCGGGCATGGGCAAACTTGGGCCCTCCAGGTGTTTTGGACTTCAACTCCCACAATTCCTAACAGCCGGTAGGTTGTTAGGAATTGTGGGAGTTGAAGTTCAAAACACCTGGAGGGCCAAAGTTTGCCCATGCATGATCTATACTGTTGGATTAATGCACTTTGACACTGTTTTAACTGCCATGGCTCAATGCTATGGGATCCTGGGAGTTGTAGTTTAGTAAAGCACCACTCTCTTTGGCAGAGAAAGGTGCATGTTTAAAACTCTCCAGTATTCTACTTTTTGACCTTTCTAATGCATATTCCATCCACTCCAAACTGTCATCATGACCTCATAACAATGATGTTTTGAATCACATGGTTTTGTTTACATGTGCTTCACATTCATGCATGTGTTAGCTGCTATTGGTTTTATGTTGCTGATTTTGACAACATTTCTGATATTTTAGTTACAATAATTGTTGTAGGGTCTGGGTACAAGAAGAGGTCCATGGGGAGTGACACCATGCCTTTTGCTCAAGTTGTAAAATACCCTTGCCAACTTCATCGTACCAGCACAGCAACTGTGTGTAAGGTATGTTAGGCCCCATTAGTTAAGGGAGCGACTGTTGCAGGGTCTGAGTGGTAGACAAGGGGTGCATCTACACTGTAGAATTAATGCAGTTTAATACCTCTTTAAGTGCTATGCCTCAATGGTATGGAATCTGGGGAGATGTAGTTTCGCACCAACACTCTTTGGCAGAGATGGCTAAAACTCTAACTCTTACAATTCTCTATCATGTTATTTTGCATTTGTTTATTTTATATTCTGTTATTTCATGTATTTCATTTTGATGTTACTATTTGCTTGTTTGTATTTTATTTTGCTGTACTGTAATTTTGAGCTTGCCCTCATGTTAGCCGCCCCGAGTCCCCTTTGGGGAGATGTTGGCGGGGTATAAATAAAATTGTTGTTATTATTATTATTATTATTATTATAGCATTGAGCTTTGGCTGTTAAAGTGGTGTCAAACTGAGTTAATTCTAAAATGTAGATGCACCAAGAACTTGGATCACCCAAGTGCAACAATGACACCATGAGAACCTTTGGTTCCCAAGCCTTTTTGGATATCAGGTCCCAGAATTCTGGACTATTGGCTAAGTTGGTTGGGGCTTCTGGGAACTAAATACATGAAAATGCAAAGTTTAGGAACCATTATGGATTGTAATAGGACTCTCATTTTAAGTTAGCACAGGCCTGGGCAAACTTGGGCCCTCCAGGTATTTTGGATGTCAACTCCCACAATTCCTAACAGCCTACTGGGAAGGCGCAGGCTCGCAGTCTGGGAGTGATCCTGGACTCATCGCTGAGCCTGGAACCCCAGGTCTTGGCGGTGGCCAGGGGAGCTTTTGAACAGCTTAGGCGTGTGTACCTTGGGAAGACGGACATGGCCAGGGTGGTCCACGCTTTGGTTACATCCCGTATAGACTACTGCAACGCTCTCTACATGGGGTTGCCTATGAAGACTGCCCGGAAGCTGCAATTAGTCCAGCGCTCAGCAGCCAGATTATTATCGGGAGCGGGATACAGGGAGCGCACAACTTCCCTGTTGCGCCAGCTCCCCTGGCTGCCAATTAGCTTCCGAGCACAATTCAAAGTGCTGGTGTTGACCTACAAAACCCTATACGGTTCTGGCCCAGTTTATCTGTCTGAATGTATTCTCCCCTATGAACCGTCAAGAGTGCTAAGATCGTCGGAAGAGGCCCTGTTCTCGGTCCCACCACCTTCGCAGGCGCGTCTGGTGGGGACGAGGGACAGGGCCTTTTCTGTGGTGGCCCCCCGGCTGTGGAATTCCCTCCCAAATGAAATCAGATCCGCCCCCTCCCTCCTGACTTTTAGGAAGCGGGTGAAAACGTGGCTGTGCAGTGAGGCCCTCGCAGAATGGAGGAGATCGCGAATTGACTAAAGTCGCTAACCACTAGATACGGATCAAATATACGGATTGAGTTAGACCCGATTTACTTTGGCGAAAATAAAATGTATTTATTGTATTTGGTAATTTTATTGTAACTTTATGATGTTTTTAGTTTTTAAATGTTAGCATTGAATACTTGCTGTTTGCTGGTCTGAGTCCCTCTTCAGAGGTGAGAAGGCCAGGGTATAAAAGTTTTAAATAAATAAACTCCAAAACTCAAGGTGGATGTTCACCAAACTCTTCCAGTATTTTCTGTTAGTTATGGGAGTTCTGTGTGTCAAGCCTGGTTCAATTCCATTGTTGTTGGAGTTCAGAATGCTCTTTGTAGGTGAACTACAACTCCCAAACTCAAGGTCAATGCCCACCAAAACCTTCCAGTATTTTTTTTGTTGATCATGGGGGTTCTGTGTGCCAAGTTTGGTTCAATTCCATTGTTGGTGGAGTTCAGAATGCTCTTTGATTGTAGGTGAACTATAAATCCCAGCAACTACAACTTCCAAATTTCAGAGTTGATTTCCCACAAACTCCAGCAGTGTTCACATTTGGGCATATTGGGTATCTGTGCCAAGTTTGGGCCGGATCTGTCATTGTTTGAGTCCATAGTGCTCTAGATGTAGGTGAACTACAACTCCCAAACTCAAGGTCAATGCCCACCAAACCCTTCCAGTATTTTTTTTGTTGATCATGGGGGTTCTGTGTGCCAAGTTTGGTTCAATTCCATTGTTGGTGGAGTTCGGAATGCTCTTTGATTGTAGGTGAACTATAAATCCCAGCAACTACAACTTCTAAATTTCGAAGTCGATTTCCCACAAACTCCACCAGTGTTCACATTTGGGCATATTGAGTACTTGTGCCAAGTTTGGGCCAGATCTGTCATTGTTTGAGTCCATAGTGCTCTAGATGTAGGTGAACTACAACTCCCACACTCAAGGTCAATGCCCACCAAACCCTTCCAGTATTTTTTTTGTTGATCATGTGGGTTCTGTGTGCCAAGTTTGGTTCAATTCCATTGTTGGTGGAGCTCAGAATGCTCTTTGATTGTAGGTGAACTATAAATCCCAGCAACTACAACTTCCAAATTTCAAAGTCGATTTCCCCACAAACTCCATCAGTGTTCACATTTGGGCATATTGAGTACTTGTGCCAAGTTTGGGCCAGATCTGTCATTGTTTGAGTCCATAGTGCTCTAGATGTAGGTGAACTACAACTCCCACACTCAAGGTCAATGCCCACCAAACCCTTCCAGTATTTTTTTGTTGATCATGGGGGTTCTGTGTGCCAAGTTTGGTTCAATTCCATTGTTGGTGGAGTTCGGAATGCTCTTTGATTGTAGGCGAACTATAAATCCCAGCAACTACAACTCCCAAGTGACAAAAACACCTGGAGGGCCCAAGTTTGCCCAGGCCTGAGAAAACCATATTCAGGAAAGTACCGCGCATGGACACTAGAGGGAGCTGCAGTGCACTCGCTAGGCGTAGTATTAGTCAACGTTCTGCCGTATTAGTCACGCCTCCTTTCTTTGGGTCGAGCGCAAGACACAGTAGTTTGGGTCCCACGGGCTCCCGTAGCAGCCCTGAAGAGAGCGGCCATGGCGCTGCTTTCTGACTCTATGTCGGAGCGGTCTGTGAAGGCGGCGCTGCTGCTGGCCTTCGCTTCGGGCGTGCTGGTGGGCTGGCAGGCGAACAGAGTCCGGCGGCGTTACCTGGACTGGCGGAAGCGGCGTCTGCAGGACCAGTTGGCCGTCACTCAGAAGAAGCTCGACCTCTCGTGAGCAGGTGAGTGGCAATGGCAGCAGCAGCAGCTACGGTGGCTGGTCGGGGTCAAACCTCTCTCTAGCTTGTACCATTCTGAAGTTGCCTGTGCCGCTGGCCCTTTAAGAGCAGGCTTTACCTTTCTCTCCCAGAATAAAGGTTAGAATTATGCGCTCTCACACATGTGATTATTATATATACACATAATTATATATACACATACATATAATATTGATATTATTGATATTGTAATGTAATACAGGTTTCGGCGGTGACCAGGGGAGCATTCGCACAGCTCAAACGTGTGCGCCAACTGCGCCCGTACCTTGGGAAGTCTGACTTGGCCACGGTAGTCCACGCTCTGGTTACATCCTGTATAGATTACTGCAACGCACTCTGCGTGGGGCTGCCTTTGAAGACTGTTTGGAAGCTTCAACTGGTCCAACGGACAGCAGCCAGGTTGATAACAGGAGCGGCACTCAGGGAGCGCACAACACCTCTGTTGCGCCAGCTCCACTGGCTACCAGTTTGTTACCGGGCACAATTCAAAGTGCTGACTTTAGCCTTTAAAGCCCTTAATGGTTCTGGTCCAACTTACCGTACATGTCCGAACGCATCTCTCCCTACGAGCCTCCAAGATGCTTAAGATCATCTGGAGAGGCCCTTCTCTCGGTCCCGCCTTCTTCACAGGTGCGACTGGTGGGGACGAGACTCTCTAAATCACCGAGTATTGGGTTCACAAGAACACAGATATAGTCACAAGACTTAGATATAAAAGTATCTATTTCATGTTGATATATACAGCATTGGGATATACAGATGTCACAATCATTATTTATGGTCACCTTACCGCCGTGGTAAGGTTTAGCCTGAACGCTTCGCTGATCGATATTTGGACCACGGAAATATCATTTATGGCCTTGAGAAAGCCCCGCCCGGGGGTGAAACGGGGGAGTGGCCCCGAAAAGTTTGGCATCGCCAGCCCGTCGGCCAACTTTTGAACTTATGATTTGGAGCATATTCAGCCTCCTGTGTCCTTTTGTCATCTGCTGTTTGGACTTCACGGCATATGGGTACCCCTCTTGATACTGTGTACTGTCACACTATTCGTTGGGGGGGACTTGATTTATAGTTATTGATCTACTATTATGATTTATAGTTATTGATCTACTGTGGATATTGCGTCTCCCTCTGATGTTTTGTATATGACATGTCCTGAATAATGATTATGACATCTGTATATCCCAATGCTGTATATATCAACATGAAATAGATACTTTTATATCTAAGTCTTGTGACTATATCTGTGTTGGTGGGGACGAGAGACAGGGCCTTTTCAGTGGTGGCTCCTCGGCTTTGGAACACCCTTCCTAGTGACATCAGATCAGCCCCCTCCCTCCTGACATTTCGCAGGAAGGTCAAGACCTGGCTGTTTGATCAGACATTTCAGATGTAGTATGATTATGAAATAGAGACCTAAGGAACGACGACGACGCAACTGGTAATCGACTTAATAATGAGACGCTGATAATTGTGTTTTAAATGTTAAATGCTAATTTGTATATGTTGGAATTGTATTGATAATTGTTGATTTGTTTGTCTTGGGCAGTTTTGCCATTTGTACACCGCCTCGAGTCACCTTCGGGCTGAGAGAGGCGGTCTAGAAACAAAGTAAATAAATAAATAATACTATTATGATATTATAATTATATATTTGATATTACATGTAATATTACTAATATTACAGTATGTTATAGTACAATGTAATATATAATATTAATTAATATTGTACTGTAATATTACATGCAATATAAAATATATAATTATTATATCGTGTTATTAGTATTATATTACATTAAATATTATTACTATTATATATTACTATACGGAGCCCCTAGTGGCACAGTGGGTTAAACCAGTGTTTCTCAACCTTTTTTGAGCCGCCGCACACTTTTAACATTAAAAAAAATCTGGGGGCACAGCACCAACCAAAATGACACAAAATGACACTGTAACACAGTAAAGAATGGCTGGGGGATGGTGATCTGCTGGGAGCAGCTGCTGGGAGTGCCGAAGCCGGGGGAGGAGCCAGGCCACGCCATGCCCCACCCCTCCCGGCTTCAGTTCTCCCACAGCTTCGCCAGCCTTGAGGGGGCAGTGCCAAGCCAGCATTGTGCTGGCTCTGCCACCGCTGGCTTGGCACTGTCCCCTCAAGGCTGGCGGCTGTGGGAGTGCTGAAGCCGGGGGATGGGGCAGAGCCAGGCTGCGTCATCCCCCCCCCCCCCGGCTTCAGCTCTCTCACAGAGGAGGAGCATGAGCGGTGGATGGGCTTCAGTAGGTGGGGCTCCTCCTCCGCGCAGCTTCAACAAGCAAGGGGCGGGAGTCATGGCGGATTGGAGGCTGGTTGGGGAAACAGCCGAAGGAGGCAGTGCCCGGCCCTTCCT
Source organism: Anolis apletophallus (assembly GCA_030556195.1). Lineage (NCBI taxonomy): Eukaryota > Metazoa > Chordata > Lepidosauria > Squamata > Anolidae > Anolis > Anolis apletophallus. Next base: position 32,697,799 of record JARBWK010000003.1, on the reverse strand, counting down.
CCTCCTCTCTCAAGCAACAGGAGTTTGGCAGGAGGAGGGGGGAAGGAAGGGGGGCAGAGAGCTTTTCTCGCAGCACACCTGATGATCTCTCACGGCACACTAGTGTGCCACGGCACACTGGTTGAGAAACACTGGGTTAAACCACTGAGCTGCTGAACTTGTTGACCAAAAAGTTGCAGTTTCAAATCTGGGGAATGGTGTGGGCTCCCGCTGTCAGCCTCAGCTTCTGCCGACCTAGCAGTTCTAAAACATGCAAATGTGAGTAGATCAATAGGTATGAACCATCAAGAACATTAAGATCCTCCGGAGAGGCCCCGCTCTCGGTCCCGCCGGCTTTGCAAGCGCGGCTGGTGGGGACGAGAGACAGGGCCTTCTCTGTGGTCGCCCCTCGGCTCTGGAACTCTCTCCCAAGTGATGCTAGATCTGGCCCCTCTCTGTTGTCCTTTAGGAGGCTGGTGAAGACCTGGATGTGGAACCAAGCCTTCCCAGAATAGGCTGAGATTGGCTATTGTCTGAATGTATGACCACGTTTAAAAGATTGAGTGGAATTGTTTTAATGGCGATGTGTTTTATGCTGGGTTTTAATGTATTTTAATATGTTGTTGTAGTTTTTAATCTTTATAGCATTGAATTTTTACTGTTATGCTGGTCTGAGTCCCTTGATAGAGGTGAGAAGGTCGGGGTACAAAAGTTTCAAATAAATAAATACCACTTCAGCGGGAAGGTAATGGTGCTCCTTGCAGTCATGCCAGCCACAAGACCTTGGAGGTGTCTACGGACAACTCCAGCTCTTTGGCTTAGAAATGGAGATGATCACCAGCCCCCAGAGTCAGACTTAATGTTAAGGGAAAACCTTTGTTATATATTATATCGTTGCTGGGGGAAGGGGCTCCCAACTGATGACCCTGGAGACATGGTGGAATTCTGTCTTTCTGGCTCACCTTCTTCACTCTGGCCCCAGAGACATCAGAGGGCTTGGACCCCTTTCAATCAGGGTTCCGCCCCGGGCACGGGACCGAGACCGTCCTGGTGGCCATCTCGGACGATATCCGCTGCCAACTAGACAAGGGAGGCTCAGTAGTTCTGGTATTGCTGGACCTTACCGCCGCATTCGACACGGTGGACCATGATCTGCTGATACGACAACTTGCCGCCATAGGGATACAAGGAACAGCTTTAGCTTGGCTTAGCTCCTTCCTGCGCGGACGTAGTCAGCGAGTTGAATGGCTAGGCCAAACATCTAGGAAATCTCTCCTCGAGTGCGGAGTGCCCCAAGGCGCCATATTATCACCAACGTTGTTTAACATCTATGTTCGGCCGTTGGCTGGTATAGCCCGGAGCTTCGGCCTAGGGTGCTACCAATATGCCGATGACACCCAGCTCCTACTGAAACTGGAGCCTGGCGCAACTTCGGTGCCCGAAAACTTCACTCAAGGCCTAGAAGCAGTGACAAAATGGCTCCGCGCCTACAAACTTAAAATAAATCCATCAAAGACAAAGATCTTATGGCCGGGCCGCCCAGAACCACCTTTCTCGCTGCCCCCCTTTGAAGGGGAACCGCTGATTCCGTCCCCCTCAGTAAAAAGCCTTGGTGTTATCCTGGACTCCAAATTGTCGATGGAGGCCCAGGTTGCCTCCACGAGCAAAAGGGCCTTCTTCCACCTGCGCCAAGCGAGACAATTGGCGCCCTATCTTCCGACGGAAGCGCTAGCTACAGTAATCCATGCCACGGTTACATCAAGGCTGGATTACTGTAACGCTTTGTATGTAGGTCTACCCCGGTCACTAACCCGCAGGCTCCAGATTGTGTAGAACGCGGCCGCCAGGCTTCTCACAGGAACATCGATGAGATGCCACATTACACCATCTCTGCAGCGCCTGCACTGGCTGCCCGTTGAGTATAGAGCCTTACACAAGACCTTGACCTTGGCTTTCAAAGCCCTACGGGGCCGGGGCCCAACATACCTAAAAGACCGCTTGCTGATGCCTGCTTACTCAAGGACCCCGCGGCCAGCAAACAAGAACCTTCTTCACGTACCAGGCTTGAAAGAGGCCCACCTGGAGACCACGAGACGGAGATCGTTCTCCGTTGTGGCCCCCGTTCTTTGGAACTCGATGCCACCGGACCAGAGAGCCTCCTCGACCTGCCCCAGTTCCTGACCGCTCTGAAGACCTGGCTATTTAGGAAAGCCCATGGTTAATGCAGAACCAGGAACTCAAATACCGAGCCTGGCCCCTGCATTTAACCACTGAATATTTTAATCTAGTTTTAAATACTCTATTTTAATTGTGGAATTTGTTGTGTGTAAGTCGCCCGGAGCACTAACGTGGAGGGCGACTCAGAAATAATAAAGTCAGTCAGTCAGTCAGAGTGGCAGTTTATTTTATTTATTCTGTTTTGTATACTGTCCTTCCCCGAGGGCTCAGGACGGCTTACAGAGAATATAAAAACACACTTTAAAACAACAGAAAGAATTAAACTCTTAACTAAAAACTATAAAACTGTTTACTACTGATTAACCAGTTGGTGCTGGGGAGAGTGGCTCCCAACCGATGACCCAGGAGACATGGTGGAACTCTGTCTTCCTGGTTCCCGTTCTTCACTCTAGGGTGTTTCTACATTGTAGAATTAATGCAGTTTGGCTCAATGCTATGGAATGTTGGGAATTGTATTTTGCTGTGGCACCAAACTCTTTAACAGAAATTTGAGAAAAATCTTGAATAAGTGTGTACAATTGATTTTCATTTTGTTTATTTTCTCCTTCCACTAGATGTAAACAGAAGCAGCGGAAACAAATTTGACTTCACTTAAAACTGAATTGATGGGACTTCAAAGATATATACAGAAAATCATGTTCTTTCACACATGAAAACGAAACTGATTGCGTTTTGTTTATATCATCCAGTATACGGACAGAAATGACATAAACCCATTCAGAATATGTTACTTGGTTGTGTTAACCTCTTGTGCCATGTTTGGAAAACAGATTGTTTCATTCTAAGGTACTTTTTGATGTTTGAATGTTGCTAACAATGTTCTGAATATGACAACATAAAATGGGCCTTTATTTTAAGAAGATTTTCTGGCCAAAGCGTTTTGAGGATGTATTATAGTTATTATGATTATTGTTATTACAGTAAATAGTGCTGTCACATCCCTTAGACTTCTTTTCACCAAGCTGAACAAGTCATCTTCAATCTTTCTTCGTGTGTTATTCTCCATACCTGTTATCATCCTTGTTGCCTTTTTCAATCTGCTCCAACATGCTCATATCCTTAAAATGTGGTGTGTAGAATAGAATACAATGCTCTATAGAAGGACTTAGTTTTCCCACTAATCTACTAATCCACTAATCTAACATCTATGGTTAACAAACCAGCATTTGCAAGGAATACTAAAGGGACTGATTTTCCTTTTTATGAAGCACAGATGAAGCATCTTCTACAGAGTTGCCGATAAGGCTGAGAAAGGCAGTATACAACCATAGTAAATAAACACTGCACAGCATTCATGTAAATGATTAAAACAGCCATATGTAATGTCCAGAAAACCTTTACTGTTGCCAGTGTTAGGATTCCAGGGGGACCCTATTTGTGCTTGGTATCCACAGTTAAACAGGCAGTGTTCTAGATTAGACCTGATTGCTCTAATTATTATTTATTTATTTATTTATTATTTCGATTTGTATACCGTCCTTTCCAACTGGCTCAGGACGGTTTACAGCATATCGAATTACATGATAAAAAAACATATCAACAATCCAGATTATCTGCTTTGAACTGGATTATATGAGTTTAAACAGCTATATAATTCAGTTCAAAGCAGATACACTGCATTTTATATGGCAGTGTAGGGCCCCTTCCACACAGCTGTATAAAATCCACATTAAACTGGATTATCTGACTGGACTCGGATAACTCAGTTCAAAACAGATAATCTGGATTGTCCGATTTGATAATTTGGATGATATGGTAGTGTAGAAGGTCTCCCACTCACCTTCTGTCGTAGATGTTGCTTCTGTCCTATATACATAGCCATATAACCCAGAATATCAAAGGAGAACATTCACAATATCCGCTTTGAACTGTATTATCTGAGTCCACGCTGCCAGTTAATCCAGTTCTATGTGGATTTTATATAGCTGTGTGGATTTTATATAGCTGTGTGGAAGGGACCTAAGCCTTGGGTTTGCTTTTGTTAATACTTGGATAGAACGCCACCAGTGAATACCAGGGGCTACAGGCTATCTTTCAGATGAAGGAGTTGACAAAACCATCGCTGAGAATGCCTGCCTAAGGAAAATGGGTAGTGACTTGAAAACACATACACACAATCATATACTGTATATGTAAAAACCAAAGTATCTTATGTATGTTGGTACCATGAAGGCTCCAACATAGTTTGATGGATCTGGACTATACTAGGAAAACATACCCTTCATTATCCAACTTAAAATAAAACAAGGATGTTAAGAATTATGGGAATTGGAGTCCAAAACACCAGGAAGGCTGAAGTTTCTCCATGCCTGGATTAGAATGTTAAAAGCCCATACCTTTTGAGCCCAGAATTGAAGGAAATAAAAGAAACAAAACGGATTGGCTGGTGCTGGGTGAAGTGTCCCTGTCGCGACAGAGAGCCTTAAAACGCCAAGCCCAATATGAGTTAAAGCAAAGTTTATTTACAAAGTTCCAGAAAACTCAAAAGAATGGGCAAAAGACCCAAAAATCACTTAAACTTCAGTGAGAAGGAAACAATAGCACAAAATGCAGACCTACTGAGTGCATTGGACTCAATACGCACTAGGGCTGACCTTTTCCCTGCGTCTTAGAGGGTTTTATGCTACAATCGCTCACAAAATGCCCACCACCTCCACAGTATAAACACAAATTGAGTTGCCTCCTACGATCTTTCTCTGCTTGAGACAACTTCTTGTAAGCCCCTAACTGCATAGGCTCCTCTTCCCCCTGTGTTTGAGGAGTTGAAGTAGAGTGAAACAATAAATCTTGGTTTAAACGTCCCTTTTTCCTAAACTCCAGCCATGCGTCAATGCGCAACACTTTAGTAGTTAACTCGTCCCAAGTAGTTGCAGGCTCAACCCTGGCCACCTCATCCTGTAGTTGCTCAGAGAGTCCTGCCTTAAACAAAAACATAAAATACTTTTCACCCCAGTCAAGCTGATGACTCAGCATTTTAAACTTAGTGAGATATTCCAAAACACTACTTTCCCCTTGTCTTAAATGGTGCAATTCCCACCCAGCAATTTCCATGCGCAATGGATTCCTGAAAGCCTCCTCCAAAGATTTCTTAAACTCAGTCATGTTATTTCTAATTTGACTGTTGCCTGAAATAACGCTCACTGCCCACTCGGCAGCTACTCCAGTGAGCAAACTCAACATAAACGAGATTTTAGCAGAGTCATTGGGAAGCTCAGTAGGTGCCATTTGGTCAAAATATAATGCCACTTGGGACAAAAACACTGGTAGCTGGTCTCCTGAGCCATCAAAACGCTCTGGTAACATAACTCTGCCTTTAGGCTGTGCAGATGCAACAGGGGCTCGCAGCGCCGCTTCAAGCCGTACCAACCTAGTTCTTATTTTCTTAAACTGAGCCATCAAGTCCTGAAGATTTGCCATAATTGGCTTTTGGGCAGCTGGCAATCTGTCGCTACAGAGAGCCTTAAAACGCCAAGCCCAATATGAGTTAAAGCAAAATTTATTTACAAAGTTCCAGAAAACTCAAAAGAATGGGCAAAAGACCCAAAATCACTTAAACTTCAGTGAGAAGGAAACAGTAACACAAAATGCAGACTTACTGAGGCAAAACAGTTCTAAACAAAAAAAACCCGGATTAAATCTCCGTAAAAATACGCGATAAGAAAAAGCACAATCAAATAAAGGAAAAATTTAAATTAGACCTTAAGAAAGGCTTTGAGGACGACCCCAGCGAGCTGGAAAAAGTACTATTGGGCCCGGACAAAAATTCGGTGGGTAAAATCTACAAAATCCTATGTCAAAAAGAGCAAAAGCAAGAGGACTATATGAAAAAGTGGGCAAGGAATGTTGGGTTTAATATTAATTGGCACACTTGGAAAGAAATCTGGAAAAAAAATATATATTCCTCTGCATGCCAAAGTTACAGAGAAAACTGGATAAAAGTGATGTATAGGTGGTATCTGTCACCTGAAAAATTAGCCAAAATATATAAGAACACCAAACCGATTGCTGGAACTGTCACCAAAAATGGAACTTTCTTCCACCTTTGGTGGTTATGCCCCAAAGCGGAACAATTCTGGAAAATGGTAAATAAAGAACTATGTAATTTTTTTAAAAAAAACAATAGAAGGGAGGCCAGAGTCACTCCTACTGGGGATAACAGACCTAAGCTTGAATGCCAATGACAAACATATCTACTTAATACTAACCACAGCAGCCAAAATGTTATATGCTCAATATTGGAAATCTCCGAAAGCCCCAACAATCGAGGAATGGCTGGATAAGACGCTAGAGACGATCCAGATGGAGTGGCTTACCGAAGCGTTGAAACCAAATGAAAGTCGCCCGACAACAGAGATGGACTGGACAAAAGTCAAAGACTATTTCAGCACCGAGCACAAAATTGACCTAATATTGAACTGGAATTTTTAAGAAGCTTAATTGGGACTGATGTAACTACCAGATGAAATGTTATAACACTATAGTATGAACAAAGATGATTTATAGATATTTTGCTTCATATATCCTTTTTTAGGCACGGTTCAGACATAATGTGAAACGAAATGAAGAATGAAAAATAAGCCACGAGTCGCATAGCACACTAAGAACGTACCCTCTCCTCCCCCCATGTCCCTGTCTGGAGCACCCCCTCAGTGACCCTTTGTGTTCCCTACCCTTTCCCCAATTCCCCCGCCCCCTGCAACCCTCCCCTACCCATTTTGTATGGCTATGTTTTGTTATGTAATGTATTCTATGTCACTTTTTAAAAAAATCTCTGAAAACCCTAATAAAGACCATTTATATATAAAAAAAGAAAAAGCACAAAAGGGAAAAGCAAGCGTCGTCCAGAAGCCGATGTCGTCAGTCCAGGGGAGGAGCCAGGCAGCAGAGAAGCGTCAAAACGATCCGTAGTCAGTCCAGAGGAGAAAGGCAGCAACGCAGAGTAGAGTAAACCGGTCCGAAGTCACAATGGGTAAATCGGGAACAGCGGCAACAGCAACTAGCACACGGAGTAAACGTGGTGTAGCAATACAAAGATAACAAGATATGGACCCCCAGAAAATGGTGGCTTTGGCCTTCCAGACCTCAAAACATATTATGAATCCTGTGCTCTGGCATGGACAAAAGACTGGATGCTATTGTCAAACAATAAAGTCTTAACAATAGAAGGGTTTGATCTAAGGAAAGGGTGGCACTCCTACCTATGGTACGGTGGCACCTCCAAGGAAAAAAAATTGGAAACCATTTTATCCGTTCCTCATTAATGAAAATTTGGAATAAATATAAGAACCGTATAAACATCAAAACACCATTATGGCTCTCTCCATTGGAAGCGGACCAACGTAGACTACTAGGGTGGACGGAATGGCCCAAATACAGAGATATCTTAATGAAACATAATGGTGAATATCTTTTGAAGTCACAGGAAGAAATATCTAAAAATTTTGTTAATGTTCGTTGGCTTCACTATTTTCAATTGAGAGAATGGTTTAATAAAGATAAGGTCACAGGATTTAGTGAAAATGAGGGAATCTGGGATAAAGTTCTGAAATCAGAAAAGAAAACAACATCAAAGATATACTCTATACTTCTTGCCTGGATAACAGAGGAAGAAATAATCAAACAAACGATGGTAAAATGGGCTCAAAACATAGGGAGACCAATACAATTGAGAGAATCGGAAACATTATGGAAAAAAACCCTCAAAATCACCTACGCTACTGATTTAAAAGAAAATTGGCTTAAAATGATCCACCGATGGTACATTGCACCGCAAAAATTAAATGCTATGTATAAAAATATGGACAACAAGTGTTGGAAATGTAGAACTCAAGAAGGTACTTTTTACCATATGTGGTGGTCATGTTCTAAGACAAAAGAATACTGGACAATGATACACCATGAATGTAAACAAATGTTAAAAATAGACTTTCCTAAGGCCCCGGAAATATACCTATTAGGACTAATAGGCGACAATGTATTTGAAAACGAAAATCAACAAAAACTTTTGTGTACTTGGCGGCAGCACGGATAGTCTTCGCAAAATTATGGAAGCAAAACTTACTCCCAGATAAAGATCAATGGCTGGAGAAAGTACTGGAAATCAAGGGAATGGATGAATTAACATATTGGCTTCGCCAAAATAATGGCAAGGGGAATACGATGACAGACTGGACTGTGATTAAGGAATATATAAAATCAATAAAAACAGATTGAAGCACTCTGTCAAATATAATACTAATTAAATATAAATAAGAGCACCTTAGGATGCCCTTGGTGAAAGAAATAATATAAATATGTAATTGGATAAGTATGGAACTAGAACGGAAGTCAACATTGATCCTATACACACACCCCTCTCCCCTCCCCTTTTGTATCTGTGTATTGTAAATTTACATGTTTCGTCTTGTTTATAAAAATGTGAAAAACTTTAATAAAAATCATTAAAAAAAAGATATGGACCCCCAGCAGATACAATACCCAAGTCCATAAAGAAGTCCCAGGTCCAAACTCACGTCCAGGAAATACTCCACAGGAAAACAGCAAGACAGGATTCAGGCACCAAGGCAATACTTTGCCAGGTGCAAGGGAATGGTTACTTCCCAAACCCTCTTATTCACAAATCTTCCTCAGAACTTGATTGGACCAACACCTCATCATCAACCCTCTCAGCTGCCACAACAGCTTCACGTGCTTCTCTTTGTCTCTCTCTCCAATCCCTTCTTCTCCTGTCACGACTTACAACACCCCAGCATGAAGATTGGCCATCCTCAGCCCAATTCCCATCCCAAGCAAACCCCACAAACGAGTCGCTGCTAGTTGGTTCTTCACAGACATCACGAACTTGCTGTACTTTAGTCCAAGCCATACCATCTGAACTTAGTGTACCATCATCTTCATCACCCATAGACTGCCCCTCACCACCAGACCCACCATCCCCATGGAATCCTAGAAATGCATCATCAGAGGAGTCACTAAGTATTTGCCTTATCCTCTTTCTCTGACACTCCTCATCAGATTCCTGCTCACGAGTAACCTTTTTTTTTGCAGTTCTAGCCTCAGGTTGCACTCTCACAGCCTCGCATTCAGGTGCAACCACAGTTTCTGTGTCTAGTAACTAGGGGCCCTTCCACACAGTCCTATATCCCAGAATAGCAAGGCAAACAGTCCCATAATATTTGCTTTGAACTGGGTTATCTTGGGGCCCTTCCACAAAACCCTATATCCCAGAATATCAAGGCAGAAAATCCTACAGCAATGGTTCTCGACCTTCCTGATGCCATGACCCCTTAAATACAGTTCCTCGTGTTGTGGTGACCCCCAACCATCATTATTTTTGTTGCTACTTCATAACTGTCATTTTGCTACTGTTATGAATCATAATGTAAATAACTGATATGCAGGATGTATTTTTATTCAATCGACCAAATTTGGCACAAATAGCCAATACGTTAAATTTTGAATACTGGTGGGGTTGGGGGGGATTGATTTTGTCATTTGGGAGTTGTAGTTGCTGGGATTTATAGTTCACGTACAATAAAAGAGCATTCTGTACTCCATCAATGATGGAATTGAACCAAACTTGGCACACAGGACTCCCATGACCAGCAGAAAATACTGGGAGGGTCTGGGGGGTATTGACCTTGAGTTTGGGAGTTGTAGTTCACCTATATCCAGAGAGCACTGTGGACTCAAACAATGATGGATCTGGACCAAACTTGGCACTAATACTCAGTATGCCCAAATGTGAACACTGGCAGAGTTGGGGAAAACAGACCATGACATTTGGGAGTTATAGTTGCTGGGATTTATAGTTCACTTACAAAGAGTCTTCTGAACCCCGCCAATGAGAGAATCGGACCAAACTTCCCACACAGAACCCCCATGATCAACAGAAAATACTGTGTGTTTCTGGTGGTCTTTGGAGACCCCTCTGACCCCCCATTGCAACCCCCCAGGGGTCCCGACCCCCAGGTTGAGAAACATTGTCATACAGTATCTGAGTGTGGACCCAGATAACCCAGTTCAAAGCAAGTATTGTGGGATTTTCTGCCTTGATCTTCTGGGATATAGGGCTGTGTGGAAGGTAGGGTTGCCATTTTTTGATATAAGAAATAAGGGACATTTACGGGATTTTTCACAAAAATAAGGGACACTTCATTAAAAACTTGAAACTCAAACATTAGGTAGAAATAGTTTTATTAACAGAATTAGATAATGATTGAAACTCACAAAAGAAACTGACTTATACCCTCTTAACAGTACATGGTATGTTTCTGCATGCTTTGTCATGCAGAAAAAACATCATCAGAACTACCTAATTTTCTCCATCTGTATTTAGTACTTGACTTTGCTGACTTTAAAAGTGCACTGTCTAAACATTAAAATAAAATAAATGTTATAAGACAGTACATCTTCATGATTATTATGTCAATAGTTAATGGTATAGTATAGTATGGGATACACAGCATTGTATAGTATTGGGATGCACAGCTAGGCCTATTTTAAGAGTAACTCTCAAGCAACCAGAAACTATCTTTAGCCAACATGATCCAATATTCCCCTTGGGTAACGGTTAATTAGTCTACTGTACTTTGAAAAAGTCCTGTATCGCCTCTTCCTTCCAACGGGGACGCAGGCTGCCCTGCGAGTTGGAATCCCCGGGCAGGCGTTGCCGTGGAAACCACAGCGCGCACCTTCCTCTGCTCAACCCCGCCCAGTCCTGTCCTGCTAGTCAAAAATAAGGGACAGGGCCTGAAAATAAGGGACACAAATTTTAGGACCAAAATAAGGGACGTCCCTTAGAATAAGGGCGACTAATATTAAAAAGGCTTCAGAGCAGCTTTTAAACTGATTCCTAGGGGAAAGTCGACAGGAGCTGGGCAGCTTCCGGTTCGAGAGGGTGAAACGCCAAGTATGGAGGATGAAATTTACGCACAAATGGCTGATTCAACAGAAAAGATAGAAAGTAGTCAAGAGGTAGGACATGGTAGGCCTTCTACAAATTCTCATAAACAGCCAAAGTTGAAAGGGCACCAGAGCAATAAATATAAATGTCTGTACGCAAACGCTAGAAGCCTTCGAACAAAAATAGGGGAGTTGGAATGTTTGGCAAAAGAAAAAAATATTGATATTATTGGCATAACAGAAACCTGGTGGACAGAGGAAAACAATTGGGACACAAAAATTCCAGGTTATAAACTGTACAGGAAAGACAGGAGAGGGAAAAACGGTGGCGGTGTGGCCTTGTACATAAATGAAGAGCTAGAATCTCATGAATTAGAATTTCAAGAAAATTCAAACTCACTTACAGAAACATTGTGGATAAAAGTCCCAGGACAAAAAACTAATCTAGCATTAGGGATCTGCTATCGCCCTCCCAACCAAACTCCAGAGGCAGACTGCTATCTGGAAAATGAAATTAAACAGGCCTCAAAAGCAATAAATTAGTCATAATGGGGGACTTCAACTATCCCCGAATAGATTGGCTAAATTCTTGTTCTACGCATGAAAGAGAGACAAGGTTCCTCGACATGCTAGCTGATTATTCCCTTGAGCAGATGGTCATGGAACCAACCAGGGGAAAGGGGATCCTGGACTTGGTGCTAACTAATGAACAAGATCTCGTTCAAGATGTCCTTGTAACTGAGCCCATAGGTACCAGTGACCACAACACAATAACCTTCAACTTAAGTTTGCTAGCAAACTGTCAGTGAAAACTAACACAGAGACCTTAAATTTTCACAAAGGGAATTTCACCAAAATGAGAAAAATAGTAAAGAACAAACTAAAAGGAACAGTAAAAAAAAAATCAAATCCCTCCAAAATGCTTGGAAACTGTTTAAAAATACTTTAAAACAAGCCGAACTAAAATGCATTCCTAAAATAAGAAAGAGGCCGGGAAAGTCCAAGAGGACATCAGTATGGCTTACAAATGAAGTAAAAGATGTGATTGGAAAGAAGAAAAACTCATTTAAGAAATGGAAGGCTCTTCCTACTGAGGAGAACAGAAAGGAACACAAGCTCTGGCAAACTAAATGCAAAGCAACCGTCAGGAAAGCCAAGAGAGATTTTGAGGCACATATAGCTAAGAACATTAAAAAAATAGCAAAAACTTCTTTAAGTACATCAGAAGCAGGAACCCAACTAGAAAAGCAGTTGGGCCACTTGACGAAAATGGTAAGAAAGGGACGATAAGTGAAGACAAGGAGATTGCTGAGCGGCTAAACGACTTCTTTGCCTCCGTTTTCACACAGGAGGACAGACAACATATGCCTGCAGCTGAGTCAGTTTTTTCAGGGAGGGAATTAAATGAATTAAACCAGATAGAGATAAACAAGGAAGATGTTCTCACATGCCTTACTAAACTAAATGTCAACAAATCACCAGGGCCAGATGGCATCCACCCCAGAGTTCTTAAGGAACTCAAGTGTGAAATTGCTGAAATTCTAGCCAAAATATATAACCTTTCTCTAAGATCAGGCACTGTACCCGAGGACTGGAGGGAGGCAAATGTAACTCCGATCTTCAAGAAAGGATCCAGGGGTGATCCAGGAAATTATAGGCCAGTTAGTCTAACCTCAGTTCCAGGCAAAGTGATGGAAACCATTATTAAAGAAAAATTACTAAGCACATAGAAGAACAGGCATTGCTGAAGGAAAATCAACATGGTTTCTGCAAAGGCAAATCATGTCTTACTAACTTGATAGAATTCTTTGAGGGTGTAAATAAACACATAGATAAAGGGGACCCAGTCGATATTGTTTACCTTGACTTTCAAAAGGCTTTTGACAAAGTCCTCACCAAAGGCTCCTAAATAAGCTCTTCAGCCATGGAATCAGGGGACAGGTCTTGTCCTGGATTGGAACCTGGCTAAACTGTAGGAAACAAAGGGTGGTAATAAATGGACACTTCTCTGGGTGGAAAGAGGTGAGAAGTGGCGTACCCCAAGGTTCAGTTTTAGGACCGTTACTTTTTAATTTATTCATAAACGATCTGGATGTAGATGTAAATTGTGAGGTAGCAAAGTTTGCAGATGACACTAAACTGTTCAGGGTAGTTAAAAATGAAACTGACTGTAAAGAGCTCCAGAAAGATCTCTCGAAATTGAGTGAATGGGCAACAAAGTGGCAAATGCATTTTAACCTAAACAAGTGTAAAGTCATGCACATCGGGAAAAGAACCCCAAATACACTTATCAACTGATGGGATCAAAGCTTTCTGAGACAAACCAGGAAAGGGATCTTGGGGTTTTGGTGGACAGCTCAATGAAGATGTCAACCCAATGCGCTGCAGCAGTGAAAAAGCAAATTCTATGCTTGGCATGATCAGGAAGGGAATCGAAAATAGGTCGGCAAATGTTGTATTGCCTCTCTACAAATCTATGGTGAGGCCACATCTGGAGTACTGTGTACAATTCTGGTCTCCGCACCTCAAGAAGGATATAACGGAACTGGAAAAGGTACAAAGAAGGGCAACAAATATGATCCAAGGGATGGAGCAGCTCCTTATGAAATCAGGTTGCAACGCCTTGGTCTTTTCAGCCTTGAAAGACGGCGTTTAAGAGGTGACTTGATCGAAGTGTATAAAATCATGCATGGGATAGAAAAGGTGAACAAAGAAAAAATATTTTCTCTGTCACACAATACTAGGACTAGGGGGCACTCCCTAAAGCTCCAAGGTAGGAAAGTCAGGACAAATAAAGGGAAATATTTCTTCACCCAGAGGGTCATTGGGTTATGGAACTCACTTCCAGAGGAGGTTGTGACAGCTGTCAGCCTGGACAGCTTCAAGGCAGGATTAGACAGATTCATGGATACCAAGGGAATCAGTAGCTACTGAAATGGACATCCAAGTGCCACCTCTGTGTTGATGGAGGCAGGCAGGATTTTCCCCGGGTACTGGTTGTGGGGGGTCGGGAGCAGGTGAGGGTTTTGCCCTCCTTTCTGCTAGAGATCCCTGTGTACAACTAGTGGGCCACTGTGTGACACAGAATGCTGGACTAGATGGGCCGAGGCCCGATTCAGCATGGCTCTTCTTATGTTCTTATGTTCTTATGTTCTAAGGGACGTCCCTTAGAATAAGGGACATATGGGAACCCTAGTGGAAGGGCCCAGGGGTCACACTGCCATATATTCCACTTCAAAGCAAAGAATGTATTCAGCTGTGTGCACGGGACCTGAGTGACCTGTGTATAAAGGAAATAAGGGACGGAAGGAAAAGGAAAAGAAAGGGAGAAGGAGGGATGGAAGGGGAAGAAAGAAAAAGAAGAGAAAGGGGCCAAAAAGAGAAAAAAGGAACAAAAAAAGGGAAGGTGAAGGAAAGTAGAGGGGAGAAGGTGTATGAAGGAAAAGCAAGGGAAGAAGGAAAGGGAGAGTGAAGGACTGGGGGCCTAGGTCAGTGTTTCCCAACCAGTGTGCCGTGGCACACTAGTGTGCCATGAGCGATCATCAGGTGTGCCATGGGAAACTGGAACCTCCAATACCCTTTCTTCCCCCTCCTGCCGAACAGTTTTTCTTCTCCACTCGGGCTCCCTTCTTCCCAGCCTCGCTCTGTTTGCTTTGCCTCGCTTTGCTCACGCTGCCGCTTCTGCGGGAGGGGAGAGGGAGGAAGATGTGACCCGTGCGGGCACTACTGCGCAGACTCGCCGCACGTCTTCCTCCCCTCCACAGTGCTCTCTGGACATAGGTGAACTACAACTCCAAAACTCAAGGTCAATGCCCACCAAACTCTTATAGTATTTTCTCTTGGTTATGGGAGTTCTGTGTGGGAAGTTTGATTCCATTCCATCATTGGTGGAGTTCAGAATGTTCTTTGATTGTGGGTGAACTATAACTCCCAGCTGTTGAGCAAGACCTTCGTGTGTGTCTTTCTGCCATTCCTGCCAGGATATCTATGTTGTGTTCATTGAAACAGGCCCAGGTTTCACACTGAGTGTATAAATACATTTAAAAACATTTTAACTATATGTATTACTGTGTTAGAGTGTCATTTTGTGTCATTTTGATTGGTGGTGTGCCCCAGGATTTTGGAAATGTAAAAAATGTGCCGCGGCTCAAAAAAGGTTGAAAAACACTGGCCTGGGTGAATAAAATCTCACATTATCTGCTTTGAACTGGGATATCTGGCAGTGTGGACTCCGCATACCTTTCTGATTAGTTAGGTATACTTTAAATGTGTGTGTTTTCTCATTCTTACCTTTGTGGTCCACCCCTTTGGATTGAGATGGGGTTAAAATAGGATCTCATTCTATTGCGGTATGTATTGTCATATATGACTGTATATTGATATTATTTTTGTATTGGGTTATGATGGAAACTCATTACTGATTATTATTGTTATAAATTCTAGGAAAGAACCTGCTTATAATATGTTTATAGCCTTGATAAAGATGCGAAACGGATAACTGCGGCCCCCATTCTGGAGGATACCCCTCCCGTTGGCTTGCCTCACTGAAATTTACGAAGCCTGGATATTTGGCTCCGGTTCTCTGCTTTAATGCGACTCCTACTTCTGGAAAGGATTTCTTTACCTGTTGCCTTTGGATTATAATTTTCTAATGACATTGAACTTTGGGATTACCCAGTTAAGGAACATTTGGACATTATTGGGAATTTGCCCTCTCGCACTTTGGACTGAGATATCTAAAGACCAATTTTGTGCCAAGGACACGGTAATGTGTATGTAACATGTTGAATAGTGGAAGTGCCAAGGGATGGAGCAGCTCCCTTATGAAATCAGGTTGCAACGCCTTGGTCTTTTCAGCCTTGAAAGACGGCGTTTAAGAGGTGACTTGATCGAAGTGTATAAAATCATGCATGGGATAGAAAAGGTGAATAAAGAAAAATATTTTCTCTGTCACACAACACTAGGACTAGGGGCACTCCCTAAAGCTCCAAGGTAGGAAAGTTAGGACTAATAAAGGGAAATATTTCTTCACCCAGAGGGTCATTGGGTTATGGAACTCACTTCCAGAGGAGGTTGTGACAGCGGTCAGCCTGGACAGCTTCAAGGCAGGATTAGACAGATTCATGGATACCAAGGGAATCAGTAGCTACTGAAATGGACATCCAAGTGCCACCTCTGTGTTGATGGAGGCAGGCAGGATTTCCCCGGGTACTGGATGTGGGGGGTCGGGAGCAGGTGAGGGTTTTGCCCTCCTTTCTGCTAGAGATCCCCGTGTACAACTAGTGGGCCACTGTGTGACACAGAATGCTGGACTAGATGGGCTGAGGCCCGATTCAGCATGGCTCTTCTTATGTTCTTATGTTCTTATGCCAGAGAGAAAGGGGAACTTTCTATCACCAATGGTGGACATGTGGGAGGGCTAAGCAATATTGGAACACAGTACACAAGTTCTTGCAGGAAATGTTACAACTTAAATTTGATTTGAAACCTGAGATTTTTCTTCTGAACATTATAGATAATAACCTTATGGGGAAAAATAAGGAAAAACTACTTTGCTATGTCACCACAGCGGCCAGGATAGTCTGGGTAAGACATTGGAAAAAGAGCGAAATTCCTGAACAAGAAGAACTGCTGTCTAAACTAATGGAAATAGCGGAAATGGACAAGCTAACCAACATGCTAAGAGGAAATCTAAAGTCTGAGTTTGCAGAAGTATGGAACCCACTCTGTAGCAGTATCTGGAGTCCCAGAACTCCCAAGGCAATACCTTTTATCTTAGGCTGCTGTTTCTAGCGAGCACAAGGACAAGATGACGCGACAATTTTACTGCGATTCAGGAAACCAGCTTTATTTGCATGACATCAGCTGATGGGTCTGCCTCCTTTGCGGAACAATGCCGCTGGAAGACAGAACCCCGATCTTTCCCAGTAAACAGATTTTATACAAACAATGATGGCAATATTTCAGTCCCTCCCTTCTTCATGCATTGTTACTGGCTAGCATTCATGAACCCATATTACTCTATCCAATTAAACAAAGCATTCATAGCATCTCAATCCTATTTGCTGACAAACGTTGCGCAGTGTGAATTTTCATCTTTCTTTCTATGTTATCTGCCCTACTGTGCAGGCTGTACCTGAATCGATACATTTTACTACCGGGTTTTCACTGGGAGCCTGCCAAGTGGAAACCTTATTTGCCATGCGCATTTCCTAAACCAATTGCTAACTTTGTAAACACACGCACATGGCAAGTGCTAAGCCAATCACGGCTGTTTCTTATCTTAAAGGCACATGATGTTCTCTGAGCTAATCACAGCCTGTGCTTGTATTGACCAATCAGGGTAGATTATTCTCGTCACTGTTGCTGGCAAACTGACCCCACTATTTCAGAGCCTATGCTAAGCAGCACTTTCTCCTGGCGTTTCTTCTGTTAAAGCATCAATTTCCCCTTCAACTCCTTGTGTTTGTAAAAAATAAGAAAAGAGTAGACTTATTTATTTATTTATTTATTTATTCAGACTTCTATGCCGCCGACTCCCTAAGGCTCGCGGCGGCTCACAGGAGCCGAAGCAACAAAATACAAAGAGTACATAAATAAACATACAAAACATACAGGGGGTAAAAACATCAGCAAATAAGGGGGGGAAGACCAGGCCAGCCTGTGGACCATGCCTCGTTATCGGCGGCTTGTCCACCCTCCTAGATTGGGGGTTCGCCGGTGGAGGCGCCCCGTGCCTGCGGGCAGTGTTCCGGAAAGTCCTGGGACGGGGCCCTTCGGAGGGCGCCTTCCGGAAGACAGCCACCGTGGGGGGGGGGGAGGTATTACAGAGCAGGGGAGGGACGTCCTCCGACCCCGCCCCCTGCCCCGTCCTCGACCCCGTCTCTGCCTCGTCGGGTGTCCATCGGACTTGGGCGACTTAAAGGGCTATTGGTTGTGAGGGACAGAAATGACCTATCAGCATAGAGGTCCAATATATCTATGTCTGTACCACCGGGTGAAGTCAACCCGTCCTTGTTTTTAACCCCCCTGTAATGTTTTGTGATAAACCCACTTGTCGGCCCCATACCTTTTCCCCTTCCCCCATGGTTACTGTGTAAATGTAAGAGTTTGCGCGGATGACCGCAAACCCTTGTGTACTTTTGTAGCAGCAAATCTGGAGTCCCAAAACTCCCTAGGTTTTACCTTTTTACTCCCAGGTTGCGGGGACGTGCGGGCACAGGAACGAGAGAAGACGCATCAACCGTATTGCATTAAAAATTAAGCCAAAGTTTATTGCACAACGTCAGCTGACGGGACCTGCCAACAGAACGAGCTGTCTCAGGGCAAGAGCCCCCAACATTCTCTTACTAACCCTTATATACACACTATGGCGGCAGGTCCCGTCTTCATCATTCTTCATTGGTTCACATGATTACCACATCATTCAACACATCATCAACACATTTCTATTATCCAATTACATATCACATTATTTGGCAGTTCATCCTACTTATGTTCCCATTTGTTAAACAGCACTACGCAGTTATTAATCCTTCATTCCCACAGTGTGTTATCTGCTGCATGAGCGTTCTGTACCTGAATTTGCAACATCTCTAAAACGTCCCTCAGTGCCAATTGGGAGGAACGGCTTCATCTACTCATGCGCAGTTTCTACCAATCAGCTACAATGTAAACAAACGCACGTTGGAACTAGCTAGACCAATCGAGGCCGGTGTTATCAGGAAAGGCACATGATGTACTCTCACAAATCACAGCCTGTGCCTGACCTACCAATCAAAGTGCATTATTCTCGTAATGGCATTTAGCATGATTTTGGCAAGCTACCCCGCTATACTAAGTACTATGCTTGTGCATCACTCTCTCCTGACTGTACTTCTGCTAAAAGCACCAATTCTGCTTTACTTTGTTTTTGTCGTTTTAAACAATAAAATTTTGTTATTAAAAAAAAACCATTTCTGATTATATGTATCAAGTGAAACCCTACCATACAATATATTCATTTTAGATACTTATTGTGTCAATACCATGATTGAACGTCTTTGATTACTAACCCTGACTCTATTGTACTAGTGTGGACTCTGGGCAATTCCTCACAGGCCTATAGCCCAGGATGTCAAGGCAGAAAATCCCACAATATCTGCTTTGAACTGGGTTATCTGAGTCCACACTGTCCTATATTCCAGTTCAAAGCAGATATTGTGGGATTTTCTGCCTTGACATCCTGGGATAGAGGGCTGTGTGGAAGGGCCCAAGGTGTATGAAGGAAAGGGAGGAATGAATGAAAGGCCCACCAACAAAACACAACCAGTATCTGATTATCTTTCATATTCTTTCCTCCTTGAAAAGGTCAGGAGTTCATTTTGGGATTCACCCTCTTTGATCCTTCTGCTTCTGTTGTTCTTTGGTGGCGCGTACGGATGACGCCACCCGGGGGCGCCGCAGAAATGCGTTGCCTTGGCAACCAGCGGCGGCCTAGCTACTCCCTGGAGTTGGCAGGGGGAGGCCCTCCCTCCTCGGGATGACCGGTCGCCGGAGCCGGACGGGGCCGCTGCAGAGCGCCCTGTGCCGGGGCAGAGAGCTCCGGGAGCAGGTCTGGCCCCTCGTTACTTCCCGCGGGATGCTTCTTTTGTGCCTTTCGACTAAAGAGGGTGGAGAGGAGGAAGAGGAAGGGCGCCATGGCGGCTCTTCTCGCAGCACAAGAGACGGACAGGCCCCTTCCTTTCCCCCCTCAGCCGCTTAGGGACGTTAGAATGTTGAGGCTGGCGAATCAGAGAGAATATGCAAATTAGTAGGTTGAGATAGCTCATGCATTGGGCCAACTTGGGCCCTCCGGGTGTTTGGGACTTCAACCCCCACAATTCCTAACAGCCTCAGGCCCCTTCCTTTCCCCCCTCAACATTCTAACATCCTTAAGCTGCTGAGGGGGGAAAGGAAGGGGCCTGAGGCTGCTAGGGATGCTGGGAGTTGGAGTCCAAACCCCCAGGAGGGCCCAAGTTGGCCCAATGCATGAGCTATCTCAATCTACTAATTTGCATATTGTCTCTGAATGGCCAGCCTCAACATTCTAACGTCCCTAAGCGGCAGAGGGGGGAAAGGAAGGGGCCTGAGGCTGCTAGGGATGCTGGGAGTTGAAGTCCAAACCCCCAGGAGGGCCCAAGTTGGCCCAATGCATGAGCTATCTCAATCTACTAATTTGCATATTGTCTCTGATTGGCCAGCCTCAACATTCTAACGTCCCTAAGCGGCTGAGGGGAGAAAGGAAGGGGCCTGAGGCTGCTAGGGATGCTGGGAGTTGGAGTCCAAACCCCCTGGAGGGCCCAAGTTGGCCCAATGCATGAGCTATCTCAATCTACTAATTTGCATATTGTCTCTGATTGGCCAGCCTCAACATTCTAACATCCCTAAGCGGCTGAGAGGGAAAAGGAAAG
This sequence comes from Anolis apletophallus, assembly GCA_030556195.1. Classification (NCBI taxonomy): domain Eukaryota; kingdom Metazoa; phylum Chordata; class Lepidosauria; order Squamata; family Anolidae; genus Anolis; species Anolis apletophallus. The sequence continues at coordinate 32,677,247 of JARBWK010000003.1, read as the reverse complement.
GGCCTGAGGCTGCTAGGGATGCTGGGAGTTGAAGTCCAAACCCCCTGGAGGGCCCAAGTTGGCCCAATACATGAGCTATCTCAATCTACTAATTTGCATATTGTCTCTAATTGGCCAGCCTCAACATTCTAACATCCTTAAGTGGCTGAGAGGGAAAAGGAAAGGGCCTGAGGCTGCTAGGGATGCTGGGAGTTGAAGTCCAAACCCCCTGGAGGGAGGGCCCAAGTTGGCCCAATACATGAGCTATCTCAATCTACTAATTTGCATATTGTCTCTGATTGGCCAGCCTCAACATTCTAACATCCTTAAGCTGCTGAGGGGGGAAAGGAAGGGGCCTGAGGCTGCTAGGGATGCTGGGAGTTGAAGTCCAAACCCCCAGGAGGGCCCAAGTTGGCCCAATGCATGAGCTATCTCAATCTACTAATTTGCATATTGTCTCTGATTGGCCAGCCTCAACATTCTAACGTCCCTAAGCGGCAGAGGGGGGAAAGGAAGGGGCCTGAGGCTGCTAGGGATGCTGGGAGGATGCTGGGAGTGGCCCAATGCATGAGTCCTACTAATTTGCATATTGTCCTGATTGGGCCTCCATTCTAACGTCCCTAAGCGGCTGAGGGGAGAAAGGAAGGGCCTGAGGCCTAATGCATGAGCCAATCTCAAGCTACTAATTTGCATATTGTCTCTGATTGGCCAGCCTCAACATTCTAACACGCTTCAGCGGCTGAGGGGGGAAAGGAAAGGGCCTGAGGTTGCTAGGAATGGTGGGAGTTGAAGTCCAAAACCCCCGGAGGGCCCAAGTTGGCCCAATGCATGAGCTATCTCAATCTACTAATTTGCATATGGTTTTCTCATTGGCCAGCCTCAACATTCTAACACGCTTAAGCGGCTGAGGGGGGAAAGGAAAGGGCCTGAGGCTGCTAGGAATGCTGGGAGTTGGAGTCCAAACCCCCTGGAGGGCCCAAGTTGGCCCAATACATGAGCTATCTCAATCTACTAATTTGCATATTGTCTCTGATTGGCCAGCCTCAACATTCTAACATCCTTAAGTGGCTGAGAGGGAAAAGGAAAGGGCCTGAGGCTGCTAGGGATGCTGGGAGTTGAAGTCCAAACCCCCTGGAGGGCCCAAGTTGGCCCAATACATGAGCTATCTCAATCTACTAATTTGCATATTGTCTCTGATTGGCCAGCCTCAACATTCTAACATCCCTAAGCGGGTATGGGGGGATAGGAAGGGGCCTGAGGCTGCTAGGGATGCTGGGAGTTGAAGTCCAAACCCCCTAAAGGGCCCAAGTTGGCCCAATGCATGAGCTATCTCAATCTACTAATTTGCATATTGTCTCTGATTGGCCAGCCTCAACATTCTAACATCCCTAAGCGGCTGAAGGGGGAAAGGAAGGGGCCTGAGGCTGCTAGGGATGCTGGGAGTTGAAGTCCAAAACCCCTGGAGGGCCCAAATTGGCCCAATACATGAGCTATCTCAATCTACTAATTTGCATATTGTCTCTGATTGGCCAGCCTCAACATTCTAACATCCTTACGTGGCTGAGAGGGAAAAGGAAAGGGCCTGAGGCTGCTAGGGATGCTGGGAGTTGAAGTCCAAACCCCCTGGAGGGCCCAAGTTGGCCCAATGCATGAGCTATCTCAATCTACTAACTTGCATATTGTCTCTGTTTGGCCAAGCTCAACATTCTAACATCCTTAAGCGGCTGAGGGGGGAAAGGAAGGGGCGTGAGGCTGCTAGGAATGCTGGGAGTTGGAGTCCAAACCCCCTGGAGGGTCCAAGTTGGCCCAATGCATGAGCTATCTCAACCTACTAATTTGCATATGGTTCTGATTGGCCAGCCTCAACATTCTAACATCCTTAAGTGGCTGAGAGGGAAAAGGAAAGGGCCTGAGGCTGCTAGGAATTGTGGGGGTTGAAGTCCAAAACCCCTGGAGGGCCCAAGTTGGCCCAGGCCTGTACTAAATGCTACACCTTGCATGTGTCTATGCAGTTGAACAATCTGTAATGGCTCTAAACAAGGTCCCAATGCCTTTGGGAGTTCTTACTTGTTTAATTTTACATACGCATAACTGTTTTTGCCTGACTTTAATGTGTCTCCATCTTAATATACCTGTATTTTAGGTCAGTGCTTTGCTTCAAGAAAGCAAAGAAGCCGGGGCCCAAGACCCAGAGAAAAGGAGAAGCCTGAGCCAGAGGTAATGTCTTATTTATGTATTTATTTATTCACAGCTATGTTAAACATGCAATATTGTCATAAGTTGTCTTTAATATATGTCTAAATCAGGGGTGCTCATTAGGTAGATCGTGATCTACTGGTAGATCGCATAGGGCATCCTGGTAGATCGCAGGCAGGGCGGGAGGAAGGCTCAGTCCCGCCCCGCAGGCTCCTGAAGCCGCCCAAATGCTGCCGGCCCTTGGTTATCTGAGGTCCTTTCCACACAGTTGAATAAAATCCCATGTTATCTGTTTTGAATCAGATTATATGGCAGTGTGGACTCAGAAAACCCAGTTCAAAGCAGTTATATGTGTCACATTTTTGTAGTGGGTAGGTAGATCATTTTGACTTGGTTGTTTTTTTAAAGTAGCTCGTATGCTGAAAAAGTGTGAACAGCCCTGGTCTAAATATTTTGGAAATAGCGACGTGTATTTTGAAACCTCAAGTTTTGGTATGTTTCATCGAAAATGTGATCTTACCATTTGATGAACCGTATCTGATGAACTGTATGCAAAGGATTTGTGGTTTTATTATGTTTTTATATGTAATTGAAATTTTTAGCTATGTTTAATTGTTTTATCTGTTTTTATATTGTTGAGCATCTTCATTTCTAAACCGAAAAGCTGCACACACCTCCAAGGTCATGTGGTTACCATGACTGTATGGTGCGCCATTACCTTCCTTCTGAAGCAGTACCTATTGATCTACTCACACTTGCAAGTGTGCCGCTTTGTAAATTGCCATGAGTCGCCCTCGGGCTGAGAATGGTGGTATAGAAATGTAGTATCTCTGGCATTACTTCGCGAACGAAGATTCTTAGGAAGGACTAATCCCACACTTTTTACAAGCGCGTTGATGACTAAAAAAGTTGGATGTGTCCTTCGAGCCTGTGCAATGGATTTCTCTGGTGGAGCGCAGCGTGCATAGAACTGGCCTCACCCTTTAAACTAAAGGTTCGTCTGCTGGGGCCTAGCAAGCTTGGACGGTGGCAGCGAGGTCCTCAGGTCGTAGGTTTGATTTGAGTTTCCTTCTCTTAGATCAGGGGTGCTCACACTTTTTCAGCATGTGAGCTACTTATAAAACAACCAAGTCAAAATGATCTACCTACCCACTACTCAGAGAGTCATAAAAGCAAAATATTTGGAAATTTATTTCAGTGAGAGCCAAATAATATATTTTAAGACCGAATTCAACTAAATGTGAGTATAATAAGCCCCTAAATTTTTTCATAATAATAATGATAATATTCATTCAGGCTCTGCTACTACTACTAATAATAATAGTAACAACAACAACAGGTTTCTAGAATAGGAGGCGACCTCCAAGGGCCATCCAGTCCAACCTCCTTCTGCCATAAGGGAAAAACACAAAGCATTCCTTACAGATGGCCATTCAGCCTCTGATGATGATGATAATAATAATAACAACAACGGGTTCCTAGAATAGGAGGAGACCTCCAAGGGCCATCCAGTCCAACCTCCTTCTGCACCTGGGCAGCGGCTAGAGAGCCCATCCTGCCCGCGGGCAGGACTGAGCCTTCCTCCTGCCCTGCCTGCGATCTAACAGGATGGATATATTTTTACGGAACTCTACCAGTAGATCGCGATCTACCTAATGAGTACCCCTGTCTTAGATGGTTGACCTTTACAAGGTTAGATGCAGCACCATCTATAGATATTTGAATTTAGAGTTTGACTTTCTTAGGATGGTTGCCAAAAGGCTAGAGAGCCCATCCTGCCCATTGACGCTCTTTGTCAAACCCTTCAGTTGTGACCTGTCTGGCATGGGAGGCCCTACCGGTGACATTTATTTAATTATTTATTTACTGTATTTCTACCCCACTCTTTGTCACCCCGGAGGGGACTCAGAGTGGCAATTATTCAGTGCCACATTGAAACATAAAAGCATACAAATATAAACTGCTGGTTATTACCTGTAAAGCCCTAAATTGTTCGGGCCCAGGCTCAGACTATTTAACAAATCGCATCTCCTTGTACAAGCCCACCCGGGCTCTTTGATCAGTGGAGGAGGTCCTGCTCTTGGTCTCACCCCATCTGAAGCACAGCTGGTGGGAACGAGAGGGGGGGGGGCTTTCCTGTGATTGCCCCCTGCCTCTGGAACTCCCCCCTAAAGAGATTGAAACAGTTCCCTCTTTAACCTTCTGTAAAAAAACAACTAAAAACTTTCTTATGCGCTCAGGTGTGTAAAGACAAGGAAGCTTAGTATGTTATATGGACTTCTCACCCTGGCTGCTGGCAGTAGTTAATTTCATAGTTAATTGTATAATTTATATTTTTAAAATTTAAAAATGTTTTGCTGGTGTGACGTTTTCATTTTCTTGATGGATTATTATGGAATTGTAAATGTTGCATGTTATTATAGAGTCCTATTTTTGGTTTAAATATAGATCTGTGAGGGCCTGGGGTGGGATGGTTATTTGTTTATGTATTTTTCTTTCGTACGGCATTGAATTCAAAGCAGATAATCTGGATTTTACATGGCAGTATAGATAGGATCTCAGCAACCAAGATTAAGGGTAATTCCCAAGTGGGCCAATTGCAATCTAGAACTGTTTTGATCATCCAAAAGAGGGAGCAGTTGGGACGTTTGACTGTGTTTTCTCAGTCAGGGAACATAGCACAGTGCTGTGGCGTTTCTCAGAGCTGTTCCACACAGCCATATAACTTAGAATATCAAGGCAGAAAATCCAACAGTATCTGCTTTGAACTGGGTTATCTGAGTCCACACTGCCATATATTCCAGTTCAAAGCAGAAAATATTGGATTTTCTTCAGCTGTGTGGAAGGGGCCTCAGTCACAACATATGTGCAGAAAGACTTGATAAACCAGAAGGACTGATGTGTGCACATATAAAACTGTAAAACTACGAGCGGGCTGGTAAGCAAACCAGAAAAACATCGGTGAAAATAGTATCTAATATGACCAGGTGATAAATATCTAAGTGTTTGTGAAAGATATCAGGATCATACATAATGTTCGTTGGTATCAAAAAGTATATTTTCCTTAATAATTCCGTCGCATTTGAGAAAACCTGGTATAAACCAATGTAAACAAGCTGCCAATAATTCAGTTTAATCCCACAAGCAGTCTGCGAAAGTCCGTAAGAGTGACCAAACTGAGTCCCAGTTCGTGCTATAGTCCAAAGGTAGTTCAAAGTTGGGAAATAGTCCACGGGTGGGGTGTGAGGTACTCAAACGGGTGGGGTATGATCCATGAACACAAGCACTGAAGCCTGGAAACGGAGCTGAATGCTCCAACAGGGAAATTCCCAGGACGTGTTGAGGAGAGGCGGCGTGGGCGTCTCCTTCTAGTAGATGCTGTGTTGACACTTGAGTCGACGGCAAACGGATGCTCCGATATCGCGGCCACACAGAAACCGTTTCGGAATCCTTTCTCAAGGCTCACATATTACATAATGCGTCCAAAAATCATATCAGGAGATGATACAATCATAACCCTACTCCCAATTGAGTAGGGTGACCCAAAGGTGTCTATTTATGCAAAATATAGAATCATAGAATCTTTGAGTTGGAAGAGACCTCGTGGACCATCCAGTCCAACCCCCTGCCAAGAAGCAGGAAAATTGCATTCAAAGTACCCCTTTGATTTTGTAACCTTTGATTTTGTTGTAGATGTTTGGAGTTGAAGAGATCTGTGGATGAAAATGCTTTTGCTCTTCAAAGCCTGAAGAAAGTATGTGTTTTAAATGCAATGATTCTTTTTTTTTCCTTCAAAAGAAATGAAAGAGAAAGCTAAAAAGAAATATCTGTTAAGTGGATCATAATATTAACATTTATCTTATTGAGTTTAATATATCAACCTCTGGCTTTATGTCCTCAAGTCAGTATATGCAGTTCAGCATATCTCCAAGAGAAAGGGTAGGGTTATTTTTCAGTATAGAAAATCATCTATTTGCATGTAATAATTATTATCATGACTTTTCATGAAATCTAATAGTACATGTATATGCTATAGCAAATTTAGTTTAGATCTCATGCACATGGGATGTTTTTAATAATTTGTTATTTTGTTATCTCATAGTCAGATGAGCCTGCACCTGTGGGAAATTATTATCAGAGAAAAGAAGAGGAAGAAACGCAGTTGCTTAAACTTTCTCAGCAGCTGGAGAAACTTGCTCTGATTCTTAGCCGTGAAAATGTGATTAAAGGCTCCAATGTGTAAGTATATTAACAATATTTAATCAGCTATAGATCCCACTGAATTTGAGGTTTACTGCCAATGAAGTATGTGTAGAGGTTAATCTTTAAACGGTTATTGAATTCATTAACCAAAAATGGACAATTACAGATTTGCTCTACTCTCAGCATGGTGTAAATCTGATGTGATATTAAGCTTTTGTTTCCAACAGTATTTTAGATTCAATTTAAGAGATAGGGTAGCTTAGATGTCTAAATACAATCAGAATATGAAATTGGGAAATTATTGCAACACCTGGTTCCATCTCCCCTGAACCATGGAGAGAAACGATCTCTAAGATATTGACTGCATCAAATAAATAAATGTTAAAGAGTGATGCTTTTCTGTCTGTCTGTCTGTCTGTCTGTCTTTCTGTCTTTCTTTCTTTCTTCCTTCCTTCCTTCCTTCCTTTCTTTCTTTCTTTCTTTCTTTCTTTCTTTCTTTCTTTCTTTCTTTCTTTCTTAGTGATGAGAAACAGCAAGACATCTTAAAGTCCAAGCATGGGAATGAGCAGATTGAAGATGCTTCTGTTGGTGATGAGGATCGTGATGATGAAGAGGATGAAAGTACACAAGATGATGAAGAAGAGGAAGAAGAGGAGGAAGACGACGACAGTGATAAAGACACACAAGGAGATGATTCAGCTGTTAATTTTATTACACTTGGTGATTTTGCAGCTCAACAAGAAGGGGATCTTACATTTAAAGCAAGTAAAATATTATATTTGTGGCTTAAATTTGCTATGGTGCAGCTGCTACAGATGTTGCAGAACTCAGTTATCTGTAGCCTCTCCTAATGTCTTCCTGTTTTTAACGCGGATGTGCATCTTGTGCAATAGGGTTATTGCTAGAATTGTTAGAATCATAGGACCTTTCTACACAGCCATATCACCCAGAATTTCGAGGCAGAAAATCCCACAATATCTGCTTTGAACTGAGTTATCTGAGTGTACACTGCCATATATTCCAGTTCAAAACACCGGGAATGTGGTGCAGCTGGCTAAGTGTCAGCTGCATAAGATCTCTCTGACCAGTAGGTCATGAGTTCAAGGCCTGCCTGGGTCGAGGTGGGTGCTCGACCTTTAAGTGTAGCCTGCTGTCGACCTTTGCAGCCCAAAAGACAGTTGCATCTGTCAAGTAGGAGATAAAGGTACCACATTAAGTGGGGAGGCAAATTTTGACTGAATTATGAGGCCATTAAAGAACTCCAGGAACACTGAGGAATGCGGAAGGAACAACAAGGAACGCTGGGGACGCTGAGAGATGAGTGTGTCAGCTCCCCCTGGTGGCCAGCGTTTGCCTCTGTCTATATGTGTGTATGTGGAAACGGCAGGGATTGTCTGTTAAGTATGTGTACCTGTAATCCGCTCTGAGTCCCCTTCAGGGTGAGAAGAGCGGAATATAAATAAAGTAAATAAATAAAGTAAATAAAGTAAATAAATAAAGCAGATAATGTGGAATTTTATTCAGCTATGTGGAAGGGGCCGGTAACTGTTGGAAGAGACCATAGGGACCATCCAACTCAATCCAGTCTCATTCTGCTATGTGAGAATAGACAAACAACATCCTTATACATATTTAAACATGGCTAAATTATCAGTAAAATCAATCGAAGAAAATCATAAAGTAAGGTAGTTCTTTTGTTACTTTTCCCAACACTTACAGCAATTGTCAAAACCACCTGTAAGGGTCCTTCCACATAGCCATATAACCCAGAATATCATAGAATCATAGAGTTGAAAGAGACCTTGTGGGCCATCCAGTTCAACCCCCTGCCAAGAAGCAGGAAAATCGCATTCAAAGCACCCCCAACAGATGGCCATCCAGCCTCTGTTTAAAAGCCTCCAAAGAAGGAGCCTCCACCACACTCCAGGGCAGAGAGTTCCACTGCTGAACAGCTCTCACAGTTAGGAAGTTCTTCCTAATGTTCAAGTGGAATCTCCTGTCCTGCAGTTTGAAGCCATTGTTCTGCGTCCTAGTCTCCAGGGCAGCAGAAAACAAGCCTCTTCTCTATGACTTCAATTCAGATAAACCACAATATATACTTTCAACTGGATTATCTGAGTCCACTCTGTCAAATAATCCATTTCAATGTAGATTTTATGCAGCTGTGTGGAAGGGGCCTGAATATTCCTTGCTTAAGAAAACCCTCACAAGATCTCCATGACTTGACAGTTGATTCAAAGGCACATATACGATTTGCAAAAAGTGTCTTCAATGCCTGCAAAATGTAATGTCATTCCAATTGCTTACCTTTTCTCTTTCCAATGTTGAAGAAAGGTGAAGTTCTCCTCATACTTGAGAAAAAACCTGATGGTTGGTGGCTGGGTCAGAATTCTAAAGGAGAGAGAGGACTTGTTCCTAAAACCTATCTCACGGTTGGTATCCTTCCCTTTTAGTCCTGTCTAGTTTCTGCTTTTAATAAGTTGTTATTCTTGGACTCCTGTCTACATTCATGCAGCAGTGGGTTTATAGAAATCTAGATGAAGGCAATGGAGTGTGTTGTTTGCATGGTATGCTGAACAACCGGGATCTTGCAATGGGCACTTATAATTGACCATAATTTAATAATTCCTCTTGACCTCACTTGAAATGAACTTGAGTTTTCTTCTGAACTGTCTATAGAGCGTAAAAAAGAGGCTATAATGTGATTATTGAAGTATGATTACTTTTTAGGTAAGTGTCAAAGAAGAAGTTGAGGAAGAAAGTGAAGAGGAAATGGAAGAAGATATAGAAGTAACAGATGAGACAGCAGGAGGAGCCACAATTATGAAAAGGTAAGGGTTCTTATCATTAAAGTTCATTTCACATTGCCAGCTTGTACTTTGTTGAGGGCCTATCAATTTTTTTGAATTCTACTAACTTTGAGTGGTACTAAGTAAAGGTAAAGGATTCCCCTGACATTAAGTCTAGTTGTGCCCGACTCTGGGACTCTGGTGCTCATCTTCATTTCTAAGCCGAAAAGCTGTACACACCTCCAAGGTCTTGTGGTTAGCCTGTCTGTATGGTGCACCATTACCTTCCTGCTGAAGCAGTAATTATTGATCTACTCACACATGCAAGTTTTCAAACTGCTAGGTTGGCAGAAGCTGGGGCTAACAACAGGAGCTCACACCGCTCCCTGGATTCAAACCACCAATCTTTCGGTTAGCAAGCTCAGTGGTTTGACCTGTTGCGCTACCAGGGAGCCCTTTGAGAGGTACATCAAAGAATAAATATGGGCTCCCGCTACGTATACATCCTTAACGGGCGATGAAACGGAGGAAGAGACAGCTAGAGGACGTGTGGCGGGATCTCCGTGACGGAGCATTGAGATCGGCTTATAAACAATTTAAGGATGTTTATGAGCGTGCTATTAAGGAAGCCAAAAAGGTTCATTATTCTTCCTTGATAGGGTCAGCTAGTTCACGCCCAGCTCAACTCTTCAAAATAATTCGGTCACTGACAACAATTTCGACTGTCCCAAATGATAGGGGTTTGGCTCCCACAGCTGAGGCATTCCAGAACTTTTTTGCCGACAAGATCTCGACTCTCTGCCGGGATATCCCAGCCACCCTTGATACAGTATGTGAACTCGAGACCCCGCCGCCACTCGGCGGGCCCACCTTCACCCGCTTCCAACTGCTGGATGCAGCAGCTGTCGATAAGTTACTCGCTGCAGCTAGACCAACTACCTGCTCCCTTGATCCGTGCCCCACCTGGCTTGTTAGATCTTGCCGGGAGGGCTACGAGACCCCTGGGAAAGATTATCAACAGCTCCCTTGAGCAAGGAGTGTTCCCAGGGGTTTGAAAGAGGCAATGGTAAGACCGCTGCTGAAGAAGCCGAATTTAGATCCTTCGGCTCCCTCAATTACCGACCTGTGTCTAATTTGCCTTTTTTAGGCAAGGTAATTGAGAGGGCAGCAGTGATCAGCTGCAGCTGTTCTTAGAAGACACAGCTGGACTTGATCCCTTCCAGTCCAGCTTCCGTGTGATGGGCATGGGACGGAGACCGTGCTTGTCACCATTACAGACCAACTTCGCGCCAGCTGGACCAGGGTGGGTCAGCCCTGCTTGTTTGTTAGACCTAACAGCAGTGTTTGATACCGTAGATCATGTGTTGTTAGCCCACCGCCTAGCCGTGACTGGAGTCAGGGGGACTGCCCTTAAATGGGTGGCCTCCTTTCTCCAGGATCGGCGACAGCGTGTGGAGAGGGGAGAGAAGGTCTCCGGGAGGCTCCCATTAAGTTGTGGGGTCCCCCAGGGGGCCATCCTCTCGCCCTTATTATCTAACATTTACATGCGCCCCCTGGCCCAGCTGGCCCGCAACTTTGGTCTGGAGTGTTATCAGTACGCTGAAGACACCCAGCTTCTGCTGAGAATGGACGGCAGGCCGGATACCGTACCCGATTGTTTTCATCTATGCCTGGAGGCCGTGACTGGATGGCTGCGTGCCAGCCGGCTGAAGGTGAACCCGTCGAAGACGGAGATCTTGTGGCCTGGTCGACCTGGGCTGGATGAGTGCGGTTGCCTACCCTGGATGGCGAGCAACTTAGCCCGTCATCCTTGGTTAAGAGCTTGGGTGTCAAGTTGGACTCCTTGCTGACCATGGAGGCCCAGGTCTCCATGGTCAGCAAGACGTCATTCTTTCACCTACGACAGGCTAGGCGACTGGCCCCCTACCTGTCCAGGGATGACCTGGCCACAGTGATCCAAGCGACGGTCATCTCGAGGCTGGACTACTGTAACGCCCTCTACGTTGGCCTTCCCTTGTCGACAATCCGGAAACTCAAGCTGGTGCAGAATGCCGCGGCTTGCTTGCTGGTGGGAGCACCAGTGAGGGAGCACATCACTCCCATTCTTCGGCAACTGCACTGGCTTCCCATCGAGTACCGGATTGCCTTCAAGGTGCTGGTGTTAACCTTTAAGGCCTTGCGCGGTCTAGGGCAGGGGTGCCCACACTTTTTCATCATGTGAGCTACTATATGAACAATCAAGTTGAAAAGATCACCTGTTGTGCATGTGAGCGCGCATGCGCACGCTCCTACTGCAGCCTTCTGTCCGTGCGGGGCTTCTTTCTTGCCTGCCCACGAACTCGCCGCCGCGCGCACCCGGGAAGGGGATCCTCTTTGCCTGCTCGCGTGCTCTCTCTTAATATCTTCGTTGCCTTCCTCCTTCCTGCTGCGTGCTTTCATGAAGCAGGAAGTCCCCACCCCGCCCGGCTTCTAGCGTGCACAGCAGGCCCCTCCCACGCACGCAGCAGGAGGGTATTCATAGGCGCACCCGCCAGCGGTTCGGCCAGATATGGCTTCGGTGGCGGCTCGGAAGACGCAGGGCTGGGAAGAGGGGCCGCCTGGCTGCTGACTGGGCCGGGAAACTCAACTGAGAGAGGGACCCACGTGGGGCTGGAGCCTCCCCACGGCAACCTCCCCCCCTCCTCCCTCGAGGCTTCCTTACCTGGGCAGGAGAAGGAAGAGTGGAAGAGGTGCTTCCCCAAAGTGACAGATGCAGCGGGGGCTTCTTCCTTCCTTTCGAGGATGTCACTCAGAAAGGACGCCCAAGTGGACGGCTGGCAGGAAGGAGGACCCTTCCCACTGGTGGCAGTGCATGCCACGGGAGAGGAGAGAGAGAGAGGGTGGCTCTTCCTAGCCGGCTCTGAAGAGCCACCCCTCTCTCTCTCTCTCTCTCTCTCTCTCTCCGTGGGCCCTCGCCACCTTTCTCCTTCAAGGGCGAGGGAGGGCGAGGCGGAGAAAGGCGGCGAGGGCACAAGCAGCAGCAGCAAGTGGAGTCTCCATCCCAGCAGCCCCCTCTTCCTCGGGTTCAGCCCCAGGAACACGGCAGAGCCCTCCCTCCTCGCCCCCAACCAAGGAAAGAAAGCAGCCCCACATAGCTCGCTCGTCCAGGTGTCGGCTTGCAATGGGAGTCCCGAGGGCAGCAGCAGGGTTTGCAGCAGGGCTTGCTTGGCTTTGCCCCACCTTGCCTGGCCTCCTTCGCCTCTTTCTCTCTCTCTCTCCCTCTCTCCTTCCAGCGCCCGCCTGCCTGCCTGCCAAAAGGATCCGAAAATGTTATCCGGATTTCTTTCTTCTCTCTTTGGCTCTCTCTCTCACACACACACAAACATTCCCTCCATCCCTCCCACAGCCTCGTATCCTATCCGTGCGCGTGCCTTCGCCTTGCTCCCCCCCCCAGCAGCAACCAATGGGCGGTCATGTCACCACACCGTGCGTGGCAAGATGAGCGCCAGGGCCCGCCCACTAAAGCCTCATTTTGGCAAAAAGAAGCCCCGCGAAGGCGGTGGCGGGAGCGCACGTGCGCGCGCATGGCAGGAGTGCGCCATCTGGCTGGTGAGGCCCAAAGATCACCTGGAAGAGGGACGAAGATCACCTAGGTGCTCCCGATCACCATAATGAGCACCCCTGGTCTAGGGCCTGTGTACCTGAGGGACTGCCTTACCCCGTACGTTCCCTCGAGATCACTGCGCTCGGAAGAGCAAAATCTGTTGGTTGTACCATCGTCCCGCTCCTGCCATCTGTCCAGTACAAGACAGAGAGCTTTCTCTGCGGCGGCTCAGTAATCTGGAATGCGCTCCTGACCACATTCGAGCGGTCTCTGAACTTCTCCCTTTTCGAAGGGAATGTAAGACGGCCCTCTTCAGGTTAGCGTTTGGGTAAATCCAAATTCAATTGCTTCAGTCAAGGAATCGTAGATCTGTACCACCATGGCTACGTATTGTGCTTTTACTGTATGTTTTATTGTATGTTTTTATTGTTCTTATTGTATGCTTGTATTTGTGATCCGCCCCGAGCCTGCTGGGAGGAGCGGAATATAAAACCGAATAATAAATAAATAAATAAATAAATAAATAAATAAATAACACCGTATAATTCTGAGTGGGTTTTTTTTGTTGCAATTTTGTTTTGAAAAGCATACACCTTTAACAGTGTTCCAGTAATATAGAAGTGTTGCTGCCTGGGGCCACCACTTGTGTGCAGGAGGGAGAACACAGTGTGGTGGTCGCAGAGGAAATAGAACTGATGGTCTGGGCCAGGTCACAGTGTCAGTAGCCAGACTTGGAGACCTGTGGGAATATTTGGTATCCCTAGCAGAGTAGAGTGCAGCATAGCTAGTACTGTATACAAGCTTACAGCAGGAAAAAAAATAAGAGAATCTATGCAGGATACCCTTGTGAGGTTTAAAAAGGTTTGTAAAAACTTTTATTATTGCAGGTAGTACATTTTGGATAAAATAGTAGACAGACAAAATTACCTAACTTCAGTAAAAGAGTCCCTAATACTGATCTTGAGCTGAAGAGGGAGGCTTTATAATGCTCTCTTCTCAAACAAAGGGTAATGAAGTACTAAAGAGTTTTGGGAAGGAGGGGGAAGTGACCTCTAAATGCAGGCAGGAAGCAAAAACACCTTGAGTTACATATATCTAGGAAACGAAGGTAAAAACAGGATTTCAGACATGTCCCACAGGGTTCCCTCTCCACAGATGTTCTATATGCAAGTGTTGATGCTTCATCACTTCCAGTAACGCCATCCTGGAATGACTGAGGATCCTGGAGATCTCTTAATCATAGGGTTGCCAAAATTAAAATCGATGGCAAATAACAACAACAATATGAATACCTGGTTAGTGAAATTTGGGCATGGAGTTAGAAAACGAATGATACATTTACCACAGAATCACTTCCATTAAACCCAGTGAAACTTGCATCGGAGTCAAGATGCATCCGATTATACTGTAAGGCTTCCATGAAATGAAAGTAATATAAATAACTTAATCTCATTTACAGGTTGATCAGACCACAGACTGATGAAAGTTCCCTAATTTCAGCAACCGACATGCATATTGAGTGCCAGTTGTCCCATCCCTATATTTGTGCAGAAAATTAATGTGGAAGTTTGGGTTATTTTTGTCATATTCTTACTTTCATATTTCTTTCAGGACAGACTCACACTGGAGTGCAGTTAAAAGGGCTATCACAGAGGTAAAACTATTTTATGATAACATAATATGTATGTGTGTGTGTGTGTGTGTATATATATATATACACATACACACACTTTTAACACAGTATAGATGTATGCATATGAGTATGTGTGTATGTGCAGGAAATACATAAACTGACACATATATTCACAAGTAATAATTTTAGGATAGACCCTTTTTTTGGTTGATTGCTTGGTTTTGCTTACAAAATGAAGCAGACACAATGGGTTCATTCATCTTGTGATTGCATTTGTCAAATAGGCTGTCTGTGAATTTCACAGTTAGTAAGATGGGAATGGTTACTGTGTTATAGCTGGAAAACAACCCAGAATTTATGATGTTTTACCCAGCAGTAAACTGCCTACTATGTTCCCTGATTTTTAAAGTATGAGTGAAATTGGCTCTACAGAATCTTTGTTTTTCAATAAATGATGTGCTTTAAAATTTTGAGGCTATCATGATGACAAAGCTGAATTGCCAGCAGATATTGAGAGATGACATCTTTCTTTTCTTATTGAATAGAATAATACCTTAGATGCACTGACAACTATGGGAGCAGTTCCTGCAGGATTTCGGCCTTCAACACTTGCACAACTCTTGGAAGAAGGTATTAATTCATTAGTTAATTAATTATATTGTGTTTATTCATTTCATATCCTCTTTTTCTCAGCATGGGACCAAGATAATTGACAATATAGGTAGGAATTCTGTAATACTGTTTCATTAAATCTGTCATAAAGATTTCCCTAAAGCGATAGAGATATTGATTAAGAAATGATAGAACTCTAACTACTGAATGTAATTCCTGCTATTACATTTGTGGATTTAAAGAAGTATTTTGCTATTGCGTCCATTAGTTTTTAGGTTGGGGACAGCAATTGTGATAGAATCCTTTTGGCAGATTCTAAAATACCTTCTTTTCTTCAAAATAAGATGATTTAAAAATGAACACCTACATGTGACAAGTGTGAATGTGATTAAAAAAAACACTAGCAAGTGCATTTCATATAAGTGTACTTGTAAGAGAATTATTTATTTATTATTATTTATTTATTATTTCAGGATTTTACCCCGCTCTTCTCAACCCCCGAGGGGGGGACTCAGAGCGGCTTACAGCACGGCACAATTCGATGCCAAATGAAACAGCGTAAAACCCCAAACCCCACAACACATTAAGATACATTAAAAACATTAAAATACAATTCCTCTGCAACATCTACAGTCATTCCAATTAAAACAATATTGATCTATAAAAGCATTGACCCACTTCCTCCCTTCCATTAAAATCCCCATCTAACATGCTGTTAGTGCTGATGTGGGAACGCCTGGTCCCAGAGCCAGGATTTTACCTTTTTCCTGAATGCCAGGAGGGATGAGGTGGACCGTACCTCCATAGGAAGCGCATTCCACAGGCGGGGGGCCACCACCGAGAAGGCCCTGTCCCTCGTCCCCACCAACCGCATTTGAGAAGTCGGCGGAGCGCGAGCAAGGCCTCCCGGATGATCTTAGGTTACGGGATGGGACGTAGCGGCTGATGCGTTCGGACAAGTAAGCTGGGCCAGAACCGTATAGAGCTTTAAAGGTCAAAACCAGCACTTTGAATTGAGCCCGGAATTGGACAGGCAGCCAGTGGAGCTGACACAACAGGGGGGTGGTATGCTCCCTGTATGTAGCTCCTGTTAGCAATCTGGCTGCCGCCCGCTGGACTAATTGCAATTTCCGAACTGTCTTCAAAGGCAGCCCCACGTAGAGTGCGTTGCAGTAATCTATTCGGGATGTGACCAGAGCGTGGACGACCGTAGCCAGATCAGACTTCCCAAGGTACGGGCGCAGCTGGCGCACGAGTCTCAACTGTGCAAAAGCTCCCCTGGCCACCGCTGAGACCTGGGGTTCCAGGCTCAGCGCTGAATCCAGGATCACTCCCAAGCTGCGAACCTGCGTCTTCAGGGGGAGTGTAACCCCGTCCAACACAGGCTGTAACCCTATGCCCTGTTCGGCCTTACGACTGACCAGGAGGACCTCCGTCTTGTCTGGATTTAGTTTCAATTTGCTAGCCCTCATCCAGTCCGACACAGCGGCCAAGCACCGGTTCAAGGTCTGGACAGCCTCCTTGGTGACAGGTGGGAAGGAGTGACAGATCTGGACATCATCTGCGTACAGATAACACCTTACTCCGAAACTCCGAATGATCTCTCCCAGCGGTTTCATGTTGAGATGTTCAATTGAGATTAATGCTTTCTTCCTGTCAAATATAAACCTAATGCCAAAATCGGGTTTGCTGCTCTGTGATCTGTGGGCCTAGGCCAGGGCTGTCCAGGAAGTCGATCGCGATCGACCAGTCGATCCCGGACCGAAGGAGGTCGATCCCAGCTGGATGGGGCGCCACCACTGGCTTGGCACTGCCATCCTCAAGCCTGGAGAAGCTGCTTGGAGCTCCAAAGCCAGAGGGGAGGGGGCGGGGCTTGGCACAGCCTGGCCAATTGTACTTGCACAATCCTAAATATACACTGGACCGATTATGTGACTAATGTTGCTGTCCTTGAGCAATCAGGGATCACCAGCATTGAGGCCATGCTATTGAGAACACAGCTGCGCTGGGCAGGGCACGTCTCTAGGATGGAGGACCACCGCCTCCTAAAGATACTACACTATGGTGAACTTGCCACGGGTCAGCGCAAGAGAGGCGCCCCCAAAAAGAGATATAAGGACTCCCTGAAACAAGATCTCAGACTCGGCCAGATTGATCAACAATGGTCCACCCTGGCCTCACATCGGGAGACATGGAGATGCACTATCCACAATGCTATGGCCTTTTTCGAGAAGACACACCAAATGGGTCTCGAAGAGAAACAACAATGCAGAAAGAACTTCAACTTGGAAACAACATCACCCAAGGAGACTTTCTGCTGTGCTTTCTGCAACTGAACTTGCCTATCTCGGATAGGCCTTTTTAGTCATCAACGCGCTTGTAAAAAGCGTGGGATGAGTCCTTCCTAAGAATCTTCGTTCGCGAAGTAATGCCGAGACTTGAAAGAGAATTGAGATTATTGCTTTCTTCCTGTCAAATAGAAACCTAATGCCAAAATCGGGTTTGCTGCTCTGTGATCTGTGGTCCTAGGCACACATATCTGGTTGTAGTTTTTTTTTGAAGTGGATAAAACTACATTGAAAACTGGGATATAAGTTGTACTTTAGATTTTGTTTGCAATCTTTAAATGTATAACATTTACACAACACACTGAAAATAACCGAAAAGGACAAGGAACAAAACCACTTTAAAAATCATGTTGTTCTTTTGAAAGAAAATCTAAGATATTTTTGATTTGCTGTAGCAATTCAGTAGCAATTTGGAAATTAAAATCTGGTCTAACCCATGGGAAGCATATATTCTGTCCCTTGGAAATAATACACAGAAATGTGGTTCAGTTATGATATGGCAGTTCTCTAATTAGTGCTTGGAAAATCACATCAAAGTAGTATAAGTCTCCTAGGAACCAGACATCTGTGCAAAACAGTGTGCGCAGACATGTGCGTTTGTCACTTAGTGACTGCAGTTTCTTCATTATAGATTAAAGAAGTTTGGTAGCTCCTTCGTTAGGATCTTATGCATATCAGAAGGAGCCACTAAGTTAAAACTTGCTGCTTTTACATTCCTAGTATAAGCTAACACCATACTTCTATAGCCCTTTCTCAAAACGAAAATCGCATTGAATTTTCAAGTAAGCAGGAAGAGCACTACACCATTAATATCTCACTGCCATTTTGTCTGTCTTTAAGATTCAGTCAAGGCCAACTCGAATAGCGCTAGTTGTGACTCTATGGAACTGTAAAGCGATTCCGTTTCCTGGTCTGAGCATACAGGTCCTCAGCAGACATGTTCGACTCTGCCTTTTTGATGGCAACAGAGTAAGTATTATAGTTCAATCAACTTGAGGTGTTAAAATTTGAATTTCTCCCTGCTTTTCAAACAAGTTTATGACATAAAATATATGTGCTTATCCAGCTGTCACCTTGTATTTTGAGATGAGTTTACCCCAGGCATGGGCAACCTTTCTAACTTAGGGGCTGCATGGTGGGCTGGAGTGGGGTGGGCGGGCCGGGTGGGAGGGAGAGGGTTTGCTCCAAGTCCCCTCCCTGCCCTTTCCTCCCTTTCCTCTTTTCTTTTGGAGGCAGAAAGTGAAGGAAAGACAGGAAATGTTTGGATCCCAAAAGGGTTGACCTTGGTTAGGAAGAGATGGTGGATGGGAGAGAAAAAGTGCATCCATTAGACCCTGTATTGCCTACTCCTGATATAGAATCCTAGAGCTGGAAGAGACCCTGTAAGGGCCATCCATTCCAATCCTCTGCTATGCAAGAAGGCACAATCAAAGCACTCTTGTTAGACAGCCTCTGTGGGAAAGTCTCCAGAGTAGGAGACTCCACCACACTTTGAGGCAGCCTATGCCACTCTCCAGGAGGTTCTTCCTAATATTTTCAATCAAATCCCTTTCCATTGCTTCCTGGTCTCTAGAGCAGCAGAAAATCAGTTTTCCCCTTCCTCCTCAATGGGACATCCTAAACTTCCACATTAATTTTCTGCACAAATATAGGGATGGGACAACTGGCACTCAATATGCATGTCAGTTGCTGAAAATATGAACTGTACTAAGTTCCAGTAGGGAACTTTCATCAGTCTGTAGTCTGATCAACCTAGTGGCACAACAGGTCAAACCACTGAGCTTGCTGACCGGAAGGTTGGTGGTTTGAATCCAGAGAGCGGCATGAGCACCTGCTGTTAGCCTCAGCTTCTGCCAACCTATTAGTTTGAAAACTTGCAAGTGTGAGTAGATCAATAGGTACTGCTTCATGAGGAAGGTAATTTTGAAACATGGTTCTCATGTTCTCTCTCTACCTTCTCTTCTCCCAGCTAAAATTTCCCCAGGAGTAAAGGAAGAAGGAAAAAGAGAAGGAAGGAAGAAAGGGAGGAAGAGAAGGGTAGAAGGAATGAAGGCTGGAAGAGAAAGGAGTGAGGGGAGGGAGGAAAGAGGGCAGGAAGTATAAAAGGGTGGAAGGGAAGGAAGGAGGGAGGGAGAAAGAGGGAGGGAATGGATGGTAAGGAAGGATAGGAGGAGAAAGGAAAGAGAGAAGGAAGGAAGAATAGGATGGTGAGAGAGAGGAGGACCTGAGAAAAAAGCCCAAGGGGCCGCATCTGGCCCCCAAGCCTGGATTTGTCCATGCCTGGCTTACACAGTCTCTGTGTGATTTAGGATACGTGACACTGAGACTGTAATTGTATGTTTTAATTGCTAATTGTTGTGTTATATGGTTATTGTTTGATTTGTTTTGCTCGTGTTTTGATTGGAGGGCAGAGTTTCCTTGTGTAAACCGCCCTGAGTCGCCGTCGGGCTGAGAGGGGTGGGATAGAAATGTGATAAATAAATAAATAAATATCCACCAAAATGTAAGCAAATCTTATTATTTTATTATACTATTTCTGAATGCAAGCATCAGCATTAAATATCATTTTAAGAAAGCTCCTCCTTTTTTTAAGAAGAGGGAAGAGTATATATCTCTGCTCCTGTGGGACAGGCTGCCCCCAACCTGGTGCCTTCCAGGTGTGATGGAGTACATCTTGTACCATCAACATACTAGCAGATTGTGATGCAACTGGTGATAAAAACATGGGGGGGGGGGTTTCCATAATTTGGGAGCACCGATTGAGAGAGCCTTCACATGTCTTCCCCCAAATATCTCTGTTAGACCAAGAGAAAGATTGTCTGTAAGAATCTGTAAACTGAGGCATGCTAAACGAGGACACATGATCTTTTGGATCATGTGGATCCAGGCCTTATGAGGCTTCATAGTCAGAACATGCATCTTGAATTGTGCCCTCAATTAATCCAGTATCTTCTGAATATCTTGTAATAGAGGAAATAGTATGATTCCTTTTTAGACCATTATAGTTGAGATGTAAATATTCCAGATTCCTTCTCCTTCATGTTTCCCCTTTCTGCATTATGAATTAAACAGTGTTAACTGTGAACACAATAGTGAAATATTAATTATCAAAGAAATAAGTCCACCTTCCCTTCCTGTGTCAAAAGAGGATTGACTGTTACCCTACATCAGAACGCATATCTATTCATTTGGAAGATGGTGTTATGCATGCAGCTCTCTTACAAAATGAATTGAAATGGCCGTTTAGAATAGCTTGGAATCCATATTTATTCACAAAAGAAGGTGATGGCTGGTCTCTTAGACAAAGCATATGAATACAGTGAAATAGTTGGGATTCTTTCTTTATGTTCTTGGTTGATTCAATGACTTAAGAACTGAATAAAGTAATTTAGATTTTACTTTTAATTTTCCATGTGTTTTCTTATATCACTTTAGATCCTGAGTAACATTCATACTGTTAGAGCTACATGGCAACCTAAAAATCCAAAAACATGGACCTTTTCTCCAAGGGTAAGTGGTTAGCAAAGATTATGGAGAGATCTAATAAGGTAACATTTAAAAACATAAAGAGAAAACTTGCTAAATCAAGCTAAAGGCCAATCTTGCCCAGATATCTGTTTCCGGTAATAGCTAACAAAACTATTTCATCTTTGCTCCAGAAAGAAAGCCCATGTCTTCTGTGAGATGTTATACAAATACTTAAGGCAAACAAAAGTTGAGATCATAAAATCTCTTAAGGAATTAATTTCCTTGTGCATTTCAGTTGAATTCATGCCTTCCTCTGAGACGTGGATTAAATGTATTTTAAAGGAAATTTGTTTTTTATGTTATGTTTGAGAGAGAAAGAGAAAGGGAGAGATTTATATGGGACGAAGTTCCACAAATTCTTCAGTAGATGGCATCACTTCCTCTGAATAGGTGTTGTAGAAGCTATAAGGAGCAATGCAATTACAATTTCCCTTATGCAGAGTTGCTTAGAATCATATTTATTTCTTTAACATATTTGGATCCCGTCCTTCTCACCCCAGGAAGGAGACTCAGGGCGGCTTCACAATAGGCAAACATTAGATGCCATCACATAAATTATAAGTAAACAATTACAATTAAAACCAGCAGTTAAAACATCTATTATTAAAACATCCATCATAGAATAATAGAGTTGGAAGAGACCACATGGGCATCTTGTCCAACCTCCTGCCATGCAGGATATCTTAAATGCAGATTTTCCCTTGTGTTAAAACTTTATCTGACTTTTCTAAAAACCGCTTGAAACTATAATAACTTGGCTCTGTGTTTAATGACTGATACATATTTGCTTGTACATAAAATTCTACCTCTTCATTCCTGTAACTTATAGTACTGTAAGTGCATTATATCATTGTAAATACTCCTCTTACTATAGTCAACTAGTGATATCATTCTGAAGAGAGTAGTGGAAATGCAAGATACGACTGGTTAGCACCAACTATTTCCATTTCCGCATACTAATGTCTGCTTGTTATCTTATAGTGTTGGAAATAGCAACCTTCTACAAGCCTCCTTTACTAGTTATTTGTTGTGTATATAATTGAGATTGCTTACTATATTGTATTGGTATGCAGTTTTTTCCTTAACTCTACGTTGTTAGAGGTTGTGGGAGGGGCTACAGACCATGTGACTCTGATCTTAGAATCCATTTTAGAATGCATTTGAATCAGAAGTCAGTTGAAGTCAGTTGAGGCTTGAGTCAGTTTGAGTTAGAGGTCAGTTGAGTCAGTAGATGTCAATTAGAGCAGGAGTATAGTCAGTATGCTTCAGTGAGATGCCAGTTTATATATGAGTTTGTTTGCAGCATATCAAATGCATGGCCACATACAGCTAGTCTCTTATAAGATGCCTTGATGATGATGAGGATAATAATTAATTATTATTTATTATTTATTTTGATTTTTGACCGCCACCCCCGGAGGCTTGGGGCGGTTTACATACAAGATAGAAAGAATAAAACATTATTTAGCAACTAGAAATTATTAAAAAGATTTAAAAGCTCACAACATTAATCGAAAGCCTGCTTAAAAAGATGAGTCTTGCATGCTCTGCGAAAGTAATACAGATTGTGCAGAGCACAAGTCTCAGATGGCAAGGCATTCCACAACACCGGGGCGATGATTGAAAACACCCTTCGCCGAGTTGTCGTCAGGTGAAATGATCTTAGGCTGGGGATATCCAGGAGGTTTTGGTCCTCTGATCGTAGTGATCTCGGGGGTTATATGGGACTAGGCGATCCCTTAGGTACACTGGCCCCAGACCATGTAAGGCCTTGAAAGTAAGAACTAACACCTTGAAAGTGATCCGGAATTCAATTGGTAACCAGTTCAGATCCCAGAGTATTGGTGTTATACGACAACTCACAGGCTCCCCTGCTAAAAGTCGGGCCATGGCATTCTGCACTAGTCTAAGTTTCCGGATCAGAGTCAGGGGTAGGCCAATGTAAAGAGTGTTACAGTAGTCAAGTCGTGAGATGACCATGGCTTGGATTACCGTGGCCAGGTCGTACCAGACGCCTCGCCTGTCATAGATGGAAAAAGGCAACTCTGCTGACATTGGGAGACCTGAGCCTCCATTGACAGCAGAGGGTCCAGAAGGACTCCCAGGCTTTTTATAATGATGATGATGTGGGAGAAGAACTCCACATTTTTGTAGGAGTCATATGTTCTATTATATGTTTTTAATGTTTTTTGTATTGTATTGATTTTATATTGATTTTATAATGCTGTTTTAAATGTTTTAGTTGTACATTGTGGATTATTATGACATCGAATTGCTGCCAATTTGTAAGTCGCCTTGAGTTGCCTTCGGGCTTGAGAAAGGTGGGATAGAAATATCGTAAATAAATAAATAAATAGCCCTCCTCTTCTTTTCTCAGAAGGTGTGTTTAGAGCTGAAGAGATACTGACTCCTATATTATTGGTTAGCTCAACATTGATGGCTAGTGCTCGTGGGCTAAGGAATACTGATATATGCAGCACTTCACTAGTGGAAAGCTCCTGTACTTCACTAGAGGAAATAGGTGGGAGAGGAAGTGATTAGTAGCAACCCCTTAAGAATCTAATCTGGAGAGTCAGACACATTCTCAGCATAGTGGGAGGTGGATCTGTCTGTTTTTCTTTGGTGAAAACTCCCCTCCCTCCTTGCAACAAAGTCTTGTGTTGGATCTGAATCTCTTTCACAAACAGGAGGAGTCCTTTGGTTTATGAAAGAACAAGTCTCAATCCAACCATATCTCTTTGTGGGGAAAAATATCCAGTACTCACCCAGTTGTGTTGTTTGCAGAGCTCTTTGGGAATCAACGTTCCCAGAACTACTCCAGACTACTCAACAGTTGCGATAAATGTTGAGGCATTCTTTCCCAGAATTTAATATGTTGCAATGCCTTGTAGCAGTTACTACTTCCATGTCCAGTCATGCTGTACATATATCAGGTTTTGACCCTTGTTTATTGGTAGCTTTTAGTAATTTAAATAGTGGCATTGGATGTAGTTTCATTCTGTCCTTGCCATTTCTTCCATGAAATTCATACCTCCCCATATATAATCCGCCTCCTTTACTAGGCCTGAGTCCCCTTGAGGAAATAAGGCAGAATATTTATTTATTTATTTATTTATTTATTTATTTATTTATTAATTTATTTATTTATTTATTTATTTATTTATTTATATGCTCTTCTTCCAGTGTCTGTGTTCCCCATCTTTGACATTATTTCTAATTTTGTTTTTAGTTTTGGGGGGGAAAGTGTACTGTCAATCATTTATTAGTGATATAAGACCATATCAGTCTAGCACTATAATTCTAAAAAAGGAAAGGGAAATGACTCTGGTAGCTAAAGATGTTATGAGGAAATGTAGGTTGTTTCTTCCCTCCCCTGCTCCCACCCCTCAAGTTTAGCATGGGAAACTGTAACAATGAATACAGACAGTTTCTGAGAGTGTGGAATATAAATAAATAAATAAATAAATAAATAAATATATTATTATTATATTCTGTATTGGAAACTCCCAGGATTGATTTTAAAAGGGGTCAGGAAGAAGGTTGTATGGCTACAGCTACAACTTCCATCAAATTCTGACCCGTCTGGGGGAAGCTGTACACCCAGCTGGAAGTTATGGAAAGTGCTAATATTTATGATAGGATTCAATATCCTTTAAAACAATAGGAAGAGCAATACAAGTGTTTTTTTCAACCTTCTTAGGGAGACTTTTGAAATCAAATGCTCAAGACTTTTGCTTTCTCCCTGTTTTACAGGTTACTGGCATCTTACCATGCTTGCTTGATGGTGATTGCTTTATTAGATCCAATTCATCATCTCTAGACATTGGCATACTTTTTGAACTTGGGATCACTTATATTCGCAATGTAAGTTGAAAGAGTTAACTCACAGTAGGAAACTATTAGAAAATGGCCTCTTTCTATTGTTGTGTCATAATACACCAGACAGAAGTGTCAAAAGATTGCAAATCTTCCTTTTGAACTGGCATAGTTTAAATATTTCTTTGCAATTCTCCCATGGAAGGATCCGGCAGCCTGATTCTCAAGTATAAGTTGATTAAAAATCTGTCATGTGAAACTTGAAAATATTATAAATAAGGACTGGTACATTAAAACAGTGCTTCCCAACCATTGTTCTGCGGCACACTAGTGTTCCCTGGGGGTGCCTTCCCCTCGTGTGGGAGTCCCTCCCTCCCTCCTCTCTCCCTCCCTCCCTCCTCCCTTCCTTCTCCCTCCCTCCTTCCTTCCTTCCTGCCGGCCTCTCCCTCCTGCCTGGCTCACTGGCGTTGTTGACCAGGAGGACCCTTTCCGGGGGCGGCCCCGCGCCTTCTTCCCCCTCGCCCTCCATCTGCCGGTGGGCTTCCCAGGTGGCACGGAGGAGGCTTTGGGCGACGTGGGGCTGAGCCACGTCTGCAGGGAGGGCGCACGGGCGGAGGGACGGCCAGTCCCGGCGGACCAGCGCCTCCACCTCCCGCAGCGGGCCCTCCGCCTGGCCCGAGAGGAGTAGCGCCGAGCCCGGGGAGAGGAGCGCAGCTAGGCAGAGGCACACCGCTCGGCCTAGGCCCCGCGACGCCACCGTCACCACGCACAGGCTCCGGTCCAAGCCACGCGCCTCCATCACCCCGAGAAGCCAGACAGGCAGGAGGAAAAGGAGGAAGAGGGAGGGGCCTGGGCCAAAAGGGGGCGGGGCCCGGGTGGAGGCAGGTTGGGAAACACTGCATTAAGAGATTAAGCAGCCAATGTGGTGTACTGGTTTGAAGCTAGAGTTCAGATGCGTACTCAGCTACAGAAACACACTTTGTGACCTTGGACAAATTACACACTCTCAGCCTAAAAGGAAAACACAAAAAAATGGTCAAGGAAACCTATGATAAGATCTCTATGTCTTGGAATACACTTGGTGATACACAATAACAACAGTACAAAAATAACAAATCAATATTACTTGCTAATGCCAAGATGAAAATATTGATGAAGCTAATCAAATGTTTTTATTGCTCTGTTTTGGAGATTCTGAAATATCAGTGGATTGATGTTATTTCACTCTTTAACTTTCAGCATAACCCTAGGATGTGGTAGGAATTCTGTGGCTTTTAGGCTGCAATTGCTATTTTTGCTCCTGCAAGATTCAAAGAGTTGTGATTTTGCCTTAAAACAAGCATAGGGGAAAATGCCTCTTAAGGCCAAATGTAATCTTAAGGATTGGTTTTCGGCTAACAGACACCAATTTTTGTGTTCCTGCATCCACCATACTGCCCTTGGGGATATGGGAGACAATATTGTCATGATAAGATTAGTCCTTTTGTCCCCTCAGAGACATTGTTGAAGATTTGGAGGCAAATTTATTTTCAGTGATTTTTTCAGGGACATGAATCCACAAGGTGTCTGAGGGGCAATGGCCTCCTTCACAGCTACCTTCCAACTTAAAACAAAGCTTCCACACACTTTACTTTGTACCAGGGACAGGAGGACAACCGGGGGGTTTTTTTGGTTGGTTTTATTACAAAATGGGAAATGGCCATCTATAGATTTCTGGAGTTGTTTGGGGATAGTGATGTGTTGCTTGGCTGGGTCATGAGGCTAAAATTTGGCTCCCAGACCTGAGGAAATAGCTGCTGCTGTGCGAGGCACTAGGGGAAAATACAAAGTGAGACAAAGTGAGCACCGGGAATGTGCCGCAGTTGGCTAAGTGTCAGCTGCATAAGATCTCTCTGACCAGTAGGTCATGAGTTCGAGGCCTGCCCGGGTCGAGGTGGGTGCTCGACCTTTAAGTGTAGCCTGCTGTCGACCTTAGCAGCCCGAAAGACAGTTGCATCTGTCAAGTAGGAGATAAAGGTACCACATTAAGTGGGGAGGCAAATTTTGACTGAATTATGAGGCCATAAAGAACTCCAGGAATGTGGAAGGAACAACAAGGGACACTGGGGACGCTGAGAGATGAGGAGTGCGTCAGCTCCCCCTGGTGGCCAGAGTTTGCCTCTGTTCGTCTCTATATGTGTGCATGTGCAAATGGCAGGGATTGTCTGCTAAGTATGTGTACCTGTAATCCGCTCTGAGTCCCCTTTGGAGTGAGAAGAACGGAATATAAATAAAGTAAATATATAAATAAATAAATTTTCAGTATTGTTGTGATTATCTTGGTGACGATCTCTTTATGACTAGTCCTTTCCTTGTAGTCCACTGTGAGGCCGACTGCTGCCCCTCTCAGTAGTTTTGATTGCAAGTTCCTTTGTCTTCAGCCAGCATTTTCAGTGGCCAGAGAACATCTGGGGAGCACTGGGTATAGCTACCGTAGACATATCTATTTGTTGACCCACCTAGCTTTTAGATATACTAGGTGAGTTCTGTGTTGGAAGTTGAGAGAAAAGTAGAAGTTTCAGTTGGGCTCCATAGCCATTCCTCTTCGGCTACTTATAGTGCGTAAATATGTGGGACCTGACTGCTGGATTGTGCCTAATCGTTTTGCATTTGAACAACCTGTGTCATAAGTGTTACTTTTCTAGTCAACAGGTGAAAAAGGAGAATTAAGCTGTGGCTGGGCATTTCTAAAACTCTTTGACTCAAGTGGACTTCCGGTTTCCTCCAAGTAAGTTTACTTTGTTTAGGCAGGTGATAGGGGGAGTTGAGTACAACCAAGACAAACTGAGGCACAACAAATAAACAAAGCTACTTGTGATGCCTGTTGTGATATATGAGCCAAAAAGGAAAATGTGCTGTGTGGATTATGCCCAGGAACGCAGAGAGCAACACTGAGGCATTGTCCATAGCATTCATGAACTTCTCATACTTAGAGAATAACTACTTAGACTTTGGACTTAGGTACCTTTGGATATGTTGATGAATATTATACAGTGTGAAAGGAAGAGAAGTTTGTGTGAGAACAGCTGTTGGTGTCTAACATTTGTCACTTAAATTATTTCCAGATGTGTGTCTCATTTTCACAGCAATTATGTTGATAAATGATGTTGTTTAATTGATAATTGTATGTTATTATAGTTACGTTAGGTTTCTGTATGTGAGGCATTAAATCTTGCTACAATTATGTTGGAAACTGCTTTGAGAAAAGTGGTATACAAGTGAAGCTAATAAATAAATAAATAAATAAAAATAAATAAATAAATACAGGTTGTGTATCTGTTACCTGAAATGTTTGGGACCAAAATGTTTTGGATTTTGGAATACTTATATTTATGCACATTGTGAAATGTTTTGGAGAGGGGAATAAGTTTAAACATAAATGTATATCTCTTTTATATATTTATACAGACAGCCACAAAGCAATTTTATACAGTATATTATTTTGGTTATTGAACAAAGTTTTCTTCCATCAAACCAACGGAACCCAAAATGTCATTATTTGTGCCACCCATATAGACAATTTTGGAATTCAGGATGAGGGATGGTCAGCCAGTGTCATGCACTGATAATTTCCAAGTGCACAAAATGTGCATTGACCTGAAGGATCTGTGATTGGCTGTTGTGCTGTAAAAATCTCTCTCACACACGTACACTTTGTTAGCGCAGAGATATCATTTGGACAAAAAACAATGTTTTACAAAATGTAATAACAAAGGCAAATTAATTATAACCAAAAATATTCAACTTCAAAAAGCAATATAAACAAAATGTCTGCCATGCATATATTTGACTATAAGTCAAAATGTTTTGGTCTAAAAAGTTTAGCCTTTGTCAGTTTATCCATGGGTCAGTGCTGGAAACAGATGACAGGGGGCCTTCTATACTGACCAGTAATGTGGGGCTGATCTAGCATTCTGGATCTAGCGTTCGGTCTCCGTAAATCTCCCATGTCCCCACTTCTGTCTTGCGGTTGTCTGATGTCAGCCAGAGCACCCACAAACACAGTGAGTGTCATGGCTTGGGACAGCTGCAATGTGGTGGAGGGCAGGCGGGATAGGACGACAACATGGAAACTCATCCTGAGGGACACAAGTTGCTCCTGGTTCTGTTTAGGATCTGGCCCAGCTGTCTTGACAGCCCCTAACTTGGGTGGGGTGAGTTTGAATCCTTGGCCAGGATTAGTATTTTACCCTAAGTAAGATTAAGAAGAATGACAGATATAGAAATTAAATATTTGTTAAGAAAGGACCGCATTTCATTAGGGTGCTGTCTCTATTAGAATTCACTTATCATTATGCTGTTAGTCTTTTAAAAGAACATTTACTTATTTACATTTCTGTCCCACTTTCTCCCAGTGTGTATCCCAAGATAACTTTTAAATCAATGTTTAACACATTGTTGAACTGACGTCCAGATTTGGGGACTAAGACCCCTGGTGCTCCCATCGTGTGCCCACTGAGGAGATTTGCAGAAGCCAAGCAAAACCTTCACGTGAAGGCATCATGTAGTTTAAGTTTTACTTTCCTTACAAATTTAATTTGCTCTTCAAGTATGTTCACTAAACAAGAAGATTGTAGTATATAAAAATGCGGTGATTACCGAGCTTTAATAAGAATATTAGACTATAACTATTCATTGTAATTACACACACTGTTCTCATTCTTTAAACAATTGTTCATACATTTGTACTGATCTACAAAAAGAAGTATGCAAAATAGTTTATAAATTAGTATGCATTCCTTTCTTTCCTCCTCCCAAAGTTCAATAAGGCTAACCTCAATTTTGATATTTTTTTCTAGGTAGGGCAAGGCAGAACCAAACTGATGAATGCTTTTGAGTGACAGTTTTTTCCCACCCAAACATTCTTGTAGTTTCTGCATTCCAGGGACTCAGCCCAAGGAAGTTGCTTTTGAATGTCCTTTTCTCACCATACCACAAATCCTTGAGCTCCGTTTGCATAGTGCCGCAAGAATGATTCATTTCAAAGCTTGTGCTCAATGTGCCATAAAGCCTAGACTTAATACTGAAACTGGATGTCAGATCTGTTAACAGTTTCTGAGAGTGCTACACATGTTTCGCCCCCTAAATAGAAATGTAGTTTGGAAATAAACCAAATGTGTAGCAGGCACAGATTCCCTCCCTCCCCCTTTACAACATGTCCATATGGACAACTTATATTTTATAGTATTTCCTCAGTCCTGGATGAAAGCTTGTGAAAAGGGACTAAAATAGAGTAAGAAGAAAACGTTTTTATTGCCTGGTTTGCCAGCTTTTTACTTTCAAATATTTACTGTGTTAATAACCCCATGAGGGAGCTCATTCTTCAGGACTTGCCCCATTACTGGTTTTACATTGTAGTTTCTCCATTTGCATGGCAGAGAGATTACATATACGTAATACCGAATCCACTGGGGTTTATTCCCAGAGAGACGCAATTTTCTCTGATGTGGCACAATAGCGGGTTGCCATGTGATTGAGTTTTGTTTTGAGCATTGATTTGTGAGGGGTGATACCACTGTAACTCTACTCCCCTTGTTTTTTATAGCAATATTGTACTGTGTACTATCCCAGTTGGAAAGCTAATTTTGAGGTTGTTGAAGCTTAAACAGACAATTAAGATCACACATTTTTTCAAAGACGTACTGGCTTTAGGCCAGGACATGGCACTGAGACAGCCTTGGTCGCCTTAGTGGGTGATCTACGCCGGGAACTCGACAGGGGGAGTGTGTCCCTGTTGGTTCTGCTGGACCTCTCATCGGCCTTCGATACCGTCGACCACGGTATCCTTCTGAGACGCCTTGCAGGAATGGGCCTTGGGGGTAATGCTTTGCAGTGGCTCCAGTCCTTCCTTGAGGGTCGGTCCCAGAAGGTGTTGCTAGGGGACTCCTGCTCGGCCCCATGGCCATTGTACTGTGGGGTCCCGCAGGGTTCAGTACTGTCCCCTATGTTGTTCAACATATACATGAAGCCATTGGGAGAGATCATCCAGAGTTTCGGGGTGCGGTGTCATCTGTATGCAGATGATGTCCAACTCTGTCACTCCTTCCCACCTGCTACTAAGGAGACTGCAAGTCCTGAACCGGTGCTTGGCCACTGTAATGGACTGGATGAGGGCTAACAAATTGAAACTAAATCCAGACAAGACAGAGGTATTCCTGGTCAGTCGTAAGGCCAAACAGGGCATAGGGTTACAGCCTGTGCTTGACGGGAGTGATCCTGGATTCATCGCTGAGCCTGGAGCCCCAGGTCTCGGCGGTGGCCGGGAAAGCTTTTGCACAGTTAAAGCTTGTGCACCAGCTGCGCCCGTACCTTGGGAGGTCTGACTTGGCCACGGTGGTCCATGCTCTGGTTACATCCCGAATAGACTACTGCAACACTCTCTACGTGGAGTTGCCTCTGAAGACTTCTCGGAAGCTACAATTAGTCCAACGTTTGGTAGCCAGGTTACTAACAGGAGCGGGGCACAGGGAGCATACAACTCCCTTGCTGCGCCAGCTCCACTGGCTGCCAATTAGCTTCCAGGCATAATTCAAAGTGCTGATTTTAACCTACAAAACCCTATACGGTTCTGGCCCAGTTTACCTGTCCGAACGGATTCTCCCCTACGAACCATCTAGAACATTAAGAACCTCCAGAGAGGCCCTGCTCTCGGTCCTGCCAGCTTCGCAAGCACGGATGGTGGGGACGAGAGACAGGGCCTTCTCTGTGGTCGCCCCTCGGCTGTGGAACTCTCTACCAAGTGATGCTAGATCTGCCCACTCTCTGTTGTCCTTTAGGAGGCTGGTGAAGACCTGGATGTGGAACCAAGCCTTCCCAGAATAGGCTGAGATTGGCTATTGTCTGAATGTATGACCACGTTTGCAGATTGAGTGGAATCGTTTTAATGGCAATGTGGCTTTATGATGGGTTTTTATGTATTTTAATATGTTGTTCTAGTTTTTATTTATTTATTTATTTATTATTTCAACTTGCTAACCCGCCCTCCCCGAGGCTCAGGGCGGTTTCCAGGCATATATACAAACACATCGAGATAAAAACACAGTCAGATAAAAACATCTAAAAACATGTATAGCATTGAATCTTTGCTGTTATGCCGGTCTGAGTCCCTTGATAGAGGTGAGAAGGCCGGGGTACAAAAGTTTAAAATAAATAAATAAATAAATACATACATACTCTTCTGGAAGTAAACATTGCTAAAACCTCTGTTGATATAGATTTTGGGACTCCTCTTGGGGATGTAGCAATAAGGACTCTCAGGATTATAGCCATGGGGTGGCAAAATGAAAGCATTGCTATTACTACCTCCAACAAAATTCTGATAATTTCCTTTCAGTTCCCAAACTTCTAGCATTTCAGTAACTTAAAATTTCAGTTTTAGCTATACAGTTTAGGCAGAGAAGCAGGTAAAGTAAAATGGTTAAAGGTCTGAAAACCATGCCCTGTGAGGAGCAGCTTAGGCCGATGAATATATCTAGCTTGGAGAAAATAAACCTAGAGTAGAGTATGATAGCTTTGTTTAAATATTTATTCTTACTTATAGTTGAGGAACTAAAGCTGGACACAGTTCCTTGCCTGTATTATGACCATGAGATAAGTGAGGTTTGAAATCTTAAGTCCTTGACAAATCTAGATCCAAAACAACTGGATAATATGTATGGAATTTTCATGGCTCCTCTTTTTGGATAGCATTTTTAAAAAATAAAAAACACCATTTTACAATTAAAGAAACAATTCTGAATTTCTTGATGGTCAAGAAGCAGTCTTTCCTAGTGATTGTGGGAACCAACCTCTGAGGATGCTTGCCACATATGCAGGCAAAACGTCAGGAGATAATGCTTCTAGAACATGGCCTTACAACCCAAAAAACCTACAACAACCCAGTGATTGCGGCCATGAAAGCCTTCTATAATACATTTCCTAGTGATTATCTCAATTATAGAAATAGGATCATGTGAACAGTAGAAATACAAGAACTTTATTAAACACTTGAGCCGTTTTTCAGATAAGCAGAGATAGCACAGTCTCCCTAGTATAAATCAGGCATTTAGAAATAATGGATGTTTTGGTGTCTATATCATTCCCACTGAAAACATAGGATGTGTGCATCAACACAAATGTTACCGCACCCCCCCATTGGACCAAGTTGTACCTGCTATGTGATGACTGATCTACAAAGAGGTGAACACCCATTTCTTTTGTAGCTTTTCTTAGATCCAATGTTGAGAGTTAGCAGGAAGAGACAAGTATGGAGAGTACCAGCAATATACGTGGCTGACATTTATCAAATTTAAAGTACCACTGTAACATCACAGGGATTTCTACAAAGCATACAATCCAGTCATCATTACCAGACAGGAAGTTGTGTTGAACTGATGAACACTTTAGTGTTTTGTCTTCTAAATTAATAGCTGGAACAAAGAGGACATACATTATAAAATGTTGCCTGTTCGAATAACAATGAAGAGGGTTTAAAAAATCATTTCTCCCTTCTAGTTCAGAGGGGATTAATTAATGCTGAATTACAGTTTACATTGTTATGCCAACCTTCTTCCAGTGAGCTCAAAGCATTGTATGTAGTGTTTTTTTCTCATAATTTCTGTGTGGTGGGTGTTTGGCTCAAGATCACTCAGCCATTTTAATGACTGAATAAGGATTTGGATTTAGCTAAATTCTTGCTGTAATGCTGTGTTCTACTTACTTACTTACTTATGTATTTGTAACTGCTATACCACCGTTACAAACCTGGGCATCTTGCGGTCTGTGGTCTGCATGCGGCCCGCCAGCCAATGCTGACCGGTCCATGGCTCCCTCAAGGCTGCGTCCTGAAGAGAGGGAGGCGAACTCCCATTAGGGTGGCTACATGTTGAAGAAGCAAACGTGAAGAAGCAGGCAGGCAGGCAAGCAGAGCGGAGGGGAAGGGAGGGGGAGAAGAGGAGGTGGCCAGGAGCAAGCGCCACCGCAGAGCATGCCTTCACCCTTGTCCTCCTTCCTTCCCTTCCGCCTTGCGCGCTCCCCCTCCCTCTTGCCTCTTTCCCTTCTCTTCTTCTGTTTCCTGTCTTCCCTCCCTGTTTCCTTTCTTCTTTCCCTCCCTACCTCTCTCTTTCCTTCCTTCCCCCTTTCCCTGTTTCATTTCTTCCCCCTTCCACCACATGAATGCAAGAGGGAAGGAGGGGGAGTGCAGCGAGGGAGAGGGGGCGGGGCCAGAGCGGGAAAGGGGTGGGGACGAGGCCGGAGCGCGGGGGACGCTTTCATTCCCTCCCCGGCTTCCTCCGTTTACTTCGCCCTCGTCTTCCTACTCTTCTCTTCTGCCTCTTTGGGCATATTGAGGATTTGTGCCAAGTTTGGTCCTGATCCATCATTATTTGAGTCCACAGTACTCTCTAGATGTAGGTGAACTACAACTTCCAAATTCAAAGTAAATGCCCAGCAAACCCTTTCAGTACTTTCTGTTGGTCTCATGAGAGTTCAGTGTGCCAAGTTTGGTTCAAGATGGCTGAATGGTCATCTGTGAGGAATGCGTTGGTTGTTTTTTTCCCTTATGGCAGAAGGAGGTTGGACTGGATGGCCCTTGGAGGTCTCCTTCTACTCTAGGAATCTGTTGTTGTTGTTATTATTATTAGCAGAGGCTGAATTAATATTATCATTATTATTATGATGAATAAATTCAGGGGCTTATTATACTCACATTTAGTTGAATTCAGTCTTAAAAGAAAATTATATGGCTCTCACTGAAATACATTTCCAAATATTTTGCTTTTATGGCTCTCTGAGTCAAAAAGGTTCCCGACCCCTGATATAATGAATCACAAATGATACAAATGTTCACATTTTTTTTAAAAAAAAGATTTTTATTGAATATTTCAGATATAAAACACAAGAATTAGAACTTATACATATAACAATTTGAGTGTGCGTCTCCAGAGCTAGCTGCTCTGGCAGACAGAAAAGGAAAACAGAAAGTCCATCTTAGAAAGCAAGATTAAGAATAGCGAGTGTTAAGAGTGTGACAGAAGCTCGGGATTATTTCTCCTCAAGCTTATACAGAGTGTTTAACAAAAGACAGTTGGAGGTTTGACGGGGTTTCCTTTCATTTCGACTTCTGTGGCTGGTTGCCTTTCTTTCCCTTCTTATAGTTTTCCACAGTGGATTATTGGTGTCCTCTATTATATAAGATAAAATATATATATATGGAAAAGGGACAGCAAGCGTGGGAGGGGCATCATAGGGGGTTCCAGACATACCTCTTCTATCTGATTTCAATCCTGCCCCCCCCTTTAACTTATTCCTCCCCACTTCCCCACCTTCTTATATACTCTTCACCTTCAGATCTATATTTTTTTTCCTTCTTAAAGTACTCCCTCAGGTCCGACCAATCCCATTTATTGTTTCCCTCTTCCTCCCTTCTATTTGTCTTTCTTTCTTCTCTTAGAGCTTCCGTCAGTGCTTCCATTTGCACTGTCTCCATCACTTTCATCTGCCATTCCTCCTTGGTGGGGGCCTCCTGGGATTTCCAGTGTTTTGCTAGTACCATCTTGGCCGCCGTGGTGGTCAAGATGAACATTTTTCTGTCTTTCTTTTCCCAGGAGGGGTCCACAATTCCAAGGAGGAATAGTTCCGGTCTTTTTTCAATCGTTCTTTTTAGCATTTTCTCTAACTCGGTGTGTATCTCACTCCAGAATTTTTCTGACTTAGGGCACAACCACCATAGGTGAAAGTATGTGCCCGAATTCTTTTTTTTGCAATTCCAGCAATCTGGATTTTGATTTTTATACATTTTTGCTAGTTTATTTGGTGTGAGGTACCACCTGTATATTAATTTAATCCAGTTTTCCCTGTATTTGTGGCAATAGGAGATGTTGACATTGTTTTTCCATATGACTCTCCAAGTGTCCTCTTTAATCTTAAAGCCTATGTTTCTGGACCATTGGGCTTTATAGTTCTCGTCGTTTTTCCTTGGTTGGTTCCAATTTAGTAGGGTTTTATATATACGTCCTACTTTTTTTGGTTTATCATCAAATATTACCTCTTCAATCTCATTTTGGGTATCCTCAAACCCAATTTTTATGTCTTCTCTATATTTTTCCCTTAATTGCAGATATGAAAACCAGTCTATTTCTTTATTCTCCTCAATCTGCTCCTTTGTCCGTAGCTCGTATTTATTTCCATTCCAACTTAGAGTGTCATTGTAGGTCAACCATCTCCTATTGTCTAGTTGACGGATTTTATATGCTTCCATCGGAGACGTCCAAAGTGGGATTTTCGATCCCATTTTTTTTATATTTGTTCCATATTTTTAGTAAAATATTTCTTGTGCTATGGTTTGTGAAGTTTCTGTCCGCTTTTACTTTATTATAATGCAGGTATCCGTGCATGCCAAATTTCAAATCAAAACCTTCTAGATCTAGCAATCTGTCGTTTTTTAGTCTGCACCACTCCCCCAACCAGTTGAGGCAATTGGCTTCAAAATAATATTTTAAGTTCGGGATGCCAATACCCCCCTTTTCTTTTGCTTGTTGCAGAATCTTCCATCGTACTCTGGGTTTTGTAAAAATTTAGTGAATGAATGTCATTTTTCCTATGACAACCTCTCTTTTTCATTGCTCATAACATATACTCTTATCAGTCTTATTAATATATCAAAAACGCAATGTAGTGCCTTTATTATTATTATTAAAGAAATTCAATTGATCTTATGTAGAATGTAGTTCAGCCTTTAGGTGCGGCCCTCCATAATATTTTTTGGCTCTCGTGTGGCCCCTTGAAAAAATAATCGCCCCCGCACTAGATGGATTCTAATACATTTTAGGATTTTATGTGTCTCTGTGTATCATTCCACACATATATGGTTATCTACATCTGTTTCTTTATGAGTTATGGTCCACCTTTCTGGCCCAGTTAGAAGCATCCAAGAGGGCATATAGCAACAACTTAGTGCATTAATTTAAAATGAATAATAATCAGAAAATGACACAACATAATACAAAAACAGGAATCCGGGTAATAAAACAAATCCTTGTCAACCATTCAACAGGCCAAAGGCAAAAGGCAGATGTTGTGCAAAAAGCATTGAATAGTTATGGCTTTGTTTGTAGGCATTGCTTCTCCATTCCATGGTCGTGCAGTTAATAGTGTTGTATACATAAAACTTGAAAATTTCAGCATTCTTTTTTTTCAGGGTCACATGAAATTATGCTTATGTAGACATGGGACTTATTCTATTTTTGTGAGTGCAGATAAATGAATGGAGTGGACTGACAAAAATTCTGTTTTACCCATTAATTCACACATAATCAACATTTGGGTTAAAATCATAGACTCTTAGGTTGAAAGGAGTGATTGAGGCCAACCCCTTCTAAATGCAGGGACTATGGCTAAAACATCCTCAACAGGTAACTTTTAGTTGGGAGTAAATGTTAGATTAAGATCCAGATAAGTTTGGTTGACTTGGTCTGCACATTTAGTTGCAAACTATCAAGTAATAGATCAGAACATGTACCCACATTAGAATCAAAGCCAAGCAGTCTGGGAAACAGATGTGGATTAATTCACACAAAGTGTTTCTGTATACAGTGGTTCTCAAGCTTTGGGCCTCCGAGTGTTCTGGACTTCGGTTCCTACAATTCCTAACAGCTGGTAAACTGGCTGAGATTTCTGGGAGTTGAAGTCCAAAACACCTGGAGCCCAAACATTGGGAACCACTGTGGAATGATTCTTTTGTCTGCAAAACTGCAATGTCTGATACAGTTCTAAACTTTTGCTGGAATATGTCGTACTGGTTAGATATGCTTATAAACTGGGAGGGCAGTGCATAGCTTTTATAGTAAGAAGCTAAAAGCCAAAAGCATTCTTTTGTCACAGTTTGACTGTCCCTTTTATAATTTCTGCGACACTAGATCTACAAAGGAACATATTATTATGCTAAGGCATTTTTTCCAGATTACGTGAAATGCAATGGGGAGCAGGGGCTTCTTGCTTCTGCATTGAATTGTACTGTTTAAACAGCACAGAAGTAAGTCATTTGGAATGGAATTCAAAACGAGTAAATTTAGTGAGCCTTGCATTAGGTGACATCTATAAATGCACCTTAGGGTGGATGTTTGACCTCAGAGAAGCCTTACAGGTATTAACCTGATGAACTTGACTGATCTAAGTTGTGACTCACAGAGCTGTGCAAATAGCTATGTGCCTCGTAGTTCTTTGGACTTCGTCCCCCCCCCCCCCCTTCCATTCTTATACAAAATGGTAAACTATTTTTGAAATGTATTAGAATTTTAAAAGTAGTTTTTAACACCTAGTTGAGGAGACAGAATGCCACCTTAACTTTAAAAGCTCAAATGTGCCATCGGGAGAATGCAAGATATTGTGTGTATGTGCTTTTCAGTAGAATCCTAGATCAGTGCTGCTTTGGTATGGAGAAAGGTTACAAGAAGTGATCGTGCCCCCAGCTATTAGGACTTTGACAGAATCCATCAAACAGGATCCATAAATTGCCAGATAATATAAAAACTATTTACAGAATGTTGTCTTCTGAAAGACAAGCTAATATACCTATCAACCTGAACTCACTTTGATTTGATGGGTCTATTTATGGTGTTGTTTTTTGTGTCGGCATCCAATAAATTGCTTTCCACTTTTATCAGTCAATTCCTGTTTGGATGGATTTGTACATAGGTTGATTTACGATTGAGTTCTACAATTGACAGGAATAGTACATAATAATATATCTCATGGCTCTATATGCATACTGCTTTATATAATGTTATAAATTTATAAAGTTATGTTATAAAGGTTGTTCCAGGGAAACTTGTGGCTCTCCTTCTAGAACAGTGTTTCCCAACCAGTGTGCCGTGGCACACTAGTGTGCCGTGAGCAATCATCAGGTGTGCCGTGAGAAATTGGAACCTCCAATATCCTTTCTTCCCCCTCCTGCCGAACACTTTTTCTTCTCCACTTGGGCTCCCTTCTTCCCAGCCTCGCTGTGCTCGCTTTGCTCTGGGGCGAGTCTGCACGGGTCACGTCTTCCCCCCCCCCGAACACACTCACGCTGCCCCCTCGGGTCAAAATGGCGGCAGAAGCGGCAGTGTAGAAGAAAAATTAAGTGTTCGGCAGGAGGGGGAAGAAAGGGCGCGAAGGGGAAGGGGGAGGAAGAGGTCTCTGTCGAAAGCTGGCATGGGCAAACTTGGACCTTCTAGGTGTTTTGGACTCCAACTCCCACCATTCCTAGCAGCCTCAGGCCCTTTTCCTCCCCCCTCCTCAGCCACCTAAGCAGGAAAGGGCCTCAGGCTGTTAGGAATGGTGGGAGGGTTCAAAGCACCCAGGCCGAAGTTTTCCCATGCCTGTTTTAGGGAAAAGTGGCGAGCCTCCTTCCAACATTGTGATTCTGGATAGAAAACAAACAACAACATAACATAACATTGTTTGAGTCCCAGTGCCTGGTTTAGGTGACAACTTCCAAACTGGTCGAGCAAACCCTTTCAGTACTTTCTGTTGTTCAATAGAGTTCAATATGCCAAGTTTGGTTCAATTCAATTGTTGCAAGAGTTCAGGATGCTCTTTGATTGTGTGTTAACTGTAAATCCCAGAAACTGTAACTCCCAAATGTCCAGGTCTATTTTCCCCAAACTCCATCAGTGTTCACATTTGGGCATATTGAGTATTCATGCCAAGTTTGGTCCTGATCCAACATTATTTCAGTCCACAGTGCTCTCTGCATATAGGTGCAATACAACTCCAAAACCCAAGGTCAATGCCCACCAAACTCTTATACCGTGTTTCCCCGAAAGTATGACACCCCCGATTGTAAGACGTATCGGGAGTGTCAGGGGGGTCGGCTAATGTAAGCCGTACCCCGAATGTAAGCCGTACCTCGTCGCCACGCCCACGCCGCCGCCGCCGCAACCGGCACACCTCCGCGGCGCACCTTTCTGCCAGGCCTCCAAGGAAGGGAGGGGGAAGAGAGCCAGAGGCGTGGCAAAGCGTGCGCTGCGTCAGAGTGATGCGTCGGCGCTTTGCCCCGCCCCGGGCTCTCTGCCCCCTCCCTTCCTTTGTCCAAGGAAGGGAGGGGGAAGAGAGCCAGAAGCATGGCAAAGCGCCGCTGCGTCAGAGTGACGCGTCGTCGCTTTGCCCCGCCCCTGGCTCTCTTCCCCTCCCTCCTTTTCCAGGAAGGGAGGGAGGGGAAGAGAGCCAGAAGCATGGCAAGCGTGCACTGCGTCAGAGTGACGCGTCATCGCTTT
The DNA here is from genome assembly GCA_030556195.1 of Anolis apletophallus. Taxonomy (NCBI): domain Eukaryota; kingdom Metazoa; phylum Chordata; class Lepidosauria; order Squamata; family Anolidae; genus Anolis; species Anolis apletophallus. The sequence continues at coordinate 32,637,288 of JARBWK010000003.1, read as the reverse complement.
GCCACACCCCTGGCTCTCTTCCCCTCCCTTCCTTTGTCCAAGGAAGGGAGGGGGAAGAGAGCCAGAAGCATGGCAAGCGTGCACTGCGTCAGAGTGACGCGTCGTCGCTTTGCCAAGCGACTGGCTATCTTCCCCCTCCCTTCCTTTGTCCAGGAAGGGGGAGGAAGAGAGCCAGAAGCATGGCAAGCGTGCGCTGCGTCAGAGTGACGCGTCGTCGCTTGCCACGCCTCTGGCTCTCTTCCCCCTCCCTTCCTTTGTCCAAGGAAGGGGGGGGGAAGAGAGCCATGGCATGGCGCGCGCTGCGTCAGAGTGACGCGTCGTCGCTTGCCCCGCCCTGGCTCTCTTCCCCTCCCTTCCTTTGTCCAAGGAAGGGAGGGGGAAGAAAGCCAGGGGCGGGGCAAAGCGACGACGCGTCACTCTGACGCAGCGCCGCTTTGCCATGCTTCTGGCTCTCTTCCCCCTCCCTTCCTTTGTCCAGAAAGCTGCGCCGCGGAGGTGTGCCGCGGCGGCGTGACGGCGGCGGCGGCGGCGGCAGCGGCGTGGGCGTGGCAACGGGGTATGTCTTAGTTTATATAAGACGTACCCCGAAAGTAAGGCGTAGGGGGACTTTTGGGGGAAAGAAAGTAAGACGCTGTCTTACTTTCGGGAAACACATAGTATTTTCTCTTGGTTATGGGAGTTCTGTGGGAAGTTTGTTTCTTTCTGCCATTCCTGCCAGGATATCTATGTTGTGTTCATCGAAACAGGTCCAGGTTTCACACTGAGTGTATAAATACATTTAAAAACATATTAACTATATGTATTACTGTGTTAGAGTGTCATTTTGTGTCATTTTGGTTGGTGGTGTGCCCCAGGATTTTGTAAATGTAAAAAGTGTGCCGCGGCTCAAAAAAGGTTGAAAAACACTGTCCTAGAAAGCCCCAGAATGCCTTCCTAGTCTCCTTGAGAGCCAGGGAACTATCACAAATGCGGTGCATACTGCAAGCAAAGGGCATTATCTCTAAAAATTGGGTAGAGGCATCTGGTGCGACCGGGATGTCTATCTAATATTTAGGATCTCTCATTTTCCTCTCAATCCAGTGCTTTGCTGCCTCAGTGTCACAGTCTCAATGCTGAGCTTCATTCTCTCTCCCATAACATTACAGAGAAGATGGAAGTTTTTTTAGATGGCTAGTAGATGAAGGGAGTGTGGAAAAGTAATGTTCATAATGTTCCTCTTAACCAGTGCAACAGTGGATACAGCCCATAAAATAAAGGCTACCTTAATTTTTTTGTTTTTGTTCTTATCTACAAGCAATTTCTGACCCATGTGCCAACCCTATCACAGGGTTTCCTTGGCAAGACTTGTTCAGCAGAGGTTTGCCATTGCTCTTGAGGCCGAGAGAGTGTGATTTTGCAAAGGTCACTCAGGGGAGTTCATGACCAAGCGAGGAGTTGAACTCTGGTCTCGGAGTCATACTCTCTACCTGGACCTGAAGCCGTGTTATGCAATATGTGGAGGATATAATTTTCAGTTAATGACTTTTAATCATTAAGAAAAGTGTGGATTCATTTGTTGTTGTTTAGAACAAAAATGAATAAATCAGAAGAGATTTGTTTGTTTATCTCCAGTAATTTATATATTTTCACTTTAGTCCCTACCCTCAGGTCATAAAGTGCTTATTTATCTCCTTTTGTATATTCTGCAGAACTTATGAACTCTTTCTGAATGGTGGGACCCCATATGAAAAAGGAGTTGAAGTAGATCCATCTGTTTCAAGAAGAGGTATCATTTCATCACTTATCTTACAATGAAAACTGTTTGGTGAGCATAGCTTCATAATTATGTCAGAAAACCTCTGCTGTTTTATTAATTTTAGATACCCCTAATACTGTGGTAAGTTTAAAAGAAGAAAACCAGTGTTACTCTGCCACTGGTTTAAATCTGATAGGAAGGAACATTGCAAACAGAGAAGGGAGAAGCAGTATTAAATTAATTAGATAAAAAATTCATTAATTGTCAAACGATTGCTCAAATTGCTACAAGTGGGTCAGAAAAGCAGGGCACAGGGAAATGAGAAATGGCTTTAAAAAGAAGAGAGAAAGCACTTGAGGTCCTTGTGGATAACAAGTTAAACATGAGCCAACATTGTGATGTGGCTGCAAAAAAAGCCAATGGGGGTTGAACTGGATGGCCCATGAGGTCTCTTCCAACCTCATGAAGGTTCTTTAAATTGGTGGTTCTTGAGTCAGGAAATTGAGTAGTTTGCCTGTTATATGTGTGGTTGTACTATCCCTGAAAAAGCAACTGTTTAGTTTGGAAAGGTATTTCTAGATCTATTCTTGTTGCTGGAGGTGTGAGTAGACTCTGTCTTTTGGCTTTCTTGGGGCCAAATTCAACTAGTCTGTCAGCTACAGCTTTTTCTGGACAAGGATAACTTAATCACAAAAGTCCATGCCCTGCTAATTTCCCAATTGCCTGACTACAAGTCAAATTACATGCAGTTGTCCTTGAAGGGGAATTCAGGCCCCATCTACACTGCCATATAAAATCCATATCATCCGCTTTGAACTGGATTATATGGCAGTGTAGACTCATATATGTGAATTATCTGATTTGATAATCCAGATTATATTTATTATTTATTATTTATTTATTATTCAAACTTATTAGTCACCACTCCCATGTGGCTCGGGGCAACTTACAAAGTTCACTGGACAATCAGTTATAGTAATACAGTACACAACACAATGCTACAAAATAAATGAACACAAATACTAAGGGTACAACAACTACAGGCCTATCTACAGGGTCCAAGGATATCGGCTGTATTCGCCTATGTGATGCTATCTCATAGTCCATTATCGGAGTTCCAGTTAAAGTGAAGCTTAGTTGGAGAAGGTCTGGCCTTTCTGGAGAAGAAGATAGTTTTTGAGCCCAAGGTCTTCTCTGGGTAGTCAAGATTTGATTTATAGGAAATCGAACTGGAATAAGAACCAGGGGTCAGACCCCAGAAGGTCCTTGATCTAAAGCTACAAAGTTTCCTTTCCTTTTGATAAGTTAACTGTGGCTTCCGGGGCTTTAGATGTCCCACGGGCTCGACAGCTCACCACTCCATCTTGGTGCTTGATGGTCAAGGGAGCATCTAAGTGCTTCCCTAGGCAGCTGGAGGTCGGGTCTTGTCTGTTGTTCTTTCTCTGGTGTCGTTTCCGCTTCCGGTTGCGTCTGCGGGGTTTTGTCGTAGACACCCGGTCCTCAAGTGGAGAAGACTTCCGGTCGGCCTCGGCAATTTCAAGGCCGACCGCCATCTTGGGCAGCCCCTCAGCCACCTGTCCTGTCATCATCAGTAGGTCGCTGCGGTGGGGAAGAAGCTTCCGAGCGCAGGCTAGGACCTCCGAGATCCTCAGCGTCGGCCCTTCGTCCAGGCAACCAACCTCTCCCCCCTCCACGCTGCACCTCTTATATAGCAGTGTAGAAGGGACCGCAGAAACTGCTGCTAGTGCAAAATGTAGCAGCCACAGTGCTCACAGGAGTTCTATTCAGGCACCATATATCTGTTCTAAGGGAATTTCACTTGCTGCCAGTATGTTTCTGTTCTGAATTGAAGGTGCAGGCGATAAAGTTCTGAATAGCCTGGCACCTTGATACTGGAGGGATGCATCTCTCTATAGGCCTGCCAGTGCCCAAGAACTGAGATCTATTGGAAGGTTCCTCCTCTGTGTTGCATCAGTTGGAGAACATTGGGTTTTTAATTAAAGTCTTTGGGCCAAATAGAATTTATCCAGATGGTTCACACTTTATAATTATTCAGGATTGCTTTAACCAGTTTTAAACTGTTCTCAAACTGAACAAAACTATTTAATGTATATTTAATCTTCTAAACTTTGGTGTTTTTATTGTTGTAAGTTGATTTTGTTGTAAGCTGCCTTGTGGTCTTTGGATAAAGGGTGGGATATACAATATTTAAATGAATACATTATACAAGTAGAAAGAAATCTAGCATCAGTACAATTAATGTTATGTATTGTTGCTTTTACAACAGCCAGCAGTAGTGTTTTCCACCAAATGATAGCACTGAGGAAGCAGCCACAACTTCTAGTGAAGCTGAGGTCCTTAAGTACACGGTCTAGAGACATATTAAAGTGAGTGCTCAAAACCTGATGTTGATTTCTTGTGATGACTGCATTGTAAGCAGCAATTGGGATGATTTAATGTGATATGAAAGACAATGGACCGATCCAGACACTGATTTTAAACCGGTGGGATTTTAAACAAATGTTTTTATTCATATAATATAATTTAAAATGAATTCTTTTTAACTGTATTTTATGTTTGTGATTAGCATTAAAATGAGTGCTTGTTATGAAGCCGCACTGAGTCTCATCCCCCCCTCCTCGGGGGTGAAAAGGATGGGGTAAAAATGTACAAAATAAATAAAAAATAAATAAATTGTAGTAGCTTTTCTCAAGGGGTGCATATGTGTGTGATGCTTGCAAAATTATCACTGGTTTGAAATAATTTCTGGGAAATTTCACATTCTGTGAAGAGCCACTTTGATAGTGTTTTGTTTTTCAGCCCATTACATTTAGCAATTTAAATATTTTGGCTAAATTAAAAATCATTTCCAATTAATAGATCGGTGGATTTAAGTCATTTATTATAGCTAATATGGGGACTTCTTAAAAGATAGTATGGCATGTAAATCAGATTCTTTACTTTTGAAGAATGATGTTAGCATAAGGCAAAGTAAAGGTTTCCCCTGACATTAAGTCTAGTGTCTGACTCTGGGTTTTTGTGCTCATCTCCATTTCTAAGCTGAAGAGCTGGCGTTGTCCATAAACACACCTCCTAGGTCATGTGGCTAGCATGACTGCATGGAGTACTGTTACCTTCCTACATGAGCAGTACCTATTGATTTACTCACATTTGCATGTTTTCAAACTGCTAGGTTGCCAGTAGGTTAACTACGGGAACTCACCCCACTCCCTGGATTTGAACTGCCGACCTTTCAATTTGCAAGTTCAGCAGCTCAGCGGTTTAACCTGCTGTGCCATCAGGGGCGCCATGATGTTAGCATTAGCCCAGACATTTAATTTTGCATAGAAAAGACTTATCTGGACAATAAATTTACTGCTATCTTTTATGTCAAATGGCTTATCTCTCACTGAGAGGTCTATAGTATACACTGCCTCCTTTGGTTAGGATTTAATTGTGTGTTTACTTCCCTTTTTTCATTGTTGAATGCCAGAATTCCTTAGAAGCCAGGAAACCCAAAGTAGTAGTTTAGGATTGTCCACATTAATATGTTGTTATTAAAAATCTTGCATGTTAAAGATGTGCTGAAGTATATCAGGAAAAACCTTAAGTGACAACATGCTTTCTTTGTTTTTCTTTTAACAAGTATGCTACCAGAAGTTTTAATTGGGAGCATGTGCTATACCCACCTCATATTGTTTTATCGCCAAATTCTTGGTGATGTGCTCCTCAGGGACAGGCTAAATATGCAAAATACAGGTAAGCACAATGTCTAGTACTTAGTGATATATTATTGATGTTCAAATCAAATCCCCAAATGATCAAATCCACAAAAGTCTTAAATGCAAAATCCTTGTTCTATAAAAGTAATAAATATGTTGAAGGATTTTCCTTATTCAACACAGTCAATTTGTCCATCTCTGCTAATATTTTCCTTTCATTTCCAATAGTAATTGGATCTCCTTTTATACATTATAGAAAGCCTCTTTTGTGCCAGACACTTCCTATACAGAAATTATGTTTCATATGGTTAAACTCATTGCAGTCTTTAGAACAGTGGTTCTCAAACTGTGGGTCCCCAGGTGTTTTGGCTTACAATTCCCAGAAACCCCAACCAGTTTACTAGCTGTTATGATTTCTGGGAGTCGAAGACCAAAACATCTGGGGACACCCAGGATAAGAACCACTGCTTTAGAATGACAGTTTTTAAAAAAATGAATGTGAGAATTAAGGGCTCCCTAAAATTCTCTGGGCAAAATTCTTCTTTGTTTGTTACAAGTATACTTCTAACATAGTAAAACAAGACCTGCTTCCACCTGAAAGAAGCGTTTTTCTCTGCAAAAAAAATCAGAAAATTTATCTACTTCAAGAACTGTGTTATAAATTACTAGCTGACCCAGCCACGCGTTGCTGTGGGATTTTTTAAAACTTGGGGACTGTGTGTGTAGTTATGTATATGTGTATGCGTGTATGCGTGTATATGTGTGTACTTATGTATATGTGTGTTTGTATATGTATGTGCATGTATATTGTGGTGATTTCGACGTTAACTTGTATTTCGCTGCCACCATTAATTTATTTAGGCTTGACCATTGACTTGTAAAGAGTGGTGAGGAGACTGGTAATCCAAATGAAGTCACGGGGAGAGAGTTTTGAATCAAAACTTAAATAGTTTATTTCACACAACTGGGCACAAAGCTTGGTTTGATACTTTATATAACTCTTCCGAAGAGGCACGACTTAAAAAGGTTACAAAGTTTAACTAGTGCTATTACTTAGTTAGATCAGCGTCTAACAATCTCAAACATACAGGCACTTTTGTCTTCTAAAGGCACCTTGCCTCTATCTAGCCCTCAGGCTTTACACAAAACAGATTCCCCAGCCGAAAAACAGCTACGGTTACACTCCGCTTCGCTGACAGGAAAACTCTAACTGCTCTCTCTGCAGTTTCAATAACGTGATTCCTACTCCTCTCCTCAGAGCAGAATCTAACCGAACCTTCTGGCTTGACAGCCAGGCACCCACTGACTCTCTCTAAGAATTCCGAGCTAGCCTTCTGGTTGGCTCCGCCCACCATCACCATGGCAACACATTCCCCCAGGAGGGAACTGCCTCCATTATCACAGCCAACCCTTTGTGGTCTGTCCATAACGTGACCACTTAATATAACACAAATAACCACCTCATCACACACCTTCCTTCCTCCCGAAATTATTTTTAATTCTCTCTGTCCAGAGTGAATTAAAAATAATTCCGTATGGAAGACATTACATAAAACTTATACACTTTACACCATTATACATATTTACTCTAATTATATACAAATCATCAGTCATGTTTACCGAATCCAGTAAACAGAATCAGCGTAAATATGGGGCACATCAGCAATACAATCAATAATGTTAAAACATTGAATACACCAAATATAATTCCTGAAAAAGGAAAAACATTTTAAATACAGCACAATACAATATAATGTGATACAATATCATTACCTCTACCTCTTCCTACATTAACTTACCCAACAAAATTTTCTCTATTTTGAGGATTAAAAACCTAGCATTCTGTCTCCTGGAGGATGTATTAACAACAAGTATTTCTCCTTGAATACTGCTTTCTCATCCTAATAACCCTCCCTTACAGATGCTTCTAAACTAAAAACCCTTGCGCCTTCTCCAACAGTCTCTTCCAAGAACAGTTGAAGATACAGTATATCGCCATCAGGTCTTCCCTGAATACAAAGTCACTCTTATAATGGAACGGTTTCAGTATGTTATCATGGAACTTTTTACCTTCCCTTTCATCATAATCCTTAACAGTAAGATGAATTACATCAGACACCTTATTTGACATGTGTGTTTCTCTGTCCAATAACTCATGGCTCAAACACAACTTTGGTTGCAATAAACACACTGTCCTCATCAATGTCTCTTCCTGGTGGTCTCTATGTTTCTTTTCACAACCACTTCTTTTCTGTCTTTCTGGCTTTATCCTTCGTCTCTTGGTGTCTCGCCAATGTCTTTGAGGTACGGTTTCCCATCTCACTGGTTGACCATAAGTCTTTTGCTTCTCCTGTCCCTTGATGACGTGTTGATGACTACTGGGTATGGTGTTCTTCGTCTTTCGCCTTCTCCTGCGGATGAGTCTCTGAAGGGCGATGTCGCTCCCCACAGCAACAGGGTGGAGACGCCAAACCTCAACCGCCACAGAAGCAGGAACCTCCACCGGAACAGACTGGTACAGCTCTGGAAGTGGAGACCCCACAACACAAGGCTCTCGATGATCATCCTTCACAAAATGTCCAACAGAAGTTACTGAAACTGTGTTGATGTCAGCATAAGTAGATTCGCTGGATTCTAGCATCCACACAGGAACATCCGGAACCGAACTGCAATCAGCAGAATCCTCAGAACTCTCAGTGTCGACTTTCACAACACCAGGCTCCGATTCTGAAGATGCCTTGACCTCTGGGTTTAACTCTTTAGCTGCTGCCGGACCACTTGTTTCAGTCTTAACAGCTGTTATCACCATCTTCTTTTGCATGGAAAGGGACTTAGTGCCTTCACTAAGCAATTTTATATTATCTGCATCATCATGACTGCAACATACAGAACTTGACTGAGTCACCTTGCAGCACCTGGAAGTTTCAGGTTCTTCTGGTACTGGTTGAAATATTTTGAGTTTTTCCTTCCACTGGGATTTGCACCCTTTTCAATTCTGCTCTTGACTTCTTGGCCCTCAACGGATGTTTGTTCAACGGTTTTAATACTAGTAAGCTCTGTGCCATCTTTTGCTATACGTTCCAGAGCAATTTCTTGCTGCCCTGTTCCCACAATGGCTTCATCCTGCAACATTAAAATGCTACAACTTGGGCTTACATATTCTTCTCCATTTCTTCTCAGCAGTTGTTCATGAGCTTTTGACCTCTCTATACAGTTCCCATCATACTGAGGCACAGTCCTTTCAAATGTTTTCTCTGTATGCACAACAGCAACAGAGGCCCTCAGCTCAACCACACACACAGGAAACTTCATTGCTGCTGGAGAACAGAAGTCAAACTCCACATCTTCTAGAGATTTAGGAGTCCCATTCTTCTTCATCACTTCCCTTGAATCCTCCTCCCTCACCACAGCAGAAGTGGATTCTGTCTCATCATCAGAGGCATCTCCTTTTGTTTCACGCCTCTCCACATCTCCTTCTCTACTAATTCTTCCTCCTCCCTTCTTATTTCCTCTCTAGTTTGGTCATTCGTCAACTGCAAGCTTGAAATCTCTTCAGCCTCTATTTGGTCGCATTCCAACTTCCCAATGGCTTGATTTCTTGTCATCTCTGCTTGCACCAAATTCTTTCCTACTTGCAGCTTACTGCTTCTTTCAATTCTGGATACTTCCTTGCATTTGTCCATGACGCCTGCAGGAGTAATTTCTTCAAGTGAAGCTGAAAGCAAAACATCTTTTGAAGCTAATGGCTTCTTTAACTCTCCTTTCTCTTTAAATCTATCTGCCATGTCCACCTCACTGCTGAAGTCTTGAGGCTTGTGCTCCTTATTCACAAAGGACTGGCAACTATCATTGTGAGGATCCAAACTCTGCACTCCTTTCAGGGAATTATTTCTCTCACTGACAATATTTGGTTTCTGGAAACATTGGACTTCACCTGCCATTATTTCCTCACTTTCTTTTTCTATAATTGTCCAGAAATCACTTATAAACATGTCATTTCCTTGCCCTCTTTCAAAGGCTATTGCCTTAGTGTCAGTGATAGGCAATGTTACAGAGTCATCACTTTCTTCTATTGTGTACCTAGGCTTCTCTGTATCAGAACCACCACTGGTTCTCTTTGGCTCCTCTTGTTCCTTTACTCCATCTTTTACTTTCCCCTTCTCTCTGGGATTTAACACAGGGATCTCCTCTTTGTGCAGTTTCCTTTTAAAATCTGAGGTAACCTTAGATTTTACCTCACTGGTAACTGTGGAGTCTTTCTTTTGTGTGGCTCCAGCATCTGCACTCCTTCTCCCTCTTTTCTTCCTCTTGGAAGGTGAGGTAATTTCCAGCTCCCTACTCTCAAACAACTGGCAACAATTGTATCTGCCATTTTGCTCTGCTCTGACAGAAACATTTTCTATTACACCTTTCAGCCTACTGGTGGTGTTTTCTAAAGCAGGTTTCTCCTCAAGCTGCTTGTGGGGAAGGGTTTAAACTGAGGCTTGGAAATCTCCTCTTCTGAATTTCCCGCCTTTTTCTCAAGTGGCCTCTCTTCTTTCACCACAACTGAAACTGGCCCTTTCTCTTCACGAAAGGCACATTTTTCTATTTTAAGCCATCTCTGGGCTTCCTTTTTCACTACAGCTGAAACTGGAAACACATCTCTCTTCACCTCACGTTCTTTCTCCTTTTCTACAGAGGCATCTCTTTTTATTTTACGTTCATTCTGGGTTTCCTTTTCCCTTCTCCATTTTTCTTCAATCTCCCTTCGCCTCTCTTCAAATCTCAACTTATCTTCAAGGTTTCTCAACTTATCTTCAAGGTTTCTAATCTCCCTTTGTAATTTTGAGATCTCCTCAGCAATTGTCCGGCTGTGCACCGACTTCTTACTGATTTGGCTTTTCACCATCTCAGCCTGTGCCCATCTTTCTTTCCATTGCTCATCATCCCTCTCAATCAACTGTTGGAGTTCTATTATCCTCCTTTCACCGATGAATTTCCCTCTCTCTCTATCATCTTTAATTTCTTGCATTCCCTTTTTGAAAATTCTTGTAACCTCTTCTCCTTCAGCATCATAGCTCTCCTAATCCTCTGATGAATTATTTCACTTTTCTCTATCTCATCATCAATTTGCTGCTTTTCTCTTCTTTTTAACTCTAACTGGCATTTCAAATTTTGAATCTCCTCAGAGACTGACTTCTGAGATTCTGCCATCTTTGTGAGTTCCATTTACCTCACACTTTTCTTTCAGGCCTTTACTTCAGCCTTCTCTTTCAGGTTTACCTCAGGACTTTTACTCAGCCCTCTCTTGCAGGTTTACCTCAGGACTCCAACTTAGCCCTTTACTTCAGGCTTCCACAACCTTTACTTTAGGTCTCAGCCTTTTACTTCAGGTTTGCCTCAACTCTCTCTTTTTAATCTTTTCGCCTCAAGCCTCCTGGCTTCTCTTCGTTCCTCAAGCCTCCTGGCTTCTCTTCTGCTTTCTAGTAGCTATATTGTGAGATTTAACTTTACCTCACAACACTTTTTCTTCTTTTCTCAAGCACTTTACACAGTCTCAAGTACTGAATTCAGATGTTACACGGATCTAAATCTTGTCACAATCTTAGGCACTAGATCAGATCTCTAACACGCATCCCAATCTTGTCACAGTCTTAGGCACTAGATCAGATTTCTTACACGCATCCCAATCTTGCATCTTAGGCACTAGATCAGATTTCTGTGCCACCATTTGTGGAGATTCGACGTTAACTTGTATTTCGCTGCCACCATTAATTTATTTAGGCTTGACCATTGACTTGTAAAGAGTGGTGAGGAGACTGGTAATCCAAATGAAGTCACGGGAGAGAGTTTTGAATCAAAACTTAAATAGTTTATTTCACACAACTGGGCACAAAGCTTGGTTTGATACTTTATATAACTCTTCCGAAGAGGCACGACTTAAAAAGGTTACAAAGTTTAACTAGTGCTATTACTTAGTTAGATCAGCGTCTAACAATCTCAAACATACAGGCACTTTTGTCTTCTAAAGGCACCTTGCCTCTATCTAGCCCTCAGGCTTTACACAAAACAGATTCCCCAGCCGAAGCTACACTCTCGCTTCGCTGACAGGAAAACTCTAACGGCTCTCTCTGCAGTTTCAATAACGTGATTCCTACTCCTCTCCTCAGAGCAGAATCTAACCGAACCTTCTGGCTTGACAGCCAGGCACCCACTGACTCTCTCTAAGAATTCGAGCTAGCCTTCTGGTTGGCTCCGCCCACCATCACCATGGCAACACATTCCCCCAGGAGGGAACTGCCTCCATTATCACAGCCAACCCTTTGTGGTCTGTCCATAACGTGACCACTTAATATAACACAAATAACCACCTCATCACACTAGTGTAGTGCAGTGTCTTTCTGTTCTGGTGTTTGTTCTGCCCTTTTTTGTGTGATGTATATAGCGTTGCGAGTGTGTCGTCCGATGCTGTTCTTTTTAGGAGGCATGGCTTGTCTTTTGGGTCAGCTTATGCCTGTGTGGAAGGAAGGAATGGCATACAAATGGGTTGAGCAGTAGACGCAAGGTTGTGTTATGTGCGTATTGTGTTGTGTGTAGGTATTACTTTTGTGTTATTCGGAAGTGGCTTTGCCCACCGTTACTATGGTAACTGATGTTGGCCAATGGGTTTAGCTGGCTGCCGCAGAGGATGCTGGGAAATGTAGTTTTATTTTTACTCGTTGTTTTGGGGGCCTTTTAGGTTTTGGGGGGGGGAGTTTCTTTACTACAAACGTACCTTGCTTGAGGCCTATTTCTGTTGGCAAGTTTTGTGTTTCTGCGTTGTAAGGTTTCTCTGTTTGAGGTAGTCTTCACATGACGGCTCTTCCTTTATATGTATAGATATGTGTTTCTGTGTTCCTTTCTTCTCCCTTCTTTCCTTCCTTCCTTCCCTCCATCCTTCTATCCTTTCCTTCCCTTCCCCTCCCCTCCTTCCTGCTATCCTTCATTTTTCCTTCCTTTCTTCTCCCCTCCTTCCTTCCATCCATTCTTCTTTCTATCCTTCACTTCCTTTCTTCTCCCCTCCTTCCTTCCATCCATTCTTCCTTCTATTCTTCCTTTCCTTTCTTCTCCCCTCCTTCCTTCCCTCCCTTCTTTCCTTTCCCTCCTTCCTGCCACCCCCCCTTTTTGTATCAATCCTTGCTCTCCTTGTCTCAGTCCCTCCATTCCTTTCCCTACCTTATTTTCCCTTCTTTCGTTCCTTTGGGGGGTTAAGGAGGAGGCCGGGAGGAGGTGAGAAGGGCTCTGTCCCCATTTGCTGCACCGGAGTCCTCCAGAGGCCCCGGCTTCAGCGAAGACAGCGGGCCTTCCTCCTCCTTTTAGCTCTTAATCAGCCAGCGCTGCTGTGGCTTTTTCTCTTTCCTGTGTCCCAGTCTATATATGTGTGTTTTGTGTGTGTATGTATATATATGGATTTGTGTCTATGTGTACATATGTGTGTGTACTTATGTATATGTGTATATGTATATGCGTGTATATGTGTGTACTTATGTATATGTGTGTTTTTGTATATGTATATGTGTGTATATGTGTAGATGTGTGCAATTACAGATGTGTGTATGTATGTGTGCATGTGTCTATTGCAGTGCATGTATATATGTGTGTATGTGTGCATGTCTTTATGCATGTGTGTGCATGTGGCGAAGATCAACAGTAACATCCCTTCCTGCCTTTTATACTTCCTTTCTTCCCTCTCCCCCTCATCCTCAGCTTTTCTCTTATTTCTGTCCTCCTGCCTCTTCTTCCTCCCTCCCTACCACCAACATTCCGACACTCTAAACTGCCAGAGGGTGGTGGCTCCCAGCCACCTACATTCTAACTGAGGGAGTATTGCATAATGCCTCTAATTGGCCAGCACCACCAACATTCCGACACTCTAAACTGCCAGAGGGGGCTGGAGTGGGGGATCATGGGAGTTGTAGTCCATAATGTTTGTTTGGATTTGTGGCCGTTGGCTCTTTTTTTGGTTTTTTTGTGTGGTAAACATACCTCGTAGGGTTTTCTGGGTATGTGGGCTGTTTTTGTGTGTCTGCCTTGTGTGGTTTTGCTGTCTATAGGCTACTTAGGATGACAGCTCTCTTTTTATATATATAGATGTGTTCTATATATTGTGGCACCACATTCTGCTCCTATTGGTAATCTTTCCACCTTGAAATACTATACTGGATATTGGTTTTCTTTAGGATATTTTGCAACCAATCTTGTTACAGAGACAGCAATGTTATTTTTCTCCAACAACATTCTTTATGTGTTCAAAGTGTTCTCACTGTGAGTGTTTGGTATCTTGAAAGAACAAGGCTACAATTTAAAGTCTTCTGAACATTACTTCTGTCTTACATAAAATATTACTAACACATTTATCAATAACAAATACATTTCTGGTTCTTCTTGCAGATTTGATTGGCAATCCAATTTTGGCGACGTTTCCCAAACTCATGGAGCAGCCTGATCTTATGGACGCACTCAGGGTGGGTGAAATGTATTGCATCTGTAATCTGAAAGGACAGCTTAAATGAAACCCTGTTTCATTCCTGCACTAGAAAACTGAATGGCTCTGTCCGCATAGCTCTTTTAAGGAGCTGCTTTTCTTAAGCTGGTATTGCTAAGTGGCGGTAAATCACTGGAGGCAAAGTAAATAGAAATAGAAGCAAAATGCCCAAACCCTTTGGAAAGAGGTGACTTAGGAGAGGCTGGAATGCAATGACAGGGTGTGGTGAGTTGAAATAAATGCTCCATAGAGTTTGACGTTCCTGTGGTCATTACTGAGTGATTTATGTTCACATCCCCAGAGAACTAAATGAATAGCAAAAAGCTGAAGGACCAGAATCTGTTTAGCCTTGGGTGTCTCTGCGTAAGGATTATCTTAAGAGCACATATTTGGTAGTGTTCAACTATATTAAAAGTTGGGCTAGAAATCGAAGTGGGAATTTTAAGGCTGCTTGATTCAGTGGAGACTTCTGTCAGAATGACATCCATTCTGTGATTTCCTTGAGTGCAGCTATGGTCCCCTGTATTACCTGATAATGTTCTGCATTGTTTTTTGCCCTCCTCAAGCATCTTCGTAGGGAACAGCAGGAAAGTAGATAAATATGCCTTCCTCTTCCTCCAGCCCACCACTCCAGCAACCTCTGGGATCTCGTATCTTATGTTTTCCTGAAAAAGAAGAAAATCAATGGGTTAAACCAACCAAAATTGTAGATTTGGGTTCTATCCAACACACACAAAGGGGATTTTATGATCTGGGTTAACCATTTCCCTTTAGTTGTTTTTTTTGAGCAGTTTTAGAATTCCACATGTTTCCCCTTCTGGACACCTCCACCTTTGTGTCAGATATCTCCACTATTGTTTGAGTCCTTCTGTGCTTGTTTACAACTTCCCTGACACCCTAACCTGATGGATGGCTTTGGCCTTGGCTCTTTATCATTTTTAGAGTGCCTGGGCAGAGAAAGAGAGCACATTGAAGAGATCTGAAAAGGTAAGAAAATGGGAGATCTGTTGTTCTGAGCCAGAATTATACTTTATACACGAGTGCACATAAAAGCCTAATCTTGGGAAGATCACAATGCTATCTTTAAAGAGTCTTAAGCCTCACTCTCACCCTTCATTAGTTCTTGAAAGTAGGGTCCAGTGTTCAAATCTGTTGACACTACTGCTGTGATGGGGAAGAATGTAAATAGTGTTTCAAGCAATTGATTAATATGTTTTAGTAATTTTGGGCAGGAACAAGCTGTAATCCTTCTTTTACGTCATAGGCAGAGGTTCTTGCTGCCATTTCTTTGTGTTGGTTAACAGCTCTAATCAGAACATTTCTCCTTAATTTAGTAGTAAGTGAGGTGCTACTGTACAGCTGTGTTACTGCACACAGGCTATTAAAGTCACTGTAGCACTAGCCTGGGTTTGATTCCTTCTGGATACAACACATAATTGAACCAGTGTGACCATCTCACCCAAATGTGTTTACTAGTATTATGCAGTTCTAATATAAAACATTTCTGATTGTAGTCTCTAGCCATTTTCGGCCTGGGGTTCACCTTTAATCTCTAATACAAAAGTAGAGTAAACAATATTATAATCACTAGTGTGAAATAATAATTCTTCTAATCAAATATAAGGGTCACAATCCCCCCAACTCAGTCCTGTGTGTAATGTTATTCGAGTCCTATATCGTGGAAGTTCCGTTACCTCACTGTAATGATGTATCTCAGTTTGCTCGGTGAGGAGAGTACCAAAAAATGAAGAAATATTGTCTCCAATTGTTAGTCCAAATGTATATCCAGTCTATATATCCAATTCTCTCCCAGGTAAGTGTTGTAAATCCCGTGAGTAAATGAAGGAACCAATGCAGTTCAACGGATAAACTATTTTCTTTTAATCCGGGTTATATCCACAATATGGGAAAGATATCTATATAGACACACAGTTCGAGTCGTTAGATTCAGTTTTTACTCAATTATCACAGCAGTGATGGTCACATGTAATATCCAGTTTTTTTCGAACATGTATATAGTCATTTATTTCAAACAGACATCATTTGGTCCTCCCTCTAGTCAAGAGGGACACACAGGACTGAGTTGGGGGGATTGTGACACTTATATTTGATTAGAATAATAATAATTTCACGGTAGTGATTATAATATTGTTTACTCTGCTTTTGTATTAAGAGTGTATTGCAGCACTTTCCCCGCTTTTTCATTACATAGTTCACCTTTAATCCCAATCTATAACATTAGGATGACTTGAGTTTTATACTATATATTTTATCTCTTTCCCTCTCTGAGTTTATTATGCTTGCCTTTCAATTTATCTCTTCTTTAAAAAAAGAAATATAAACAAAATGAATAAAAGCGATAAATAGTACTGAAGTAAGTTGCACTATGTACAAATGGAATCCACATGGGAGAACTCACCTACCATTTGAAGAAACCTTTTCTATAGAATAGTAGTTCACAAATTTGGGTACCTAGATGTTGTTGAACTTTAACTTTCAGAGCCTCTGATAATTAATCCACAATTAGATATTTGTGGCACGTTGGAAGAAGAGGAGCCAGCCGTGTGCAGTGGAAGTGTCCCCTCTCTCTGGAGACATTCAAGTTTCCTCTGATTTTGGGGGTTGGGGGAATGTGCGCCTAACCCGCTAAAGTCCAAAATTCAAAATTGGTGACATGAGTTGCTAAGATAGTGATACATTTGCTTTTTGCTGGGTCAATGTATGCAAACTTTTGTTCCCCATCGTGGTCCCTGTGAATCGCACATCTGGTATTTCCTGCGTCTGGGCAGACAGTTGGGAATCTTTTAAAAAGTTATTATCACTTTAAATGGTAGCCCCGCCCACACTCCCCTCGAGCATATATAGCCAGTGGGAGGGGCTGCCACCTCAGATCCCTTTATCCGCCGCTATTGCAACAGCTAGGAATCTTAACTCATATTTCTTTGACTTAATATTCTTCATTTGACTAGCATATAAAGAATTATTTAGCATTAACTATTGATTATTAACATTATTCATTGGTGGCGATTTGTTACCACCATTCCCTAATTAATAAAATTCTAATATTTTTCATATTGGTGATGATTTGTTACCACCACTAATTAATTATTGATTTATTATTCTCCATCTTGGTGGAGATTTGTTACCACCATTTACTAAGATAGTGATACATTTGCTTTTTGCTGGGTCAGTGTACGCAAACTTTTGTTTCCTGCATAATAATAATCAAAGTATTGTATAAACTTACCTTTAGTCTATATATTTATGAAGTATAAATGAATTTCATGTTGTACTTATGTGCCTTCTCCAGGTTCTCTCTCTCTCTCTCTCTCTCTCTCTCTCTCTCTCTCTCTCTCTCTCTACACACACACATATACACACATACAGATATTACAAAATACAGAAATATCCAAAACACTTCTACTCCCAAGTTTTATCGGAAACTCAATTGTAGGATCCTATCAGACATTTAATGTATTTTACATTTGTCTTTCCTTTTTAGAGAGACCAGGAATTTCTGAAGTCTGTGTTCAACCTGGTGTACCACGATTCTGTCTTCCCTCTTCTCCAGTCTGTGATCCTTCCGGAATACAAGTGGGCAGAAGAAGAGTCCGAAGGCACACGCTGGCGAATGATTGCTGACTTCCTGAAGAAAAACAGAGAAAGAGAGAGTGCCCTCTCCTCTCTGCTATCCTCTGAAAGTCCTCACAAAGCTTTTGATATCACAGAAATAGCATATGATTTTGTAGGAGAGGCAAGGACAAATAATCCTATGGTATAAGTGAATCTTAAGGCCATGCAACTCTGCCAAATACTGTGTCAAAAATGCATCTATAGGCATAATGGATAATGTGGCCAAAAAAGGTAATATTTTTATAGTTTAGATTTACTATTAAGATATGTTGGGTAACTATTTTTAAAAGAAAATATATAAAGCTGTATTTATTAACTGATCATTCTTGCTGTGTTTTTATGGGGTTGCTTCCTAGAAAAAGTTGTCTGAGAAGCAGATATTGTTCAGTCTCAGATTTTACACTGAACAGACGGCAACTAATGCGTTCCTTACACACGTCTATGCCTCTCCCCTGGTTCAGCCCAGGGAGGTGGTGGGAAGAGGAGGCAGCTCAATTGATGAAGACACAGCTGGTGTCATCTTGAAGGGCAGAAGAAACAAAGGAACACTGTGTTCCTTTTATTTGTCCTTCCCCTGGGAGCCAAGAGCAGTTGCATCTTCATTATTTGTCCTCTGTGAAACAGCAGCAGCTCATCTCGGGGTTTGACAGCTACTGGGAGAGAAGAGCTTTTAGACATCATGCAAAGACCTAGCAAAGAGCTTTGCATTCCAACCAGAAAGTGAGCTAGCATGTATGTAATAATAATGAATGAAATAAGTTTTATTGTTCTAGCCATATGCCATGACAAATTAAGCGCACATATTAGCGACATCCAAAGTACACATCACAATATAAAACTTCAGTACAAATATTAAAACTCATTAAAACGGACTCTTTAAATTCTAGTCATGTCTACATCGTACTGTAACATCCTGTGCTATTTCCCATCCTTCACTAAAGATTTTACTAGTTTCGCACGGATATTTTGAGCTGCCACTGCAAAAGTGGCAACCTTTATTGTTATATCTTTAGAGTAGCCTGCTAGCAAATCCTTAATCACTGCTGTCTCCTGCCAAACCACCCTATCCTCCAGAAGTCCTTCTAGAATCTTCTTTCTGGGATCCTTATACAGAGGGCAATGTAGTAAGTAATGTGTTAGGTCCTCAATCGCTCCTGAACCACATATACATAATCTTTGGGAATAAGGTGTCCCTCTGTATCTTCCCTCCAGCCAGGCTGAAGGCATTGTCTGAAACTGCAAGGCTGTAAAGGCTTTCCTGAGGGTCATAATAATAATGATGATAATAATAATAATAATACTTTATTTCTAGACCGCTTTATCTTCCCAAAGAGACTCAGGGCGGTTTACACACAAAAAAGAGCAAGTGCAAATACATCAAAGCAATATGACATAATACAAAATAATAACAACAGTGAACTAATTGCATGAAAAAAATTAAACATCAAAATTGAAAAACGGATCCCCTTTTTCTCCCCTCCTTTCCTCTTTCTCATTATTTAATTTCTTCTTGTTTGTTTGTAATCTCTCTCTATATTTTTTGAACGGTCGTGCAACTCGGCAAATAGACAACTAAACTATAAGCCTCAGAACCACTAAACTCGGCAACACATTCCAACATACCACAAGGTATGTCTTCTGCCAAAAAACCCCGACCTACGAACCTCCCATCACCCCCAAACACGACCCCCCAAAAACCGGCAACGGAACTCCCTTCCCGGCCTCTTCGCTGCCAGCGCACGTTTAGAACGTTCACGCATGGCAGCCAGCTGTAGAGGCATGAAGCTGAAGAGGGAGGGAGCGGAGGAGCCGAGCCGCGGGGGGGGGGGGGGGTTCCAGGCCGGCCTTCCTTGCATCCTTCTGCGACTGCTCCTCCTCCTCCCCAAAGCCTCCTTGAAGAGCTGCGAGCGCCCTGTGCCTCGGCTCCTTCCCCCTCCGCCTCTCTTTCCTTGCTCCTGCTCTGAATGGCAGAGAAGCAGGCTCCCCGCGAGAGAAGGCCTCGGACGGGCTCCCCTCAGGCAAGGCAAGGCAGTAAGGAAGGCCCTGGCCTGCTTGCCACTCGCCTCCGCCACATGTCAGGCACCCTCGTCTCTCTCTCTCTCCCCGGGGCTGCCAAAACCGCCCTGACTCCATGCCGCCCTCGCCTGCCTCCCTCCCTCTCCCTCTCTCTCTCTCAGGGGAGGAAGGGAGGAGTGATACAGAAAAGGAAAGGAAGGGAGGAAAGAGGGAAAGAGCTGAAGAATGAGGAAGAGAGGCACCCTTCCCTCCCCCCCCCCCCCTTCCCGCCGCCGAGCACCACAACGAGGAAAGCAAGGAAGACACAAAGGGGTGAGCAGAGTTCACTTCTGCCCCTCCCTCCTTCCTGTCCTTTCCTCCCCTCCCATACTGCCAAGGAGAGGGAGGAGAGGGAAGACCTACAGCACACCTGGACCAACTTTGGCCCTCCTTCCCTCCAGGAGTTTGGGACTCCAACTCCTCTGAACTCCCCCAACAATGGATTTGAACCAAACTTAGCACACAGAACTCCCCAGACCCATCAGAAATACCCAGGCCCGGATTACCCAAAAGGCCACCCGAGGCCATGGCCTCGGGCGGCACGTTTGGGGGGGCAGCAGATCCGGACCCCCAAATTTTTTTTAAAAAAAATCCCCCAAAAAAATCACCAAAAAAAAGGGCGCATGCGCGGCCACCCCCTCCCTTTGCTCTGCTTTAGGAGTGAGGGAGGATCAGTTCCGCTCCTTACACCGCCCCTCCCCGCCTCCTCGCCGGATTGAAGGAAGGAGGGTGGGGCGAGGAGGAGAAAGAGGCGCCGCCCACCCCTTTTCGGCGGGGCTGGCGCGACACAAGGGAGGAGGGGCGGCGGCAGGACTCCTCTCTGCCTCCTCCCTGGCGTGGTGTGGCGTCGCCAGGCAGGGAGGAGGAGGCGAAGGCGCGCCGCCGCCCCTCCTCCCTTGCATGGCGTGGCGACGTAAGGGAGGAGCGGCGGTGGCGCGGCTTCTCTCTGCCTCCCTGGCTTGGCGTTGCCAGGCAGGGAGAAGGAGGCAGAGAGAAGTCCCGTTGCCGCCCCTCCTCCCTTGTGTTGCGCCAGCCCCGCCGAAAAGGGGTGGGCAGCGCGCAGAACGCGCGGCGGGAGGGCGCCTCTTTCTCGCCCCGCCCTCCTTCCTTCAATCCGGAGCCGGGGGTGGGGAGGGGTGGAGCCGGGGGAGGGGCGGAGCCAGGGGGAGGGGCGGAGGCAGACCCTTTGGCCTAGGGCGGCAAAAGGGCCTGATCCGGGCCTGGAAATACCACAAGGTATGTTTAGCATTCAAAAACCACACAAACCATAAAAATAAAACACTCCAAAAAGCAAAAATACCTGGGAAACTACAATTCCCAGGATCCCCTGCACCACAGATGCACTGTGCATTCACTTCTTCCTCTCCCTCCCCCCATTCCCTCCTTCCTGTCCTTTCCTCCCATACTGCCAAGGAGGAAGCCTTCTATGCCTAGATGAGGGGGAGAAGGAGAGGGAGGAGAGGGAAGACCTACAGCACGCCTGGGCCAACTTCGGCCCCCCTTCCCTCCAGGAATTTGGGACTCCCAACTCCTCTGAACTCCCCCAACAATGGATTTGAACCAAACTTAGCACACAGAACTTCCGTGACCCATAGAAAAAAAAGGAAGGGTTTGGTGGGTATATTGACCTTGACTTCTGGAGTTGTAATTCAACCACATCCAGAGAGCACTGTGCAGTCAATGATAGATTGGAACCAACATTGGCATCAATACTCCATATGCCCACCTGTGAACACTGGTAGAGTTTATGCCCAAATGTGAACACCAGTGGAGTTTGGGGAAAATAGACCTTGACATCTGAGTGTTGTAGTTACTGGGATTTATAGTTCATATACAACAGGGCAGTCCAACTTCTGCCGGCTCAGGGGCTGGACTTGTGAGTGATCACCTGGGGGGCCACCCGGCCACGCCCCCGACCACACCCTCGGCCACGCGGCTCCGCCCCCTCTCCCAAAGCTGTTCTGATGCTTTGGGAGAGAGGGAGGCGCCGCGGGGGACCCCCTCCCTTCCAAGGCATCACGGCAGCCGCGGAAGCCGGCCATTTTGCCGGCTTCCGCGGCTGCCGTGACGCTTTGGGAGAGAGGGAGGCGCCGCGGGGGACCCTCCCTCCCTTCCAAGACATCATGGCAGCCGCAGAAGCCGGCCATTTCGTCGGCTTAAGTGGCTGCCGTGACGCTTTGGGAGAGAGGGAGGCGCTGCGGGGGACCCCCCCCCCCTTCCAAGGCATCACTGCAGCCGCGGAAGCCAGCCATTTCGCCGGCTTCCTCGGCTGGCGTAACGCTTTGGGAGAGAGGGAGGAGCCACTGGGGGCTCCCCATGGTTCCGCCCTCCCAAAGCGTAACGCCAGCGTCAGAAGCAGGTGAAACTGCGCGCATGCGCACTCTTTTTTTGAATTTTTTTCGGGAATTTTTTTTGAATTTTTTTCGGGAATTTTTTTCGGGAATTTTTTTTTTGCGGAGGGGAGGAGGGCCGCGGGCAAGGGGCTCGGGGGCCGTGTACAGCCTGCGGGTCGCCTGTTGGACAGCCCTGATATACAAGGAACAAAGAAAGAAGGAACGAGCTGAAGGATAAGGAAGACAGGGGGAGACAAAGACCAAAAGGTAGGAAGGTTGCTGTTCTTTGCCACAGCAAAGCGTGGCCGGGTAAAGCTAGTCTGTTATAAATAACTTGCAATAAAAACAATTGAAAAAATTGAAAAACAGGTTACAAATAAACATGTAAATCAGTACATTAAAAACATAAGCAACATTAAAATATCTGTCACAGTAAAACAATTAAAATAGATAAACATTGGCTGTTCTAGTTGTTCTAGTTGGCATAAATCTGGAGTATAAGCAAAAAAAGGGGGGAACTGTTCTATTTGTAAACACTAACTAAGAAAGAGGGCAAATACAGCCAAAGATTACTTTGCTAAAGCACAATGTTTATAATAAAGTAAGAAATCAATAATCCCAGGATTGGGTTAATGTATTAATATAATATTATCATTCAATTGAATTATAACCCAAACCAAAAAAGATAGCTTCATTACAAAGTCATTATGATACAATAAACAGAAAACAGTTAATGCACTGGAAAATCAATCATAAATCTTACACGCAGGTAAGTGTGTACAAGGTCCATAAAGTTCCAAAGAACCGCCAAGAAGAATCTATGTATATAATAAAACTCATTGTTTGCGGCGGTGTGGAGGGAGGAATATGTGCCAGCGTTTCGATTGGTTGCCACTGTGGGATTATTTGTATAAAGGACACTGATTGGCCAGCCTCAGAACTCCGACACTCTAAAGCACCAGATTATTTGCATAAAGGACACTGATTGGATAGCCTCAGAACTCCAACACTCTAAAGCACCAGACAGAGGGTATTGGTTGCCACTGAGAGACAATTTGCATAAAGGACTCTGATTGGCCAGCAAAACAGAATGCACCTGCATGCTTGAGTTAGCCAAATGACAGTTTTTTTTCCATTGAAAATGGAATGTTCATTTTCTGGGAGGTGCAGAGGTGCCAAGGAATATGCTACAGCGTTTCGATAGGTTGCCACTATGGGATTATTTGCATAAAGGACTCTGATTGGACAGCCTCAGAATTCAAACATTCTACAGCCCCAGACAGAGGGGATTGGTTGCCACTGCAATTGTATTTGCATAAAGGACTCCGATTGGCCGTCCACATTCCAACATTCTAAGGTGCCTCAGAGGGAAAAGGAAAGGCCTCAGGCAGTCAGACACTGCGGCCCACAGCAGTGACGGATCAGGACCAAACTTGCTCACTTCACAACGCAACCCTCACCCAATGCCCTCAGATCAAAATTAACACACAGAGCCCCCTTGACCCACTCTACACTCTGGTGCTGTTTCAGGGAGGATGGACCACAGATTATGGGACTTGAAATACCTTCACTCACCTTCCGAGACTGCTGCAACCCTCATCCCAAGAATGATCAAGACCAAATGTGACACACAAAGCCCCCAAGACCCACTCTACATCCTGGTGCTGTTTGGAGGGGGAAGGACCATGGCCGATGGGACTTGCAGTATTTTCACTAAGTTCCTGAGACCACTATGAGCCCCAATAACATCTGATAAGGAGCAACTGTGGCACACAATGCCTTTATCAAATAACCCGGGCACCTCCGGGTCCCCAAACTAGTAAGTCAATAAAGGGAAAGTTCCATGGTAACATTACTAGAAGTGCCACTGTGTTCAAAATAAAGTCATTTCAAAATACACATGCAGGTCCAATAACCAAACAAATCCAACAAATCAAGGTTGCAGCTGGATAATCCGGGTTATAACCGGGTGTGCCAGTATGTAAAGGTCTGCGTTCCTCAAATTCGCAAGTGAGGAGGTGCGTTTTCAAGAGTTTTTTGAAGGACAGGAGGGTGGGGGCTGTTTTTATTACTTTCGGGAGGGAATTTCAGAGGCTGGGAGTGATCAGGGATAAGGCCCCCTATCTCGTTCCCACCAACCGTGCTTGTGACAGGTGGGATCGAGAGCACTATAAACTATACAGTGTGCATATATATCACAAGATGATGCTCAATAAACACTATCTACTATTCCTTAATATAAGACAAGTTGGAAGTGGCAGAATTGGTCTGGTGAATTTCAAAAATCAAATATTTTATGTCAATGTCATAGAATCATTAGAACACAGAGTTGTAAAAGACGAAAAAAGCAATACAGGCCAACCCCCTGTCATTCAGGAATACGCAATTACAGCACTTCTGACAGGTGGTCATCCAGCCTCTGTCTGGTGCTTTAGAGTGTTGGAGTTCTGAGGCTATCCAATCAGTGTCCTTTATGCAAATAATCTGGTGCTTTAGAGTGTCGGAGTTCTGAGGCTGGCCAATCAGTGTCCTTTGAAAACATCCAAAAGGAGATTCCACCATATTCTGAGGCAATATATTCTACTGTCCAACAGGAAGTTCTTCCTAAAGTTAGGTGGAATCTCTTTTCTGTAATTTGAGTCTTAATTCCTGAAGTTTTATTTATTTATTTATTTATTATTCCAGCTTCTAGACCGCTCCTTCTAAAAGCTCGGAGCGGTTCACAGCAATATAAAATACAGACAGGGTAATAAAACTACAGAATTAATCTAAAAATACTACTTTCACTAAAATGATTCTAAAACTACAGAGTCGCAATTACAGCTTTACTTGGACAGGCACGCTAAGCGGAAGAGGACCGCCTTACAAGCTGTACGGAATGAAGACAGCTCTCTAATTCCTCTGACTTCCTCTGGCAGCGCGTTCCACAAAGTTGGTGCAACCACCGAGAATGCCTTTTGTCTTGTTGAGGACAAACAAAATTGTCGAATGGAGAAGAACATAAGAACATAAGAAGAGCCATGCTGAATCGGGCCTCAGCCCATCTAGTCCAGCATTCTGTGTCACACAGTGGCCCACTAGTTGTACACAGGGATCTCTAGCAGAAGGGAGGGCAAAACCCTCACCTGCTCCCGACCCCCACAACCAGTACCCGGGAAATCCTGCCTGCCTCCATCAACACAGAGGTGGCACTTGGATGTCCATTTCAGTAGCTACTGATTCCCTTGGTATCCATGAATCTGTCTAATCCTGCCTTGAAGCTGTCCAGGCTGACCGCTGTCACAACCTCCTCTGGAAGTGAGTTCCATAACCCAATGACCCTCTGGGTGAAGAAATATTTCCTTTATTAGTCCTAACTTTCCTACCTTGGAGCTTTAGGGAGTGCCCCTAGTCCTAGTGTTGTGTGACAGAGAAAATATTTTTCTCTATTCACCTTTTCTATCCCATGCATGATTTTATACACTTCGATCAAGTCACCTCTTAAACGCCGTCTTTCAAGGCTGAAAAGACCAAGGCGTTGCAACCTGATTTCGTAAGGGAGCTGCTCCATCCCTTGGATCATTCTTGTTGCCCTTTTCTGTACCTTTTCCAGTTCCGTTATATCCTTCTTGAGGTGCGGTGACCAGAATTGTACACAGTACTCCAGATGTGGCCTCACCATAGATTTGTAGAGAGGCAATACAACATTTGCCGACCTATTTTCGATTCCCTTCCTGATCATGCCAAGCATAGAATTTGCTTTTTCACTGCTGCTGCGCACTGGGTTGACATCTTCATTGAGCTGTCCACCAAAACCCCAAGATCCCTTTCCTGGTTTGTCTCGGAAAGCTTTGACCCCATCAATTGGTAGGTGTAGTTGGGGTTCTTTGCCCCGATGTGCATGACTTTACACTTGTTTAGGTTAAAATGCATTTGCCACTTTGTTGCCCATTCACTCAATTTCGAGAGATCTTTCTGGAGCTCTTTACAATCAGTTTCATTTTTAACTACCTGAACAATTTAGTGTCGTCTGCAAACTTTGCTACCTCAGAATTTACTCCTACATCCAGGTCATTAATGAATAAATTAAAAAGTAACGGACCCAAAACTGAACCTTGGGGTACGCCACTTCTCACCTCTTTCCACCCAGAGAAATGTCCGTTTATTACCACCCTTTGTTTCCTACAGTTTAGCCAGGTTCCAATCCAGGACAAGACCTGTCCTCTGATTCCATGGCTGAAGAGCTTATTTAGGAGCCTTTGGTGAGGACTTTGTCAAAAGCCTTTTGAAAGTCAAGGTAAACAATATCGACTGGGTCCCCTTTATCTATGTGTTTATTTACACCCTCAAAGAATTCTAACAAGTTAGTAAGACATGATTTGCCTTTGCAGAAACCATGTTGATTTTCCTTCAGCAATGCCTGTTCTTCTATGTGCTTAGTAATTTTTTTCTTTAATAATGGTTTCCATCACTTTGCCTGGAACTGAGGTTAGACTAACTGGCCTATAATTTCCTGGATCACCCCTGGATCCTTTCTTGAAGATCGGAGTTACATTTGCCTCCCTCCAGTCCTCGGGTACAGTGCCTGATCTTAGAGAAAGGTTATATATTTTGGCTAGAATTTCAGCAATTTCACACTTGAGTTCCTTAAGAACTCTGGGGTGGATGCCATCTGGCCCTGGTGATTTGTTGACATTTAGTTTAGTAAGGCATGTGAGAACATCTTCCTTGTTTATCTCTATCTGGTTTAATTCATTTAATTCCCTCCCTGAAAAAACTGACTCAGCTGCAGGCATATGTTGTCTGTCCTCCTGTGTGAAAACGGAGGCAAAGAAGTCGTTTAGCCGCTCGGCAATCTCCTTGTCTTCACTTATTGTCCCTTTCTTACCATTTTAGTCAAGTGGCCCAACTGCTTTTCTAGTTGGTTTTCTACTTCTGATGTACTTAAAGAAGTTTTTGTTATTTTTTTTAATGTTCTTAGCTATATGTGCCTCAAAATCTCTCTTGGCTTTCCTGACGGTTGCTTTGCATTTAGTTTGCCAGAGCTTGTGTTCCTTTCTGTTCTCCTCAGTAGGAAGAGCCTTCCATTTCTTAAATGAGTTTTTCTTCTTTCCAATCACATCTTTTACTTCATTTGTAAGCCATGCCGATGTCCTCTTGGACTTTCCCGGCCTCTTTCTTATTTTAGGAATGCATTTTAGTTTGGCTTGTTTTAAAGTATTTTTAAACAGTTTCCAAGCATTTTGGAGGGATTTGATTTTTTTACTGTTCCTTTTAGTTTGTTCTTTACTATTTTTCTCATTTTGGTGAAATTCCTTTTTGAAAATTTAAGGTCTCTGTGTTAGTTTTCACTGACAGTTTGCTATCAAACTTAAGTTGAAGGTTATTGTGTTGTGGTCACTGGTACCTATGGGATCAGTTACAAGGACATCTTGAGCGAGATCTTGTTCATTAGTTAGCACCAAGTCCAGGATCCCCTTTCCCTGGTTGGTTCCATGACCATCTGCTCAAGGGAATAATCAGCTAGCATGTCGAGGAACCTTGTCTCTCTTTCATCGTAGAACAAGAATTTAGCCAATCTATTCGGGGATAGTTGAAGTCCCCCATTATGACTAATTTATTGCTTTTTGAGGCCTGTTTAATTTCATTTTCCAGATAGCAGTCTGCCTCTGGAGTTTGGTTGGGAGGGCGATAGCAGATCCCTAATGCTAGATTAGTTTTTTTGTCCTGGGATTTTTACCCACAATGTTTCTGTAGGTGAGTTTGAATTTTCTTGAAGTTCTAATTCATGAGATTCTAGCTCTTCATTTATGTACAAGGCCACACCGCCACCGTTTTTCCTTCTCCTGTCTTTCCTGTACAGTTTATAACCTGGAATTTTTGTGTCCAAATTGTTTTCCTCTGTCCACCAGGTTTCTGTTATGCCAATAATATCAATATTTTTTTCTTTTGCCAAACATTCCAACTCCCCTATATTTGTTCGAAGGCTTCTAGCGTTTGCGTACAGACATTTATATTTATTGCTCTGATGCCCTTTCAACTTTGGCTGTTTATGAGAATTTGTAGAAGGCCTACCATGTCCTACCTCTTGACTACTTTCTATCTTTTCTGTTGACTCAGCCATTTGTGCGTAAATTTCATCCTCCATACTTGGCGTTTCACCCTCTCGAACCGGAAGCTGCCCAGCTCCTGTCGACTTTCCCCTAGGAATCAGTTTAAAAGCTGCTCTGAAGCCTTTTTAATATTAATTGCCAGCAGTCTGGTTCCATTTTTCGTTCGGATGTAACCCGTCCCTTTTGTAAAGGTTTGGCTTTCCCGAAAATGTTCCCCAGTTCCTAACAAATCTAAAGCCTTCCTCTCGACACCACTGCCTCATCCACGCATTGAAGCTCTGGAGCTCTGCTTGTCTGGCTGTCCCTGCGCGTGGAACAGGTAGAATTTCGAGAATGCTACCTTTGAGGTCCTGGACCTTAATCTTCTACCTAGCAACCTAAATTTGGCTTCCAGGACCATCCGTTTGGCCTTCCCAATGTCATTGGTACCGGCGTGTACCACGACTGCTGGCTCCACCCGGCACTATCTACCAGCCTTTCTAGATGCCTCGTGATGTCCGCAACCTTTGCACCTGGCAGGCAATTTACCATGCGGTCATCACATCCATCACAAACCCAGCTTTCTATGTTCCTGGCAATCGAATCGCCCACTACAAAAGCCCCCTCCTACCACCCGTTGAGAAGTATCCTCGGTGCAGAGGATATGGGCACATCCTCCGAGGAAGGGATCCCAACTAAGGGAGCCAGTCCCTCTTCCTCAGACTGATTATCCTCCTGCCCAAGACCCCCATTTTCCAAAGCAGCTGGAGGGCTGCTCAGAGCGGAGTGGGATGCTCCTATTTCATCCCTGGAGATCTCTTCCTCCTGCCTCACTTCCTCTCTGTGCTTCTCCAGGTCTGCTACCTTGGCTTCAAGGGAAAGAACACATTCCTGAGAGCCAGGAGCTCACTGCAGCGAATGCACACCCAAGACTTCTGCCCAGCAGGCAGATAGTCATACATGTGACACTCAATGCAAAACACTGGAAAGCCCCCCTCCCACTGCTGGCTGACTACCTCCATTTCTTGTTTATATGTTTTTATAATTTGACTCCCTTTTTTTTAGATAATTAGACTTTTTTTTCCTTTTTGTAGATTCACTGTTTGTTTTGGTCTTGATTAACTTTTTTACAAGTCTTTGGATATTTCTTTTTTTTTTTACTTGTTACAGGTTTATGTTGTATCGCGCGCCGATAGGCACGCGGGCTGCTAAAAACTACCTTCTAGCAGCTAATACTAGAAGCTAAGACAACAAATTTACCCAGAACTTACCAGTGCTTCCCAAGATGATGGTCAGATGTAAAAATACAATAAACTTAAAAACACTCAAAAGTTTTAAAAAAGTTAAACATGTCTAAGTAAATGCTAGTATTTATTAATAATTGTTGGAAATTAACACGTTCCTTCACTAGGGAGATAACTTTTTGAGGTTTGGATGTTATGTGTAGGAGTGCATACATATCTCCCACTATTCTTCTAACTATTCTGAGAATTACTGTCACGTGTCAACATTTACCATAATACCTGCAAGAGAAGTGTCGAATTGACCCAAAGCCTGTCATATTCAATCTTATTCTGGTAATGACATCAGGGGATAGATATGATCAGAACTTCTCCTGAGGATCCTTTGGGTCACCCTAGTCCATGTGAGTGGGGTTAAATCTGGATCCCCTTTGTATTATGATATGTATTATGAGCCTTGATAAAGTTATCCCGAAACGTTTTTTTTCCGTGGCCGCTGTATAGAAGCATTTGTATGCTTCAACATTTCGTAGGAGATGCTCACGCCGCGTCCTCCCTTCGCATCCGGGGGATTTCCCCATGACGAGCATTTAGCTCTATTCCAGGATACTGGCTGTTATTGCTTGTGAAGACTTACCACCTTGGGAGACCCCTTTTTATACATTCCTACACACCGAGGAATTTTGCCATATGTACTTGGACCTCTAATCTTGGAACTATCTGCGCCTTTGCGCTTGAGATTTACAGACTCTTGTGGACTATTTCCATGGACTGAGTTATATGGACTACACTCCGGGTATTCCCACATGATATACACCTTATATCAGTGTTTTTCAACCTTATTTGAGCCGCGGCACATTTTTTACATTTATAAAAATCCTGGGGCACACCACCAACCAAAATGATACAAAATGACACTCTAACACAGTAATACATATAGTTAATATGTTTTAATGTATTTATACATGCAGTGTGAAGCCTGGGCCTGTTTCGATGAACACAACATAGATATCCTGGCAGGAATGGCAGAAAGATACAAACTTCCCACACAGAACTCCTATAACCAAGAGAAAATACTGTAAGAGTTTGGTGAGCATTGACCTTGGGTTTTGGAGTTGTAGTTCACCTATATCCAGAGAGCACTGTGGACTCAAACAATGTTGAATCAGGACTACACTTGGCATGAATACTCAATATGCCCAAATGTGAACACAGATGGACTTTGGGGAAAATAGACCTTGACATTTGGGAGTTACAGTTTCTGGGATTTATAGTTAACATACGATCAAAGAGCATCCTGAACTCTTGCAACAATGGAATTGAACCAAACTTGGCATATTGAACTCTCACTACCAACAGAAAGTACTGAAAGGGTTTGCTTGGTAATTGACCTTGAATTTGGAAGTTGTAGTTCACCTACACCCAGAGAGCACTGTGGACTCAAACTATGTTATGTTATGTTGTTGTTTGTTTTCTATCCAGAATCACAATATTGGAAGGAGGCTCACCACTTTAAGGTCCTTAAAATAGGCATGGGAAAAACTTGGCCCTCTGGGTGCTTTGGACTTCAATTCCCACCATTCCTAACAGCCTGAGGCCCTTTCCTGCTTAAGTGGCTGAGGGGGGGGAAAGGAAAAGAGCCTGAGGCTGCTAGGAATGGTGGGAGTTGGAGTCCAAAACACCTGGCAGGTCCAAGTTTGCCCATGCCAGCTTTCGATAGAGACCTCTTCCTCCCCCTTCCCCTTCGCGCCCTTTCTTCCCCCTCCTGCCAAACACTTACTTTTTCTTCTACACTGCTGCTTCTGCCGCCATTTTGATCCGAGAGGGCAGCGTGAGCGTGTTCAGGAGGGGAGGGGGGAGAGAAGAAGACATGACCTGTGCGGGCGCTACGGCACAGACTTGCCCCAGAGCAAAGAGAGGCAAAGCGAGCAGAGCGAGGCTGGGAAGAATGGAGCCCGAGTGGAGAAGAAAAAGTGTTTGGCAGGAGGAGGAAGAAAAGGTATTGGAGGTTCCAATTTCCCACGGCACACCTGATGATCGCTCACGGCACACTGGTTGGGAAACACTGCCTTATAAGATTATACTTTTCTACCATCAACACCGTATGTATGGTCTTTTCTTTCTTTATTTGATAATACACCCTTACATTATATATATATTTACCTGGTTTAAGATTGTATTTACATGCACCGCTGTCGTTCTTCGTTTGATCCTTGCATTACACCACAGCCTGAATGTTTGACATGGTAGGGACAGACACAGAAATATATGTACCAACATTTTTTTCCTTTTTCATTATTCTGTTCCACCTTGTAAGCACGACAGTGTAGGTTTAAAGACTGAATTGTCGGATTGTTGTTTTGCAGCACAGGCTGCCTCTCTGCCCATGGTTTTCCTGCCATAATGCATCTCATTGAAGTGAAACAGGCTTGAACACCCCAAGTGGCATAGAGATAGGAGTGGTTATTTCTAATGCAATTCTTTTAAAATGTTTGCTTAGTGGGCCCAAAGCAGGAATCTAGCCATAGCACCTGAGCGGGGATGAAACTAGTTCAGCAAGGCTAACCAAAAACAGGTTTCTCTGTTGGATGTGTTCCCAATCAATTTACAACAAGACAATAGAGGCCTTCAGAAAAGCAAGTCAGTGTTGCCCTTAGAACATTTAGAAAATGTGCTGCTATGTTAATATAAGGCTTCAATCCCATCAGATATATAGATCTCACTCCCACAATTGCCAATTGTGCATGCTGTTTCTTCTCCCTGCAGCAGGATATGCAGATTGAGCAGGCAGAATTACCGACCTTAAGGCTATAGGTTTACATAAGAACATAAGAACATAAGAAGAGCCGTGCTGAATCGGACCTCAGCCCATCTAGTCCAGCATTCTGTATCACACAGTGGCCCACCAGTTGTACACGGGGATCTCGAGCAGAAGGGAGGGCAAAACCCTGACCTGCTCCCGACCCCCCACAATCAGTACCCAGGGAAATCCTGCCTACCTCAACCAACTCCGAGGTGGCACTTGAATGTCCTTTTCAGTAACTACCGATACACTTGGTATCCATGAATCTGTCTAATCCTGCCTTGAAGTTGTTCAGGCTGACAGCTGTCACAACCTCTTCTGGAAGTGAGTTCCATAACCCAATGACCCTCTGGGTGAAGAAATATTTCCCTTTATTAGTCCTAATTTTCCTACCTTGGAGCTTCAGGGAGTGCCCTCTAGTCCTAGTGTTTTGTGACAAAGAAAATATTTTTTCTTTATTCACCTTTTCTATCCCATGCATGATTTTATACACTTCGATCAAGTCACCTCTTAAACGCCGTCTTTCAAGGCTGAAAAGACCAAGGCGTTGCGACCTGGTTTCATAAGGGAGCCGCTCCATCCCTTGGATCATTCTTGTTGCCCTTTTCTGTACCTTTTCCAGTTCCGTTATATCCTTCTTAAGGTGCGGAGACCAGAATTGTACACAGTACTCCAAATGTGGCCTTACCATCGATTTGTAGAGAGGTAATACAACATTTGCCGACCTATTTTCGATTCCCTTCCTGATCATGCCTAGCATAGAATTTGCTTTTTTCACTGCTGCAGCGCACTGGGTTGACATCTTCATTGAGCTGTCCACCAAAACCCCAAGATCCCTTTCCTGGTTTGTCTCGGAAAGCTTTGACCCCATCAATTGGTAGGTGTAGTTGGGGTTCTTTGCCCCGATGTGCATGACTTTACACTTGTTTAGGTTAAAATGCATTTGCCACTTTGTTGCCCATTCACTCAATTTCGAGAGATCTTTCTGGAGCTCTTTACAATCAGTTTCATTTTTACATTTCCTTTCCAATATACATTAGTGTAGGAAAAATGACACATTCAGCTGGGTAAATATGTTTGGGAACCAACTCTCTCATGAATTAAAACAGAATGTATTTGTATTTGTATTGTGGTCTGATATTTAGATATGAACACAAATAACAAAACTGCCATTAGGTTTTCCAAATGAGAAATGTCGTAAAAATATAGAAAGACTCATTTTAATTTATGTAAGGTTTGAGCTATGTAAATTGTCTCGCGGAAGAATGGCAACAAGCCCATATGACCAAAAAGTTTTTAATTAAACAAAGATCAGAAAAATAACACTTTGAATTTGGAAATATAATCAGCCCTCTGCATTAGACGTGCAAGGCCCTTGTGAAAGTGGAAAAACGGCAAAAAGGCACAATTTTTTGAGAAAATACCTGTCTAGGTCTACCATTGTTGCTTTTGTTGGAAGTTGACCTAGGGGGTCCTTATTTTTTTTTTTATTTGTCAAATTTCTATACCGCCCCTCTCAGCCTGAAGGCGACTCGGGATGGTTTACACAAGGCAGTCTCTGCCCTTCAATCAAAAACACGAATAACAAACCAAACAATGACCATATAGCATAACAATTAGCAATTAAAGCATACAATTATAGTCTCAGCGTCATGTTGAAATCACTTTCCATCACATCGTCGTCAATCCATATATCTAAACCGTAATATTTCATCAGGAAACGTCTACTCAAACAGCCAGGTCTTGACTTTCTTGCGAAATGTCAGGAGGGAGGGGGCCGATCCGATGTCTCTAGGGAGGGCGTTCCAAAGCCGAGGAGCCACCACTGAGAAGGCCCTGTCTCTCGTCCCCGCCAGTCGCGCCTGCGAAGAAGGTGGGACCGAGAGCAGAGCCTCTCCGGATGATCTTAAACATCTCAATGGTTCATAGGGAGATTCCTAGAGGTAACATATTAATCAAATCTGTGAATAATCAAATCACAAGT
The DNA here is from genome assembly GCA_030556195.1 of Anolis apletophallus. Classification (NCBI taxonomy): domain Eukaryota; kingdom Metazoa; phylum Chordata; class Lepidosauria; order Squamata; family Anolidae; genus Anolis; species Anolis apletophallus. The sequence goes on along the minus strand of JARBWK010000003.1, from coordinate 32,603,205 downwards.
CCAACCTGCAAATGTGGAGGGCTGGCTATACATGTGAATTAATTTTTTTCTGGCCATGGAGTTATTCTAATATCATTCAGAGGCCTTTCTTGTTCTATGTTTGCTTTAGGTACAGAGGGAGCAGTCTTGCATTCCACCAGCGGAGAGGAATGTAAACAATACATGTGCATGCCCCGATTAAGCATGCTATTTCTCTATTTGATTACACCGTCTTCCTCCTGGCACACAATTGTTTTTGGAAACAGGTCTGAAACCAGTACATATCAGTTACACGTTAACTTCTGCTCTGTAGCACATAAAGTGTGCACAACAGCCAAAGGCAGGTTGAATATGTAATTAAATAGGACCAAAGACAATGTGTAGCCAATCGCTGCAACCATATCATTCTTTCCTTCCAACCAAATGGAGACTCCAAAAGAAAAACAATATAATAAAAATAGCAAAACTTTATTTATATCCCACCCCATCTCCCTGAGGGGACTTGGAGTGGTTTACAACAATGTGGATCGGTGTTTTTCAACCTTTTTTGAGCCGCGGCAAATTTTTTACATTTACAAAATCCTGGGGCACACCACCAACCAAAATGACACAAAATGACACTCTAACACAGTAATACATATAGTTAATATGTTTTTAAATGTATTTATACACTCAGTGTGAAACCTAGGCCTGTTTCGATGAACACAACATATATATGACTTCCTCTCATATATTTCTACATGGCTATCATGTCTTCTCTCAGCCTTCTCTTCTTCAGGCTAAACATGCCCATCTCTTCAAGCCGCTCCTCATAGAGCTTGTTCTCCAGACCTTTGTGAAATTTCACCCTGAGTAAAACTTGCTTCCAGTTAACTATGGATGTCATGAAGCTGTTATAAACAGTTCCTTGGGGGGAGGCAACTCTCGAAAAATTCAGTAAAATAGTAAAAAAAAAAACACCACCCCATTTCCAAACGGAGAGGCTCAATTTGTTTCTTGGAAACCTGTGCGGGGGCTGCTAGGAGGGGGGGAGAGTGGCAATTTCCCACGGCACACCTGATGATCGCTCACGGCATCCAGTGGATGACTATATCCTCTCTTACCGGCGGGTCCTTTTTTATTGGAGTGATCAAATAACAATATAAGAAATTCCATGAAGACCAACCTTGTCCAACATCTGACAGAAGCCAAGTAGTTGCTTAGGGGAGACCTTTTTCCAACCTCGGTTATGAAAAAATCAGATGCCGACATGTTTTCATTTGAATTCAAAACTGTTTTTGAGTTTGTTGCCTTTCAAAATATATCTTCACTAAAGTGTCAAGCTTTCAGAATAAATAGTAGTTGAATTGTAAAGATTTTTCTCATTGGACACAATGGATAGAAACTGGATTTCTTCCCCCTCCTGCCGAACACTTTTTCTTCTCCACTTGGACTCCCTTCTTCCTAGCCTCGCTCTGCTTGCTTTGCCTTGCTTTGCTCTGGAGTGAGTCTGCGCAGCACATGTCACGTCTTCCTCCCTCCCCCTCCCCTCCTGAACATGCTCACGCTGCCCCCTCGGATCAAAATGACGGCAGAAGCGGCAGTGTAGAAGAAAAAGTAAGTGTTCAGCTGGAGGGGGAAGAAAGGGCGCAAAGGGGAAGGGGGAGGAAGAGGTCTCTGTCGAAAGCTGGCATGGGCAAACTGGGACCTTCCAGGTGTTTTGGAATCCAACTCCCACCATTCCTAGCAGCCTCAGGCTCTTTTCCTTTCCCCCCCTCAGCCACTTAAGCAGAAAAGGGCCTCAGGCTGTTAGGAATGGTGGGAGTTGAAGTCCAAAGCACCCAGAGGGCCGAAGTTTTCCCATGCCTGTTTTAGGGACCTTAAAGTGGCGAGCCTCCTTCCAACATTGTGATTCTGGGTAGAAAACAAACAACAACATAACATAACATTGTTTGAGTCCACAGTGCTCTCTGGGTGTAGGTGAACTACAACTTCCAAACTCAAGGTCAATTCCCAAGCAAACCCTTTCAGTACTTTCTCTTGGTAATGTGAGTTCAATATGCCAAGTTTGGTTCAATTCAATTGTTGCAAGAGTTCAGGATGCTCTTTGATTGTGTGTTAACTATAAATCCCAGAATCTGTAACTCCCAAATGTCAAGGTCTATTTTCCCCAAACTCCATCTCTGTTCACATTTGGGCATATTGAGTATTCATGCCAAGTTTGGTCCTGATCCAACATTGTTTCAGTCCACAGTGCTCTCTGAATATAGGTGAACTACAACGCCAAAACTCAAGGTCAAGGCCCACCAAACTCTTATAGTATTTTCTCTTGGTTATGGGAGTTCTGTGTGGGAAGTTTGTGTCTTTCTGCCATTCCTGCCAGGATATCTATGTTGTGTTCATCGAAACAGGCCCAGGTTTCACACTGAGTGTATAAAAACATTTAAAACATATTAACTATATGTATTACTGTGTTAGAGTGTCATTTTGTATTATTTTGGTTGTTGGTGTGCCCCAGGATTTTGTAAATGTAAAAAATGTGCCACGGCTCCAAAAAGGTTGAAAAACACTGAGTTAACGAAACCATTCAATAGTCCTTTTAGGAAGCCCTCTAGTAATATCACAGCTGGAGTTTTGTGTGTGTGTGCATAGCCCCTCCTCCTTCCTTCCTTCTTTTTTTAGTTTTGTTTTTATAAAGGATTTGATCTTTGTTTTCTGACGGACTTTATTAGCCTTTGCATAGTTGATGATTTTTCTGCGATGACTTGAACAGCTACCTGCCAAGTTGGAACTGGTTTCACCCTTGACGTCCACCTGGGTGTGTCGGTGGATACTATTTTAAGCTTCGGAAGCCAATGGTAGTGTCACACAGATAAGCAAGAGTAGCAGAGTGTAAGTGCCAGAACACTTGTGATTGTATAGAAATGGATACCAAAACCTCAGGACCGGCTTCCGTCTCCCCAGTACCTGACAATATTCCATCTGGACTAGCTGTTTTCAGAACAATACCATATGCCTTCATCTTACCAGAGCTGGTAAGTCAACAGAGTTTTAAAGCAGTTATTTTAAAAAGATCTAATCTATGTTCTGTTTAACAAAAAGACTTATCTATATTTATGTTTAACAAAGACTTCATGCAGTGACAAACCTGTATTTGCCATAGCATAGATAGGATGGTGAGTAACGGCTTCGGGTATTTGCAGTTCTGTATGATAAACACAGGTTTCGTGTATGTTAGTTCTATTGATAATCACAGATTCAAACTTGAATAAGGAAATTCTCTCATATAAATGTGCCATCACATATGTAACTTATTAGACCAGGAAGTGTGTGTGCGCGCGTGCAAATTTAATTTATTTCAGAATGCGTCTCTGATGACTGAGTTTGAATAATAGTAACTACTACTACTACTACTTTAGTAACTACTACTACTACTACTTGTCCCCATGTAAGCTACTCAGGGTGGCTTACATGGGGACAAGCCTGATCAAAATAGTTAAAATAACACATTAAAATTCAGAAATATAAAGCAAAATAAAACAAAAACAAGCAAACAAGAGCATAACACGATATAAAAACAACCTCCACAAACAACCAGTAGTCTGAAATGACATAACAGTTGTAGGCTTGGGCGGGTGTGTGGTGGGTGGGGTGGGTTTATGGGACAAATAGTTGTGAGGAAAGGGCTGATAGATAAAGGGCAAACTCCAATTGACAAGATTGAGGATACAATGCGAGGTGGAACACTATATCTCTGGGCAGGGACAGTAGTAAATTGCAGGGATTGAATTTTGGGTTATAGCTAGAGGTCAACATTTTCTGGGGAATCAACTAATCAAAAGCACAGTGGAACATCCACATTTTTAGATCTTTTCGACAGATGAACAAGATGGGTACCCACCTAATCTCCCTGGGGAGATAATTCCCAGAACCAGGGGGCCACCACCAAGAATGTCCTCTCCCTTGTCCCCACCAGCCGCACTTGTGAGAGGTGGGAGCGAATTGTAACCTTCTCAGAGGATCTTGGGGATAGCGCGGGTTTGTAGGGGAAGATGTGATCACGAAGATAGGCAGGTCCTGAACTGTTTAGGACTTTATAGGTGATAACCTGCATCTTGAATTGAGACTGGAAAGTTATCAGCAGCCAGTGGAGCTGTTTAAACAGGGGGGTTGACCACTCCTTGTAATTCGCTCCACTTAACAACCTGGCCACCAACCTTTGCACTAACTGCAGTTTTCGGGCCATCTTTAAAGGCAGCCCCACGTAGAGTGCATTACAGTAATCCAACTTGGAGGTAACTAAGACATGGACCACTATGGTCAAGTCAGACTTCTTGAGGTACGTTCGCAGCTGGTGCACAAGCTTTAATTGCGCAAAGGCCCTCCTGGCCACCACTGACACCTGAGTATCAAGCGTCAATGCTGAGTCTACAAGGACACCCAGACTGCGGACCTGTGCCCTCAGGGGGAGTGTAACTCCATCAAGCACGGATTGCCACACTATACCCCAATCCATGAACGACTGACCTGGAGGACTTCTGTCTTCTCAGGATTAAGCTTCATCTTGGAAGATTTATTGGAAGATTTGAGAGTATCTGTTCAGGTTTAACACACACCCCACTGCAATCTATCAGATCCATCTGAGTGCAATATATATATATTTTAACTGGGACATATTTGAAAGGGGAGGAAAGCCAAAATAGGAAGATTAAGGGAGATAGAATTATAAGTTGGAAAAGATCACAAGATCATTTAGTCCACTGATTCTCAAAGTGGGCGGTACCACCCCCTGGTGGGCGGTGAGGCGATCCAAGGGGGCGGTGGGAGGCTCAGGGGAATTTGGGGGGCGATGAACCCCTTTAAGGGGGCGGTGAACGATTGGCCATTTAGGAGGGGTCGCGTGGCCCTCTTCTTTGGCCCCGCCTCCTTTGCTTTGACCTGCATATTAGATACTTGGATTAGAATTCGTAAGAGTAGCAAAATTATTTATGAAGTAGCAACGAAAATATGGTTGGGGGTCATCACAACATGAGGAACCTTATTTAGGGGTCATGGCATTAGAAAGGTTGAGTATCACTCCATTAATACATATATCTTTCTGTTTACGTGCTATTAAATGTTTAAAAAATCAATTTCTAGGGGGCGGTGAGTAAAAATTTTTCTGGAAAGGGGGCAGAAGGCCAAAAAAGTTTGGGAACCACTGATTTAGTATAGCCCCCTCCTGTGCATGAATACACAATCAAAGCACTCTGTCAGATGGCCACCCAACCTCTGATCAAGAACCTCCAAAGCAGGAAGCTCCACCAAACTCTGAAGCAACGTATTCCACAGTTGAACATCTCTTGCCACCAGGAAGTTCTTCCTAATATATAAATGAAATCTCTTTTCCTTTAGTTTGAATCTATTGTCTCTGGAAGAAAGCAAGGAAGTAACTTCTTGGAAAGTATACTGCTGAAACAAAGACTCTGATTGCATCGAGACAAATGTAGTAGTCCAGTAAGGGACAATTTGGATTAGTGCTTTTAGATCAGCCTTTCTCAACTTGATGCCATATCAGCTGTGCATGAAGGGAGCTCTATTCAATGCATATGGATGGCACCAGGTTGGAGAAGAGTGATTTTAAAGTATATGATAGCTGTTGTGTGTGCTTTCACTCTAGCAGGAGAGAGGTCTCAGTGTATATTAATATGGAATCTAGACAATACTATATGGTTGCATGCCCCTGAATAGTGAGCAGTTCCACGGGCCTTTTTGGTAAAGAGTACATTGAACATACAAACTGTCTTATACTCAGATTATTGGTTCATTTATTCTAGTACTGCACCCTCTGATGGACAGCAGCTGTTTTAAAGTCTTCTACAGATCTTTTCTTGCCCTTGGTGTCAGATACTTTTAACTAGAGAGGCTGGGATCTGAACTTAAGTCGTCTTAGTGCAAACCATGTACCTCCCCATGAAGCTACTGTTCTTTAAAATATGTTTATGATCCTTCCTCCCAGGGCCGTAGCCAGGATTTTGATTCGGGGGGGGCTGAGTTTCCAGTTCGGGGCTGAAACTGGGTGGGAGAGGGTCTACCCTAGCAAACCTTTTGTATTGTTATCCCAATAACCCCATTAAAGTGGGATATAATGAGCATGGTGATCAGATCATGATATGAATAAACATAACAGTTTAAATAATGTACCAGTAAGGCCTTTTCGCGGACCACCCTGAGAATTTCAGAGGGCTGAAGCCCCCTTAGCCCCCCCCCCTGGCTACATGCCTGCTTCCTCCCCTCCCCAACCTCCACCCAACTAGGTGAGCTTACATCTTAATCATACAACTATGACTCTAATTCAAGGATGCTCACACTTTTCCAGCATGCGAACGACTTATAAAACAACCAAGTCCCAAAGATCTACCTACCCACTACTCAGAGAGCTATAAAAGCAAAATATTAGGAAATTTATTTCAGTGAGAGCCATATAATACATTTTAAGACTGAATTCATGTGAGTATAATAAGCCCCTGAGCATTCCTCACAAATGGCATGGGAACCATACACACTGTGCCTGCGATCTGCCTGGGATCTACCAGGACGCCCTTCGAGATCTACCAGTAGATCACGATCTACCTAATGAGCACCCCTGCTCTAATCTATATGAATAAAAATGTAATGTTCGTTTGTGGGATTAACATAACTCAAAAACCACTGGGCGAATTGACACCAAATTTGGACACAATACACCTATCAGGCCAACGAGTGACCATCATTCATAAAAACACTGAAAAACACAGCAGAAGTGACTTAAAGAGACAAAAACTAAAAAATACATTACAATGCATATAAATATGTACACACAGATACACACACACACACACAACACAACACATATACACAGACTGGGCCACACCAACACATGGCAGGGGATGGCTAGTGTTCAATAAATATAAGAGCAATTTCTAACAGTAAAACTTGGCAGATGGATCCAGAAAATTATAATCCAAAAGAGAAATTTTCCAAGCTTTGCACCCACAGAGAACAATTTGGGCAGCTCTCAAGTGTAAACGCTTCAATTCCCAGTCAAGTGTAATCTTGACCTATCTTCCTTCAAGCCACTGTCTTTATCCTAGTGTAACTTCTAAGTCTTCCCGTATATCTAGTTTCTGCAGAGATATCCAGAAATCAGGGGAACATCTCCTAATTTCTAATCCCTATCAATGAAATGTGAGTTGACCATCCTGGATTATTTAAACCGTAATCTGTTTAAGAAGTAAAAAGGTAAAGGTTTTCTCCTGACATTAAGTCCAGTCATGTCCGACTCTGGGGGTTGGTGCTCATCTCCATTTCTAAGCCGAAGAGCCGGCGTTGTCCGCAGACACCTCCAAGTTCATGTGGCCAGCATGACTGCATGGAGTGCCGTTACCTTCCCACCAATGTGGTACCTATTGATCTCACATTTGCATGTTTTCAAACTGCTAGATTGGCAGAAGCTGGGGCTGACAGTGGAAGCTCACGCTGCTCCCCGGATGCGAACCTGCGACCTTTGGTCAACAAGTTTAGCAACTCAGTGGTTTGACCCACTGCGATACCGGGGGCTCCTCTCTTTAAGAAAGACACGGCCAAACAGCCATTACTAACAATGCATTACAGCATTCAATCTAGCCCATCTGGATTGGAGAAGCACTCTTTTCCCATCCCTAATTATTTATCTCCTGGAGGCTGATTGCTTCAGGGATATAATAACATACTCAGCTCATGAGTTTTTTCTTTGAAGGTCTAGCCAATTACCCAGTTAAACCTGGAGATAATGACTGGATAGATTTCACTGTTGACTGTGGCAAGACTGCATGTGGTACCCGGGGATTTAACCAAAGAAGAAAGCAGAGTTGACTAATGCAGGCCAGAGAAGGAGGAAAGTAAGAGTAGCTGCAAATTATGAGATAGAGTTCTACCAATCTATATATATAAAATGTTAGCATACGTGCAATGACTGATATAGACAAAGCAACTACACATCGCAGAAAAAACACAACTCGACAGCCTTCCACAACATACCACGAGGTACCTATAGCGCCGCAAAACCAGGCCCTAGGTACCTCGCAACACCCCCAAAAACTGACCCCCCAAAAGGGGCAATGGAATTGCCATCCGGCCCTCTCCGCTGCCAGAGCAAAGGTTTAGAACGTTCGCACAAGCCCCTCCGGAACGATCGCACACTTCCCCAAACAGACGCACGCCGCTACCCAAGTCTCCCCAAAGCACTTCCCCACTCCCCTCCCCACTGTCTCTAACAACAAACACATACTCACCCCAAAACAACAGCTCAAAAACACCCCCCCTTCCTGCGCATGTGGCGCCCAAACCCCACCGGAACGATCGCACACTTCCCCAAACAGACGCACGCCGCTACCCAAGTCTCCCCAAAGCACTTCCCCACTCCCCTCCTCACTGTCTCTAACACCCCCCCACAACACAGGACAGAGGGAGAGCAATCACACACGCACACTGCGCACTCCGACACCCCCCCAACCCCCAACCCATCCCATCCCCCTCTCTCCCCACACACCGGCACCTTCACTGCCACACCGGCGGCGCCCTACCCGCCTCCTCCGCCGCCTCACGGAGCCGGGTCGCGCGGGCGGCGCCATTCCCGCCTACTCCGCTGGCTTCTCGCCCTCCTTCCCCACTTCCCTGCCGCTCGTGGCGAGGAGGAGGAGGCGCAGGAAAGTGCAGCGAGGGACGGACGATCGCTCCCTCTCCTTCTCCTCCTTACCGGCTTCGTGGTTGCCAGGGCCTTCCTCGCTCCGGCCGGTTCTTTCTTCATCCCGGCAGAGGAGGGGGGTGGGTTGCCCTCTTCGCGGGCACCTCTCTCTCCTCCTCCCCCTGCCCTCCTTCCTTAAATCAAGGGAGGACGGCGGGGCGAAGAGGAGAGAGAGGTGCCGGGATACACAAAGAACCGGCCGGAGCAAGGAAGGCCCTGGCAACCACGAAGTCGGCAAGGAGGAGGAGAAGAGGGAGCGATCATCCCTCCCTCGCTGCACTTTCCTGAGCCTCCTCCTCCTCGCCAGCTCCGTGATCGCCAGGCCTTCCTTCCTCCGGCCGGTTCTTTCTGCATCCCGGCAAAGGAGGGAGGGATGTTGCCATTTTCTCGGGCATCTCTTTCTCCTCCTATCCCTGCCCTCCTGCTTTAAATCAAGGGAGGACGGCGGGGCGAAGAGGAGAGAGAGGTGCCCGGGAAAAGGGCAACCCCCCCCTCCTCTGCCGGGATACAGAAAGAACCGGCCGGAGGAGAAGGCCTGGCGATCACGGAGCTGGCGAGGAGGAGGAGGTGCAGGAACTGATCGCTCCCTCTCCTCCTCCTCCTTGCCGGCTTCATACCCACACATACATACACAGACACACATATACATACGCACACATACATACACAGACACACACACATACATACACACACATACATACACACATACATACACACACATATACCTACACATACATACACACATATACATACACAGACACACACATACATACACAAACACATATACAGACACACACACATACATACACAAACATACATACACACACATACATACACTGACACACACACATACATAAACACACACATATACCTACACATACATACACACACATACATACACAAACACATATACAGACACACACACACATACATACACAAACACACATACATACACTGACACACACACATACATAAACACACACATATACCTACACATACATACACACATATACATATACATACACAGACACACACATACATACACACACATATACAGACACACACACATACATACACAAACACACATACATACACACACATACATACAAAGACACACACACATACATAAACACACACATATACCTACATATACATACACAGACACACACATACATACACAAACACATATACAGACACACACACATACATACACAAACATACATACACACATACATACACTGACACACACACATACATACACACACATATACCTACACATACATACACACACATACATACACAAACACATATACACACACACACACATACATACACAAACACACATACATACACACACATACATACACTGACACACACACATACATAAACACACACATATACCTACACATACATACACACATATACATACACAGACACACACATACATACACACACACATATACAGACACACACACATACACAAACACACATACATACACACACATACATACAAAGACACACACACATACATAAACACACACATATACCTACACACACATACATACACAAACACATATACATACAAAGACACACACATACATACATACACAAACACATACATACTCAGACACACACATACATACACACACACACATATACATACTCAGACACACACAAACATACACACACATACATACTCACATCTCCTAAATAGGGCACAGCAACGCGTGCCGGGATCAGCTAGTATACATATAAAATGCATCTGCGGAGAAGAGAAGACTGAGCTTATTTGGAACTCAATCCTATGAATTCCAAGAGAATTTCCTTCCAAATCGGTATGTTCAACATATCCTTGGTTTGTCCCAGAAAGAAAACGGTGCCCATCCTGGTGAAATCAGAATGAATACTGTAGTGAGGGAATTGCAGTGAAGAATAAGTAAAAAGGCATGACAGAAATACCTAGCTAATTTAAATGGATTCATTTCTCCAGGGCCAAGTGAACTTAATACAAGGTTACTAAAGGAACTTGTCAGTCAAATCCAAAAGCCTTAAAGTGTTGATTAGCTTTGAGATTTCGGAGCTCCCAGTTGACTTGAGGAGAGCAAATGTTGCCCATATCTCCCAAACATCTACCTTTTGGGGGCCTGAAAAAACCAGGCCCGGATTAACACTTTTTTGCGCCCTAGGCCACAGTTTGGAATTACGCCCCCTTTAAACCAACCTCCCGCCACCTCCAAGGTCCCCATTCCCACCGGCTGGAAAGCTCCGCTGTGCTCTGAAGGTCTCAGGAGGCTTGGGAAGAGCGCAGCGGGTGCAAACTCGCTCCAAAGGCGCGCGCGAGAGAGAGAGAGCGCGCGCATGCGCAATGCCAAGCCAGTGGTGGCAAAGCAAGCACATTGCTGGCTTGGCAGTGCTCCCTCAAGGCTGGAGAAGCTGCGGGACAGCTGAAGCTGCGAGGAGGGGGCGGAGCCAGGCCATGCTATGCCCCGCCCCTCCTCCCGGCTCAGCTGTCCCACAGCTTCTCCAGCCTCTTGAGGGAGCACTGCCAAGCCAGCATCGTGCTTGCTTTGCCACCACTGGCTTGGCAGTGCTCCTCAAGGCTGCAGAAGCTGTGGGACAGCTGAAGCCATGGGGAGGGGCGGAGCCAGGATGCTATGCCCCGCCCCCTCCTCCCGGCTTCAGCTGTACCAGCCTTGAGGAGGAGTGAGTGCAGCAAAGCAAAGGGGGGGGGTGCGGGGCGGGCGTGGATGGCGCCCCGCGCGCAGGCGCAGAAGCGACCAAAGATTGACTTTAAAAAAAACTTGGGGGGGGTCCGGATCTGGCGCCCCCTCTCGGCTGCGCCCCTAGGCCGTGGCCTAGTGTGGCCTTATGGATAATCCGGGCCTGCTTAAAACTCCACAAGCTTTTTAGCTATGCTGCAAAAGCTTCTTGTGCATGCATTTAGAATCCCACTAGAGCAGTGTTTCTTAACCTGGGGGTTGGGACCCCTGGGGGTGTCAGAGGGGTCACCAAAGACTATCAGAAAAGAGGATTTTCTTTTGGTCATGGGGGTTCTGTGTGGGAAGCTTGGCCCAATTCTATCCTTTGTGGGGTTCAGAATGCTCTTTGATTGTAGGTGAACTATAAATCCCAGCAGCGACAACTCCCAAATGTCAAGTCTATTTTTCCCAAACTCCACCAGTGTTCACATCTGGACAACTCCCAAATGACAAAATCAACCCCTACTCCCAACTCCACCAATATTCAAATTTGGATGTATTGGGTATTTGTGCCAATTTTGGCCCAGCGAATGAAAATACATCCTGCATATCAGATATTTACATTACGATTCATAACAGTAGCAAAATTATAGTTATGAAGTAGCAACGAAAATAATTTTATGGATGGGGGTCACCACAACATGACAAACTGTATTAAGGGGTTGCAGCATTCAAAAGGTTGAGAACCACTACACTACAGTCTAGGACTCAGTGCCCAAGATAACAGCAAATGGAATCTCTGTATCTAAAGGAATGTACTTCTGATTACTGTATACTGAAAGACGTAAACATGGAATTATTGTTTGGTTCATAACAGATTACATACATAGTTCTGGCCCAGCTTACCTGTCCAAACATATCTCCCTCTATGAACCACCTCGGAGGTAAGATCTGGGAGAGGCTCTGCTCTCGGTCCCACCTTCTTTGTAGGTATGGCTGGTGGGGATGAAGGACAGGGCCTTCTCAGTGGTGGGCCCTCAGTGATCTAACTCCCCAGTGAAATTAGATCAGCTCCTTTCCTGTGGACCTTTAGAAAGAAACTAAAAACCTGACTGTGGAACCCAGCTTTTGGAGAGTAGCACAGTGTAATAGGCAGTCATGAAGTGATTATAGCACGATTGGAATGGCTCCTGGATCATGACTTTGGATCTTGTGTTGTTTTAATAGTTTATTTTAATGTACTGATATGCCATGATTTTTAAAACTGATTTTAATGTATAGTGTATATTGTATTTGTACGTTTCTGTTTGTTGCGACATTGAATTATTGTCAATCTGGAAGCCGCTCTGAGTCCCCTTTGGGGTGAGATAGAGTGGGGTTAAAATGCAGCAAATATTTATTTTATTTACTTTATTTATATGCCGCTCTTCTTCACCCCGAAGGGGACTCAGAGCGGATTACAGTACACAGACTAGCAGACAATCCCTGCTGTTTCAACATACAACATATAGACGAACAGAGGCAAACTCTGGCCACCAGGGGGAGCTGACACACTCCTCATCTCTCAGCATTCCAGCGTCCCTTGTTGTTCCTTCCGCATTCCTCAGCGTTCCTCGAGTTCTTTAATGGCCTCATAATTCAGTCAAAATTTGCCTCCCCACTTAATGTGGTGCCTTTATCTCCTACTTGACAGATGTGACTGTCTTTCGGGCTGCAAAGGTCGACAGCAGGCTACACTTAAAGGTCGAGCACCCACCTTGACCCGGGCAGGCCTCGAACTCATGACCTACTGGTCAGAGAGATCTTATGCAGCTGACACTTAGCCAGCTGCACCACATTCCAAAATTTTAAAAAAATAAATTACATGGCAAGCCTTGATTTTTATGCAGAATTTGTTATCCTTAAAAAGAGAAATAACTGAGAGACTATCATTTTTTTTGGAAGTAATATTGCAGAAGCCCTGCTTCTCTTTAGAAACGTTTTAAGAAGTTGAACCTCATGATTTGGAGAACGTGACAATGACGCATGGATTGTACCTCTGTTGGACTTTGACTTTGATGTGGGGAGGGTGAAGTACTATTCAACTAATTGGAGAAAGTGACAAACTGTTGATAACACAGACATAGCAATAAGGACTTCTGCTTCGTAGAAGAGAAAGACAGGCATGACCCTGTGATATGACTGGCACACCTTGTTAAATTACAGTTTCGGAATGGCCAATACGTTTTCAAATAAATAGCAAGTACGTACAGTCAGCAGCAACAAATCAGTGGAACAATGGCCACAAACAGGCAGGAGAAAGAAATATTGAGAAACAGGAGAGCTCAGTCCCTGCCCAGACGTCTTCACGCCCTAAAAAACAATTTCACATACTGTAAATTTATTTATTTATTTGCCATATTTATACCCCGACTTTCTCTATCCCAGCAGGGGGACTCAAGGCGACTTAAAATGGCACATACAGTACACAGTGCCTCAAAACGACAAATTCACCTTAAAATAGTTTAAAATTACAACATATTTAAAATGGTTAAAATACATTCAAAATTAAAAACATTCAAGGTCTAAGGCCATTTCAAGGTCAAATTGCACATAATTCTATATGTGGCATACTGCATTGCCCTAAGTTTCAAAAGACTGCTCCCAGAGCCAGGTTTTGACTCTCTTCCTGAAGGCTAGTAGGGAGTTCCACAACTAAGGGGCCACCACTGAGAAGGCCCTGTCTCTTGCCCTCGCCAGCTGTACTTGTGAGGCAGGTGGGACCGAGAGCAGGGCCTCCCCAGATGATTTTAGTCTCTGAGCTGGTTCATGGGGATGATACGTTCGGACAGATAGCCTGGGCCAGAACTATTTAGGACTTTATAGATTAAATCCAGCAGAATTGTGTTTGGTAGCAGACTGGCAGCCAGTGGAGCTGATGCAACAGGGGAGTTGTATGCTCCCTGAGCGCTGCTCGGGTGAGCAACCTGGCTGCAGCTCGCTGGACCAGTTGGAGCTTCCAAACAGTCTTCAAAGGCAACTCTACGTAGAACGTGTTGCAGGCCCGGATTAACACCTTTTTGCGCCCTAGGCCACACTTTGGAATTACGCCCCCTTTAAGCCAACCTCTACCCCCCCCCCCGGGGAAAGGGCTCCCCTCCTTACCCGCTGGGCAGCAGAGCAGGAAGGCCAAGGCCACCAGGAGCCTCCGGCAGGCGCTTCCCATGGCCAGGCGGAAGGAGGAGTGTCCCGGGCAGCCGAGAGCCAGGGGGTGGTCCTGGACAGGAGACCTGAGGCGAAGCGAGCGGGCGGACGGGTGTCCTCCATCCCTGTGCCCGTCCGTCCATCCATGCCTAGCCGGTGTGCTAGGAAGGCAGAAGCGTCCTGCCTGGCAGGGCAAGGGGCAGGCCATGCCCACAGCCAGCCCCCTCCCCCCGGCGGAGAACATATCTCCCCCCCCCCGCGCGGACCCTGAACCTTGACCCCACCCTTGCGCAGCCCAAGTCCTCTGGAGGAGCCTCCTCCCTCCCTCCCTGCCTGCCAGTTGCAAAGGTCCTGGGTTGCTTCCTCCCTCCCGAAGATGTGTCCTCAAGGGCAGAGGCTCCCCAAGGGGGCGGGTCCGTTGCCAAACTAGAGTGAAAGGGGCCCCCTCCCTGCCGCAAAAGCCACTTTTCGGTAGCTGAACCCACTCTCCCCACCCATGTTTTGATGATAGAAGCCACGAGGAAAGACTGGCTGAAATGGGCAACTCACCAGCCCTGGAGGACACTCCGGCAAGAAAAACCCTGCCCCCGGGACACCCCCTCCCCTGCCGCGCAACCCATTCAGAACACACACACACACTCATAAGGGTCATTATTTGCACAAAAGCAGAGAGTTCCCCTGGTGAACAATAGTGCTCTCTCTCACACACACACAGAGTCAGGAAGCTCTTCCCCTCTTTCTTCCTCCCTCCTTCCCTCCCTCCCAAGAAGCACAGCCCCCCACCTGGCCTCCTTCTCTTTCCCAGCCAAGGGAGCAGCCAAGGGCCCCGGGGACAGCCTCCCCAGGAAAGATGGAGGAAGGGGGGGGGGCAGCCAGGCCGGGGCGCCTGCCCGCATGCCATTCGCTGCCTCCCTCCCTCCGCAAAGGAGGCCATGTCCGAAACCAGAAGGGAGGGAGAAGAGGGCCATGTCCTCGGGATGGGACCCGGGACAGAGCCAGGCACCCTCCCCACAACCAACACCCCCCCCCCCATGGCATTCGCAAACTCCAAAAGTTGGGAGAGACCCCAGAGGCCAGCCACAGCATTTTTATTTGTTTCAACATTTGGGGGGGGGGGTCCGTGATCTGCGCCCCCCTTCGGCTTGCGCCCCTAGGTCATGGCCTAGGTTGGCCTTATGGGTAATCCGGGCCTGACGTGTTGCAGTAATCTATAAAATAAAAATTAACAAAAACAAGCATTGCAATATTTTAGGGTTACATTAAAGAATGCAATTTAATATTTTTGGAATGGAAAGGAAATGGATTTTCACTGCCTAAACTGTATGGTTGTATTGGTGCCTCTACATGGGAAAGGGAATGCAATTTGATATAACTTTAACTGCCATGGCTCAATGCTATGGAATCCTGGTAGTTTGTTGATGCAGCAGCACTCTTTGACAGAGAAGTCCGAAAAATACATTTTAGGAGAATACAGTAACCTTTGAAAACATGTAGCTCCCTGCAGACTTGATAAGTGAAGTTCTGATTATTTGAATTTTTAAAAAAAGGTTTTAAAGATTTCTCTCCTCTCTCCTTCTGAGAACCTGCCTGCTTCTCAGGAAGGGCGGATCACTCTCAGGTATTCAATGGGAGGATAATTCTGAGTAAGCCAAGTTCAAGATGTACTTTTCCTCCTTTAGTGACAACTGATGAGGTATGTTTGGGTGCACTTTTACAGAAATATGTGTGTTTTATATGGATTCTTGAAGTAATTATGCAGGAACTAATATTGGAATTAATTTCTTCAGGTGGTTATTTTAAAGTAGATAGTCAAGACATTAAAATAGTTCAAGATATTCCACATCTTGGCTCAGTCATTAATCAGAATTGAGACTGCAGTTAAGAAACCAGAAGGGCAGCTATGAAGGAAGTGGATCCTAGAGCAAGGGTTGGGCAATTTTTTCCCCCCAAGGGGCCACACGAGAGCAAAAAAAATATTATGGAGGGCCGCACCTAAAAGGCTGAACTACATTCTAATCTACATTATTTATTTATTTATTTATTTACTATATTTACTATATATTACACATCATTAATATTGATACACAAACAATCAATTTACCGCAATGGTAACTGGGATACACAAGTATAGACTTCACAATAACAAGAATAACAAAAATATCATCTGTATTGAATGACACAGCACAAGGTACAAACTGTAAGGCGGCAGTAACAATAATGCCCCCTGGCGCTCACAATAACAAGGGTCCATGGAATTACCTATGATGGGGCCATGATATCGCACGATTATATATTTCCATGAAACGCCTGTTCATATAGCACTTGATAAAGCCGTTTATCGGCGAAACACGGGGCAGCTCCATGGAATGCCCGGCATTTCTCTAGCACTTGGGACCACTGTATGTTGGAATCTCCCCGGAACCCCTCCCAGGACGACGTGAGAGGCTCGGGTTACCATCGCAGCGCATTGTGCGCTTTGCTCCGGGCAAACAGCCCTCGGTAGCAGGATTACCAGGCATTTGCCTTCTTATTGTTGTCGGCATCAAATACTCTGCCCGCTTACCTCATTGCCTTGATCCTCATCCTTTGCGTACTGTGTTTCCCCATTGAGCTACGTCACCTCAGTTCCTGGAACTCCGCCCGGTGACCACACCGCGTCCCACATCATTAATATTAACATACAGGTCCTTCTCAAAAAATTAGCATATAGTGCTAAAGTTCATTGTTTTCCATAATGTAATGATACAAATTAAACTTTCATATATTGCACACCAACTGAAATATTTCAGGTCTTGTTTTGTTTTGTACTGATGATTTTGGCATACAGCTCCTGAAAACCCAAAAATATTGTCTCAAAAAATTAGTATATTTGGTCGGATGGAATATGCTAATTTTTTGAGATATGTATGCCAAAATCATCAGTATTAAAACAAAAAAAGACCTGAAATATTTCAGTTGGTGTGCAATGAATCAAAAATTTATGAAAGTTTAATTTTTATCATTACATTATGGAAAATAATGAACTTTAGCACTATATGCTAATTTTTTGAGAAGGACCTGTATTAATATATCAAGAAATATTAATATATTATTAGTATTAATATCATAATTATTATATTATAGTATATATATAGACATTATAATATATTGAAATTATAATATAATATAACATTATATTATTTATTATATTATTATATTATAAAATAATAATAAAAACCACTAAAATAAAATAAAGTGAAATTCATGAAGACAAGGGGCGAACGAAGGTGGAGGCTGACATCCTCAAGAGAGGAAGGATCCCAAGATGGAATGGCCCAATGGACCCAGCCCAGATGGATGCAAGGAATAATCACGCCCCCCCCCCCCACAAAGGCCAAGAGGAAGAGGACACCGGTTCCTGACTTCTACCCACCTCTGGCTCTGGTTCCCCTTTGGAGTTTCCTCTCTGAAACAAAAAGAATCTGGATTAGGAAGGCAGGGGGAAAAGCAGAGGCAGGCACACTCAAGCTCTTTGGGAAACCCCACAAGTTCCTGGGAAAAGCTGCCTGCTCTTTCTCGTGGGGAGGGCTCCGTGGCCTTTTGGATGCAAGGAATAATCAACCAAGGCGAGGAAGGAAGAGGCAGCGGGTCTTACCTTGTACTGGAAATGGGGGAGCAGCACCTGAAGTCCAGATGTGAGAGAGCGGGGGGGGGGGGGGGGAGGGAGCCTGCCTGGCAGAGGGTTTCCTTGGGAAGGAGGCTAAGGCAGTCCTGCTCCACCACCACCTGGCTCCAGCAGGCGAGGATCGAGCTGGGAGAAGTAACTCTCAGGCGTCGGCGTCGGAGGGGATTCCGCCATGTCAGTCACAGGCGGCATCGAGCAGGAGACCCTCAGGGAGGTGGGGCTTCCTGCGGAAGTTCTTCCGGAGCCACAGTGAGGGACAGGAGGAGGCACTCTGCTCTCTCCCTCCCTTCCTTTTTGCCCATACGGACACAAATCATCACGTTGATTTGTAGCCGCCCCAGTGGGAGTTCGCCTCCCTCTCTTCGGGAAGGAAGCTGCGGGCCGGATGGCATCACCTGACGGGCCGCATTTGGCCCGCGGGCCGTGAGATGCCGAGGTCTGTCCTAGAGTGTAAGGTTAGGGTTGTCCATGCCGTTTTCCCATTTCTACGTATGGTTGTGAACGCTGGATAGCGAAGAACACTGATAGGAAGAAAATTAACACATTTGGAATGTGGTGCTGGAGACTAGTTCTATGGATATTGTGGACTGCTAAAAAGGCAAATCAATGGGTCCTAGAGCAAATCAAAACCTGAACTTTCCCTAGAAGCCAAGATGATTAAATTGAGGCTATTGCACTTTGGAGATATCATGAGAAGACAGACTTAGTAAGGTAGAAGGCAACAGGAAAAGAGGAAGAACATATTATGAATGGTTGGACTCAGCCAAGGAAGGAAGCCATGGTCCTTACTTTTCAAGACCTGAATCGGGCTGTTGAGCAGAGGGTGTCTTGGTGGTTTCCCATTCATGGGGCCAACATAAGTTCAAAGTTGGCAGTTAACAACAATAAACCATCAAAAGAATTATGTGAGTGATGAAGATGAAAAGTCAGGTTCTGGCCCTGTTTATCTGTCCGAACGGATCTCCTCTTATGAACCATCCAGGAATTTAAGATCTTCTGGAAAACCCTGCTCTCTGTCTTGCCTTCCTCACAGGTTTGGTTGGCGGGGACGAGAGATAAGGCCTTTTCAGTGGTGGCCCCTCAGCTGTGGAAAGCCCTCCCCAAGGACATTAGATAGGCCCCCACCCTCTTAACATTTTTAGCAAAAAAGTCAAAACCTGGCTTTGTGAGCAGGCTTTCTCATGCAGTGTAGCAAATAATTACTTGACTTCCGAACGGCTGGACAATTACGATCAGATGATGATTCTGGAAACAAAATGCGGAGGATTTATGTGTTATATTTATGTTTTATTGATTTTATTGCCTATGGAACTTTGTGGTTTTTATACGCTTTTAACTGTTTATATTGTGGCATCGAATTGTGCCATTTTGTAAACCACCCTGAGTCGCCCTCAGGCTGAGTAGGGCGGCATAGAAATATAGTAAATAAATAAATAAATAAATAAATAAATCTGTTCAATATGAAATATTTGTACAAATATAATTTTCCTTGTTGTGTCATTGTAGATTGGCTTCATAGGTGTTTATTTATTTATTTACAGTATTTATATTCCGCCCTTCCCACCCGGCAAGGAACTCAGGGTGGATTACAATGCACATATACATGGAAAACATTCAATTCCATAGACACACAACATATATAGACAAACACAGAGGCAATTTAATATTTCAGCTTCATAAGGTTATGTTCAAATTCCGACCACCAGGGGAGCTGTCGCTTCACCGTCCACTTGTGACACTGAGTCCTTGATGGAGTACTTCCTCATTCTTTCGCCCGCTGCTGGAGATTTTTATAGCGTTATAAATTAGTTAAATTAGCCTCCCTGCATAAGCGGTACCTAAATTTCCTACTTGACAGATGCCACAGTCTTTCGGGCTGCAAAGGTTGACAGCAAGCTAGACAAATGGCCAGGAGCTTACTCCGATCCCGGGTGGCTTCGAACTCATTACTTTTCAATCAGTGGTGATTTAATGCAGCTGATTCCTAGACGGCTGCTCCACAGCCTGTGTCCATATTGTACCAAAGGGAGGAACAGCATTTGTGTTTTTGAGATGTCTTTGGCTTTTGGGCCAGAACTCTGGGGTCAATGATCTCAGAGTTCAATCAGTTCATCCCCGTTGTTTAGTTAATTTTCTTCTATTAATGACTGCTTCTGAATTAGTTTGCTAATATAGCCTGTTGCACTCCAGGACAGGAAAAGCCCTCTGACTTTAATCACACCACACGTTGAGCAGGAAACAATCCTTTTTTTATTGAAGCTTAGTAAAATAGCCAGTTAAAATAAATGCTTTTAAGAAAATAGAAAGTTTCAAAAAGGTAAACAGTTCAGCAAAAGCCAAGTAATCCAAAGCAATGTCCAAAGAGTTTACAAAGGCAATCCAAAGGCAGATTCAATCCAAAACAGGAGTCAGCAAGATGCAAGACAATATCCAGACTTCAGCAGTCAACACCAGAAAGACTAAAGAGTCAAAATATGAACAAAACCCCTTAACCGGAATCTTCTAAACAGGACTTCCATGGAACAAGACCTAAGTTTCTAAAACAATACTTGATCTAACAAGTTTGCCCTTGAGGCAAACCTTATATTCCAACACTCAAAAACTGATTAATTTTATCCTGGCTATCACCCTTGCCCTTATCTCTTGAAGCCTGGAGGAGCGACGTAACTCGAGTTAATTGCCGATCCTGGCTGAATTCCAGCCACCTGTTCCTGGGATTGCTATTTGGTTGCTCATTAAATCTTCCAGGTGTCAGATTGTTTTCAAATCCCAAATCTTGAGAGCTCACAGAATCATCTTCCCTATGCCCTGCAGGAACATACTCGTGAGAATCTGCCCTTTGAACTGGTGCCTCTCTGTCATTCTTTGTATGAAAATCATTGACCAAACCATCTCTATCTTGCACCTTGGTGCAATCATTCCCCATATCGTTTCCCACATCATTTCCAGGCCCGGATTACCTATAAGGCCACCCTAGGCCATGGCCTAGAGCGGCAGCCATGGGGGGGGGGGGGATCCGGACCCCCCCAAAATAATTTTTTTAAAAAAAGTTCAATTTTTGGGCGCTCCTGCGCCTGCGCGTGGAGCACCATAGACCCTAGGGCCTCTGACGCGGCTTCCCGCTGCCCCTCCTCGCTCGCGTCGGCCCCGCCCTTCCTTCAGTGAAGAAAGGAGGGGCGGGGCTGACGCCGACGCGAGCGAGCGAGGAGGGGCCGATGCACCTTGCTCGCGTTGGCGTCGGCCCCGCCCCACCTTCCTTCACTGAAGGAAGGAGAGGCGGGGTCGACCCCAACGCGAGCGAGGAGGAGGCGGAGGGAAGACCAGCCGCCCCCTCCTCACTCGCGTCGGCGTCGGCCCTCCTTCCTTCCTTCACTGAAGGAAGGTGGGGCAGCGCCAACGCCAACGCGAGCAAGGAGGAGGCGGAGGGAAGTCCCGCCGCCCCCTCCTCGCTCACGTCGGCCCCTCCCCTCCTTCCTTCAGTGAGGAGGAAGGAGGCTCCCCCGCAAGTGGCCCCACCCCTGCAAGCAGCCCCGCCCCCCACAAGCGGCCCCACCCCCGGGGCAGGGGCGGCACTTCCAGAGTGTGGCCTAGGGCGCCACAAACAGTTAATCCGGGCCTGATCATTTCCCACATCAGAAGCACCATGATCCTGGAACACAAACACAGGCTCATTTCCAACACAGCCCTACAATAGCTAAAAGTTAAGTGTTGCTCACTAGTAAGAGTAGTTGAGGTGCCCACATGACATAGTGGTTTGAACATTGAACTATGACTATGGAGATCAAGGTTCAAACCACCGCTTATCACAAAAATACAATGGGTGCCTTTGGGCAAGTCACAGTCTCTCAGCTTCAGGGGAAGGTGATGGCAAACCTGTTCTGAACACATCTTGCAAAGAAAATCATGTGATAGGTTTGCTTTAGGGTCACCAAAGTAGAAAATGACTGGAAGGCTTGCATCAACAAGCAGTTGCTGCTGGGTTTTTCTTTACAAGAAAGTTATTTACAGGCTTTTGCTGTAGGAGATTTGTAGATTATCTTACAGAGTCCAGTTCAATGATTTCTGGGTGGAGACCTTGTACAAATGCTGAGCAAAAAAGGGAGGAAGAGAGAATGGGCGTGGAGGCAATTGAGAAGAATCGGTATCACAAAATGGGCGAGGTCCTGTGGCATTGCTGCCTTGGTGACAAGGCTTGAAGGGTAAAAACATGATTATTAATCTTTAAATAGCATGGAGGAATTCACACGGCATAACAATGGAGGTATGGCAGGTCCAAGGGTGTAGCTATGGAGATGGCGGTGGTGGCAATAAGTGCTTTGCCTCTCTAAAGAATTATTCTTCCCCCACCAGGAACATTTCCTTCGTTTTCCAAATGTCTAAAATTGCAATAACTTAAAACTTAAGTTGAGCATTTAGAAATAGAGTTTAGGCACTGAACGGAAAGGGATGGGCAGAGTGAGCTAGGGATTGCGAATACATGCAAATAGAATTATGTGAACAGTTTTCATACCTCAGCCTGAAAGGCTAGGCATTTAAGAACTAAAGGGGAAATTAGTTCTTTTGTTTGTTAATTGTTGTCACGTCAGCTTTGATTTATGAACAAGAGATTGCCAAGTCACCCTGTTATTGATAGCCCAGCTCTGATCATACATACTCAGGGCTATGAATCTTGATCGAGTCCGTTTAGCTTTTCCCCTAAATATGCTATGTTTATTTATTTTTATTTATTTATTTATTCACATTTATGCGTCGCCACGCCCAAAGCGGCTCGGGGCGACTTACAGCGCGAGTAACAGGGTAAAAGCACAATAAAAACACCGCAAAATACAGGTACTGAATAAAATCACAGTAAAATAACTCAACTGGGCTAAGCACAGAATTTGCATATGAGTGCCAGAACAATCAACGACTTAAGCCCCAAAGGCCTGTCGAAACAGGAAGGTTTTACACACTTTCCGGAAAGTCATTAGGTCAGAGAGAGTCCTGACCTCGGAAGGCAGTGCGTTCCATAGGGTGGGGCGATTATCGAGAAGGCCCTCCGTCTAGTAGTGGTGAGACGATACAGTTTGAAACTGGGGACCTCCAAGAGTTCAGACGACTCCGAACGTAGAGACCTAGTGGGACAATATGGGATGAGGCGGTCCCTGAGGTACACTGGCCCCAGACCGTTCAAGGCCTTAAAGGTCAGAACCAACACCTTGAAAGTGATCCGGCATTCCACTGGTAACCAGTGCAGCTCAAGGAGAATAGGTGTTATGTGGCTGGACATCGAAGCACCAGCCAACAACCGGGCTGCCGCATTTTGGACCAGTTTCAGTTTCCGGATCACCGACAAAGGAAGGCCAACGTACAGAGCATTACAGTAATCCAGTCTCAAGATGACCGTGGCTTGGACCGCTGTAGCTAGATCACGTTGAGAAAGGTAGGGAGCCAGCTTCCTCGCCTGTCGAAGATGGAAAAAAGCTACTCTACTGATGGTGGAGATATGCATCTCCATCGTCAGTTGAGAGTCCAAAGTGACACCAAGACTCCTGACTGTTGACGATGGACATAATGTCGTGCCATCCAGGGAAGGAAGCTGGATCTCCCCCACCCCCCGGGCGACCCAACCACAGGATCTCCGTCTTTGCTGCCATCCAGTAACGGCTTCAAGGCACTGATGGAAATTATCGGGTACGGAGCCAGGCCGGCCCTCTATCCCCAGAACGAGCTGGGTGTCATCAGCATACTGATGACACTCCAGCCCAAAGCTACGGACCAGCCGAGCAAGTGGTCAGACATAGATGTTAAACAATAGGGGGGAGAGGATTGCCCCCTGGGGAACCCCATATAGCAGTGGGGAACCTCCAGAGACATCCTCACCCCTCTTCACTCGCTGCAAACGGTTCCGGAGGAAGGAAGACAGCCAATTCAAGACTGTCCCCCCTACTCCGGCAAGGCGGTGAGTCAAAAGATCGTAATCGACTGTATTGAACGCTGCTGTGAGGTCCAATAACACAAGCAGCGCCTATCCGCCCTGTTCAAGCTGGCACCAGAACTGTCTCCGTCCCATGCCCTGAACGGAAGCCGGACTGGAAGGGGTCTAGCCAAGTTGCATCATCTAGGAAGGATTGCAACTGCTCCATTGCTGCCCTCTCAATTACCTTGCCCAGAAACAAAAGATTGGAAACTGGGTGGTAATTGGAGTAATTGTTAGTATTTCTCATCTAAGGATACATTTACATTGTAGAATAAATGTAGTTTTAACAGCCATGTCTCAGTGCTATGGAGTCCTGGGATTTGTAGTTTGGTAAAACTCTAGCACTTTTTGGCAGAAAATGTTAACAGCCTTGGACAACTACAACTCCATGATTCCATGAAAAAGGACAGAAATGAATAAGAAAACAAATAGAGTCTGCAGTGTGCTTTATTCTAAAGAGAAAGTCGTGATTGCTGGGTTACATCGAGCGTTGTCATGGGGTTTTCTTGAATTTGTTCAGAAGAGGGTTGACCTTACCTTCCTCTGAGGCTAAGAGACTATAGTTTGCCCAAGGCCATCTGAAGGTTTTCATAACTGCATGATTTTAACCCCGGTCTTCCAGTGTTCTGGTCCAATGTTCAAAGCACTATACCACACTGGCTCCCAAAAACAGACTTATAGGTGGGGAAAGTCAGAACTTGGAAATGTTACTTTTGGGATTACAAAATTTTCAGAATCTCACAAGCCTGTGCTGGTTGAAGGATTGAGCAGCTATATCCCAAAAGTACAATTTCCAACTTCTAGGGAAAGTGATATATTTGTCTCTTTGTCTTACCGCATCTCCCTATATAGGCCATCTCGGGCACTGCGATCAGCAGAAGAGGCCCTGCTCTCGGTCCCACCCTCGTCACAAGCACAGTTGGTGGGAACGAGAGAGAGGGCCTTCTCCGTGATCGCTCCGCGTCTCTGGAACTCCCTCCCAAAAGAAATAAAAACAGCCCCCAACTTCTTCTCTTTCAACCCCCCCCCCCCTCTTCAAACTACAGTTCTGCACTTTGGCATATAGAGAAAAGGAGGATTACGATACACTTGACCAGTGTTTTTCAACCTTTTTTTGAGCCACGGCACATTTTTTACATTTACAAAATCCTGGGGCACACCACCAACCAAAATGACACAAAATGACACTCTAACACAGTAATACATATAGTTAATATATTTTTAAATGTATTTATACACTCAGTGTGAAACCTGGGCCTGTTTCAATGAACACAACATAGATATCCTGGCAGGAATGGCAGAAAGACACACACGAAGGTCTTGCTCAACAGCTGGGAGTTATAGTTCACCCACAAGCAAAGAGCATTCTGAACTCCATCAATGATGAAATGGAATCAAACTTCCCTCACAGAATTACCATAACCAAGAAAAAATACTATAAGGGTTTGGTGGAGTTTTGGAGTTGTAGTTCACCTATATCCAGAGAGCACTATGGAGGAGAGGGAGGAAGACGTGGGGCGAGTTTGCGCAGGAGCGCCCACACGGGTCACGTCTTCCTCCCTCTCTCCTCCCGCGGAAGCTGCAGCGTGAGCAAAGCGAGGCAAAGCAAGCAGAGTGAGGCTGGGAAGAAGGGTGCCCGAGTGGAGAAGAAAAAGTGTT
The DNA here is from genome assembly GCA_030556195.1 of Anolis apletophallus. NCBI lineage: Eukaryota > Metazoa > Chordata > Lepidosauria > Squamata > Anolidae > Anolis > Anolis apletophallus. The sequence goes on along the minus strand of JARBWK010000003.1, from coordinate 32,577,340 downwards.
TGGCAGGAGGGGGAAGTTATCCCAATAACCCCAAAGGGTATTGGAGGTTCCAATATCCCACAGGCACCACCTGATGATCGCCCTCCCATGGCACACTAGTATGCCACCTGATGATCACACTGGTTGGGAAACACTGCTCTAGACCAGTGGTTCCCAACCTTTTTTTGACCAGGGACCATTTGACCAGGGACCACTCTTCAACATTAGTATCAAAAGGGTTACGAATTAGTTTTTGGTCAACTTTAGATTTGGTTTGGTTGTTTGGTTGTTGATTCAGAAAATTGCATTGGAGATACCACATCAACTCTAGTGTCTGATACAGAACATATGCCATCTAGTAGTCGCCATCCGATTGTTCACAGAAAACCATATTTAATAAGCCTTGGCACTATAAGTGGATTTTGTGAGACCAGTTGCTCTCATTGCAACTGTGTAGGATGAGGCCACTGACTATATTTTAGTTCTTGTGGATAACTGGTGTTCCACGGACCACAGGTTGGGCGCCATTGCTGTAGCCTAATGCCAATGGAATGCTGGCCGACTTACTTGAACCCTGTGGCCATTATGGTACATTTTAAAGAACAACTAGAACAGCCAATGTTCATCTATTTTAATTGTTTTACTGTGATAGATGTTTTAACACTAATTATATTTTAATGTACCGTACTTTGTTTTATGTGTTTATTTGTATCCTGTTTTTCATTTTTGGTGTTTAATTTTCTTCATGCAATTAGTTCACTGATGTTATTATTTTTTATTATGTCATATTGCTTTGATGTATTTGCACTTGTTTGGGTATTGAATGTTTGCCTTTTTTGTGTGTAAACTGCCCTGAGTCCACTTGGGGAGAGAGGGCGGTCTAGAAATAAGGTATGATGATGATAATAATAATTATTATTATTGCTAAAATAGTTTGTCTTATAAGCATCTACTCTGGACTGAAAGCATCTATTGATTTTTGGGGGCAAAGTATTTTCTCTGATCCTTAAATCAGTATAGTGTAGTATGTACTAAATACCTGGGAATGTTCAGCAACAGCAATCCATGTAGCTGAGAATGAAGAACCCGTGGCTCTCCAGATATTAGTGGACTCCACTTCCCATCAGCCTAAGGAAGCAGTCGCATTAAGTAATAATTTCCTCACAAAAGAGCATAATAAAAACCATTATTAGAAAATTGGGGGGGGTTTAATAATAATTATTATTATTATTAGTAGTAGAATTATATCAAAATAAACCCAAGAGACCAGAAATGTGCAGGGTCATTAGTTAGTGTACAGCCTAAATGTGGATCTACCAGCCCGCACCACAGAAAGAACACCACCATCCCCACGTCAGCATCGGCAAATCTGTGCTTAAGTCCGTCCAGCAGTTCACCTACCTGGGAAGCATAATCTCTTCAGACGCCAAGATTGATAAAGAGATAGATCACAGATTAACAAAGGCATATAGTCCATTCGGAAGGCTTCACAAAAGAGTCTGGAGCAACAAGCACCTGAGGCAAAGCACCAAAATCCGTGTGTACAGAGCTATCGTACTGTCTATTCTCCTCTATGGGTCTGAAACATGGGTCACCTATCGGCAACACCTACGACTCCTCTCTGACATCAGCTGAAACCACCAGCACACTCATGGAAAGCTATAGAAACACCTACGACTCCTCGAACGCTTTCATCAGCGCTGTCTTTGCACAATCCTAAATATACACTGGACCGACTATGTGACTAATGTTGCTGTCCTTGAGCAAGCAGGGATCACCAGCATTGAGGCCATGCTATTGAGAACTCAGCTACGCTGGGGAGGGCACGCCTCTAGGATGGAGGACCACCGCCTCCCAAAGATACTACTCTATGGTGAACTCGCCACGGGTCAGCGCAAGAGAGGCGCCCCAAAGAAGAGATATAAGGACTCCCTGAAACAACATCTCAGGCCAGATTGATCACCAACAATGGTCCACCCTGGCCTCACATCGGGAAGCATGGAGACGCACTATCCACAATGTTGCAGCCTCTTTCGAGAAGACACGCCAAATGGGTCTCGAAGAGAAACGACAACGCAGAAAGAACCGCAACTTGGAAACAACATCACCCAAGGAGACTTTCTGCTGTGCTTTCTGCAACCGAACTTGCCCTTCTCAGATTGGCCTTTTTAGTCATCAATGCGCTTGTAAAAAGCATGGGATGAGTCCTTCCTAAGAATCTTCGTTCGCGAAGTAATGCCAAGAGAGAAATGTGGATGTAGGGGAAAATATGCATTGCATTAACTATTTGCAGTCTTGTCTTAGATATGTTTAGCAGAAGCTACATGCAATGAAGTGTATATAGGATTGTAGACCACATGAACTGCAGTGGATTGGAGGAAGGGAGTCTGAGTTTGAAAGGCTATTTTATTTATTATATTTTACTCTGTTTTTACCTTAATCCACACTGTAAAGGTAAAAGGTTTCCCCTGACACTAAGTCTAGTTGTATCCGACTCTGGGGGAAGTGGGGGGTGGTGGTGGTGCTCATCTCCATTGTCCGTAAACACCTCCAAGGTCAAGTGGGCAGCATGCACCATTACCTTCCCGCAGAAGCAGTACCTATTGATCTACTCACACATGTTTTCGAACTGCTACCGTGTTTCCCCGAAAGTAAGACACCCCCGATTGTAAGACGTATTGGGGGTGTCGGGGGGGTACGGCTTATATAAGCCGTACCCGTATGTAAGCCGTACCTCGTCCGCCGCGCGCCGCCCCGCAACCGGAGGTGTGCGCGGCACACCTGCGACACACCTCTGCGGCTTGCCACCGCCAGGCCTCAAGCAAGGGAGGAAAGAGCCAGGGCGACGACGGCGGACGCGTCACTGAGCGGCGATCCTCCTGCGCTCCTGGCTCCTTTCCCTCCTTCTTTCGTCAAGCAAGGGAGGGGGAAAGGAGCCAGGGCGTGGTGAGGATCGCGCGTCACAGTGACGCTCGCCGCTCGTCCACCCTGGCTCCCCTTCCCTCCCTTGCTTGGAGGCCTGGCGAAAAGGTGTGCCGCGGAGGTGTGCCGCAGGTAGCCGTGCACACCTCCGATTGCGGCGGCGTGGCGTGGCGGCGGGCGCGGCGTGGCGGCGGGGGGCACGTCTTGGGTTATATAAGACGATTGCCGAAAAAGCCATAGGGGACTTTTGGGGGGAAAAGAAAGTAAGACGCTGTCTTACTTTCGGGGAAACATGGTAGGTGAGCAGAAGCTGGGCCAAAAACCAGGAACTTATCCCACTCCTCGGATTTGAACAGCCAACCTTTATTTATTTATTGAACTATACATCCCAGCAACTACAACTCCCAAATGTTAAGGTATATTCTCCCCAAACTCCACCAGTGTTCACATTTTGGCATATTGACTATTCGTGCCATGTTTGGTCCAGATCTATCATTGTTTGAGTCAACAGTGCTCTCTGGATGTAGGTGAATGGCAACTCCAAAACTCAAGTTCAATGCTCATCAAAACTTTTCTATTGGTCACGGAGTTCTATGTGCCAAGTTCAATTCCACTGTTGGTGGAGTTCAGAATGCTCTTTGATTGTAGGTGAACTATAAATCCCAGCAACGAAAACTCCCAAATGACAAAATCAATCCCTCCGCAATCCCAGCAGTATTCAAATGTGCAGTGAATGAAAATGCATCCCGCATATCAGATATTTACATTACGATTCATAACAGTAGCAAAATGACAGTTATGAAGTAGCAACAAAAATAATGTTATGGTTGAAGGGGGACTTCCGGGACGAAGATGGCGGCAGGTCGGGCACTTTAGGGGCTCCTAAAGTGCCTCCGTCTCCCCCGGTCGGAGGGCGATCGGCGCCTCCACCCTCGGACACAGAGGTGTCTGGAGGGGTCGCCAGGCCGCTGGGCAGGCTCCGCTGGCTCCAGGGACCTCTCCCTCCTCAAGAGGGAGAGGTCGCGCGAGCCCGGGTTGCTGCCGCGGCATAGAGCGGGCCGAGGAGAGGGACGCGGGCGGCGGCCCGCACGTACTGCCGGCCCTGTCCCCCCCCCTCACCAGCGGACGGAGGGAAGGAGAAGAGGACGAAAACAAAGGGCAAAGCGGAAAGCGGGAAGCGGCCGTAAGTCAGGGAGATCCCCGGGCCGCGAAGACAGAGGGCGACGCCATTGTTGAGGAGGGGGGGAAAGCGCACCTCCCCGACACCAAGGATTCACACGGCCCCGCGGACTCCCTCACTGGGACCAGGGCAAAGTGGGAGAAGGCCCAAGCAGAGAGGGGAAAATAAACCCCTCTCTAAAATAATAGTAAAAAGGGGGGAAAAAAGGAGATCATTCCAGGCAACAGGGGAGCCAAGATGGCGGGCATGCCTTCCTAGCCCCTGAAGAAGACAAGCCCTTTGTTTTTTGGCGGGAGCGCCATTTTGAAGAGAAAAAAAAAAAAAGAAGAAGAAGAAAAAGAAAAATAAGACAAACACAAGAAAATAGAAAGGGGAACAAGGGGCCAGAAAGGAGAACAAAAACAGGAGGCAAAGAGCAGAGAGGGGAGGGGGCTGTAGGTGGAAACCACTCATCCATTTAATACAGAAGGGAGGAAAAGAGGAAAAAGAAGAGCAGGATAGTAAAAGGCAAAGGGAAGGGGAATAAGAAGCGAAGATTGCACAAAGAAAAAGAGGGAAAAGGACAACCTTCACCGCCTCTAAAATCCCCCCCCCCCTCTCCCGCCCCAACAAACAGGAGCACCCCATCGCCGCGATTCTGGCTGCTGAATACGCAGCTTCAACACCAAAGGCGCGCCGCATCCACCCTGTTTTGTGAGAACGTAGAGGACAAGGCAACGCAGCGGACGCCAACCAAAGGGATGCGACCATTTGACGTCACACCAGGCAACCTCAAAACAAGGGAGATGACAGCCCCGAAATCATTTAAGGATGCCAAGGGCGTCCAGAAACGACTTGCTAACAATGAAGATTCAACTCTAAAAGACATACTGAAAGAGTTGCAGAAACTCTCTGAGAAGCAAGAAATGACACAACGGAAAGTAGACGCAGCGGCGGCGAAACAAGAAGCGCAGCACAGATCAGTGCAGGAACAACTACTGGACATCAAGTCAGATCTAACGAAAGAACTGGCCAACATGAGGGATGAAATACACTCGGCCAGGCGAGAGAATGAAAAGATCATGACGACACAAGAGAGGATGCGCAAGCGCATAGAAAGTCTGGAGTCAAGAAATGCAAAGCTAGAGCTGGTCCAGGAAAGAATGGCACAAAACTCTCTGGAGGCAAGTCTCCGTTTCAGAAACTTGCAGGAAGAGTCGCAGGAAGATATTCAAGCGATCATCAGCAAACTCTCCTCTACCATCATAAGCAGAGAGGAGGGGGAGATGTCTCAAGAAATAGACAAAGCGTACAGGGTGCCTTCGGCATATGCGAGGCAGAACAATGTGCCGCGGGATATAGTGGTTCAGTTTTGTAGGAAAAAGGTCAGAGATGAGGTGCTGCTGAAGCAAAAGGAAACACCAATACTGCATAAGGGCCGTAAAGTCATAGTGTTGAGAGAATTCACAGCATCCTCCATAAGCAAGAGGAGAAATTACTCCTTTCTAATAGAGGAGCTAAAAGCTAGGAAAATTAGATTCCGATGGGAGAAGTCGGAAGGAGTAATGGTTTCCTTTGAGGGAGAAAAACACTGGCTGACCTCGGTACCCAAGGCGCAAGCATTCTACAAAAAACTCCAGGAAGAGCCTGGCTCGAAGACTCCTTCCAGACCCGGTCAAAGCGAACAAGTAAAGAGACGGCGATTCTCCTCCCGAATAGGGAGCCAACTCGGACGACTCGAGAACCCCGAGACCAGACAAAGGCGCGATGGCAAAGAACCCTGATACCAACGCTGTTGAACCGGACAACACAGAGGATATGCTGGATGTATGATCCGCTACTACAACTGCGGTGTTATTCCAACAACGTCAACGGGCTGAACTCGCCGGTGAAACGGAAAAAACTTTCAACCAGCTGAGAAAGAACAAATACGACATCTTGGCCCTGCAAGAGGTCCATATCAAGAAGGCTCATGAACATCATCTGGCAAACAGAAACATGGGAACGCTGTTCTGTTCACTAGCTAACGAGAAGAAAAGAGGCGTAGCGACGTATGTCAGCGACAATCTACCAGCCAAACTGGCATTTGCAGACCAGGAGGGGAGAATCTTAGGAGTGAAAATTGAGGTGGGATTGTCCCGGCTCCTAGTCTGCAACATATATGCCCCGAACGGCCCTAAGAATGACTTTGTGCGATCTCTCTCGAAGTTGCTAGAGGAGCAGGACTATGATAATCTAATCGTTATGGGCGATTTCAACGGCAAAACGGACCACTCGCTACAGGATGTTTGGCGGCTCCACAACCAAGGGGAGAGAGATTACACCTACTACTCGTACAGACACCAGAGTTGGTCCAGAATAGACATGATCTGGATGTCGAACGCCTTAGTGCCAAGAGTCTCGCAGATAACAATACAGCCAAGGGATATATCAGATCATTGCCCGGTCACTGTAGTACTCAATCACAAACCCTCAACAAGGCGCTGGAGGCTTAATGACAACCTGCTTAAAAAAGAGGAAGACGTACAGAGGTACAGGGAGCTGGTGACAGACTACTTCAGGATCAACGACATTCCGGAAACAAAACCGGAGGTGGTCTGGGATGCCTGCAAAGCAGTGCTCAGGGGTCATTTCATACAGCATAGTGCGGGCAGGAACAAGGCGAAGAGGAAAGCGCTGCAAGATCTCCAAAATAAAATCGCCCAGGAGGAGTCCCAGCTGAAAAAGCACCCTAATGATCAAGCCGCTACCACCGAACTAGCTTCCCTAAAAAAACAGAAAAACCAACTCGAACAGGAGCAAAACTCCAACGACCACAAATTTTGAAGCAAAGGCACTTCCAGAACGCCAACAAACCGGGAAAATGGCTGGCGAACAGGATCAAGAAGAAGAAGCAAATGAGGTATATCACAAAACTCAGAGCCGGTGACAAAATGGTCCTAGGGGAAGAAGAGATAATGAGGGAATTTCACACCTTCTATTCAGATCTGTACGCCAAGGTTGGAGACAAAGCAGGCGATATCAAGCATTACCTGGAGACGCAAAAGCTGGACAAGGTACCAAAACACTTCAGAGACATTCTGAATGGGGTATCACCGAAAAAGGAGATAGAAGCAGCGATTGGGAAAATGGGCACAGGCAAAGCCCCAGGGCCGGACGGCCTTACGGCCAGATTTTACAAGTCCATGAAATGTGAACTCATTGCCTTCCTGAAGAAGATCTACAATAGAGTGCTCGCGGAGGGAGTGATACCGGAATCCTGGAGGGAAGCGAATGTGGTCCTCATACACAAAGAGGGCACGGAAGATACAAATGTGGCCAACTACAGGCCCATATCACTCCTCAACACAGACTATAAGATCCTGGCAGCCATTCTGGCCGAAGGAATGAAGCTCTGGCTGAGTGAATGGATTGCACCAGACCAAAATGGATTCCTCCCCGGCAGACAGGCCAAAGACAACACCAGGATGGTCGTGGATTTGATCCAGTACTACGAATCGAATCCCAGAAAGGAAGTGGCCTTCCTCGCCCTAGACGCGGAGAAGGCCTTTGACAATCTGAACTGGGACTTCCTCCAGGTACTCATGTCAAAGATAGATTTAGGCCCCCAGTTTCAAAGAGCCATCGGGGCAATCTACAAGAACCAATCGGCAAGGATCTGGGGGGAAAGCTCGCAATCCAAAAAAGGCACGCGACAGGGATGCCCTCTCTCCCCACTGCTCTTTATATTCTCCATGGAGGTCCTCCTAAGAGCCATTAGAGCCAACAATCAGCTCGCAAGCCCAACTGTGGGAAGTTGCACAATCAAAGTCAAAGCGTTTGCTGATGACGTAATTTGTTTTATTGAACGACCAGTAGATACTATCCAGGCCTGGCTAACAGAAATAGATAGATTTGGCTCCGTGGCAGGCCTAAAAATCAACAAAGTAAAGACGAAGATTCTGACGAAGAATATGTCCAGGAAGCGTCAAATCGAACTAGAGGAGGCCTCGGGTCTCCAAGTCAAGCAATCAATAAAATATTTAGGACTCCACATATCTGCCCAGAACTGTCATTTGGAAAAAACAATTACGAGACACTCTGGAAGAAGATCAAAAAGGATCTAGACAGCTGGAGAAGCGCTAACCTCTCGCTCATGGGCAAGATAGCGGTAATAAAGATGAATGTGCTTCCCCGACTACTCTATCTGTTTCAAAACCTGCCAATTCTCAGATCCACGAACACCTTGGACAACTGGAAAAAGGACATTCTCAAATTTATATGGGACTCAAAGAGAGCAAGGATAAAATACACTACACTGACGGACAGAAGGGAGAGAGGGGGTCTAGACCTGCCGAATGTGAAGCTGTATTACGAAGCATGCGGCCTGAGCCATATAAAGGACTGGATTAACCTAAAAAACAACGAACTACTGTCCCTGGAGGGTTTCGACCTCCACACAGGATGGCACGGTCACTTGTGGTACGGAAAGAGGAGGCCGAAGGAAGACTTCCAAAAAAGCACCCAATAAGAGCAAGTCTCATGAACATATGGGATAAGTACAAAGGAGGTTCTTCCAAAGGACACCCCTATGGCTATCGCCCATAGAAGCCACCAAAGGACTGTACTAGGATGGTGCAAATGGCCGACCTACGAGGAAATAACGGTCAAAGTGGGGAAGAAGAGATGCCTGAAGTCGAAGACGCAAATTCATGCACTGTATAAATCCCTCACATGGCTTCAATACTTAAGCATCAGGACGTGTTTCTGAAAAGATGACCAGCTGGGGTTCGCAGAGGACGAGCGACTATGGAAAACACTCCTGACAAAAGAGACAAAACTCATCTCAAAAGCTTACCTAAAACTTCTGGAGTGGTCGACAGAAACAGAGCAGGTGAAGGCATGCATGATCAAATGGGCTCAGAACATCGACGCGCAATCAGCATGCAGGAGTGGGAAAAATCTGGAAGAAGAAGATAAAATTGTGTACGCCACAGACCTCAGGAGAACTGGTACAAAATGTTCTTCCGGTGGTATATGACCCCTCACAAGCTGGGCCTGATAGACAAGAGCGCACAGACCAAATGTTGGAGGTGTGGAGCGCAGATTGGCACATTCTACCACATGTGGTGGACGTGCCCGGAGGCCTCAAAATACTGGAAAGAGGTTCACATCCACATACAGAAGATACTCCAGACCACTCTAGAAAGGAAGCCAGAAGCCTGTCTGCTGGGGCTGGTAGACGAGGAGGAACTGGCGGACAGAAACGCTGAACGCCTGTTCATGTTCCTCTCCACAGCCGCGAGGATGGTGTATGCGAGAGTATGGAAATCGAAAGACATACCCCGGATCGAAGATTGGATAGCCAAGGTCCAGGACATTATGAGTATGGACAAATTATCGTACTACATAAGCGAGGAAGTAGGAAACGGACTGGTCAAAACGGACTGGACACCCTTCAGAGACTACCTACAAAACCAGAGCCGCACAGCAGCACTCTCAAGTCGTCTAGTAGGAAAAAGGATCCAGAAGAAAACAACAGGTTGGAAAGCCAAAGGGGCTGTTCTTCCTCATCCCTGCGACCCTCCTCCCTTGCGAGTCAACAGGCACTCCTCCACATCCTCCCACCTCCTCCCCACACTGCCTGTATACACGGGAACATTGAAAGAATTGGACAAAGGAAACGGCGAGTCCAGGCCAAAGACTGACTACCCGCCCCGCCCTCACTGTTCCCCATCACCCCCCCACTCTCCTCGCCCGCACTACCCCCCACCCAGAGACCCCCTCCCCCTCTCCTGCGATCCTCGCACCCACCCCCTTCTTCTTTTTCCTACTATCCTATACCAAGAATTGTTCCTCCTCTTTTATTGTTAACCGAAAATCCTTTAATAAATACATTAAAAAAAATAATGTTATGGTTGGGGGTCACTGCAACATGAGGAACTGTATTAAGGGGTTGCGGCATTAGGAAGATTGAGAACCACTGCTCTAAATGGAAGGAGTAAATTATTATTAAATGACATCACTATACATATCAATGACGGCAACCACGTGGACCATCAGTCGTTGAACAACAGACCCTCAATATTGACTGCATGCTGCTGTCCAACTACATCTGGAAGGGGCCATATTCCCTCTTTCCTTTGGGTCTTTTCACACCACTCTTTTATGCTGCGTCATTCTGTTTACAATCCACCCTCGATAGTTTTGTGAAGGTAGACAACAGCTGACACTCTCTATTGCCTCCCTGCCACATTTGTGCTTTAAGAGTGGCCTTTGTACTTTTTTTCACCCACATTGGTACAATAATTATTACATTATCATTCATAGTATCATTACAGACTTCTGAACTTTGCCCCTCATTTTATGATTGATTCATGATATATTGATACACCACGTGAATTGTTTACATAAGGAAGCATCGGCAACTGAATGAATAGTTGTGGGAAAAGGAAGGCACTCATTGATTATTTTCAACCCCACATTTTTAAATAGAGTTACAAACTTGGTAGAGATATGCTGTGGATGTAGCATATCTTTCAGTAAGGTCTTTGACAAGGTCCCCCATGATCTTTCAAACACACTAGTAAATTTTGAGCTAGACCAGTGTTTTTCCACCTTTTTTGAGCCGCGGCACATTTTTTACATTTACAAAATCCTGGGGCACATCACCAACCAAAATGACACAAAATGGCACTCTAACACAGTAATACATATAGTTAATATGTTTTTAAATGTATTTATACACTCTGTGTGAAGCCTGAGCCTGTTTCGATGAACACAACATAGATATCCTGGCAGGAATGGCAGAAAGACACACACGAAGGTCTTGCTCAACAACTGTCAGTCTTGGGAAAACTTCGGCCCTCTGGGTGCTTTGGACTTCAACTCCCACCATTCCTAACAATCTGAGGCCCTTTCCTGCTTAAGTGGCTGAGGGGGGGAAAGGAAAAGGGCCTGAGGCTGCTAGGAATGGTGGGAGTTGGAGTCCAAAACACATGGAAGGTCCAAGTTTGCCCATGCCAGCTTTCGATTCCATCACCACATCTATCTTCAGCCTCTGGTGGTTTGAATATATGTGATTACATGTTTTTCTACCTTGTTGCTATGATTATGGTGCTGCTTCTTTAAATTGTCCGCAAATTGACTGTGTTATTGTGCGGATTCCGGAACTGACATTGGATAACATCGTGACGACACACTTTGTTTTTTGCACTCACTCCCGTGATTTCATCAAATATCGTGAGTTTTCCGTAGAGGAGCGCTCCATGAACTCGCTACTTCCTTGTTCGCAACTCCTCCGCTCTCTGTGGCAACCACGCCAAACTACCTTATGTAAGACTTTTGATTTTCTCCAGCAGGATTGGGTACTTTGAATGTGTTTTTTGCATATGATTATGTATGATTAATTGTGCATTTTCTACTGTGATGCAGCGGCTCTCCTTTAATACGTAAATAATAATAATAATAATAATAAACTTTATTTATAAGTCGCTTCCCTCTCCCCAAAGGAGACTCGGAGCGGCTTACATGGGGCCGTGCCCAAACCACAAATCACAAAATATCAGACATCAAAAAACAATAAACACAATAAAAATAGTAAACACAGTAAAATGAATACATCTAACAAAAACACAATAACAAATGCATCTAAAACAAAAGAGAAAAAAAAGAAGACGAGAGGGCGGGCCACATGTAGATATAAGATGTTTAAAAACTGGGGGAGATAAATGGAGTAGGGGCAAAACATGAAGAGGAAGGAAATCAAAAAACGGGCGTTGAGGGATCTAGTCTCCAAAGGCTAGGCGGAAAAATCAGGTTTTCAATTGTCTCTTAAAGGCTTCCAGTGATGGGGCATTCCTGATCTCTCCCGGAAGGATATTGGAGGTTCAAATTTCCCACGGCACACCTGATGATCGCGCACGGCACACTAGTGTGCCCCGGCACACTGGTTGGGAAACACTGAGCTAGACAATTCTGCTAGCGTATGGTAAATACAGCAAGTAAATACATTTGGTTCTTCTCCCCTAACAGATCTTTGGCTGCTGGGTTTGGATTCTTGTAGCAGCTACCAATGTATACTTCCCTTTACTGCAAGGATGGGTTATGTACGTGTCGGTCAGTTCTTTTGTCATCTCCCTGCTGCTTCTACTATCGTACCTGTTTGGCTTCCACAAAAAATATGACTCATGGAAAATTCTGGTAAGACAATCTGCATGAATTGGATAGATTTATAGGAGGAAGAATTTTGGGATGACTATGAATATATTTTCCTAATGACTAGGAATATGTCTTCATTTTGCATGAGAAATTGGCTGCAGAATTCCACTTCGTTTTTTTTAAGTCCTGGATCTAGATAAATACTTTTCTCCTTTTTTCTTCCCAGGATAGTCTTTATCACGGAGCTACTGGTATCTTCTACATGAGTGCTGCAGTGTTGCAGGCGAATGCCACCATCCGTTCTGAGACAGAAGTGCCCAATGAATATATACCCCGCTACTATCAGCTCAATGTTGCGGCCACGGTAAGATGCCCTCAACATTTCACCTCAATCATTGCAGGCTTCAAAAATATTCCTGTCTAAAGGAGTGCTGAAATGGTGTCCTTGGTTCTTTTATTCAGCTGGTTAGCAATACTTTGTCCAAACTGGTTGTTAAAACGTATTGGGTTTATTTAACTGCTTGTTGTGGGGACAAAAAAACCAAAACCAAACAAAACAAAAGGTTTTGCTCAGCCCTCTTCCTCCAATTGGTGTATGCTTTGATTCACATCCAGTTCCCTTAGCTGGTGGTCACAGCAGGAAGCGAATAGCTTTCCTGGCCAGACCCAGCAGAGGTGTATGCCACTGGGATGTTCAGAAATTTCTCAGGGCATCCAATTTTCAGGAGTATGGTCCAGAGAGTGTTACGATTTACTATATTGAAGGGTTTTGTCACGTCGATGATGACAATTGATAAATTTGTGAACATTCTGTGACCCCTCCATGATATATGATGGCAACAGTCTTGGACAGCAACGGCTCCCAATGTGACCCATTTAAGGTGATTGCCCCAACCTTGTTGACAAGACACTTCCCACCTCTGTGGCAATTACATATCGGACAGATTGCAAGCTTGGCCTCTGACTGATCATTGAGAAAACCTGCAGGCACCAACAAATCTTGCTGCAATGCCAGAAATAAAGGTTAATAATGTAATGCCACAGTGGGCCGTGGTGGTGCAATGGGTTAAACCCTTGTGCTGCTGAACCTCTGACCTGCATGTTGGCAGTTTCAATCCATGGGACAGGGTGAGCTCCCACAGTTAGCCCTAGCTCCTGCCAATATAGCAGTGCAAAAACATGCAAATGTGAATAGATCAATAGGACTGCTTCGGCTGGAAAAGACAAAAACGACTCTCTAAGCAGTCATGCCAGCCATATGACCAAGAGGTGTCTATAGACATAGGTTCCTCAGCTTGGAAATGAGAAAGAGCACCTTTCCCAGAGCCGGAAGTGAAAGGAGAAGCCTTTGCCTTTGTATGTCTATTTATGTCTCATTGCACCACGAACTCCTGCTTAAGCAACCATCTTCCGTGCGCGGGACTACTTCCGGCGTAGGCCTTGACGTCAGCGGAAGCGGGCGAGGGAGCTGGTTGCTATGGTGACAAGCCGCCGGCTCGGGTAAGCGCGAGGGGGAAGTGGCGAGGAGGGCGCTCCTTAGGCAGAAAGGAGGCAGCAGGTGGTCTCCTCTCGAGATTTGAAAATAACAATAAACTTCCACAAGACTGGGACGGGGATTAGGCAGCGTTTTTATTTGTTTCAACATTGGGGGGGGGGGGTCCGTGATCTGCGGGCCCCCTCGCCTTACGCCCCTAGGCCATGGCCTAAGTTGGCCTTATGGGTAATCCGGGCCTGAGTCAGTTGTTACCAACAGTGCTATGAATTTTGGAGAGGCACAAATAGAGGGCGAAAGGGAGAAATGTGCCAAGAGGAAGATGCATCAAGCAAACCCTTGTCCGGTTTGCCTTTCACCTGGAAACCTATGTTCTCATTGTGAAAGACCATGTGGTTCCAGGTCTGTACAGTTACCTACAGTTACCAAGACAATGATACTTGGCCACAAGTGATAGCTTGTGATGATGACGACACTGGGAAAGCCTAAAGAGAAAAAGGCAGCCAGATATTGCCTTGCAGGCAGCCTTAATTGAAGAAGCGTAGCTGCATCTGTGGAGTATATGGATTCTTGTAATATTAAACCATTATGATAAAATATCACCTGCTCCTCTCGCTTTCCCTTCTTTCTTCTTCCTCTCTCTTGTTATGCACATCCCGTGGTTTCCTTTATACACAGGCCTGGATTAACTGTTTGTGGTGCCCTAGGCCACACTCTGGAAGTGCCGCCCCCGTCCCAGGGTGGGGGGTGGGGTGCTTGCGGGGAACGGGGCCGCTTGCAGGGCCCCCTCCTTCCTCCTCACTGAAGAAAGGAGGGGCGGGGTGACGCGAGTGAGGAGGGGGCAGCGGGACTTCCCTCCACCTCCTCCTTGCTCGCGTCGGTGTCGGCCCCGCCCTTGCTTCTTTCAGTGAAGGAAGGAGGGGCGGGGCCGACACGAGCGAGCGAGGAGGGGGCAGCGGGACTTCCCTCTGCTTCCTCCTCGCTCGCATCGGCATCGGCCCCGCCCCTCTTTCCTTCAGTGAAGGAAGGAGGGGTGGGGCTGACGCGAGCGAGGAGGGGGCGGAGGGACTTCCCTCTGCCTCTTCCTCGCTCGTGTTGGTGTCGGCCCCGCCCCTCCTTCCTTCAGTGAAGGAAGGAGGGGCGGGGCTGACGCGAGTGAGGAGGGGCGGAGGGACTTCCCTCTGCCTCTTCCTCGCTCGCGTCGGTGTCGGCCCCGCCCCTCCTTCCTTCAGTGAAGGAAGGAGGGGCAGGGATGACGCGAGTGAGGAGGGGGCGGCGGGAAGCCGCGTCAGAGGCCCTAGGGCCTATGGCACTTTGCGCGCAGGCGCGCCTGAAGATCAAACTTTTTTTAAAAAAAATCTTTAATTTTTTTTTAATTTTGGGGGGTCCGGACCTGCCGCCCCCCCCCCATGGCTGCCACCCTAGGCCATGGCCTAGGGTGGCCTTATGGGTAATTCGGGCCTGTTTATTCACTTGCATTCATAAAACAGTAAAATGTGATACATAGCTCTCTAAGAAAGGGTTACTTAATTCAAATGAGCTGGTGTGAATCTTAATGATGCCCAGAGGAATTCAGAGAAAGGTTTACACAAAACACGACTCAAAGGGCACATTGTTTTGTACCGTAATGTTTATAGTTCATCACATTAGGATAGATTATGTTCATTTCCCAATGATTAGCTCAATTAATTAAGTCATCCAGCATGTACACACACACTGTTCCTCTGATAGACCGTGTTTGCTAAATGACTTAACTTTAGCAAAATGATTTATAATTTTAAAACAGTGCAAACAGTGAAACAAACTTTCAAAGACATGTGCGACCTTTGGTACCCAGGTTCACACCTGCAGGTTGAATAACCGGAAATACCAAGGTTAATTTAATGACTTGATGATATGTCATCAAGTCATTAAAAGTTTTATTCTGAAATGATTGCCCTAAAAGGATTGTGAATGTAGCAGTTAATGTGTAAATGAATTAAGGAATAGATTTAAAGTTGTGTTATTAATTGCTATCACATAATCTTTAATTTATGGCTTACTAGCTGTACCCGCCATGCGTTGCTGTGGCCAACCTTCCCCCTTCTCTCCTTCTTCCTTTCTCTCCTTTTTCTCTCTCTCTCCTTCCTTCCTTCCTTCCCTCCTTCCCTCTTTCCTTTTTCCCCCCTTCTCTCCTTCCTTCCTTCCTTCCTTCCTTCCTTCCTTCCTCTCTTCCTTCCCTCCCCCTTTTCTTTCCCTTCCCCTTTCTCTCCTTTCTTCCTTCTCTACCTATTCTTGGACTGCAACTCCCAGCAGTCCTCCTGATCTATCTATCTATCTATCTATCTATCTATCTATCTATCTATCTATCTATCTATCTATCTATCATCTATCTATCATCTATCTATCATCAATCTATCTATCTATCTATCTATCTATCTACCTACCTATCTATCTAATCTATCTATCTCCATCTAATATATCTATCTGGAGGATTGCTGGGTGTTGCAGTCCAATAATAGGAAATTGGAAATATGCAGGGATTGGGATGCTCTCAAAGAAATCCAAGGAGAAGAAAGCTTGCATCTTGAAAGCAGTGCATTTGGATCATCCTCTTCTCCTAAAGGGCCTGGTCTAGGGGATGCTGGGAGCTGTAGTCCAGAAGGGAGTGTGGCTATGCTGTTGTGTGTTTTGTTTGCCGAGGGAGTCTTTTTTGCACATGTGCTGGAGCATCTTTTTGCTTTTTTGGCTTTTTAAGTCTCTTCCGCTGTGTTTTCCAGTGTTTTTATGAATGATGGTCACTCATTGGCCTGATAGGTATATTGTGTCCAAATTTGGTGTCAGTTTGTCCAGTGGTTTTTGATTTATGATAATCCCACAAACAAACAGTACATTTTTATTTATATATATGTAAGAGATCTCTAGGTCAGTGTTTCCCAACCTTTTTTGAGCTGCGGCACACTTTTAACATTAAAAAAATCTGGGGGCACACCACCAACCAAAATGATACAAAATGACACTCTAAAACAGTAATACATATGGTTAATTGACCTTGAGTTTGGGAGTTGTACATCCAGAGAGCACTGTGGACTCAAACAATGATGGATCTGGACCAAACTTGGCAAGCGGGCCCCTCAGGCAGTAGAGCAGGCCAAGGGCCGCCACCAAGCCCAGGCTCCGGCCCAGGGTCCCGCCGCCAGCCTCACGGGTAGCGGCTCATGGGCAAAAGGGGCGGCGGGGGAGAGGGAGAAGGTGGCAATTCCCCATCCCCGGCGCCACTCTCCGCCATGACTTCGGCCCCTTGCTCACTGAGGCCACGCTCTCCGCCATGACTCCCGCCATGACTCAATCAGGCACGAGCAAGCTTCTGCCGCTGGGAAGGGGCCGGGGCCCGAGCAACGTCACCCTTCCCTCCTCCCTCCCTCGATTGGAGGCTGGCTGGGGAAACGGCCGAAGGAGGCGGCGCCCTGGCCCCTTCTTTTTCTGGCCCTTTCTCCCCCTCCCCCCAAGTAGCAGGAGTTCGGCAGGAGGGGGAGAAAGGGGGGGGAGACGTTTTTCGTGGCACACCAGATGATCCGTCACGGAACAGTAGTGTGCCGCGGAACAGCGGTTGGGAAACACTACTCTAGGATACCCCTAATAAAGTGCTGCAAAATAAACTTCATTTATTAAGTTTATCCACCTGTAATGCAGTCTCCTTCCTTTACCACTGATTCCTGCTTCTCAGAGATTGATACTCTTTTCTAGTGAGTTACGTCTTCCCATTATGTCTAAATTATGATAGCCTCAGTTCAGTCATTGCCTTCTAATGAGCTCAGGTGTGTCATAAATACTAAAAATTAACTAGGTATTTTTAATTACAAAAATGTGAGCCAAGCACCGAAAGGGTTAAATGGATGTAATGACTGAGGAAAAGCTGCAGTTCAATATCAGCGAGTGTGCCTGTAGCTTAGTACGCCTCAGTGTTAGTTGCCCTCACTTTGAAGAGGCTTCAGTCTGATAGAGTCCTCAGTGTGAGGTAAACCTCGGTGTTAAAGGCCTCAGTGTTAGGTAGGCCTCAGAGTTAGTAGGCCTCAGTGTGTAAGAGGCCTGGTGTGAGAAGGCTTCGGTGAGAGAAACCCCAGGTTGAAGACCTTGTGTGTAAAGCTCTAGTGTGAAGGCTGCTTTGTGTAAAAGGCTACCGTGTGAAGCTCCTGTGTAAGTTTAGTGTGAGGAGTGGTACTGTGAGAGCGAAGCTTTTTATCTGCATGAGGAAGAAGCCCAGTGTGCAAGCAAAGAAGGAAGTATAAATAACTTTACAGTATATGTGTTATGGAAACCTTGTTCCTGTAAATAGTGCAACCATGTTATCTATGTATATAATAAAAATTAGTGTTTGCGGAGGGCGGGAGGTGCGGAGGGCGGGAGGTGCAGAGGAATATGTGGCAGCGTTTCAATTGGTTGCCACTGTGGGATTATTTGCATAAAGGACTCTGATTGGCCAGCCTCAGAACTCCAACATTCTAAGGCACCAGACAGAGGGGATTGGTTTAGCCAGATGACCGAGGGGATTGGTTTAGCACAGATGACAGCAATCATGACCATACTTGGCACGCAAAGATCCCATGATCCACTTTACATCCCGGTGCAGTTCGGAGGAGGGTGGACCACGGATGATGGGACTTGAAGTACCTACACTCACTTCACAAGACCACTGACAACCTCATCCAAAGATTGATCAAGACCAAACTTGGCACACAGAGCCCCCATAACTCATTCTACATCCTGGTGCAGTATCGAGGAAGATGGACCATGGATGATGGGACTTGAAGTACCTCCACTCACTTCCCAAGACTGCTGCGGCCCTCATCCAATAACTGGCAAGACCAAATTTGGCACACAGAATCCCCATGACCCATTCTACATCCTGGTGCAGTTTGGAGGAGGATGGACTATGGACGATGGAACTCCTAGCGCCTTCCCTCACTTCCCGAGACCACTGCAAGTCACATAAACAACTGATAAAGACCAACCTTGGCACAAAATGCCTTTCTCAAACAGGCCCGGATCAGCACCTTCAACCGCCCGAGGCCAAGACGCTCCGCGCCGCCCCCCCATGTGCGGCAGCAGCCCCGGCCGTGCGGCTTCTGTTGCCTCCTCGTGCCCTCCTTCCGTTCGCGGGAGGAGGAGGAGGCAGCCGGTGCCGTGTGGCTTCTGTCGCCTCCTCCTCCCGTGACCAGAAGGAGGGCCCGAGGAGGTGGACGGAAGCTGCGTGGCACCGGCCCCGTGGCTTCCGTCCACCTCTCGCTATCCTTTCGGTCGCGGGAGGAGGAGGAGAAGGTGGACGGAAGGCGCGCGGCACTGCTCGCGGGGCTTCCGTCCGCCGCCTCCGCCACCTCCCGCGACCGAAAGGAAGGCGTGAAGCGGACGGGAAGTCCCACCCTCCTCCTCGCGCCTTCCTTTCGGTCGTGGGAGGAGGAGGCGGCGGACAAGCCCCGCGAGCAGTGCAGCGCGCCTTCCGTCCATCTTCTCCTCCTCCTCCGCGACCGAAAGGAAGGCGCGAGGAGGAAGGGAAGTCCCGCCCTCCTCCTGCCCGCCTGGGCCGCCCCTTGCAAAGGAAGGAGGCGGCCAGGAGGGAGGAGGAGGAAGGGAAGGCCCGCTGGTGGGCATGTGTGCGCATGCATGCCCGCCCGGGGGGGGAGCTTCCCTTCCTCCTCGCCCCGCCTCCTTCCTTTGCAAGGGGGCGGCCCAGGCGGGGAGGGTGCCATTCCCTTCTCCCCGCCCCTCGCAGCGCTCTCCCCCGCCCTCTCCCGAGGTATGATGACTCTCTCGGGAGAGGGCTGGGAAAGCGCTGCGAGGGGGCGGGTTTTTTTATTTAAAAATTTATATGTTTTTGGGGGTCGCATCCGCTGCCCCCAAAACCTGCCACCGAGGCCATGGCCTAGTCTGGCCTTATGGGTAATCCGGGCCTGTTCTCAAATAACCCGGGCAGTGCCGAGTCCCAAGCTAGTTTTGCTATAAAGAAAAGCCACCCAAGGAAGAGATAACATTGGAGTGTGTGTTTTGTTCTTTTACCATTTTTGGCTACTGGTGCTGGGTCACAATGCCACTAATAAGTTACTCTGGTGTGCATTTATGAGGAGGGTCTTTTGTTGATAAGCCTACTCGCCAGGCATGTAGCCAGGGGGGCTAAGGGGACTTCAGCCCCGAAATTCTCAGGGTGGTCCGCGAAAAGGCCTTACTGGTACATTATTTAAACTGTTACGTGCATTTAAATCATGATCTGATCACCATGCTCATTATATCCCACATTAATGGGGTTATTGGGATAACAATACAAAAGGTTTGCTAGGGTAGACCCTCTTCCACCCAGTCTCAGCCCCCGAACCAAACTCAGCCCCCCCGAATCAAAATCCTGGCTATGGCCCTGCTACTCGCCCAACAAGGTGTTCTCCCCAATCTGGTAGCATCACTATGACTAAGTGCTATGGAATGCAGGGATTTTTTTTTAGTTTATTGAGGCACCGATACACTTTGACAGAGAAGACTAAGGCTACAGCTCCAGTTTCCAAATCACCGAGCACTGGCAGTTAAAGTGATTCTACAGTATTATAAATGCACCCTTAAAGACCATATTTAGGGCCAGAACATTTAAGAATTCTGAGACATGGTGTGTTGTTTCCTAAATGCATTTGTTCGAGTCCTTAACCTGAGCTAAATCAATAAGATTGAGTCGAGATATACCTCAGAAAAATCTAACCTTTTTGCTCAGGCCACACGCATATCTACAGGGGGTTTGGTAATGTTTTCGGAAGGGCAATTCCTTTTTATGCACCTGCTCCCTTGCCACCTGCTCCATTGATATAAAGGTACACAAACAATTGGAAAAAAATATCCCCTCAGAGGTGTTATTTGTTGATTTGTTATGTTTGTATTTCATTTTATCCTCCACTAATCCTGGGAGGGAAAGTCAAGCTGAAAAACAGTGAATACCCAAGGCCATGCACTGAACTTTTGAAGAAAGGGTCACATCTGGATCTTTTTAGTTGAATAATTATCCCCCTGTGTCCATGGACTCTGCAACCAAGGATTCAACCATCCACAGCTTGAAAACCGTAACAAAACAGAAAGACACCAACGCAAACTTTGATTTTTCTATTTTCATAATGGATACCATTTTATTATGCCATTGATTATTTTTTTAATATTATCTTTATTCAGCAATTTTTACATATAATAAAATAGTAGAAAGAAAAATTATGCCATTGATTATAATGCAGTGGTTCCCAACTTGTGCGCCGTGTACCACCAGTGGTCTGCAAGAATGAAAATATGGTCCGATGCTTCACCATTACTACACCGTTGCCTCAAAACTACACAGCAATGACAGTGACTGGTCTCACAACACCCTCTTATAGCCATTGCCCGGACTACCCATAAAGCCAACCTAGGCCATGGCCTAGGGGTGCAGATCACGGACTAAAAAACAAACAAACCTGGTCCGCACCACTCTTTCCCCCTTTCTCATGTCCCTCCTCGCTCCTTCTCCCGGCAAAGTCTCTGCTCCGTCCCCTCCATCTCTCACTCTCTGGGCTGCGGCGGGGCCCTCGCATTGATCCATTGATTTGCCCACGGGTCTCTGGCTGGTCTGACCTCCTGGCTCCCGAGGAAGCCGTCTCCATGGCGACTCGCCCGGTTCCCCCGGCGGCAGACTGTAAATTCCTGCAGCCAGAGCCAAGCAGCAGAGTCCGGGAGAGGGTGGTGGGAGGGAGGGGAGAAGGAGGAGTAGGAGGCAACTAGGAGGAAAGAAAGAAAGAAAGTAAAGAAGGAAGAGAGGGAGGGAGGGAGAGGGGAAAGGGTGTTGCTTGGGTGGATGTCTCCCAGGTCCCCAGCACGAGACCACACCAACCCAGGCTCGCTCCTGCGCTCTCGGACTAAACCGGGGCGGGCTGCTTGGCCAAAGGGAGCCGCGGGAGGGAGGGATCAAGGCCAGGGTCTGGCTCTCTTGCCTTCGGGAGCAGTCGAACAAAAGCCGCACAAACCCCAACCTGAATCCTCCCTTGGTCTGCGGGAGCGCACGCCAAGCGGACATCTCTCTCTCTCTCTCTCTCTCTCTCTCGTGCACGCCTTTGGAGCAAATTTGCACCTGCTGTGCTCTCCCCAAGCCTCCCGAGGAGACCTTCAGAGCACAGCGGAGCTTTCCAGCCGGTGGGAATGGGGACATTGGAGGTGGCGGGATGAGGCCTACTCGCCTTTCTCTTCTGCTCCGGAGGCACCATGGCGAAAGCAAGCCAAGTGTGGGTCTGAGTGGTGGTGGTGGTGGCGGGGGGCGGTAGAGGTTGGCTTAAAGGGGGCATAATTCCAAAGTGTGGCCTAGGGCGCAAAAAGGTGTTAATCCGGGCCTGCTTATAGCACCGAGGCAACGGTGATGTCGGGAGGGGAGAGGCTGGCTATCCACAAAATATTATGTACTAGCACATCAGCTCTAGATGATTAAATATGGTTTTCTGTGGGTGAGCAGATGGTGACTACTGGATGGCATGTGTTCTGTATCCAAAACTAGATCTGATGTGGTCTATCCAATGCAATTTTCTGAATCAGCATTCCAAATAACTAAACCGAAATTAAAGTTGACCAAAAACAGATTTGGAACCCTTTTTAAACTAATGTTGGAGAGTGGTTCCTGGTCAAAGTGGTCCTCGGTCAAGTGGTTCCTGGTCAAAAAAAGGCTGGGAACCACTGTTATAATAAGATGTGAGTATCCATTGTCGGGTCTTTCAACCAAACCCTAACAGAGTATCAAGAGTCCATTGGAGTCTGAAATTCTAACCTGCTCAGGGTAAGGTATGGGGTTGAAACAATATGAAAAATTCCATAGACCTATCAGTGTAAGAGAACCAGTGTAACATAGTGGTTAGAAAATTGGACTATGTCCATGGTGACTTGAATCTCCTCTCAGCCATAGAGACCCAAGGTGACATCACGCTCTCCCAGACTTAGGGGGAGGCATAGACAAACTCCTTCTGCATACGCCTTGGCAAGAAAAACCCACCATAGCTTATTTTGCCTCAAGAATGCCATAAGTTGGAAAGGAACACAACAACAACAACAGCAACAGCAAGAAAAAAGTGTTTGTACACATGAATGTATTTATTTTTCTGTTTCTTTTTTCCTCAGTTCTTTGCATTCATCACTACGCTGCTGTATATTTTGCATGCCTTCAGCCACTACTACCACTGAAAACCGCTGGGGAAGAAAACAGCATGAGGCCAAAGTCAGCCTCCAAGAAGGAAACGACTTGGGATTTGTGCTCCAAAACAGATTGTTAACATTTGTGTAAGAACAGAGCTCGGGCCTTTCAGCATCAAGCGCCTTCTCGTACTGGGTTTGGTTCAAAAACTTGCACTTCGACCATTTTATTCCATGCTCTGTATGAAAACTCACCCAAATCTTGATTACACAATGTGTCCAATTGTGTAATATCACATTGTGTTTTGCAGATTTGGCCTTGTAAAGCCTGTGTAAATAATATACTCATTTATTTAAGAAGTAGTTTATCCAAACCTGTTTTCTTCAGGGGGAAACATTTCTGTGACAGTTACACCGCTGAGGAACATTCATAGGTCTTCTATGGAAGCATAGCATGTTGCAGAACGTTCTGGGTTATGTTTTTGAAAGTGTTATCAGGCATTGTTGGGAAAGTTCCAATTCCATGCACATTGTGCGTGCCCTGAGACACATCTTTTATCATGTCTCTCAAGGAAGCTTGATTGGTTGTGGATTATAGTTTCCTCTGTAAGGTTTCAGAGTGCAAATTTCCCTGGAAGATAGCTTGAAAACCATTCCCTCAAGCAGTCGGGTTCACAAGCTGTTATAATGTCTAGTGTCTAAATCAGTGTTTCCCAACCGCTGTGACGCGGCACAGTAGTGTGCTGTGACGGACCCCCTGCTGTGCTGCGAGAAAAGCTCTCTGCCCCCCTTCCTTCCCCTCTCCTCCTGCCAAACTCCTGCTGCTTGGGGGAGGAAGAGGAAGGGCCGGGCGGCGGCGAAGAAAAAGAAGAAGGGACCAGGGCACCGCCTCCTTCGGCTGTTTCCCCAGCCAGCCTCCAATCCGCCATGACTCCCACCATGACTCCCGCCCCTCGCTCGCACTGCCCCCTCAAGGCTGGAGAAGCTGTGGGAGAGCTGAAGCTGGGGGGTGGGGGCAGGGCATGGCCTGGCTCCGCCCTCTCCCCCAGCTTCAGCTCTCCCAGCAGCTGCTCCTGTCTTGAGGGGACAGTGCCAAGCCAGCATTGTGCTGGCTCTGCCACGCTGGCTTGGCACTGCCCCTCAAGGCTGGAGAAGCTGTGGGAGAGCTGAAGCTGGGGGAGAGGGGCATGGCACAGCCTGGCTCTGCCCCTCCCCTGGCTTCTGCTCTCCCACAGCTTCTCCAGCCTTAGGGGGACAGTGCCAAGCCAGCATTGTGCTGGCTCTGCCACCGCTGGCTTGGCACTGCCCCCTCAAGGCTGGAGAAGCTGTGGGAGAACTGAAGCTGGGGGGAGGGGGCGGGGCATGGTCTGGCTCCTCCCCCTCCCCCAGCTTTGGCACTCCCAGCAGCTGCTCCCAGCAGGCCACCATCCCCCAGCCGTTCTTTACTGTGTTAGAGTGTCATTTTGTGTCATTTTGGTTGGTGGTGTGCCCCCGGATTTTTTTAATGTTAAAAGTGTGCTGTGGCTCAAAAAAGGTTGGGAAACACTGATCTAAATGACTGAATTCACCTGTTATTTTTGATGTCATATGTTTTCTTTAAGCATCAGCTTTTCATGGGAATTGTACCTTGAGAATGAAGAACTTGCAAAGGGCAGCAATTTGTATTTACTATTTACTTTGTGGGAGGAATGGTAAATTGCAACATAATCTGTATACCATTTGCAACTATATGGGAGCACAGTAGTAAGAAAAAACGCATGCTGTGAAACTGGAAAGTTTTTCCCCATGTTCCTATATCATCAAATCTAAAAGTCGTGAATGAGCTCTCCCTTATCCTTTCATAATATTGTTGTATGTACAATCTTTCCACCTTTACTTATTATATAGCAAGTTTGTTTTAATGGGGAAATATATGAAGTAACTTATTGGTGAAGCTGTATGTTTTTTAAATATTACTTTCTTCATTTTATATTGCTGTTTCAGTTAGCTCTCTTTTTCCTATACAATACGACTGACTTTCCACTCTTTGCCTGCCCCATGTGTGTCTTTTTTTGGTTGATACTGTCAAAGTGGTCTAACTCAGATAATTGGCAAGAATAACTGACTCTTGCTTCAACTGCATGGAAAGTATATATGTTACAATGCTGGGTTTATACCCTGTGCTTTGGATTTAGTGTCTAGAGTAGGACTAGGCATGGGCAAACTTGGGCCCTCCAGGTGTTTTGAACTTCAACTCCTGCTTAAGCAACAAAGTGGAAAAAGGAAGGACCCTGAAGCGGTTAGGAATGGTGAGAGTTGAAGTTCAAAACATCCGGAGGGCCCAATTTTCCCATGCATGCTCTAGAGCAGTGTTTCGCAACCAGTGTGCCGTGGCTCACTAGCGTGCCGTGAGAGATCATCAGGTGTGCCGTGGGAAATTACACTGAGAGAGAGAGAGAGAGAGAGAGAGAGCCTAGCAGGAAACTTCAGGCAGTGAAATGAGGCTTTCCTGGCCTGGTCAGGGAGAGCCCTCGGCATCCAGAACTTTCCTCCCTCCCTCCCTCTCTCCCTTCCTTCCTTCCCTTCCTCTGCACGCCAAGGGCTACCTGGCCGGGCTGCAGCTCCTCCTGCTTCCTGGCCACTCTTCTGCCCTCCTCCCCTCCGGCAGCAAGAAGGAGGAGAGGGAGGAGTCAGCGGGAGCTGCCCCCGTCCAACCCCGCTCCCGGAGGCTCAAGGCAAGGCTTTCTGCCCTCTAGCGACAGCTCCTCCGCGCCAGGGAAAGTGAGCAACCCCTCATCTCCTTGCCTCTCCTGGCTGGACTCCGGGTTTTCTGCGCAGCTCCACAGCCCAGCTTGGTTCCTTCCCGATCTGGCCCCAAGGTGACAGCAGGGAAGCCGAAAGGACACCGGGGGGGGGAGGCACTCCTGGGGGGGGGCTGAACCCCTTCGGGAAGGAGAGCTGGGGGTGGTGATGGCTGCGACCCTCCACCACAGTTTGTTCCGAGGCTCGGAGCCACCCCGTGTGCTCAATTTCAATTTGTCCTGCTCAGCTGAGCCCGCGTGCGCTTCGGCCACTCAGGACCGCCCTTCCCCGCAGGACGGTGATGGGTGTCCTGCGTGTGGGCCTCTCGGGTTGTGTGTGTGTGTGTGTGTGTGTGTGTGTGTGTGTGTGTGGCAGAAGCAGCAGAGTCATGAGGGGGGAGGGTGACAGTAAAACGACATAGTGTCATTTTGTGTCATTTTGGTTGGTGGTGTGCCCCAGGATTTTGTAAATGTAAAAAATGTGCCGCAGTTCAAAAAAGGTTGAAAATCACTGCTCTAGATAACTCTTTTGTAGTTCAAGCACCCTAGGGCTATAAAATAACATACACTGGATTGCAGTTTGCAGAACTTCCAGTGTCCCAGCAGCCAGAGCTTAACATAAACTGTTGTGACCATATGCCATATGATATGGATATTTACAATATACAGTAGAATCTTGCTTATCCAACCTTTGCTCATCCAACATTTTGTATTACGCAACACAGTCTGCCTCCTGCCCAGATCCACAGCTGTTTCAATACATTGCAATGTTTAGGTGCTAAATTCGTAAATACAGTAATTAATTGCTACATAATGTTACTATGTATTGAACTGCTTCTTCTGTTGATTTGTTGTAAAACATGATGTTTTGGTGCTTAATTTGTAAAATCATAATGTAATTTGATGTTTATAGGCTTTTCCTTAATCTCACCTTATTATCCAACATTTTTGCTTATCCAACGTTCTGCCTGCCTGTTTATGTTGGATAAGCGAGACACTACAGTATGTAGAAGTGTTCCTAGGTAAAATTAAATTCTGAAGTAGCATATCTAAAAATTTTAAGAACTGATAGTTGACCAGACAGGAACACCCTGATTTGTCCCTGTGTGTTTTATAAAACCTTGATTCCCAGTACAGGCAGTCCCCGAGTTACAACATTCAATTTACAAATGACTCACAGTTAAGAATGGGGGTGAGACAACAGGAAGTGAGAGAAGGGAGATTCAGTCCTGAAAGAGTTATCATGGGAAAAAGAGGTCTCAAGTGTAGCTTTAGCACAAATCCTTGTTTCCACAATAAGCGATTTTTTTCAAAATCCAATGATCAGGAAAGTGAGGTGAAATCTTCTGAATGGGCACAGACAGCAAAACAAACGCCATAGGGGTGTATGTGTTCCAAAACTTATCTATCTGTCTGGCTGGCTGTCTGTCTATCTTTGAGTAGAGTTACACATACAAAATGTACCTGTTTCAACTTTTATACAATAACAATAATAATACACTTTATTTATATTCCGCCCTTCTCACCTCGAAGGGGACTCAGGGCGGATTACAGTACATATACAAGCAGACAATCCCTGCCGTTTTTGTATTTGACATACAGCACATACAACAAATACAGTAGGAGGTTTTTTTCCCAGTTCAGCCACAGGTTCTTTTCAGGTTCTTTCCAGTTGTGTCACTGTGGTGCTGTTGCTCCATTGCACCACAGGGGGTGCTGTTGCTTCATTCTCCTATGACGAAGAGCTTGCCAGACCGTTAGGACCTTCCACCTTCCGGGTCTTCCCTATTTATTGTGTTATAAAAGTCCTCTCCCGCAAAGCGGTCCCTAATTTCGACTGCTTAGGTAAACAGAGGCAGGGCTGACAGCTGGCTGCCCAAGCCAGCCCAGGGTCTCAAAACTGTAACATTCGGTTGATAAGATATTTTAGCAGATGTTGTTTTAACCGCCATGCTAAACCAACTTAAGAACAAACCTACAGAACTTATCTTGTTTGTAACTTGGGAATTGCCTGTAATTGGTTGATAGCACATTAGCAATTGATCAGTGTTCTTCTGACCAACCTAAAGTTTTGCTAAAAGAACGTATTACAGTAGAGTATCACTTATCCAACATAAACAGGTCAACAGAACGTCGGATAAACAAAAATGTCGGATAATACGGAGTCTCCTACTGTTACCCGCCCAACGCGACACTAGACACCTAGAATACTAACAACAGCGCCTCAAAGGGTTAAGGCAAGGAAACACCTCAGAGGTAGATTAGCCCAGCAGGAAGTGCCTGGATATGGAAGAGGAGCGTGGAAATCACAGTGGAAAGGAGGGAGGATGCTTATGATCCTGCATCTTTTCCCCCTTTCCTCCCTCCTCCTCCTCGTCTTGCCTTATTGAGAATTCAGGGAGTTTGTGGGTGCTCCTTTAATTGAAAGGGAAATGTTGGAAGAAAAGGGGGGGGTGTCGGATAAGAGTGTCAGATAAGACGGAATGTCGGATAAGCGAAGGTCGGATAAGCGAGACTCTAACGGAAGGGGTGCTCACACTTTTTCAGCATGCGAGCTACTTATAAAACAACCAAGTCAAAATGATCTACCTGCCCACTACAAAAATGTGAAACATATAACACAATATCTGCTTTGAACTGGGTCTTCTGAGTCCACACTGCCATATAATCTGATTCAAAGCAGATAACATGGGATTTTATTCAACTGTGTGGAAAGGATCTCAGATAACCCATGGCCGGCAGCACTTGGGCGGTGGCGGGAGCCCACGGGGCGGGACTGAGCCTTCCTCCTGCCCTGCCTGCGATCTACCAGGACGCCCTATGCGATCTACCAGTAGATCGCGAGCTACCTAATGAGCGCTCCTGCTCTACTGCAATTAAATCCATGATTAATGAAATCCACAAACATGGAGCACCTATTGCCGTAGAAAAGATATTGAAGTAAATAGGTGTCCCACTGCCATTGTAGTAGTATGGTTCAACTAGCACTTCTATACGTTCTTTGCTCCCTTCCCTTCCCATCCCTTCCCATCCCATCCCATCCCATCCCATCATGGTAAGGCGCTTCCCCTATTCCCATTTGCATCGTGTATATAATTTCGTTTTTCTAGTTGCTAGAAATATCTAGCAGCAGCTCTCTATTGCCTTGCAATTGCTTAGCTTGGTCACTGGGTGTCTACAAAGTTCTGTTCAAGTATGAAGAAAGCAGCCTTTTCTCCTTGCAGGCTAATGCTATAGAGTTCCAGTTTGGAGTAGTTTTGAGAAATTTGAACCATTTGTTCCAAACTTTGAAACTGAATGTATCTTCTCCACAAAGGCCAGTTTCTTCATTGTACTTTATGACCTATTTAAAGCATTTTAAACAAGCAAGGCTTCAGCCAGAAATGTTAGGAGTAGGTGATGAATTGCTAAGGGACCAAGAGATACACCAGCAAAAGCATAGACAAGTTTCCTTTAATGTGCATAAAGTAAATTAATTGCATTGCTTAACAAGCCAAGTTAATAAAAAGAATACTACTTATGTGCTTTCCGTTTTATCATCACAAACTTCTATTATTTTTAAATGAGAGCTGAACATGTGGAGGTCGGCATGGGCTTTCCCGGAGAAAAATGCAGCACTTGACTCTCAAATGAGGCAATGCTACACTGCATTAGGAGGCTGCTACAATCATTTTACTATGTGAGTGCTTTGCTCCTACATCTCTGTCTTGAACTCTTACCCTGATGCCTGTTAAAATAAGAACTATCAGCCCCCCACTTTTAATGGAGTTAAGGGCAGAGCACTCAAACAAAACTACGCTGTACCTTTAACTATTTAAGGGCTGGAAGGGCATGCGACACAACTCTGTAATCATAAACCACGCTCTATATGCAAACAGTATCAAAATGTATTAATTGTGACATATGTAATATTTAAAAATAATCACAACATTCAAAGTGTCTATTAATCACTCAATAACAGGTCTAGACTCACATAACTATTTAACATCAAATATCATATCCCATATACATATCAAAGAGAGAAGCATGGAACCCATAACACAATAAATGGGTGCAAAAGACGCAAGCTCACTGTCCAAATGAACCCGTAAGCAAGTTCGGAGTCTGTTAACTCACAAACCAGAGACCAAGTCCTTGTGGGAGCCGATGGGAATGAGCTGGCTGGCAAGACACCGGCTGGAAAGGCGCCTACGGCTGGAGGTACCAAGATGATGCCACAATGGCCGTTTCGCGTTGCTACGGTTCCTCAGGGTGCTCGGACTTCGAACCGCTCCTCACTAGGATTGTAGTCCTTCAACTTCAATGTGGTCTTCACGAGAGGTTTCGCATTTCAGCACATCAATATCATCACAAAGGCGAAGTCCTCCCGGGCTGTAAGCAGCTGCTTACAGCCCAGGAGGACTTCGCCTTTGCGATGTTAAGGGCAGAGCAGCCATGGTCAAACTTCGGCCCTCCAGGTGTTTTGGACTTCAACTCCCACTATTCCGAAGAGCCTTCAGGCCCTTTCCTTTCCCCCCTTGGACGCTTAAGCAGGGTAAGTTCCCACTGTTAGCCCCAGCTTTTGCCAACCTAGCAGTTCATAAATATGCAAATGTGAATAGATCAATAGGTACCGCTTTGGTCATGCCGGCCACATGACCTTGCGTTGTCCGCATCTATGGACAACGCCAGCTCTTCGGCTTAGAAATGGAGATGAGCACCAACCCCCAGAGTTGGACACGACTGGACTTAATGTCAGGGGAAACCTTTGTCTTACTTAGACATCAGAACCCTTCATGGGGGAAGGAGGAGAAAGTGGAAAAGAGGAGCACATGTTTAGGATTTTCTTTCTTTCTTTCTTTCTTTCTTTCATTCTTTAGTGGAGATTGTATGGCAGACTTGTGAAAATGACTGTTTCCAGAGTGAGCGTTAGGCACAATGAAGCAACCACCTTAGGCAATAAATATTAGGTTGGATCCCTTGTCTTAGTAATACCTTATATGTGCAGCAGGAAGATAGTTAACATTGATGTATCTCAGGCATGGCCATGGTAGGCTGTTAGGAATTGTGGGAGTAGTAGTACAAAACTCCCAGAGGGCCCAAGTTTGCCCATGCCTGATGTATACACACACTCTTCATGCTCTCAAGCTGTACTTCTTCTTGGCTTTTCTTCGCGAACGAAGATTCAGGAAGGACTCATCCCACGCTTTCTACAAGCGCGTTGATGATTCGGAGGTTGGATGTGTCCTTCAAGCCTGTGCAATGGACTTTTCTGGTGGAGTGCAGTGTGCACAGAACTGGCCTCACCCTTTAAACCAAAGGTTTGTCTGCCGGGGCCTAGCAAGCTGGGACGGTGGCAGCGAGGTCCTCAGGTCGTAGGCTTGGTTTGAGTTTCCTTCTCTAGATGGTTGAAATTACGTTAGACCAGTGTTTCCCAACCTTTTTTGAGCCGCGGCACATTTTTTACATTTACAAAATCCTGAGGCACACCACCAACCAAAATGACACAAAATGACACTCTAACACAGTAATACAAGTAGTTAATATGTTTTAAAATGCATTTATACACTCAGTGTGAAACTTGGGCTTGTTTCGATGAACACAACATATATAGGACTTCCTCTCACATATTTATACTTGGCTATCATGTCTTCTCTCAGCCTTCTCTTCTTCAGGCTAAACATGCCCAACTCTTCAAGCCACTCCTCATAGGGCTTGTTCTCCAGACCCTTGTGAAATTTCACCATGTCGGTGAATTGGGCAGTGAGTGAACCTGGGAGCATCAGGAGGCTGAAGCGGCCCTGAGTGGCAGCGGGAGCGGGAGCCATGCTGAGTGGAGGCTCCTGAAGGCTTCCTCAAGGCAGGCCTGGCCCTGGCATTTGACGGAGCCCTTCCTTTGCCTCGGGGAGGATCTTTGGGGAGGGAAAGAGGTAGAAAGAGCTGCTAGGAGGGGGAAGAGTGCCAATTTCCCAAGGCACACCTGATGATCGCTCACGGCACACTAGTGTGCCCCGGCACACTGGTTGGGAAACACTGGGTTAGACAACCAGCATCTGCCCGGGTTTGAAATCAGAGTTTTCCTTTTCCTAGGATGGTTGCCAAAAGGCTAGAGAGCCCATCCTGCCCTTTGACTCTCTTTGTCAGACCCTTCGGTCGTGACCTGTCTGGCATGGGAGGCCCTACCGGTGGCTATTATGCCACCGCCAGCATAGCTCACAACTTCATTAGGGTACGCAAGCCTCTCCCCTACAACAAGGGGGCGCCAACGGAGAGGCCAGCTGTACTAATACTAAGCTTATCCTGTACCTTCCCTGAAAGAAAAGCCTTATACCTGCTGCACTGTTTCAGTCTTTTCTTCTTCTTTTTTTCAGTGAGACAATTTGCAATTATCTATGGTTTCTGTTAGAAAACAACACAGGGGAAAAGGTTCAACCTATCCCATTGTAGCATTATAGGAGACTTCATGTCTCCTCTAATTTGTTCTTTGGGCAAATAAGGTTAGCATGAATGACGGGAACCAAGAGGGGAGAACGAACGAGGAGAATCTATTTAGGTACCTAAGGTTTGCAATCTTAGAAACTGTCTCTTCCCACTGTCACTCTAAGCATATTGACTAATGGCATGTTCTCACATTGGGGCAACATCCAGGCATCCCCTGGACAACGTCCTTGCAGACAGCCAATTCTCTCACACCAGAAACCACTTCTCAAGTCGCTCCTGACATGAAAAACAAAACAAACAAAGAAAGAAACATTGGGGCAGTTGGCAAAGGTGTTTTTTCGTCCTGCAAACTAGGAGTCGTACCACTACATATGAGGCCATAGATGGAGTTTTCCCCCTCCCTTGCTAGGGAATGTGGTTGGCCCAGTAAAACGACTAAAAGCATTTAGTCTACATAGATGGAAGTGATATAGACCTAAGCACCAGGAAACAGGCAGCTATTTATTGAACATTAAATGCAGTGCAGCTTAACAGAGGAAGGCAGAACCTGAGTCACAATGACTGGAGATTAAAGAAATAAGCTTAAAGAAGGATCAGGGTCTATTAAAACAGTCCAAAGAGAGAGGAGGGAGTTCAGGTTTATTTTTCAAGGCTTCATACTTCTAACCAAATGGGTTTACAAAAGGAGTTGGGAAACTTTGCCACTCTGCATATCACTTACTACAATTTTCACAGTCCCTTACTATTAGCTGTGTACAGGAGCCCCCGGTGGTGCAATAGGTTAAACCCTTGTGCCGACAGGATGGAAGACCAACAAGTCATAGGTTCAAATCTAGGGAGAGCACAGATGAGCTCCCTCTGTCAGCTCTTGCTCCCCATGCAGGGGCATGAGAGAAGCTTCCCACAAGGATGGTAAAACATCTAGGCGTCCCCTAGGCAATGTCCTTGCAGACAGCGAATTCTCTCACACCAGAAGCGACTTGCAGTTTCTCAAGTCACCACCCACCCACCCACACACACACACACAGAGCTGTGTACAACAGTGTTTCTCAACCTGGGGGTCGGGACCCCTGAGGGGGTCATGAGGGGGTGTCAGAGGGGTCGCCAAAGACTATGAGAAAACACAGTATTTTCTGTTAGTTATGGGAGGTTCTGTGTGGGAAGTTTGGCCATTCTATCATTGGTGGGGTTCAAGAGGCTCTTTGATTGTAGGAGAACTATAAATCTCAGAAACTACAACTTCTAAATGTCAAGGTCTATTTCCCCCCAAACTCCACTAGTATTCACATTTGGGCATATTGAGTAGTCATGCCAAGTTTGGTCTAGATCCATCATTGAGTCCACAGTGCTCTTTGGATGTAGGTGAACTACAACTCCAAAATTCAAGGCCAGTGCTCACCAAACCCTTCCAGTATCTTCTGTTAGTCATGGGAGTTCTATGTGCCAAGTTTGGTTCAATTCCACCATTGGTGGAGTTCAGAATGCTCTTTAGATGTAGGTGAACTATAAATCCCAGCAACTACGACTCCCAAATGACAAAATCAACCCCCACCCCCATTCAAATTTGGGCATATCGGGTATTTGTGCCAAATTTAGTCCAGTGAATGAAAACACATCCAGCGTATCGTATATTTACATTACAGTTCATAACTGTAGTAAAATTACAGTTATGAAGTAGCGACAAAAATAATTTTATTGTTGGGGGTCACCACAACATGAAAAACTGGATTAAGGGGTCGCGGCATTAGGAACGTTGAGAACCACTGGTGTACAAGGTGGGATTTGCATAGTCAATTTTAACCATTTGGAGAGAAAAAAAAGCCCTAACTGCAAATATTGATTACACTGCCCAAGAAAAAAAAATCTTGTTTTTAGGTCTGTTCCTAGGGTTATTTGGGGCACTGATTCAGAAAATTGCATTCTGATTTTGGAGAAAAATACATGAAATATGTGAAAAAATATTAAAAATTAAGATTACTATGAAACCAGAATATTTCTTATTGGGAATAACAGATGAAAACTTAGTTTTGGATCAAAACCAAGATATTTTGTTCACATATTTAACTACAGCGGCAAGGATGGTACATGTAAAAAAAATGGAAATTGAAAAAGCTGGCAACAATAGAAGAATTGTTGAATAAAGTAGATGATATAAAAGAAATGGACAAATTGACAAATTGACTTTTGCCTTAAAAATATCCTATGGAAGACCCATAAAGAATACGGATTGGAAACTCTATGAGGAATTCAAGGGAAATTATAAATAAATACTGAATTTAACTTAAGACATACTTTCAAATTGATTACACATTTAAAAGTGAGAGAAAGATAAGATGGAGAAGCCGACGACAAAAGAAATGAAGAAGATGAAGAAATAGGCTATAGGCGCTGGATCGATGATTCGGAAGTCACAGACCCCTATCCTTCCCCAACTTTCCTAACCTATCCACCCCATACCAATTTCCCTAGCCCTGTTCCCTAATTATCCTCAACTGAACCTTCCCAAATACTTTAGATAGGTTGTTTTATGTATATATGAAAAACGAATAAAATTATTACAAGAAAAAGAAAAAGAAAATTGCATTGGATACACTTCATTGGCTCTAGTTTCTTAGATATACTATATTTACTCAAATGTTACTCTCACTTTTTTGGCTAAATTAGCTTGCCAAAATTAAGATGTACATTAGTTTGGC
The DNA here is from genome assembly GCA_030556195.1 of Anolis apletophallus. NCBI lineage: Eukaryota > Metazoa > Chordata > Lepidosauria > Squamata > Anolidae > Anolis > Anolis apletophallus. The sequence goes on along the minus strand of JARBWK010000003.1, from coordinate 32,542,606 downwards.
ATAATATGGGAATCTTAGTGTTGAGCCCAACCCAAAGAGTAAACTGCTTCAGGAGTGCCTGGAGCTCTTACTTGAGGGATGTCATCTGTAATTTAATTGTCATGGCTCAATGTTATGAAATTCTGGGATTTGTAGTTTGGTGAGGCATCAGCACTCTTTGTCAGAGAAGGCTCAAGGACTCCAGGACTCCATAGCATTGAACCAAGGCAGTTAAAGTGGATTCTGTTGGTTCTGCTGGACCTCTCAGCGGCTTTCGATACCGTTGACCACGGTATCCTTCTGGGTCGCCTTGCAGACATGGGGCTTGGCGGTACTGCTCTGCAGTGGCTCCAATCCTTCCTGGAAGGTCGTACCCAGAAGATGTCATTGGGTGACACCTGTTCGGCTCCACAGCCGTTGTCCTGTGGAGTCCCTCAGGGTTCAGTTCTGTCCCCGATGTTATTCAACATCTACATGAAACCGCTGGGAGAGATCATTCGGAGTTTTGGAGTAAGGTGTTATCTGTACGCAGATGACGTCCAGATCTGTCACTCCTTCCCACCTGTCACCAAGGAGGCTGTCCAGACCTTGAGCCGGTGCCTGGCCGCTGTGTCGGACTGGATGAGGGCTAGCAAATTGAAACTAAATCCAGACAGAGGTCCTCCTGTTCAGTCGCAAGGCCGAACAGGGCATAGGGTTACAGCCTGTGTTGGATGGGGTTACACTCCCCCTGAAGACGCAGGTTCGCAGCTTGGGAGTGATGCTGGATTCATCGCTGAGCCTGGAACCCCAGGTCTCAGCGGTGGCCGGGGGAGCTTTTGCACAGTTAAGACTCGTGCGCCAGCTGCGCCCGTACCTTGGGAAGTCTGATCTGGCTATGGTCGTCCACGCTCTGGTCACATCACGAATAGATTACTGCAACGCACTCTACGTGGGGCTGCCTTTGAAGACAGTTCGGAAATTGCAATTAGTCCAGCGGGCGGCAGCCAGATTGCTAACGGAGCTACATACAGGAGCATACCACCCCCTGTTGTGTCAGCTCCACTGGCTGCCTGTCCAATTCGGGCTCAATTCAAAGTGCTGGTTTTGACCTTTAAAGCTCTATACGGTTCTGGCCCAGCTTACTTGTCTGAACGCATCAGCCGCTATGTCCCACCTCGTAATCTAAGATCATCCGGGGAGGCCCTGCTCTCGCTCCCGCCTACGTCTCAGATGAGGCTGGTGGGGACGAGGGATAGGGCCTTCTCGGTGGTGGCTCCCCGCCTGTGGAATGCGCTTCCTATTGATGTACGATCCACCACATCCCTCCTGGCCTTCAGGAAAAAAGTAAAATCCTGGCTGTGGGACCAGGCATTTGTACACCAGCACAAGGCAGCATTTTAGATTGGTTTTAATGAAAGTGGGTGATTATGGCCAATGTTTTTATGGACTGAACATTGTTTTAATCCAGAGTGAATGTGTATGGTGCTAATGTAGTTGTATTTTAATGTATTTTTAATGTATTTTTAATGTATTTTAATTGTTGAAGTGTTTTGGGGTTTATATTGTTATTATGTGGGCATCGAATTGTGCCGTACTGTAAGCCGCTCTGAGTCCCCACTTGGGGGTTGAGAAGAGCGGGGTAAAATCCCGAAATAAATAAATAAATAAATAAATTCATTCTACAGGTGCACGCCAAGGTTTTCTTTTCCATTGTTGAAAGCTTTGGTGTTCTAACACTTTTGTTTTCAAAGAAGGAAATCTAAGCAGGCTGTTGGAAATACCAACCTTCTACAAGCCTCCTATACCAGTTATTTGTGATACATACATACATATAGAGAGAGGGAGGGGGGTGTTGATTTTAATTGTGCCTCTGTTTTTATCTGTAACTCTCTGGGTTTGCCCCTTTGTAAGCCGCCCGAGTCCTCTAGGGCAGTGTTTTTCAACCTTTTTTGAGCCGCGGCACATTTTTTATATTTACAAAATCCTGGGGCACACCACCAACCAAAATGACACAAAATGACACTCTAACACAGTAAAACATATAGTTGACCTTTAGTTTTGGAGTTGTAGTTCATCTATATCCAGGGAGCACTGTGGACTCAAACAATGTTGGATCAGGACCAACTTGGCATGAGTACTCAATATGCCCAAATGTGAACACAGATGGAGTTTGGGGAAAATAGACCGTGACATTTGGGAGTTACAGTTTGTGGGATTTATAGTTAACACACAATCAAAGAGCATCCTGAACTCTTGCAACAATGGAATTGAACCAAACTTGGCATATTGAACTCTCATTACCAACAGAAAGTACTGAAAGGGTTTGCTTGGGAATTGACCTTGAGTTTGGAAGTTGTAGTTCACCTACACCCAGAGAGCACTGTGGACTCAACGTTATGTTATGTTGTTTGTTTTCTATCCAGAATCACAATGTTGGAAGGAGGCTCACCACTTTAAGGTCCCTAAAACAGGCATGGGAAAACTTCGGCCCTCTGGGTGCTTTGGACTTCAATTCCCATCATTCCTAACAGCCTGAGGCCCTTTCCTGCTTAAATGGTTGAAGGAGGAAAAGGAAAAGGGCCTGGTGCTGTTAGGAATGGTGGGAGTTGGAGTCCAAAACACCTGGAAGGTCCAAGTTTGCCCATGCCAGCTTTCAACAGAGACCTCTTCCTCCCCCTTCCCCTTCGCGCTCTTTCTTCCCTCTCCTGCCGACCACTTACTTTTTCTTCTACACTGCTGCTTCTGCCGCCATTTTGATCCGAGGGGCAGCGTGAGCGTGTTCAGGAGGGGAGTAGGGAGGGAGGAAATGTGGCCCATGCGGGCGCTACCGCGCAGAGTTGCCCCAGAGCAAAGCGAGGCAAAGCGAGCAGAGCAAGGCTGGGAAGAAGGGAGCCCGAGTGGAGAAAAAAAAGTGTTCGGCAGGAGGGGGAAGAAAGGGTATTGGAGGTTCCAATTTCCCACGGCACACCTGATGATCGCTCGCGGCACACTAATGTGCCACGGCACACTGGTTGGGAAACACTGCTCTAGGGTATAAAAATAAAGTTATTATTATTAAATTTTTCTACATATATAATTATTTTAAAGCATTTGGCAATATTGTAGAGGCAATGAAACAGATTACTGTATATACTCAAGGATAAGCCTAGTTTTTCAGCCCTTTTTTAGCCCCCCTCAGCTTATTCTCAGGTGAAGGTCCTGGCGGAAAGGCGTGGGGCTGAAAGAATGGTTTCTTTCAACCTCACGCCTTCCTTCCAGGACCCTCACATCTCTGCACAGCAACCCAGCTCTCCTTCCTCTCCCCTTCTCTCAGCGCCAATCTTCCCACTTTTCCTTATTCATATACACACAGCATTTCCCCCAAAATGTATAGTTAAAATAAACTATTGTGATTATTGGAATCTTCTTCCTTGGAAACTTTTAAACAGAGGCTGGATGGCCACCTGCAGGGGTGGTCCTACAAGATAGGCCAAGTAGGTGGCCGCCTAGGGCTCCATCTGGGAAGGGGGCGCCATCCTGGCCGCATGGGGCGCCATCCTGGCCCTGCTGATGTTCCTCAGACAGTGCTGCAGCTGCCTGCTTTTTGATCCCGGCCTTGTGCGCTCCGACGCCGCTTCTGGGCATGCGCGGAGGTTTTCACGCAGGCGCAGTTGCTCGGAGCTGAAGTTGAGCGCAGGAGCAAGTGCAAGTGCACATGCCCAGCAAAAGAACTCCCTTCGGGCAGGCAGAAGCCTGTAAGGCAAAGAAAAGACTCCCTAGTGTCGGGAATGGCAGGGAGTGCTTCCCTCTCCTTTGTTCAGTAGCTCCCCCAGAAGCCTGTAAGCAAAGAACTTCCTCCTCTTGTTTCCTGTTCCGCATTTACAGGGAAGGAGAAAAGAATCAGTGAAGGAAGTGTAAGTGAAGGAATGAATGAAGGGCTTTCCTCCTCCTCCTCTGTGACCTCTTCTCTCCCTCCTTCCTTTCTTCGGCTCTATTTCTGTCTAGACCTGAGGGGCCTGAGGCTATGAGGAGTTGTGGGAGTTGGAGGCCAAAACACTTAGAAGGAGGGAGGGCGGGCCCAAGTTTGCCCAGGCCGCGCTGCCTGTTTTCGACCTCATTTGAACATTTTGGCTATTTTCCTACTTACATTTACATTGGGATCCTAATTTTGGACTTATGGGAGACTCCTATGAATTATGAGTCGGGTGATAGGTAATATATTCTGATTTTGATGCATTTACATTGCATTTCTTGTTGATTATTATACAGTTCTGCTTAATATTGCCATACAATATAAAACAAATACAATATAACAATAGAATAATGATATATTTTATATTACATGTAATATTACAAACAATATTACAGTATAGTGGTATTGTACAAAATAGTAATATATAATATTTTATTTTCTTTATTTTGGGTTATTTGAGTTTTATAGGAGTAATGAAAATATTTAGTAGAGGATAATTTTATTTAAATAAATAATTTTATTATTTTATAATAATAATATAATAGAATGTTACATTATATTATAATGTCAATATATTATAATATAATTATATTGTAATGTAGTATAATATAATTATGATATAATATAGTATGAGTATGGTATAATATATTGTATATACATTGATACAATATAATACTACTAATGGTATTGTGATATTATAATTGTATATTTGTTTTACATGGGGGCGGCAAAATAATGGGGCACCAAAATAATGTTCGCCTACCATTTAAAATTACCTTAGACCGCCCCTGGCCACCTGTCAGGGATTCTTTGAATGTGCTTTTCCTGCACGGCAGGGGGTTGGACTAGGTGTCCTATGTGGTCTCATCCAACTCTACTATGATTCTATACATAAGCACATTTACATTGAAGAAGGTTAGAATATTTATTTATTTAGAATTTTTATATCCCGTTCTTCTCTATCTCCGTGGAGGGACTCAGAACGGCTAACAGCAAAATTCAGCGCTATAAAATAAATAACTTCATAAAACGACATGCAATAAATAAGTTTTAAAATGCATATAAAAAAATTAATCACATTAAAAACAACATCCAACTCAGTCCAAAACGTTGTGATTAAATAGCTCGTAGTCTATATCAGATCATCCATCAATCTGCAAATGCCTGACTCCAAAGCCAGGATTTTAGCTGCTTCCTGAAGAACAGGAGAGAGGGGCAGACCTAATCTCGCCAGGGAGAGAGTTCCATAGCCGGGGGGCCACCACAGAGAAGGCCCTGTCTCTTGTCCCCACCAAACGCGCCTGTGAAGGTGGTGGGACCGAGAGCAGGGCCTCTCCAGAAGATCTTAAAATCCTTGATGGTTTATAGGGGAAGATACGTTCGGACAGGTAAACTGGGCCGGAGCCGTATAGGGTTTTGTAGGTTAAAACTAGCACTTTGAATTGTGATCGGAAGCTAATTGGCAGCCAGTGGAGCTGGTGTAACAGGGGAGTTGTGCGCTCCCTATACCCTGCTCCTGTGAGCAATCTGGCTGCTGAGTGTTGGACTAGTTGAAGCTTGTGGACAGTCTTCAGAGGCAACCCCACGTATAGTGCATCACAGTAGTCTATACGGAATGTAACCAGAGCGTGGACCACCGTGGACTAGTCAGACTTCCCAAGGTATGGGCGCATCTTGTGCACAAGTTTTAACTGGGCAAAAGCTCCCCTGGCCACCGCCGAAACCTGGAGTTCCAGGCTCAGCAATGAGTCCAGGATCACTCCCAAGCTGAGAACCTGCGCCTTCAGGAGGAGTGTAACCCCATCAAGCACAGGTTGTAACCCTATGCCCTGTTTGGCCTTGCTATAATAATGATTTAATGAGAGTTGGACAGTCTTATCTTAAATTAGTTTTATGTAAATATTCAAAAACGTTTAACCTACTGATGCCTCAATTAATGTAATATTATTGGTATCTATTTTTATTTTGAAATTTACCAGTCACTATTGCATTTCCCACCCTCGGCTTGTACTCAAGTCAATACGTTTTCCTTGTTTTTTTGTGGTAAAATTAGATGCCTTCGTTTATATTCGAGTCGGCTTATACTTGAGTATGTACGGGATTTGGAAAAAGGTTAAAACAATAAACAAAAAAGCCAAATAAAAGAACAACGCTGGGATGAATCGGAATTTCATTTTTACCAGAGTTTTCCAGCATTCACACATTTCTTCAAATTCAAGATGGAACTCTTATGGAATAATTTTTTTATATCCATTTATGAGAGTTTGGAAGTGACCAGGTTGGGTAGAGGATTCTGGGAGTTGTGAAGGCGCAATCTTTTCAACCTCTGATTAAATAGAAGTTTTAACAGAAAGGGGAATGTCTTCAGTTTTCCACCCTGCTCCGATGCTGGTCTTCTGTGGGGCACGGCAGAAAACAGTGTAAAGAGAGGCAGATCAAAAATACATGTGTGAAGCCGCCCTAGGACTACATGCTTATCTAAGAGAGTTGCTTTAGCCAAACATAAATTGGTTGGGCTTAATATCAAGAGATAGACAACAACTAGTATCAGATCAGATGACAGCAGAAGTCATGAAGTTAAGTACAGTTGATCCTCCACACTTGCCAGTTTAACCTTGGTGAACTAGAGTAATATGTTTTCTCTAGGAATCTCTAGTTCCTCCAGTAGGACTCTATGGCAGGGATTATGGAGGGCCGCACCTAAAGGCTGCACTACGGTCGAATCTACATTATTTATTTACTTACTTACTTACTTACTCTACTTACTATATATTACACATCATTAATATTAACATATTAATATATCAAGAAATATCCATATATTATTAGTATTAATATCATAATTATTATATTATAGTATATATATAGACATTATAATATATTGACATTACAATATAACATTATTATATTATATTATTTATTATATTATTTATTATAAAATTATTATAAAATAATAATTAAAGCCACTTAAATAAAATAAAATTCAAGAAGACAAGGTGCAAACCAAGATGAAGGGTGACATCCTGAAGAGAGGAAGGATCCCAAGATGGAATGGCCCAATGGCCCCAGCCCAGAGGATGGCAAAGTGGACCCAGCCTCCACAGCAGCAGAGGAGAGCAGAGCAGCAAGCGATCGGAGGCTGCAGGCCTCCGCCCGCTCTCGCCCCCAGCCATTCCCCAGCTGATTGCCCTGCTATGGACTGCCGCTGCTGCCATCCCATTGCGGGCTCTGTGTGGCCTGTGTCGGCAGACAGGCCGGAGGAGCGGCGGCTTTGGAGTGCCTGCCATCCCTGGAGGGGATCCGGGCCTGCAGGGGGAGCACTTGGTGATCTGAGGCGGCTGTTCACCCTGGCGACCCGGAAGACGATCAAGTCTTCCGGGTCGCCAGGGCGATAAGCCCCCGCAGATTGTGGAGTGCTCTAGCTGCAGCCCAGATCGCCTCCAGGGATGGCAGGCACTCCAAAGCCGCTGCTCCTCCAGCCTGTCTGCCGACACAGGCCACACAGAGCATGCGATGGGATGGCGGCAGCAGCACCCCGTCCTCTTGGCCCCACCCTTGACACCCTTCTTCCCGGGCCGGACAGAAGTGGCTGCTGGGCCAGATCCGGCTCACGGGCCATAGGTTGCCCACCCCACTCTATGGTCAACTTCCACTGGACCCCTACCAGCAGCTTCTCCATGCTTGAGGATGGCAGTGCCAAGCCAGCCTTGTGCTAGCTATGCCACCACTGGCTTGGCATTGCCATCCTCAAGCCTGGAGAAGCTGCTGGTAGAGCTGAAGCCAGGGGCGGAGCCAGGCCGCGTAAGCCCGCCCCTCCCTCTGGCTTTGGAGCTCCCAGCTACTCCAGGCTTGAGGATGGCAGTGCCAAGCCAGCCTTGTGCTAGCTATGCCACCACTGGCTTGGCATTGCCATCCTCAAGCCTGAGAAGCTGCTGGTAGAGCTGAAGCCAGAGGGGGCGGGAGCCAGGCCACGCTAAGCCCCGCCCCGTCCCTCTGGCTTTGGAGCTCTCAGCAGCTACTCCAGGCTTGAGGATGGCAGTGCCAAGCCAGCCTTGTGCTAGCTATGCCACCACTGGCTTGGCATTGCCATCCTCAAGCCTGGAGAAGCTGCTGGTAGAGCTGAAGCCAGAGGGGGGGGGGCAGAGCCAGGCCATGCTAAGCCCCGCCCCCTCCCCTCTGGCTTTGGAGCTCCCAGCAGCTTCTCCAGGCTTGAGGATGGCAATGCCAAGCCAGCCTTGTGCTAGCTATGCCACCACTGGCTTGGCATTGCCATCCTCAAGCCTGGAGAAGCTGCTGGGAGTGTTGAAGCTGGGGGAGGAGTGGGGCTTGGTGCGGCCTGGCTCCGCCCCTCTGAGAAGCCCCATCTGGCTGGGATCGATCTCCTTCGGTCCCGGGATTGACTGGTCGATCGAGATCGACTTCCTGGGCAGCCGTGCTTCAGAGGCTACAAGAATGGCATTTGGAACATGGAAGAAGGCCATTTCACGAGCCCCAGAAGCAGACACATTCAAACTATGCCTGGGCATGTTTTTCTTCCTCAGAGGCCATAACAATGGAAGTTGGAACATGAAGAGAGGGCCACAAGAGCAGTGGTTCTAAACCTGTGGGTCCCCAGGTGTTTTGGCCTATAGCTTCCAGAAATCCCAGCCAGTTTACCAGCTGTTAGGGTTTCTGGGAGCTGAAAGCCAAAACATCTGGGGACTCACAGGTTGAGAGCCACCGCAATAGAGTAAATTATACCCAATGTTGCCTGGGTATCAGAGGAGCCACTGCTTGCCTGCTTTCTCTCTTCACCAGTCTTGCGAAAGCTTAACCCATAACATCACAATGGCAATACTTTGGCCATGGTGGTCAAGCTCTCTTTGAGGCTCTTTCTTTCCTTCCCTCATTTTCCTCATACACCTGTTGCACTTCAGACAAGGAGCACCCCCTAGGCACACACACAACAGACAGTCTCTGAATAATAGGCTTTTATTGAAACAAATATAGTGTCCAACAAAAAGGTTAAAAGAAGATCAATAGTAGAATACAGTATATCCAAGGTAAAACATACAGTTCAATTAGTCCCAAAATCCAAAGGCAAAGGTAAAAAGCTTGATGCAAATCCCATGAATAATACAAGGCAGCTATAGGAGCAAAACGTGCACAAGGCCTTGGCAAAATCAAGAGCTTGGAGACAAGACCAAACCTGGCATGGTATTCTGAACGAAGCCTGGAAACTGAAGACAATTTCCCTAGCAATCTAATATAAAGACAAATCAGTTTCGGTTTGCAAACCAGCTGCTAAGTTGGAGGCTGGCAGCCTGCCTCGATTCTCGAATTTTATCTCGGTGGTTGAATGGTAGCTCGTTAAGATTCCCAGGTGTCCCGTTATCAACATCAAGACCTTCAGAATCCTGAACACAAGAATTCTCATCTAATGAAGCCCTGGGAAGAGAACTGTTCCCAGGAAAGCAAGCCTCATCCGAAAGGTCACTTTGCATCTCAGAATTCTCACTAAGCATCCCATCATCAGCATTGTCAGGAACAATCCCATCATCCCTAGCATGCACATGAGCACCAGGCTGAAACACCACAACACCTATCCCAATCTTCCTTCCTTCCTTCCTTCCTTCCTTCCTTCCTTCCTTCCTTCCTTCCTTCCTTCCTTCCTGCCTGCCTGCCTGCCTGCCTGCCTGCCTGCCTGCCTGCCTGCCTGCCTGCCTGCCTGCCTGCCTGCCAGGAGCTTTTAATGGTACCAACATACGAATGTATATTCATAGACAGATAAATAAATAAATAAATAAATAAAGTTTATTTATACCCTGTTCTTTAGCCAGAAAGGCTTGCTTTGCCCCTTGCAAATTATTTATTTGGTCTCAGGCTTACAACCTAAAAAAGATATAACAACAAGATCTATCTATCTATCTATCTATCTATCTATCTATCTATGTATATAATAAAAGTCAGTGTTTGTGGGCGGTGGGCCGAGCGATGGGAGGAATATGTGCCAGCGTTTCGATTGGCTGCCACTGTGGGATTATTTGCATAAAGGGCTCTGATTGGCCAGCCTCAGAACTCCAACATTCTACGGCCCTAGACAGAAGGGATTGGTTGCCACTGAAATGGTATTTGCATAAAGGACTCCGATTGGCTAACCACATTCCAACATTCTAAAGTGACTCAGAGGAAAAAGGAAAGGCCCCAGGCAGTCAGCCACTACGGCCCACAGCAATGACAGATCAGGACCAAACTTGGCAAACAGGGGCCCAATGGCCCACTTCACAACAGGATGGGCCACGAATTATGGGATTTGCTGTACCTTCACCCAATTCATTTCCCACAGAACATTGCAGCCCCTACAAATCAGAGACCAGGCCCAAACTTGGCACACAGAGTACCCATGACCCACTCTACATCCTGGTGCAGTTTTGAGTGGGACGAACCATGGACGATGGGAGTTGAAGTACCTTCACTCACTTTCTGAGACCGCTGCAACCCTCATCCAATGACTGATCAAGACCACACTTGGCACACAGAGCCCCCATGACCCACTCTACATCCTGGTGCAGTTTGGAGAACAGGGGACCATGGATGATGGGACTTCCAGTACCTTCCCTCACTTCCAGAGACCGCTGCAACCCTCATCCAGAGAATGATCAAGACCAAATGTGACACACACAGCCCCCATGACCCACTATACATTCTGGTGCTGTTTGGAGGGGGATGGACCATGGCCAATGGGACTCACAGTACCTTCACTAAGTTCCTGAGACCACTGCAAGCCACATAAACATCTAATAGGAACCAACCTTGGCACACAATGCCTTCCTCAAATAACCCGGGTACCGCCGGGTCCTCAGCTAGTAATAAATAAAACACGATGGAACCATGTTTGTCTGTCTCCCATTTAATGAATATATCTTCCTCTCACCTGCTCTTTGTATTGCACCACTGCCTTACATTGCTAATACACATTACATTCCTTCATATAGGAGGAATTGCGTCTTCTTTCCTAGTTATTGTAACAAAAGGTTATTGGTTAAGGTTGGGCAATTTTTGGTTCGTCATATGTCATTGGAGAGCACCCTTATCTTTGATTTTCAACACTACATTCTCTATTGGTTTTCTAGTTAGTGCCATAGCTCCTCATGCGTCACTTTAGAAGTCTTTGAAATATAAAGAAAAAGATGAAACAAAATGAAACACGGTAAGACATGTAAAATGCAAATAGCTATAGCTATAAATGGATCTTGCAAATGGATGTTGAAACTCTATGAACATCCTGAAGTATTTTGTGCTATGAAGCTAGTTCCGAAACGTCTCCTGAAACGAACTCTTTCGCATTTTTGAACTGTGGGGCTCCTGCTGCCTGATATCAACACCATCTCTAATGCTGGCCAAACTGGTTTTTCTGCACTTCCCAGAACCAAATACCTTTCATTTGTTGATGCAAATGATACATATGCACTAACCTTTCTGCTGGTACTTTCTGAGTTTTTGTTGGGTTACAGCCTCTCAAATTTATCACCAGTGGTCATGCTGGCTGGACTTCCTGGGAACTGAAGTCATACAGGGGACACCATGTGGGGAACCAGAGTGAAAAGGTCATGTTACATTGGACTTACATCTGGACCAACATGTGGCAGAAGGAAATAGTTCACGTCTTTACCAATCCACACACTGTCTTGCTAGAGAAAAAATATGCCACGTAGATGAACAGCAAAGAATAAGGTGTTTACTCTTTGTTATGCAGAGCAACATATATACAGTCATGTGAACAGTTGCATTGATTCACACAATGTCCTTTGAGATAGATTCAAATGGTCCTTAGGTGTTCATACACGCTGTAAAATGTATCGCTTTCAGGACAGCCCGTGCATGAAGAATGGCACAGACAATTGAATGGGAATTAAAACTGCGCAATGATTGTCAGCCAGTAGAAGAGAGGTGACACAATGTTTTAATTGATTGGTTAATGTCAGATCAGCATACAGATGTCTAGCCAGTGAAAATGCATGAAGGAGGTGGGACTAAGGATCGCCTCCATTGCTGTATAAAATCTGTCTACCGGAAGGAAGAGTGTGCTGTTCTTGCAACCTGTTTTGCTATAGAACAGACCCATCCTGTTGTATTGAAATAAACTGATTTCCTGAATCGCAGCCTGGTTACGCCTTGGTCGTCCAGGTGTTCATACAAAGCCTGAGTCTTCATTCCAGGGACCCAGATTCTGAACATATCTCATGGCCTTTTCTGTCTATGTAGCAGAATCTGGAGTCCCAAAACTCCCAATGCAATACCTTTGACTCAGGCTTTCACGCGAGCGCATGGAACTGAAGATGACAACACTGGCTCCGATTCAGGAAATCAGTTTCTATCAGTTGACTCCTGTCAAAATTTGAACAAGCTGCGTCATTTAGTTTGTGTTTGACAGTCATTGATAGCATACTACCGCGTGATTTGAGGAGAAAATGGGAAAAAGTGAATTTTGTGTGCTCATTGAGCATTATTTTTTGCGGAAAAAACCATCACTCAAACCAAGGCTAAGCTTGTGGGGACTCTGCACCATCAATTTCAATGGTAAAAAAGTGGTTTACTGAATTTTGTTGTGGCCGTACAAGCACGGAAGGTGTCGAATATTCTGGATGTCAACACACTGGTTCAAAATAATAGGAATGTTATAACTAGAACACACACAGGATGCTTAAATTTGCTCAGAATATCTTCTATAATCATATACATAACATAAATTCACAGTGTCAATACATACAAACAACGCCAAGTAGAGCCGACTTGTATCGCTGGGAAAGACAGGGAGTCACGGAAAAGTTCTTTAGGGTGGGGATATGGCGAGACCGGGAGGAAAGTTCAATGAGGAATGTAGTCCCAAGTCCGGAGGTGATTTGCCCCGCAAGTACGATATGTCCGTACACAATCCCGACACCCTCGAAATCAAAAGGCAATGCCCGAGCGACTCCGCAGTGCTGCTTGCATCCAGGTAGGCTCCGGGAGGCGTGTATGGCAAGGGCCGCGACGGTCTAATTACGAGCCCGGCCGTTTCGCCCTCCACGGGCTTTTTCAAGCGGCAAAAGAGTGGTACAACATGGCGTGACACAGGAGGATCAATTAATCTGTAACAATAATGCGCATTTAAAACATGAAAGCAACCCATTCCCATTGTAGTAGCCCGCAGAGAATTAACAGACATACCATTTCATGGCTGGAATCACGCATACATCTCCTGCGGACCCGAAGGTGCATACAGGTTGGCAAGGATACAATTTATACATTCAAAACAAAGCTGATTCAGGTGAGTAGGGCGGATAAAGGGAGGGGCTCATTTAACCCGATTGGAAATTCGGTTTGTAAATGGACTATCCACCATGTTTCCCGCCTGATGAGAAGGTCATGTAAATTACTGTGAGGGGGTGCCCTGACTTTCTCCAGTGCTGTAAACTTAAAGGAGCCAGGTGCATGTTTGGCCTCCAAGAAATGCTTGTATAAAATGCTGCTATCTGAACCCGTTCAGGAACGTGAACGGTGTTCAGACATTCTCTGGCGTAATTGTCTGGAGGACATCCCCACGTAAGCCCTTCCACAATCGCAAAAAATACAATAAATACACGCCTCCGAGCCACAAGTCGTGTGATCTCTAAGCTTGAAGTGTTTGTGGGTTTTAAGGCTGACAACCTCCTTCCCCCTGAAGACTTGTCGGCAAGATACACAATCTCCACATGGTTTACACCCTGGCGATATGATGCTCCTGGGTTGGGGATTGTGTAAGGTGGAGTGTATGAGCATGTCCTTAAAATTCTCCGTACGCCTGTAAGCGATCATGGGGGGATGCTGTAGGGCCGGGATGTCAGGTAACATGCCCCAGTTCTTCCTTACAATAGCTACAATCTGTTTGCTGTGGGGAGTAAGCCTGAGGGGCCAAACAATGCGATTTGTTGGCGTGGGTGCCCTCTTTTTAAATAAATCCACCCGGGATATAGACCTAGCTCTTCTTTCTGCCCTATCGATAACAATGTGTGGATAGCCCCTTTCCTGGAGTTGTGCCCGAAGTTTATTAGCTTCCAGTGTGAAATGTTCCTCATGTGTGCAGTTGCGCTTCAGGCGTATATACTGGGAATACGGTAGGGAGTTCTTTAAGGAGTGTGAATGATGACTGCGGTAATGCAACAGAGAGTTTCTGTCCGTAGGTTTTCTGTAATTGCGAACACTCAATCTGTTCCCCTGTTTGAACACAGTTGTATCCAAGAAATTAACTCTGTCCATGCTATGTTCAAACGTGAATTGTATATTAGCATCCCAGGAATTAAGCCACTGCTGAAACAAGTCCAGCGGAGTGTGACGGTCTAATAAAAAGAAACAATCATCTATATAGCGCCCATAAAATTTAATGTGCCTCGCTGGGGATGTTGGATCATGTAGAACAAGTTCTCTGAACCGACCATATATAGATTTGCACACATGTGCTTTGCCATGCTCACCCCGCTGAATTGGGATACAAATTGCTCCCTCATCCGCCCTATTCTTCGGATTTAGCCCCCGAGTGACTATTTCTTGTTTCCAAACCTGAAGAAATGGCTGGACGGAAAGAGATTTGACCCCAACAATGAAATCATCTCACAAACAAATACCTATTTTGATGACCTCGACAAATCTTATTTTTGGGAAGGGATAAAACAATTGGAGAAACGTTGGACAAAGTGTATAGAGCTCAAAGGAGACTACGTTGAAAAATAAAATATTTTATCCAAAAACCTGTGTTTCATTCAAAAAGTCACTGATTTATTGACCTGCCCTCGTATGCTCCTGCACAGAAAACCGAAACATGTAACTGTTGCCAAAACTCCCAGACTCAGTTAGCTTCTCGGGCGTGGCCTAACCAATCAGCATAGTGCTTTGCATTTTCAGTTAACACACTCACCAACTGATTTTTTTACATGCCCCAACATGACATGGTATAGTGATTTCAGTGTTGGATGAAGACTCTGGAGACCAAGGTTCGATTCACAACCAGGCCATAGAAGCCCATTGGTCAAGCCACACATTCTCAGCCTCGCAAAACCATATTAAGTGGCTTGAAGACAATATTGATTGTTTGATAGGTAAAATATTTAAAATATATATTGACTCGGCTCACTTGGCTGGCTAAGAAGAATTTATAGTCAGCAAAGCATTCTCAAACTTTTCCCATGGTAAACATTAACTCAGACTCCAGATTTATCATCTGTTGTTAAGACCCATTTTGCCTCTATTAAGCTTCACTCTGCTAATTGTCTCTTGCTTGGTCAAGACTTTTTCAACTTCTTTCATTTGTGACATCATTCATGACATCAGAATGCGATTGTTTGCATTCAAAACTCAGGCGATCTCCATGCCAACAGCAGTCGCTGGAAGTAAAACCTGCAAATAGATCATATCAGCCTGACTATATAGAGAAAATGACATTCATTTCTGTACTCACAGACAAAGCATGAGGATTTTCGTGAAATGTTAGCAGCTGTTTTCAGTATTTTTGGAAATTGATTCAATAATCGTTCCGAATGGAATGGTATAGTTTACCATTCAATAACCTCTGCAATGAGATTGGGCTATCCAGTGTCTTAAAAGTAAGTTTAAAAAGGCTTTTCACTAAGATAGCAGTAAATTACTACTAGGGATGTAGCAGCAAATCTGGAGTCCCAAAACTCCCAGGTGGTACCTTTTTACTTACAGGCGGCGCAACCGTGCGAGCACAGGAACGAGAAAACGCAACAACCGTACTGCAGGTGCAATGAAGCCAAAGTTTATTTTTGCACAACGTCAGCTGACGGGACCTGCCCACAGAACTCGCTGCTTCGGGGCAAGAACCCCGTGTAATCTTTAACTATCCCTTATATACACTCTATGGCAGCAGGTCCCGTCCCTCCTTTCTTCATCATTTTCATTGGTTTACAGCATCAACTCATTTCTATTATCCAATTAAACATTGCATTATTTGGCATCACATTCTATTCACATTCTCATTTGCTAAACAGCACTACGCAGTATTAATTCTTCATTCCCACAGTATGTTATCTGCCATATGAGCATCATGTACTGAATTTGCAACATTTCTAAGCCGTCCTTCTATGCCAGCAAGGAAGAACAGTCTCATTTGCCCATGCGCGGTTTCTACCAATCAGTAACAATGTAAACAGATACACGCTGGGTGCTAGCTAGGCCAATCACGGCCGGTGTTATCAGGAAAGGCACATGATGTACTCTAACAAATCACAGCTTGTGCCTAACCTACCAATCAGAGTGTATTATTCTCGGAATGGCTTCTAACATGATTTCTGGCAAGCTATCTCGCTATACTAAGGCCTGTGCTTGTGCATCACTCTCCTCTGACTGTACTTCTGCCAAAAGCACCAATTCTGCTTTAGGGATATCCGGAAAGTAAGGTTACAAGATTTTTTTAAAAAAATAATACAAAGAATGAATATATTTTAATAAAGCTTACATGGTTTGTAGCATAGATATTAAATTATTTTTTCCACATAATCACTATTCAGTTCAATACATTATCATCTGTACAATTAGTTTTTTGATGCCTGTGTCATAGAATTTCCCTCCACCTTTTTCAGCCAGTTTGTCATTTCAATTTTCACCTCATCGTTGGAAAAGTGTTTTCCACCCAGCTGTTCCTTCAATTTAGTGAACAGATTATAGTCACTGGGTACGAGATCTGGCCACTAAAACATCCTAACCAAATGAAGTCAACAACACTTGTGTTGCATGAGCGGTGTGCGGACGCACATTGTCACGAAGGAGACAGACAGAAGGGAAATGGAATGAGGATGCACATCTCTAGCCTTCACCACAATGCCAGTCAATGAGCTACTGACAACTGGCACTGCTTGTTCACTTTCGCTGACTTCCTGCTACACTGCAGTGATACCAACTTCCTCCGTGAAAATTCCTTGCAAGAGCTATATGCATTGTAAACTTACTTTCAGGATAACCGTTGTTTATTAAAATGTACCCAAAGATTCAGCACATGTCTTTAAAAACTTCTGACCATTTCAGCTGCTGAAGTTCTCTCTGAATAGAAAAGTCTGTTGGTCGAAACTCCAAAACAATCAGAACCCAAACCCCTTTCTTGGTTTTGCTCGTACCATTTATAAATTTAGAATATACAGTACGAGGGCAGGTCAATAAGTCAGTGACTTTTTGAATGAAACACAGGTTTTTGGATTAAAAAATCATTTTATTTTTCAACATAGTTTCCTTTGAGCTCTATACACTTTGTCCAACGTTTCTTCAATTTTTTTATCCTTTCCAAAAATAAGATTTGTCGAGGTCATCAAAATAGGTATTTGCTTGTGAGATGATTTCATTGTTGGAGTCAAATCTCTTTCTGCCGAGCCATTTCTTCAGGTTTGGAAACAAGAAATAGTCACTCGGGGCTAAATCCGGATAATAGGATGGATGAGGGAGCAATTTGTATCCCAGTTCATGGAATGTTGCCATGGCAACTACACATGTGTGCACCCTTGCATTGTCCTGGTGCAAAAAAAACTTTTTTCTTGGCCAAATGCGATCGTTTTTCCCAAATTCTCATTAAACTGACCCAATAAGTTGGCATAATATTCGCCATTGATTGTTTTAGCATTTCAAAGGTAGTCAATGTGGATTATACAGCATGCATCCCATAAAACGGTCGCCATGACTTTATTGGCTGACAAACCCACCTTGGCCTTCTTTGGCGCTGATTCACCCCACTGTTTCGACTGCTGTTTGGTCTCTGGTGTGTTGTGGTGGATCCACGTTTCGTCCACGGTTATGAAACGGTGCAAAAACTCATCCATATTGTGGTTGAACAATGCCAAACACTCCTGTGAAATTGTCACACAATTGCGTTTGTGGTTGATTGTGAGCAAACGCGGCACCCATCTTGAGGAAAGCTTTCTCATACCCAAGTGATCATTTAAAATGGAAACCACTGAGCCATGTGAGATGCCTATGGCCTCCACAACCTCTCGCACTTTCAATATCTGATTGGCCAACACTATATCATGAATTTTTTCAATTGTTTCGGGTGTAGAGACCTCAACTGGGCGTCCAGAACGTTCGGCATCTTCCGTGCTTGTACGGCCACAACAAAATTCAGTAAACCTCTTTTTACCATTGAAATTGATGGTGCAGAGTCCCCATAGTATTTATCAAGCTTAGCCATGGTTTGAGTGATGTTTTTTTCTGCAAAAAATAATGCTTAATGAGCACACGAAATTAACTTTATTCCATTTTCTCCTGAAATCACGCGGTACTCTGCTATCAATGGCTGTCAAGCACAAACTAAATGACGCAGCTTGTTCAAATTTTGACAGGAGTCAACTGACAGATGCCTGTTGACAGGAACAGAGTTGCCCTTTCAGTTAAGAGGCGGGAAATCCAAAAAGTCACTGACTTATTGACCCGCCCTTGTAGATATAATTTTGAAATACTGAGTATTTTTCTTCCCACTTTGCCTTTACCTTTGGTGCCCTGGTGGTGCAGTGGGTTAAACTGATGAGCTGCTGAACTTGCTTAATTAAAGATCGCAGGTTCAAATTCAGGAAGTGCTGTGAGCTTCCACAGTCAACCCTAGCTTCTGCCAGCCTGGTAGTTAAAAAAAAAAAGCAAATGTGAGTAGATCAACAACAACAACAACAAATGTGAGTAGATCAACAGATACCGCTCCGGCGGGAAGGTAACCATGTTCCATGCAGTCATGCCGGCCACATGACCTTGGAGGTGCCTATGGACAACACTGGCTCTTCGGCTTAGAAATGAAGATGAGCACCACCCCCTGGAGTTGGACACGACTAGACTTAATGTCAGGGGAAAACCTTTACCTTTTACCTTGGGTGGAAAAGTGGGTGTTATTCCACTGAATGATTTTATTTTCTAGGAAGAGGATACAGATGGAGGCTTAACACTATCAAATTATTCCCTAATTTTTTTAAAAAAGGAATAGCCTCCATATAAATCCATGACCATCTGCCTCAAGCCCTTGGCATGAGCATGTGTACACACACACACACACACACACACACACACACACACAGCAATCCTGAGTGATGGCTATCTGACATCTTTTTAAAAGCATCCAAAGGAGGAGGGTTCAATGTCTTCAGGGGCAGCCAAATTCACACTTGAATAGCTGTTATAGAGCTTGTCTCCATTAGCGATAAAACCTGAACTAGACCTGAAATCACTCCTATAAGTCCAAATGATATTCAGTGACTTCAAGCTCTTAACTCAGGGTTGATCAAGTTAATTCACACTAAGCAAAGTTGGGGAATGCTCTGGAGAAAATGCTTCCTTTTCCCTGGTCGTGTTGGTGACTTTGTTGATAATACCAGGAGAATTCCTGGTGATGTTCAAGTACTCTGTGGCCATTTGCTGCAGTGATAGCGACTGGAAATGTAAGGTGATAATTCAGCAGTGCCAAAGCAATTTTGGTCCAGCTGGACTTTGAGGACTCCACCTGTAATGGTTAAGCTAGGACTGCAGTTAGAGAGTGCATGCCTGGGGACTGTATGCTAAACCAGATAGACCAGAAACACACTCACCAGGTTGAAGGCAATGCCACAGAGATTTAATATGATTAGGCCAAAAAGGAAGCAAGTACAAGGAATTTGCTTCAAAAGGTAAAAGCATAAATATAGGAAAAAATGTAAGATCTTATACAGTTCTGACAACCTTCTGCTCCCTCAACTGATTGGCTAAGAAAAGAGCCAGTCAGGATCTGCACTGGGATTGGCTGAGGCAGGGGCGGTCCTACAAGGTAGGCCAAGTAGGCGACCGCCTAGGGCGCCATCTGGGAAGGGGGCGCCATCCTGGCCGCATGGGGCGCCATCCTGGCCCTGCTGATGTTCCTCAGACAGCGCCGCAGCTGCCTGCTTTTGGGCCCCAGCCTTGTGTGCTCCGACGCCGCTTCTGGGCATGCGCGGAGGTTTTCAAGCAGGCGCAGTTGCTCCAGAGCTATGAATTATGAGACGAGTGGTAGGTAATAGATTCTGATTTTGATGCATTTACATTGCATTGCTTGTTGATTATTATACAGTTCTGCTTAATATTGTCATACAATATAATAAAAATACAATATAACAATAGAATAATGATATATTTTATATTACATGTAATATTACAAACAATATTACAGTATAGTGGTATTGTACAAAATAGTAATATATAATATTTTATTTTACTTTATTTTGGGTTATTTGAGTTTTATAGGAGTCATGAAAATATTTAGTAGAGGATAATTTTATTGAAATAAATAATTTTATTTATTATTTTATAATAATAATATAATAGAATGTTCTATATTATAATGTCAATATATTATAATAATTATATTGTAATGTAATATAATATAATTATGATATAATATAGTATGAGTATGGTATAATATATTGTATATACATTGATACAATATAATACTACTAATGGTATTGTGATATTATAATTGTATATTTGTTTTACATGGGGGAAATAATGTTTTTTTGGGGGGGGCACCAAAATAATGTTCGCCTACCATTTCAAATTACCTTAGACCGCCCCTGGGCTGAGGATTCTCTTGATGTCTCCAACTACAGCCGGGGATTCCTTAGGCAGGAAAAACGGCAGCCAGGGATTGGTTTGTGTAGGAAGCCAATCAGCTGCAGAGAAGCCCCCTGGGTGGGCGGAGTCAATGAGGAGAAAATCGCAAACATATGGTGATGAGATTTTGATAAGCTCAAACGTTTAATTCCATGTGAAACAAAGATATGGAGCTCAGAAGACAATGATGCAAGACATAGTTGCTGATCTTAGGCAATCAAGGATTTGGCTGTCGCTGTAGAAAATTAATGAATGCACATACTCTAGGTCCACTTTTCCGCGAGTAGCGGTAGACTCTCAGCCGCGGGTTAAAATGGAGAAACATCTTGAGTTTATATGGCTGATAAAGATCACTATCTTTGCATACATGCAATGAATCTGATAATTATCTGGTTGGGAAATATCTAGAAGGATTTGACCAACATCCCTTTTCCGAGATGATTATGCAAACAGGGTCACAGGAAGGTCTTTTGAAAATCACTGGGACCCCTGCCCCCGCCGTCGTGGCTTCTTGGGGGCGGTGGGGTGGACGGGTGAGGGTCCGTTGAAAATGGTGGACGACCTTGAAGACGCTGGAGGAAACTGGATGTCTTCACCCTCTGAAGACTGGAAGTCTATGATGAACCCACAGGGGAAGTCACCTAAGCGACCCCGGAAGCGGAAACGTCGCTGGAAGAAGAGGAGCATCCAAGATCCAGCTTCTGGCCCCTCAGAGTAGCGCCTGGAAATCTCCCAGACTATCCAGCAACAGAGTAGGCCGGTGATTCACCATGATCACCGAGCTCCCAGGACTCTAAGGACCTCGGCTGGACCACCATGGGGGAGGAAGCCTAGAGTGTTCAGGTTACGGACGTTCTGGGGACTGCGCTCTGGAAGCTGGAGCAGATCAGACCCCTGTATTCCCAAAGCCAGCCCCACAGTGAAAACTATAGTCTCAAGAGCGGTTCCAGCCCAAAGGACGAACCTCCTCAGTCAGAGGCGTTCTCCCACCAGGAACCTTTAATTAGGACAGTTAACCGGCATAATTCAGTCAACTTAGTAAGTCCTGTAACTTATCTATTAATTTGTTAATACTCCCCATAATGATTGTACCTATCTATACCTGTTGTGTGTCTGTCCTTTATTATACTTGATTTATGTGCAATGCTGTAAACCGCTCCAAGCCTTCGGGGAGTGGCGGTCTATAAAATTGAAACATAAATAAATAAATAATATGAGAAACAGCCTTCGGGCTGAGAGAGGCAGTATAGAAATATAGTTAATAAATAAATAAAATTTATATATGTCATATAAGAAATTGATATAGGACACAGTCTGAAAGATACAAGTTGCACAGAAACCATTCTAATTGATACATTTTTTAAAGCTTTAGATACAATATAGTTCATGGGATCCAGTTGATGCTAGGTCCATTCCTAATCTTCCGAAAGCTTCAAACTTGTGCAACTTCAGATCTCCGGAAAAGGTTTTTAATAAAAAAATCCCATAATTGTTTGTGATCTCATAGTAAACTATAAATCTTTGGGAAGTGGGTGTTAGTGTGGCTCGACAACGCACCCTGCCACCACTGTGGGACAGACATGGAGTGTGTGGCCATCTCTGGAGCCAGTCCATAGGATTGGTATTCTGGACCGGCTCTAGAATATTTGTTAGGTGTAAGCGAACCCTTGGCAAACAGTTCTTTTCTAAGGTTTAGGTTGAACTTCTCTTGTAATTTGAATCCATTGATTTGTATCCTTAAGCACTGAAACCTAGACTCACCTTGAGTTAACTCCTGGCTGTTTCATGGCTTTATTTTCACTTCCAGTTTAATCTGTTTTAGTCCCACATTAGTAAATATGGGGGGATACTCAGGAGTTTGCTGTGGGTTTAGGGCATTGTGGACAAGTCTATTGAGTTCAGTTTGGACCAGTCCACTAGTTACACGGGCCATTTTTCCATCCTCTTTTTTTGTGCTCAGCTGATAGCATTTTCTTTTATTCTTCCTGGTAACATGGGCACCTCTGCTGATGCCCAAGAGGGTAAGGAGCACTCAAGGAGCTCTGTGGCCAGCTGGAAATGGCAATGGAAGCAATACCCCTTCCACTTTTCCCTGCATAAATGAGTATTTCAGCTCCAGACTGGCTCTGGATTAACCAGCCAGTGTAGACACTGCCGTACTCTTTGCACAACAAAAAACATGCTTTCTCCAAATTCCACATGACAACCCATTAGATATTTAAAGACGATCACCTTTCAATTGTCTTATTTCCATACCCCATTGACTCAGTTGTTTCCAGACCATGGGCAATTTTAGTCTCCTTCCTCTGAACACCTTTTATCAATACACTGGTAGTGTCCAAACTCAGTATTCTTTTATGACACCATGCATGACGTCAGAGAAACCTATGTTTGTATTCAACCCAAGCTGTTTCTATGCAACAACAGTGGCCAGTAAAACAAATTCGACCGGATATACCATCAGTATATGCAGGGGTTGGACTACTACCCCAGTCAGTGCTGACCAATGCTGAAAACAGCAGTTCAAAAACATTTGAAGGGTTGTATGAGTCTCACTCTGATTGAGGATCTGTGGATTGCTGCCCTTTCAGTTTTGGATAGTGAGTTCTTGGCTGCCCCTATCAGTTTAATCAGAATGGAATCATGTTTGCAGAGAGGAGTTGCACAGGGCAAAGGCAGATATAACAAGGATTGTATTTCACTATGGGACTTACATCTACATAAGTGGATTCACAGCTGTGGCACATATAATTCAGTGATTTCCCAATGTTCATATTTGACAAGGGGCTACTTGTGACATTATTACACAAGGGAGTTAGCAAAGTCACATTGGGCACCATTGGGCACCTCTCGTGCACATTTGCCTAGGACATTTTGATGCATATTACTGTAACGCTCTCTACATTGGCCTTCCCTTGACTGCGACCCGGAGACTCAAGCTAGTGCAGAACGCCGCAGCTCAGCTCCTCGCAGGAAAGCTTGCGAGTTGTCACGTAAAACCTATTCTGCAAGACCTGCACTGGTTGCCTATTGAGTTCCGGATCACTTTCAAGGTGTTAGTTCTTACTTTTAAGGCCTTACAAGGTCTGGGGCCAGTGTATCTAAGGCAGTGTTTCTCAACCTTCCTAATGCCGTGACCCCTTAATGCAGTTCCTCATGTTGTGGTGACCCCCAACCATAAAATTATTTTTGTTTCTACTTCACAATTGTAATTTTGCTACTGTTATGAATCGTAATGCAAATATCTGATATGCAGGATGTATTTTCATTCATTGGACCAAGTTGGGTACAAATACCTGGTACACCCAAATTTGAATACTGGAGGGGTTAGGGGCGGGATTGATTTTGTAATTTGGGAGTTGTAGTTGCAGGGATTTATAGTTCACCTACAATCAAAGAGCATTCTGAACTCCACCAATGATGGAATTGAACCAGACTTGGCACACAGAACTCCCTACAACCAAAAGAAAATACTGGAAGGGTTTGGTGGGCATTGACTTTGAGTTTTGGAGTTGTAGTTCACCTACATCCAGAGAGCACTTTGGACTCAAACAGTGATGGATATGGACCAAACTTGGCAGGAATACTCAATCTGCCCAAATGTAAACACTGGTGGAGTTTGGGGAAAATAGACCTTGACATTTGAGAGTTGTGGTTGCTTTGATTTACAGTTTACCTACAATCAAAGAGCAATCTGAACCCTACAAATGATAGAACTGGGCCAAACTTCCCACACAGAACCCCCCCCCTCCCAATGACCAACAGAAAATACTGTGTTTTCTGATAGTCTTTGGTGACCCCTTTGACACCCCCTCGTGACCCCTCTAGGGGTCCCGACCCCCAGGTTGAGAAACACTGATCTAAGGGATCGCCTGTTCCCTTACAATCCCCCGAGGTCACTACGGTCGGAAGATTTGAACCTTCTTGCTATTCCTAGTGTCAGATCCTTTCATTTAACAGCAACCCGGCGGAGGGCATTCTCCATCATAGGTCCAGTCCTATGGAACTCTCTGCTGCCTGAGACTCGGGCTCTTCGAGATCTGAGCTCTTTTCGTAGAGCATGCAAAACGCACCTCTTCAGGTAGGCTTTTGACAATTGCTGAGTTTTAATCCACTGTTTTACTCCGTATTGTTTATTCTTCCTTGTAAACCGCCCTGAGCCTTTGGGAGTGGTGATATAAAATTGAATAAATAAATAAATAAATAAATAAATAAATATTCGTAAAGCCCGTGCTCTGATACACTAGGAGCATTCCACAGGGCCTCTGGTATGTATGGCAGTTTAGTATCTGTAAAGTTGTGCAATGTAGATGGCAATATAGAATTTTGGCCAATGATTGTTGCAAGCCAGTTCTGCAGGGTCTGCAGGATCCCTTGAAGTGAAGCCCTGAGCAGGTAAACACTGGATTCGGAGCAGAACCTGCATGACTCTCAGAGGGCAGAAGACTTGATCGTTTGCTCTGAGTTTGAGATTATATTTATTCTCCTTAAAACTTCACAATGTCATACTACAGTCACCTGCAAGTGAGCAGTGAAAGCAATACATTCCATACCCTCCAACGATACCAGTTTTCCAGGGAGTATTGATTTATTCTACGTTTTCAGCTGTTTTTAAGATGTCCTCATGTCTCTCTTCTCCTCCCACTTTCTCCTTTTCTCTGCATCTAACTTATTTTAGTACAAATTGATTTCAAAGTGCAAAACTAGCTTGGAATCAACTCAAAGATGGAAGACAACAACAGAGAGACAAATTCCTATCTTTTCAAAAAACCAAACAACTAAGGTAAAAGCAGACTGCTGCAGGCAGGGCCGTAGCCAGGATTTTTGTTTCGGAGGGGGCTGAGTTTGGTTCGGGGGGGACTGAGACTGGGTGGAAGAGGGTCTACCCTAGCAAATCTTTTGTATTGTTATCCCAATAACCCCATTAATGTGGGATATAATGAGCATGGTGATCAGATCATGATATGAATAACCATAACAGTTTAAATAATGTACCAGTAAGGCCTTTTTTGGACCACCCTGAGAATTTCCGGGGGGCTGAAGCCCCTTAGCCCCCCTGGCTACATGCCTGGCTGCAGGCTCTCCCAGCTCTGGGTTCTTCCTCATTTGCAACTTTTGACAGCTTGACTGCACTCTGATTTCACTTGTTTGCTTGTGTATCTGATAATTATTCTAATGGGGAACAGAATACAGCACTCAATAGAAATCTTCAGATCTGTCAAAATAAAAACGGCCTACTTTGCCTCTTTTCTTGACTGCTGGGGCAGATTTTGGCCAGTAGAACAAGGCTGTCAGATTGTATGGGCAGATCTCTGATATCATCCAGCAGAAAAAAATGTTTTGCTAGCACAAATTATTTTCTGACATCAAAAGTGGTTTTTGCTTTGATTGTTCCAAGGATTTTCAGTAAATTAACTTGAGTATTTGACCACAGGTATCTATGAGTCCTAGTCAAAAATTCTGAACATGGCATCACACTGCCTCTCAAGGAAGAGTCATGATATGGTGAGGTGCCTCACCGTAGTGTTGGCATACACTATAAATAACAGACACCTGACAATGTTTAGTTATGTTATCTAGTGGTGGTGTTCTAAAGCACTGTTTCCAAACCAGTGTGCCGCTGAGCGATCATCAGGTGTGCCGTGGGAAATTGGAACCTCCAATACCCTTTCTTCCCCTCCTTCCAAACACTTTTTCTTCTCCACTCGGGCTCCCTTCTTCCCAGCCTTGCTCTGCTAGCTTCTCCACCATTTTGATCCAAGGGGAGGGGGAGGGAGGAAGACGTGGGGTGAGTCTGCGCAGTAGTGCCCACACGGGTCACGTCTTCCTCCCTCCCCCTCCCCCCGAACATGCTCATGCTGCCCCCTCTGATCAAAATGGCAGTAGAAGTGGCAGCGTGAGTAGAGCGAGGCTGGGAAGAAGGGAGCCCAAGTGGAGAAGAAAAAGTAAGTGTTTGGCAGGAGGGGGGAGAAAGGGCGCGAAGGGGGAGGGGGAGGAAGAGGTCTCTGTTGAAAGCTGGCATGGGCAAACTTGGATCTTCCAGGTGTTTTGGACTCCAACTCCCACCATTTAAGTAGGAAAGGGCCTCAGGCTGTTAGGAATTGTGGGAGTTGAAGTCCAAAGCACCCAGAGGGCTGAAGTTTTCCCATGCCTGTTTTGGGGGTTAGTAGAGACTGACAGCTGTTGAGCAAGACCTTTGTGTGTGTCTTTCTGACATTCCTGCCAGGAAATCTATGTTGTGTTCATCGAAACAGGCCCAGGTTTCACACTGAGTGTATAAATACATTTAAAAATATATTAACTATATGTATTACTGTGTTAGAGTGTCATTTTGTGTCATTTTGGTTGGTGGTGTGCCCCAGGATTTTGTAAATGTAAAAAATGTGCCACGGCTCAAAAAAGGTTGAAAAACACTGTTCTAAAGGACCCATTGGAAAAATGAATGAAAGCAGGGGTGTCAAACCCATTATAATTGAGGGCCACATCAGCCTTATGGTTACCTTCAAAAGGCCATTGAATCCATAGAGGAATAATCCATGGATTCATAAGGTCGACTATATATTGTTACATAGTGTGTCAGTGCTCTTTAGCTTTTACTCATTTCCCCTAATGTTACTGAATGACAACTCCCATCACATTTTAATATCCACAATACAGACTGGAGATAATGGGAATTGGCAACTCAACAGCTTTTATGGCTCTCAGGTTGAGTAAAAGTTAAAAAGACATTTTAATGCCAGACACCATGCTTGCAAGATTTGCCTCTAAATCCAAACTCCACTGTCTTGACTAAACAGAACAAACGGCAGCCTTTCAGATATTATAGTATCCCAGCTTCCATCAGCACTATTCATGATGTGTAATGATGAGTATATTTCTTGGGAGGAGAGCAATGACCAATCTCGATAAAATAGTGAAGAGTAGAAACATCACACTGGCAACAAAGATCTGCATAGCTAAAGCAATGGTATTCCCCGTAGTAACCTATGGATGTGAGAGCTGGACCATAAAGAAGGCTGAGAGAAGGAAGATAGATGCTTTTGAACTGTGGTGTTGGAGGAAAGTTCTGAGAGTGCCTTGGACCGCAAGAAGATCCAACCAGTCTATTCTCCAGGAAATAAAGCCCGATTGCTCATTGGAGAGAA
This sequence comes from Anolis apletophallus, assembly GCA_030556195.1. Taxonomy (NCBI): domain Eukaryota; kingdom Metazoa; phylum Chordata; class Lepidosauria; order Squamata; family Anolidae; genus Anolis; species Anolis apletophallus. The sequence goes on along the minus strand of JARBWK010000003.1, from coordinate 32,514,949 downwards.
GGATAGTAGAGGCAAAGATGAAGTACTTTGGCCACATAATGAGAAGACAGGAAAGCTTGGAGAAGGCAGTGATGTTGGGGGAAATGGAAGGAAAAGGAAAGAGGGGCCAACCAAGGGCAAGATGAATGGATGGTATACTTCAGTGCTGTCCAACTTCTAACCGGCCAAGGGCCGGATTCCAGGCCACTGATGACCTGGGGGGCCGCTCGGCCCCGCCCCTGGCCCCACCCCTGGCCCCGCCCCTGGCTGCCGGGAAGCTTTGGGAGAGAGGGAGGAGCCACGGGGCACCCCCCTCCCTTCCAAGGGATCCTAGCCGCAGATGAAGCTGGCGGTTTCGCCGGCTTCAGCTGCCGCCAGGATGCCTTGGAAGGGAGGGAGGTGCCGCGGGGAACCCCCCTCCCTTGCAAAGCATCGCGGCAGCCGCGGAAGCGGTACAGGGACGGAGGGGGCGGTGCAGGGAGGAGGAGCTGGCTCACTTCTTCCTCCCTGCCCTGCCTCCCCCCCCCCTCGGCCGCCATTTTTTAAAAAAAAATTAGAATTTTTTTTAAAAAAATTAAAAATGGCGGCCGGGGGCATAGCGGGGGCCGTGTCCAACAGGCTGGGGGGCCGTGTACGGCCCCCGGGCCGCCAGTTGGACAGCCCTGGTATACTTGAAGTGACTGGCTTGACCTTGAAAGAGCTGGGGGTGGTGACGGCTGACAGGGAGCTCTGGCGTGGGCTGATCCATGAGGTCATGAAGAGTCAGAAGCAACCGAGTGAATAAACAACAACAACAACAACGATGAGTAGTATAGGAGTTGTAGCCCAGCATCTGGAGGGTCACATGAACTGCAAACCTTGAGTTTGACACATCCGATTTGAACTCATAAGATCACTGAGCTAACCAGTGTTATCAAGTTGACCATCAACTCTGCTGGACTGGCCACGTGGTCCGAATGCCTGATCATTGTCTCCCAAAGCAGTTACTATATTCCCAACTCAAGAATGGAAAGTGGAATGTTGGCGGACAGGAAAAGCGATTTAAAGATGGGCTTACAGCTAATCTTAAAAACTATGGCATAGATACCGAGAAATGGGAAGCCCTGGCTGTTGAGCATTCTAACTGGAGTCAGCTGTGACCAACAGTTCTGTGGAATTCGAAGAAGTATGAATGGAGGGTGAAAGGGAGAAAAGTGTCAAGAGGAAGGTGTGCCAAGCCAGCCCTTGTTGGAACCACCTTCCATCTGGATATTGATGCCCTCACTGCAAAGAACATGTGGATCAAGAATAGGTCTCTACAGTTACCTATGGACCCAACACCAAGACCCTACACATGGAAGGCAGACATGAGTGATCACCAATGATGATGATGACCTCATTTAGAGTCTGTCCCACAATGAAATCTTAGCTTGACGACTGTTCGGTCTGAAGTAAAAAGATACTGGGATTTTAACAGCAACACAAACAATAAGAAAAAAATATTATCTACTAGCTTGGGGATCCGGCGGTGCCCGGGTTATTTGAGGAAGGCATTGTGTGCCAAGGTTGGTTTCTATTAGATGTTTATGTGGCTTGCAATGGTCTCAGGAACTTAGTGAAGGCACTGCAAGTCCCATTGGCCGTGGTCCACCCCCCTCCAAACAGCACCAGGATGTAGAGTGGGTCATGTGTGTCACATTTGGTCTTGATCATTCTTTGGATGAGGGTTGCAGCAGTCTCGGAAGGTGAATGAAGGTATTTCAAGTCATCTGTGGTCCATCCTCCTTGAAACAGCACCAAGGGTGTAGAGTGGGTCATGGGGGCTCTGTATTGTAATTTGTAATTTTGGTCTGTATTGGTCATTGGTTGAGGATCACATTGTGAAGTGGGCCATTGGGCCCCTGTGTGCCAATCTTGGTCCTGATCCGTCACTGCTGTGGGCCGCAGTGTCTGACTGCCTGAGGCCTTTCCTTTTTTTCTGAGTCACTATAGAATGTTGGAATTCTGAGGCTGGCCAATCAGAGTCCTTTATGCAAATAATCCCATAGTGGCAACCTATCAAAATGCTGTCGCATATTCCTTGGCACCTTCGCACCTCCCAGAAAATGAACATTCCATTTCCAACCGAAAAAAACTGTCATTTGGCTAACTCAAGCATGTAGGTGCATTCTGTTTTGATGGCCAATCAGAGTCCTTTATGCAAATTGTCTCTCAGTGGCAACCAATGCCCTCTGTCTGGTGCCTTAGAGTGTTGGAGTTTTGAGGCTGGCCAATCAGTCCTTTATGCAAATAATCCCACAGTGGCAACCAATCGAAACGCTGGCACATATTCCTCCCTCCGCACCACTGCACCGCCGCAAACACTGACTTTTATTATATACATAGATAGATAGATTATTTATTTACTGTACTTATATGCCCTTCTCACCCCCGTTAGGGCTATAACTAGTTATAAACTAGCTATATTAGAGCATGATTTTTCATTGCCTAATATCCTGTATGTGTTCATCAGTCTTTAACGTTTCATGGGATTGTGTCATTTTTACTACAACAGACGAACACAGCCATCCTTTGGAATTTGGTCTTTAAATCACATTTGCTACACTTGACCTATACATAGTTTCATAAGGTTTTTGCAACAAAGTGAGATCATGAATTTTTTTTTGAGAGAATGCAAAGTTGCTTCAGTTCAGAACAGTCTCTTTCTTCTTAGGAGGGCAGGCAAACATATAGGACAGGTACCTCCACTGTTGGCCACACCTATGCTCAATTCCTTCCCTTGAGGGCGGGTAAGATTAACATAGCAGAACAGTTAAGAACGCACTAGCCTAAGAGGAGGGAAGGAAGAAAGACTCCACCTGTACAGATTGAGGACTTGTGTGTCTCTTGCGTGTGGTGGCTTTTGGAAAGTAACCAGAAAGATGTCTTCGACAACAGCCGGGGTTTCATTACCAAGTGGCATCAAGGTTCTGGCCTCTTTTCCGGATGCTCTTGCCATCGTCGAATTTGTAAGTCCGACCTTTCTATCTCTGGCTACTTATTCTTAGGAAGGTCTCAATGCTTCCTAAGTGGCTTATTCCTTGGTTAAGTGGGAATTCCAGCCTGGGTTTCTCAAGGACTTTGGATTATTTTGGATAATGGCTTTTATTGTGCAATTGCCTGGTGTTGTTCATGGAATTTTACTGGGAGTCCAGTCAATGCCATCTTCAATGTGTAATCCATCCCCATGTTTTTCTAGCAGTGCTATAGACAAGGATGGAGAATTTCGGCAGTTTTCTTTATGCTTTGCAAAAAAAACCCAACAACAACAGAAAAACCTGGAAGGGTTGCTGTGCAACTTTGCAACATCATCACACATTGAAACTTTGGGGGAACTGGTTTGGGCAAAAAGCACATCTTTTCTTTTACTGTTTACATTCTGAATTGAAATAACTGTGCTGGGCTTTACCCCATTGTCTGCACAAAATATTGGGTTGGGGTTTTTTTTTGGCTTGCTGTCAGTTTTCCAGGCTGTATGACCATATTCTAGATGCATTTTTCCTGATGTTTCACCCACATCTATTGCAGGCATTCTCAGATATTGTGATGTCTATTGTAAACTAGGCCAGTGGGGTTTATATATCTGTGGAATAATGGCCAGGAAGGGAGAAAGAACTCTTGTCTGTTTGAAGCAAGAGTGAATGTTGCAATTGGCCACATTGATTAGCATTCAATGACCTTGCCAGGCCCGGATTACCCATAAGGCCACCCTAGGCCATGGCCTAGGGCGGCAGCCATGGGGGAGCAGCAGATCTGGACCCCCCCAAATTGAAATAATGATTTTTAAAAAATCCGATCTTTGGGCGCTTGCTTCTGCGCCTGCGCACAGAAGGAAGGAGGGGCAGGGCCAGCGTGAGTGAGGAGGCGGGGGGAAGCCACATCAGACACCCTAGGGGCGGGACTCCCCCCGGCTCCTTCTCCCTCGCGCTGGCTCCGCCCCTCCTTCCTTCACTGAAGGAAGGAGCGCGCCCGCCCGTGTGACGGAGAAGGAGCTGGGGGAAAGTCCCGCTGCCCCTAGGGTGTCTGACGGGCTTCCCGGCGCCTCCTCGCTCGTGCGAAGTGAAGGAAGGAGCGGCGCACGCCCGCCCGTGCGAGGGTGAAGGAGCCGGGGAGAAGCCACGTCAGACGTCCTAGGGGTGGGACTTCCCCCGGCTCTTTCTCCCTCACACTGGCCCCGCCCCCCCGTAAGCTGCCCCACCCCCTCAAGCAACCCCCCGGGGGTGGCATTTACAGAGTGTGGCCTAGGGCGCCACAAAACGTTAATCCGGGCCTGGACCTTGCAGCTTCAAAACCTGGCCTCACCTCTGAGGATGCCTACAATAGATGCCATATATGCCTCAAATAGGCAAGAGTTCTTTCTCCCACCCTGAACCTTCCACAGATATATAAACCCCACTTGCCTAGTTTCCAACAAACCTCACAACCTCTGAGGATGCCTGCCATAGATGTGGGAGAAATGTGTCAGACTGGATGAGAGTGAACAAATTGAAATTGAATCCAGACAAGACAGAGGCACTCCTGGTCAGTTGAAAGGCCGAACAGGGCATAGGGTTACAGCCTGTGTTGGACGGGGTCACACTCCCCCTGAAGACGCAGGTTCGCAGTTTGGGTGTGATCCTGGACTCATCGCTGAGCCCAGAACCCCAGGAAAAGAGGAAAAGAGAAGGCCATCGAGGCGTTGCATTTGTTTCCACGCGCCTGCAGCCTCCGATGGCATGGCCTGCTGCTCTGCTCTCTCTCTGTTCTTGAATTTTATTTTATTTTAGTGGTTTTTATTATTATTTTATAATACTAATATAATATAATAATGTTATATTATAATTTCAATATATTATAATGTCTATATATATACTATGATATAATAATTATGATATTAATAGTAATAATATATGAATATTTCTTGATATATTAATATGTTGATATTAATGATGTGTAGTATATAGTAAATATAGTAAGTAAATACATAAATAAATTATGTAGATTAGAATGTTCCAGGGGAGCATTCGCACAGTTAAAACTTGTACGCCAACTGCGCCCATACCTTGGGAAGTCTGACTTGGCCACGGTAGTCCATGCTCTGGTTACATCCCGTATAGATTACTGCAACGCCCTCTATGTGGGACTGCCTTTGAAGACTGTTCGGAAGTTTCAACTGATCCAACGGACAGCAGCCAGGTTGATAACAGGAGCGGCACTCAGGGAGCGCACAACCCCTCTGTTGCGCCAGCACCACTGGCTACCAGTTTGCTACCGGGCACAATTCAAAGTGCTGGCTTTAGCCTTTAAAGCCCTAAATGGTTCTGGTCCAATTTACATGTCCGAACGCATCTCTTCCTATGAACCATCAAGATGTTTAAGATCATCCGGAGAGGCCCTGCTCTCGGTCCCGCCTGCTTCGCAGGTGCGATTGGTGGGGACGAGAGACAGGGCTTTTTCAGTGGTGGCTCCTTGGCTTTGGAACGCCCTTCCTAGTGACATCAGATCAGCCCCTTCCCTCCTGACATTTTGCAAGAAGGTCAAGACATGGCTGTTTGACCGGGCATTTGCAAATGTAGTATGATTATTAATTGAGACCTAAGGAACGTCGCCGCCGCAATTGGAAATCGGTTTAATAACGAGACGCTGATATTGTGTTTAATTTTAATTGCTAATTTGTATACGATGTGATTGTGTTTGGTAACTGTTGATGTGTTTATCTTGGGCAGTCCTTGCCATATGTACACCGCTTTGAGCCGCAAAGTAAATAAATAAATAATAAATAAATGTCAGGAGAAAATGCTCCTGGAACATGGCCATACAGCTCAGAAAACTCACAGCAACCTAGTGATTCCGGCTTCAAAGCCTTTGACAACACATTGGTTTTTTTTAAAAAAATCAGAAAACATGGAAAACTCCTTTTCGGTGAAGAATATTTTTATAAACATATTTTCTTGAACAAGGCCTTAAGGTAAAAGAATATTGTAGCTGCCCCCCCCCCTCGCCTTGGGTTGGTTTCTTGAGTGTAGAGATATCCTTTTTTCATTGAGAATTCAAATATTAATGAGTATAGCATGAGTCTCCAGAGATACGGTAAGAGGGCCATACTGTATTCTTTACCTCCCTAACTCAGAACTTGGAGGGAAATCAGCTACAACTTCCAGCATCCCCAAATCATAATGGCCAGAAATACTCTCTGTAAGGATTTCTCTCCTGATTAGATTAGATTCCTTACTTACCTCTCTTTGATACTGATGGGAATTGGGGTATTTGAATTCTGCTTCTGATTCTTTTGTCGACAAAATTTTTAATGCACAGAGCAAATTTAGTTGGTTGAACCCCAAGGTTATATTCTCCTGCTGTTAATTTATGTGTGGAGCAACCTTACCTTGTGCAGGGGTGTGTGTAGCATTCCAGCAGCTAATTACTTGGCTGAGCGGATGGCCCATAGAGTACAGAAGCACATTTTCAAGGGCTACTGAGCATGCAGTGCACTGGAAAAGCATGGCTCGTTGCTCTTGGATAGGGAGAGCTGGCAGGAATGTTACTGTTTGAACGTATAGACATTCTTTAGGGCGAAAGCAAAGGCTTGAGAAGCTTCCAATTAGGGTGAAAAACCACTGCGGTTTTAGCAATGGTAAGTGCTAAATAGATTGATACACTCCTTTACAACTTCTCCTTCTGAGCTTTTGGAAAGCTGACAGATTATGCTTTCCATCACTTCATTTCCATCCTGGAAAATTAATTCTTATACTTCTATCATTCTAGTCCAGTGTTTCTCAACCTTCCTAATGCCGCGACCCCTTAATACAGTTCCTCATGTTGTGGTGACCCCCAACCATAAAATTACTTTTTGTTGCTACTTCATAACTGTAATTTTGCTATTGTTGTGAATCATAATGTAAATATGTGATATGCAGGATGTACATATTTTCATTCACTGGACCAAATTTGGCACAAATACCTGATACACCCAAATTTGAATACTGGTGAGGTGCGGGCAGGGGGATTGATATTGTCATTTGGGAGTTGTAGTTGCTGGGAGTTATAGTTCACCTACAATCAGAGAACATTCTGAACTCCACCAATGGGGGGAATTGAACCAATCTTGGCACACATGACCAACAGAAAATACTGGAAGGGTTTGGTGAGCATTCACCTTGAGTTTTGGAGTTGTAGTTCACCTACATACAGAGAGCACTGTGGATTCAAACAATGATGGATCTGGACCAAACTTGGCATGAATATTAAATATGCCCAAATGTGAACACTGGTGGAATTTGGGGAAAATAGGCCTTGATATTTGGGAGCTCTAATTGCTGGGATTTATAGTTCCTCTACAATCAAAGAGCACTCTGAACCCCACCAATGATAGAATTCGGTCAAACTTCCCACACAGAACCGCCATGACCAACAAAAATACTGTTTTCTGATGGTCATTGGCGACCCCTCTGACAGCCCCTCATGACCCCCAGGGGTCCCGACCCCCAGGTTGAGAAACACTGTTCTAGTCCATTCTTCCAGCAGCCAAAGCAAGGCATGTACATAACCCTTTCTCTCGCAGATCCTCACAACAACCCTCTGAAGCAGGCATGTAGCCGGGGGGCTACGGGGGCTTCAGCCCCGAAATTCTCAGGGTGGTCCGCGCGAAAGGCTTTACTGGTACATTATTTAAACTGTTATGTTTATTCATATCATGATCTGATTACCATGCTCATTATATCCCACATTAATGGGGTTATTGGGATAACAATACAAAAGGTTTGCTAGGGTAGACCCTCTTCCACCCAGTCTCAGCCCCCCCGCCAAACCAAACTCAGCCCCCCCGAATCAAAATCCTGGCTACGGCCCTGCTCTGAAGTAGTTTAGATTGAGGCAAGGTATGTGCCTTTTGGGCATGTGACTGGTCCCAGGGAATGCTCAGGACCTCCGTTTCCAAAACGCTGTCCATTACAATAGAATATTAGAGATCTGGTTTATAATATGAGCAGATGGTGAGCAGATGGTGAATCTATATGTCTGGAATGGGGTTACATCTACGGGGTTATAGATTACTGCAATGCTCTCTACGTGGGGTTGCCTTTGAAGACTGTTCGGAAGCTGCAACTAGTCCAACGGACAGCAGCCAGGTTGATAACAGGAGCGCCATTCAGAGAGCGTACAACTCCCCTGTTGTGCCAGCTCCACTGGCTGCCAGTTTGCTACCGGGCACAATTCAAAGTGCTGGCTTTAGCCTTTAAAGCCCTAAACGGTTTGGGTCCAACTTACCTGTCCGAACGCATCTCTCCCTATGAACCATCGAGATGTTTAAGATCATTTGGAGAGGCCCTGCTCTCGGTCCCGCCTTCTTTGCAGGCGCGACTGGTGGGGACGAGAGACAGGGCCTTTTCAGTGGTGGCTCCTCGGCTTTGGAATGCCCTCCCTAAAGACATCAGATTGGCCCCCTCCCTCCTGACGTTTCGCAAGAAAGTCAAGACCTGGTTATTTGAGCAGGCATTTGTTGATGAAATATAAGGCTTAACTGGATATAAGGAATGACGACGATGTGATGGAAACTGATTTCAACATGACGCTGAGGCTGCAATTGTATGTTTTTAATTGTTAAATTGTTATTATATTTTTTTCTGGGGGAGGGGGTTGACTTGTTGCTGTGTTGTATTGAGGGCAGAGACTGCCTGTGTAAACCGTCCCGAGTCACCTTCGGGCTGGGAGGGGCGGTATAGAAACGTGACAAATAAATAAATAAATAAATACTAACCAGCCTGACCCCCCCTTAGCCTCCAACATTAAGTTTCCAGAAGAGGTTTGGTGCCTTTAGAGCAGGTTTGCTCATTAGGTCGATTGCGATCGACCAGTTGATTGTGGAGGTGGAACTGGTCAATTGCAGCCAGACTGAGGAGGGAGGAAGTAAGGAGGAGAAGGAGGACAGAGCGCATAGGGAGGAGGGTGTGAGAGAAGGAGTGGCAGCCAGTCACGCCCCTCTCGTTGCTGCCAGAACAGTAGTGAAAATGGCACGCGTGACGTCACGCCGCCGTGATGTCAGGCGCACCCATTTTCCCTACCTTTTGGTGGGAACAAGAGGGGCATGGCTGGCTGGCGCTCCTTCTCTCGCGGCGTCCCCTCCTTCCCTCTGCCCTCCTACTTCTCCCCTCGCCTGCTTCCACTGCCTGCAGGTGAGGGGATTGGGCCTGGGCAGCAAGCGGCTTTGCGCTGCCCCTCATGCCAGGCAAGGAAGGGAGGCTTCAAATCCCCTGCCTGGGCGAGGAGGCCCTGGAGCGCTTCCTGGCCCCCCTCCTCGCTGCCAGGCGGCACAGGGTGACTCTGCTCCGCAAGGTAACTATACATCCCAGCAACTCCAATTCCCAAATGACTCTATTTTCCCCAAATTTCCCCAGTGTTCACATTTGGGCATATTGAGGTTTTGTGCGAAGTTTGGTCTAGATCCATCATTATTTGAGTCCACAGTGCCCTCTGGATGTAGGAGAACTGCAACTCCCAAACTCAAGGTCAATGCCCAGCAAACCCTTTCAGTACTTTCTGTTGGTCTCATGAGAGTTCAGTGTGCCAAGTTTGGTTACATTCCATCATTGGTGGAGTTCAGGATGCTCTTTGATTGTGGGTTAACTAGAAATCCCAGCAACTACAACTCCCAAATGACAAAATCAATTGCTTCAAACGACAAGAAAGAAGATTCCCCCTGGACATGAGGAAAAACTTCCTAACTGTGAGAGCTGTTCAGCAGTGGAACTCTCTGCATCAGAGTGTGGTAGAGGCTCCTTCTTTGGAGGCTTTTGAACAGAGGCTGGGTGGCCATCTGTCTGAGGTGCTTTAATTATGATTTTGCTGCATGAAGGCAGAAGGTCCTTGGACTAGAGATGGTTATTATTATTATTATTATTATTATTATTATGGCTGGATGGCTATACATACAAAGAATCCTTAATAAATTTGAAATAGTTATATGTTTTACATTTTTGTAGTGGGTAGGTAGATTATTTTGACTTGGTTGTTTTATAAGTAGCTCGCATGCTGAAAAAGTGTGAGCACCCCTGCTTTAGAGTATTTGGGCCCTCAACCCACAGGTATAGGCAGGAGGATGATGAATTATTTTTTCTATCCAATATTATTGAAATATCTTTCAATAGGGAGACTTTTACAAGCACAGCACGTACTTTAAAAGTGCCCCACCTGTGTTCAAGATAGATCACACCCAATCAAGTTTTAAAAGGACAGATTGCAGGTAGTATTGCCTTCCCGGTGGAAGGCTTAAAAACAAACAATAAGCTGTTGTAGTATTTTAGTATTTTTAGTGGTTGATCATTGAGTCCTCTGATTCCTGAGGATGCTTAGTGACATAGGTGTCTTTTTTAAAAAAAAAAAATTTATTAGGTTTTCCATAAACAGTAAAAGTGGGAGAACAATTTCAAGTAAAGGACAGTAGGAAAGATAGAGAGAGGAGAGGCCGGTGGGGGTGATGGGGTGGGGGGTGGGAGGGGGTTAACCGGGGAATGAGGGGGAGGTGGGGAAAGAGGGGGGGGGGGGACTAGGCTGCAGTGAAGCAAACGGGGGCGGGGGTGGGTGGGGGAGTCTCTGGGGGGGGGTGAGTGACAGTGCTTTTCCATGCGTTGAGAGGCCTCTAAGCCTCTGGTGAAGGGGGGGGGAGTCCTTCCGTCCTGTGTGCTATTGAGCTACAAACTCGTGGTTGTCCCCTTCCGTTCTCGCTAGGAGGGCGAGCAGGGGGTGGTTGGGATTCAAGCTGTTCAAGGTGAGCCCCGTGACTTTAAGTAGGCTTTCACCGGGGACCAGTCGGTTTTCTTCAGCGGGTAGCCTCCTGTTTCGGATAGGTAGAAGGAAAGTTTATCCATATCCATGGCGTCTCGTAGTTTGTCCAGCCATTCCTCCAGCTCGGGGATCTCCTCGCTCTTCCACTTCCTCGCGTAGACTATTCTCGCCGTTGTTGAGAGGTATGCAAATAGTCTCTCCGCATTCTCATCCGGTAGGTCTTCTTCGGACGTAAGTCCAAGGAGATAGGCTTCAGGTTTGAGTTCCATAGAGAGACCTAGGATCTTTTGTGTGGCGAGGTGGATCTTCTTCCAGAATTGCGCAGCATGTTGGCAGGACCACCACATATGGTAAAAAGTGCCCGTGTGACATAGGTGTCTTGATGGTAATTTTGCCAGACATTTCGCCAGGGCTTAGATCTCCTTTGCTTAGTTTTGGAGGGATTTAAGAAAGACGTTGGATTTAAGTCGCAGCCAGGGTCAAAAGATTTCATTTCTGACGAAGTTGCTGGGAGTTTCAATCTTGAGACTTCCAAATCAGATTTTATTATTCAAGCCATGCCTGTTACACCATCTGTGCTTACCCACTTCCTCCAACCAGAGAGTCTCCTGCAGCTTATGTGTGCCTTTTTGGTTATTTCAACAACAGCCTAAACTTTGGGGAAATTCCAAAACATGTGTTAGAGTTGCTAAGGCTTGGGGTGATCCACTACAATGGCCGATTCAGCCTGCCATCCCTGTGAACCAATCTATGCTTTTAATAGCAAGATGAATGAAATACCTTTTTCCAGTTGTGTATGATACTAGGTGAACTCCGCCTGGTCTGAATTGCCTTTTCTTTTTGGTGTGCATTGCACAAAAGTCAAACATGTGAAGGTTTTATCATTTTATGAGCAAAGCACAAAAGAAATACCCCTAATCCCCAGTGGCAGGGTGAGAACCATATCACCAGATGACGTTGGACTATGGTTCCTACTGTTCTTGAAGTATATCATTGGTTGTTGCTCTGATGCTTGTTTTTATAATTGTTAAATGTTGTTTTATGTTGTTTTTACACTGTTATATCTTCTACATCACGGGTGCTCACACTTTTTCAGCATGCGAGTTACTTATAAAACAACCAAGTCAAAATGATCTACCTACCCACTACTCAGAGAGCCATAAAAGCAAAATATTTGGAAATTTATTTCAGTGAGAGCCATATAATATATTTTAAGACTGAATTCAACTAAATGTGAGTATAATAAGCCCCTGAATTTATTCATAATAATAATGATAATAATATTCATTCAACCTCTGCTACTACTACTACTATTAATAATAGTAACAACAACAACAATAGGTTCCTAGAGTAGAAGGAGACCTCCAAGGGCCATCCAGTCCAAACTCCTTCTGCCATAAGGGAAAAACACAATCAAAGCATTCCTCAGAGATGGCCATTCAGCCTCTGATAATAATAATAATAACAACAATGGGTTCCTAGAATAGGAGGAGACCTCCAAGGGCCATCCAGTCCAAACTCCTTCTACACCAGGGCGGCGTCGGGAGCCTGTGGGGTGAGACTGAGCCTTCCTCCTGCCCTGCCTGCGATCTACCAGGACGTCCTACACGATCTACCTGTAGATCGCGATCTAACTAATGAGCACCCCTGTTCTACATGTTATGTTTTAATTCTGTGTGATTGGGCTTGGTCCCATGTAAGCAGTCCCGAGTCCTTCGGGGAAATGGAGGCGGGATATACAAATAAAGTTATTATTATAATATTGTAATTATTCTTTATCATTGGCATGTCTCCCTCTCACTTGCCATATTTTAGCAGTCTCCAGTCATGGCATAGGAGCAACCTGTTCCCTGCTGCTTTCCCTGACATCTGACAGAGCAATGGTGTGACAAAGCAGGAAAAGCCTCCTCCTCTCTCACTCCCTTCCCAATATTACTTGTGCCCCGGCTCATGTCAGGGCAAGTGAAGGGGAACAGGTAGGCCCTGAGTTAAGGCTGGAGATCACCAAGACATGGGGGGAAGACTGCCATCTTGTGTCCTCAGACCACCCAGACCTGGAGAATGTGGGACTGCAGTGAGGACTGTTAAGGTCTAAGTCAGGGCCCTTCAAACTAAGGCCCGGGGGTTGGATACGCCCCCCTAAGTTCATTTACCCGGCTCTCGCTCAGGGTCAACCTAAGTATCAAACGATTTGAATGGACACAACAACAACAACAATCCTATCTCATTGTCCAAAAGTAGGCCTACACTTTCCATCGAAATTCTAATAAGTTTATGTTTGTTAAAATTGTTCTTCATTTCAATTATTGTATTGTTTTTAAGTGTTTTTCAACTACAAATAAGATATGTGCAGTGTGCATAGCAATTCATTCGTGTTTTTTTTCTCCAAATTATAATCCGGCCCTCCAACGGTTTCAGGACTGTGACCTGGCCCTCTGTTTAAAAAGTTTGAGGACTCCTGGTCTAAGTGGTCAGTGCAGATGGGGCCCAATTCTTCAGCACAGAGTGGCCTGTAAGCCCACTACAGGTACCCAATACTATGCTTGTGCAATTCGGCTGGAGGGCGATCCGTTTTTGGTATCCAAATTTCACTGGGTGACCTGATCCGTTTTTTGGGAGCCTCCCAAAAATCAGCTAATGGAAAGATCTGTTTATTCAGAATATCGAGGCAGAAAATCCCAAAATATCTGCTTTGAACTGGGTTATCCACATTGCCATATATTCCAGTTCAAGGCAGATATTGTGGGATTTTCTGGCTTGATATTCTGAGATATAGGGCTGTGTGGAAGGGCCCTTAGAGATAGTAGTTTGCAAAAGTTACTTTAGAGGATGACAGCTCCCAAAATCTCCCAAAATCCCTCCAAGCGTTCATTTCAACCACCTGCCAGATTTGGCAAACTGTTGGAAGCTCAATTAAGCTGGGAGCCATGGGAGTCTATAGGAAAACCATCCCTGCTTGTCTTCTTTCCAAACGTGATTGACGCCCCAATGGCCAATCAGTTCTTTGGTGAGCTGTTGGATGCCCTGTAATTTCAGGATAATGAATCTCTTTCATGTAGCAGCTTGCTTGTGCTGGAAAAGAGATAGAGCAGGAGATCATAGAACCATAGAACTGGAGGAGACCTCATCGGTGATCCAGTCCAACCCTCTGCCACGAAGCAGGAAAATCGGATTCAAAACACCCCCGACAGATGACCATTATTTATTTATTTATTTAATTTACTTTGCTTCTAGACCGCCTCTCTCAGCCCGAAGGCGACTCGAGGCGGTGTACAAATGGCAAAACTGCCCAAGACAAACATATCAACAATTATCAACACAATTCCATCATGTACAAATTAGCACTTAACATTAAAAACACAATATCAGTGTCTCATTATTAAATCGGTTTCCAATTGCATCGTCGTCGTTCCGTAGGTCTCTATTTGATAATCATACTACATCTGCAAATGCCCGGTCAAACATCCAGGTCTTGACTTTCTTGCGAAATGTCAGGAAGGAGGGGGCTGATCTGATGTCATAAGGAAAGGCGTTCCAAAGCAGAGGAGCCACCACTGAAAAGGCCCTGTCTCTCGTCCCCACCAATCACGCTTGCGAAGCAGGTGGGACCGAGAGCAGGGTTTCTCCAGATGATCTTAAGCACCTTGAAGGTTCATAGGGAGAGATGCGTTTGGACATGTAAGTTGGACCAGAACCGTTAAGGGCTTTAAAGGCTAAAGCCAGCACTTTGAATTGTGCCTGGTAGCAAACTGGTAGCCAGTGGAGCTGGCGCAACAGAGGTGTTGTGCGCTCCCTGAGTGCCGCTCCTGTTATCAACCTGGCTGCTGTCTGTTGGACCAGTTGAAGCTTCCGAACAGTCTTCAGAGGCAGTCCCATGTAGAGGGCGTTGCAGTAATCTATACGGGATGTAACCAGAGCGTGGACTACCGTGGCCAAGACAGACTTCCCAAGGTACGGGCGCAGTTGGCGCACAAGTTTTAACTGTGCGGATGCTCCCCTGGTCACCGCCGAAACCTGGGGTTCCAGGCTCAGCGATGAGTCCAGGATCACACCCAAACTGTGAACCTGCGTCTTCAGGGGGAGACCATCCAGATAGGAACTCTCTTCACCAGGGCCGTAGCCAGGATTTTGACGGGGCAGTTGGTTCGGGGGGGGGGCTGAGACTGGGTGCAAGGGGGTCTACCCTAGCAAACCTTTTGTATTGTTATCCCTAACCCCATTAATGTGGGATATAATGAGCATGGTGATCAGATCATGATATGAATAAACATAACAGTTTAAATAATGTACCAGTAAGGCCTTTTTGTGACCACCCTGGAGCCCCTTAGCCCCCCCCCCGGCTACATGCCTGCTCTTCACACAATAGTAGCCCACTTGTGCTGGAAAAAGGGTAGAGCAGGAGCCCTCCAGATGTTATCAAACTGCAACTTCTAATATCCATTAATACTGGCTAAGATGGCTAAAGGTACTGGAAATAGTAATGCAGTCACACTGGGATGGCCACATGATTCATGCCCTTCAGAAATAATTATATCTGCATGGTTTTCCCTAGTAAAGGTAGGCTTGCTGGAAGGAAGGTGAAATTAAAACTTCTCCCCAGTACTGTATTGTGAATGGGGTGATGGGAGTAGTAGTCCAGAAGTCTCCAAAAGAAGACCACGAAAGACATTGGGTGGTTATTCTCTCTCTTTCTTCCTCAGCGAGTCCACATAAACAAGCTTGCTTCCAAATGAGGCAATTCACCATCGCAGTACCTCAGTTTTATGGTGAATTCAGAAAGCATCTTCATTTTGTCATCCTGCCATGGTTTCTCTTTTGTCACTTTTATTAGCAGGATTAATAAGTGGAGATTAAATAGTTGCACAGTGCCTTTCAACTGTGAGCAATAGGATCGTTCTGTTTGCGGGGGAAAAAATAATGGAAGGAGTAGTAGAAACACAAAGGAATGCTACAACTTTAGGAGGAGGATGTCAGAAGCTGTCATAAAAATCAACTAAGATGACAAGAGGACACTTGGAACTTTTAGCCAGAGAAAAATAGTGCTTCATTAAACTAAAATATTCCATGGGGTGTAGGAATGAATCATAGCATACCCTACATTTCACATGCAAAATCCAGCATATGTGCAACGAAGATACAATAGTATGTGGTTAAGAAATTATTAATGAGAAAGAACACATAAACTAGGAGCGGCTGTAGTGATATCGGAGGTGACCCCCCAGGAGTCTGTAAAAGATAGTTCAAAATCAAGGAATTCATAGTTTTTGCCAAGGACATGAGGCTAGAGTGATCCCATAATCCCCTATCTTTCCCCCATGTGGGAACCTAAGGCTCTTCCCATGGCCCCATGGCCCCTCTTTATGGGTTACTTTTATGGGACTTTTGCCCACTTTGAAGGACTTTCAGAAACTTTTGGGGACTCTTTCCTTTCAAATCCTATGGACTCTGGTGGGTGGGATGGGCTGATATGAGATATCAGGGGCGGTCTAAGGTAATTTTAAATGGTAGGCGAACATTATTTTGGTGCCCACCCCCCAAAAAAACATTATTTTGCCGTCCCCCATGTAAAACAAATATACAATTATAATATCACAATACCATTAGTAGTATTATATTGTATCAATGTATATACAATATATTATACCATACTCATACTATATTATATCATAATTATACTACATTACAATATAATTATATTATAATATATTGACATTATAATATAATGTAACATTCTATTATATTATTATTATAAAATAATAAAATTATTTATTTAAATAAAATTATCCTCTACTAAATATTTTCATTACTCCTATAAAACTCAAATAACCCAAAATAAAGTAAAATAAAATATTATATATTATTATTTTGTACAATATTTGTAATATTACATGTAATATAAAATATATCATTATTCTATTGTTATATTGTATTTGTATTATATTGTATGACAATATTAAGCAACAAGAATAATAATCAACAAGAAATGCAATGTAAATGCATCAAAATCAGAATATATTACCTATCACCTGACTCATAATTCATAGGAGTCTCCCATAAGTCCAAAATTAGGATCCCAATGTAAATGTAAATAGAAAAACAGCCAAAATGTTCAAATGAGGTCGAATACAGGCAGAGCGGGCTGGGCAAACTTGGGCCCTCCCTCCCTCCTTCTAAGTGGTTTGGCCTCCAACTCCCACAACTCCTCATAGCCTCAGGCCCCTCAGGTCTAGACAGAAATAGAGCCGAAGAAAGGAAGGAGGGAGAGAAGAGGTCACAGAGGAGGTGGAGGAAAGCCTTTCGTTCATTCCTTCACTTACACTTCCTTCACTGATTCTTTTCTCCTTCCCCGCAAACGCGCGCGCGGTGGAGACAAAGGGAGAGGGGAGCACTCCCTGCCTGCCCGATAGGGAGGGCTTTGCTTACAGGCTTCTGCGCAAAGGGAGCTACTGGGCATGCGCGGAGGTTTTTCGGCGCATGTGCAGTTGCTCCTGCGCTCAACTTCAGCTCCAGAGCAACTGCGCCGTGCGTGCCCAGAAGTGGCGTCGGAGCACACAAGGCCGGGGTCCAAAAGCAGGCAGCTGCAGCACTGTCTGAGGAACATCGGCAGGGCCAGGATGGCGCCCCATGCGGCCAGGATGGCACCCCCTTCCCAGATGGCGCCCTAGGCGGCCGCCTACTTGGCCTATCTTGTAGGACCGCCCCTGGATGATATGGTTCCTATTTCCCTCCTATATGTATGTATTCCCTATATGCTTTCCCCTTTTATGTGTTCCTATATAAAAATATGAAAAGCCACCTTTTCATGACCCCAACATACCGAGGCTCAAGGGATCCCACATTCTTTGGGCTGGTTAAACCCTAATACAAAGGACTTATCAAGAACATTTTGCATGGGCAATAACAATGGACATGTCCTTTCAAACTTCGGAGTCGGCCCATTTGAAAGATATGTGTCCCTTGGGCACGCACCTTCAGATCTTGGAGCATGGCCATCTGAAGAACGTGTCCCATGGTGATTTTGTCATTTTTTCACAAAGGGGAACATTCTGCCTTTGAAAAGCTTTGGATTTCCTATATGACTCACTCATTTTTTCCACCCCCTTGGTCGAAACCAAGGACATGATGCCATCAATAGATCCATATCCCGGATTAAAAGACTACTGGGGTCTGGCATCTGCGCCAGACCAAAATGTTTATTCCCTTCACCTGGACAATACAAAGGCTAGCTTGAGGACTCTTGGAAGTAATTACCAGAACTTGGACAAACATTAGTCATTTTAATCCACTCATCATATCTTCTCGGTTCATTGTTTCCTGCTTGGACCGCCTCCTTCGCTCTCATTGGCTGAGAGCCCAAAGCAGCGCTGGCTTCCTGATTGGTTGAGGTGCTGCTAAGCTGGCCTCCCTCCCAGCTGATGACTCCATCCAATCAGCTTGAAGCCGGCAAGGGGGTGGAGGGCGGGGAATTTGAACTTTGACAGCTTTGTTTTCTATAAGAATGTAATGTCTTGCATTGTACGGTATGTCTGCTTTTGGGCAAATGATTGGAGCTTGACATCCACTCCAGCTGGAACGAAATAAACAACTCAGTGGCGTTTCTTCAACTTGGTGAGATTTATTTGGGGAAATTCAGGGAAAATTCATTTGGATGCTTTCTATCTCCCAAGGGCTATATCGGATCCCCTTAGGTGGGTCTGACTGGTCTCTGCCTTCACGGCAAGACCCACATTCCTCGATATCAGCAGCAGTTTGCTTTTGCCTGAACAAGATTCTACTACTTTTTCTTTGCCCTGAGGAGTTAATCGAATGCAAACTACTTCTGTGCTTACCTCAGTTTGCAGGATCTGAGGTAAGCAGAGAAAAACGGGGAAGTGACATGAAGTGAAAGGAAACAAGATATTTGGGAAAGTAACTGAAAGATGCAGTGGCAGCAGATTACTAGGAACGGTACCTGTCAAATTAAGGCAGTGAAAAGTTATATCATAGCACTACAAGTGTGAAAAGTTCTTTGGAGTATTGCCCTCCAAATAATCATCGGTGTAAATGTGCTCTTGCTGCAGCTGCTTTGTGACCATGTTGCAAGATGGAAAGCGGACATAAAAGTGGTGGCATATTTCTGGATGCAAAAGCAAGCCAGTTACCATCTGGACAATCTCGTAAATCTATTTAGCAGCAGTAAAAGTGGTTTTATGGTACAAAACTCCCTCATGATCCACAGAGAAAGGAAAATCAAGTGAAACACGAACTATTGGTTTTATATATATGATCTTATGAGTGTGATAAACCTTTTCTGAGAAAAGAAGGGGGGAAAGTCCCTTAATAAGTCTTAAAGCATGGAGAATTTGTGTCTTTAGGTATCTGTAGTCTGTCATGCCTAATTAATATGCGTGGATTAGCATTTTAAAATGGAAAGCAATAAATCTCACCTTGAACTATACTGGATTGTGGCCACAGGATCTTCTTTCCATCTCACCGTCCTCACAGGGACACCTGGTGGGGACACAGGAAGTAAAGGAAGGAAAGGCCCTTCAAGGCTGGAGGGACAGAGGACTGAGAGGAAAACTGCAAAACAGCGAGTCTGCAAAAAGCAAACTGTGAAGTAGCGAGGGAACACTGTATTGTTGTTGTTTTGTTGTTTATTCGTTCAGTCGCTTCCGACTCTTCGTGACCTCATGGACCAGCTCATGCCAGAGCTCCCTGTTGGCCGTCACCACCCCCAGCTCCTTCAAGGTCAAGCCAGTCACTTCAAGGATACCATTCATCCATCTTGCCCTTGGTCCATCTTCCCTTTTCATTCCATTTCCCCAGCATCAGGGCCGTAGCCAGGATTTTGATTCGGGGGGTGAGTTTGGTTCAGGGGGGGCTGAGACTGGGTGGAAGAGGGTCTACCCTAGCAAACATTTTGTATTGTTATCCCAATAACCCCATTAATGTGGGATATAATGAGCATGGTGATCAGATCATGATATGAATAAACATAACAGTTTAAATAATGTACCAGTAAGGCCTTTTCGCGGACCACCCTGAGAATTTCGGGGCTGAAGCCCCTTAGCCCCCTGGCTACATGCCTGCCCAGCATCATTGTTTTCTCTAAGCTTTCCTGTCTTCTCATGATGTGGCCAAAGTACTTCATCTTTGTCTCTAATATCTTTCCCTCCAATGAGCAGTCGAGATTTATTTCCTGAAGTATGGACTGTTTGGATCTTCTCGCGGTCCAAGGCACTCTCAGAACATTCCTCCAACACCACAGTCCAAAAGCATCTATAGCAGTGTTTCTCAACCTGGGGGTCGGGACCCCTGAGGGGGTCGCAAGGGAGTGTCAGAGGGGTCGTGAAAGACCATCAGAAAGCACTGTATTTTCTGTTGATTATGGCAGTCCTGTGTGGGAAGTTTGGCCCAATTCAGTCATTGGTGGGGTTCAGAATGCTCTTTGATTGTAGGTGAACTATAAACCGAACGACTACAACTCTTAAGTGTCAAGGTCCATTTTCCTCAAACTACACCAGTGTTCATATTTGGGCATGTTGAGTATTCCTGCCAAGATTGGACCAGATCCATAATTGTCCCCCAACCCCACAAGGATTCAAATTTGGGTGTATCAGGTATTTGTGCTAAATTTAGTTAAGTGACTGAAAATATGTCCTGCATCTCAGATATTTACATTACAATTCATAATAATACCAACAAAAATAATTTTATGGTTGGGGGTCACCACAACATGAAGGGCTATATTAAAGGGCCGCGGCATTAGGAAGGTTGAGAAACACTGATCTATAGGTAGAACAGTAGAGTGGAAGACAATGGGAGACTGCTTTTGGAAGGATTTAACAAACCTATCCCCACAAGTGGTCATCTTTACTTCAGATGTGGAGGGACAGTTTAAATTTTGTTTCAAAGAAGAGGTCCAATCTGGGTTACTTCAAGGAGTACCATGTGCCCCCCTCCCCCCAATAAAATTGTGTTCCGTAGCTGAGTCTGACAACTGATAGTTATGTTTTGATTCTGGGTGAAAATATTAGCTCTATATTGTTGCAATTTAAGGGAAAAAAGCAGACACTTGGAAACCGGATTGCAGATAAAAGAAACTATTAGTTAGGGAATGGGGTGAAATTGGCTGTGTTCTCATTTGAATATTAACCAACCTATTTCCCAATTCCTGAGTTAATAACGTGGATGGGAACACACAATTACCTTTCAAATTTTGCAATGCGGTTCTCTGATTAAAGAAAATATTTATGCCAGGTGAATTTGCATACATAATGCGCGCCTTATGGGGGGGAAAAGCCAAGCGTAGAGGTGAAAATACGTATATGAGGGGAAATTGTGTACAAACATGCACGCAAACCCTTTGCTCAATTAAAACGGCTTATAAATATTGGTATCTGCTTTAAAATTATCCACATAATGATGCTGAAGTGGAACAAAATGAACTCGGGCTTTAAAATACAATGGAAACATTATAGAAAATGTAACAAACGTATCTATTGGTTTCTACCATAGCATGAACTAACTGGAAATATGCCTATTTTTGTTAAAGAGGACTGGTTTTGACCTAATTTAGTATATGGTGAGGCATGGCTTAACTTCTTCTTTTTTATAATAATTTTTATTGGTTTTTAGTTCATTGTGATACAATAAAGGAAAACATAATAAAGTGAGATAGATTCCCCTAAGGGGGTTAGTAGGGATAGGATTTACTTAATTAATAGGTAGGGTGTGTGGGTCAGGTTTAGAAGGGGGCATAGGTAGAGGTTTAGGGTGGGAAAGAAAGGAAAGAAAGGGGGTAAAGAACATTAGTGAAAGTAATATATATACATAGTGACTTCCATTCATCTTCTTAGTGGATATTATCTATCAGTCCTGAAGTTTCTTTATTTCCATATAGTCTTCAAACAAAGTCCATTCTGTTAGTTTTCTTGGGTTTCCCGTATTTCTTCTCAAGAAAAAAGTTAATCTGTCCATGTCTTTTATATCATAAATCTTATCTATCCATTGGTCTATTTTGGGTATTTGGTCTGTTTTCCATGCTTTAGCGAATACCATTCGAGCTGCTGTTATCATATATGTTAAAAGTATATCTTTATTTTCATCCAGTTTTAATTCATTGTCATTTAATCCCAATAGATAATATTCTGGCTTTAATGGAAATTTCAACTGCAGTATAGATTGGGTTTTCTATGGATATTTCTCCAATATTCATTGGTTTTTGGGCAGGACCACCACATATGGAAATAACTTCCTATGTGTGATTTGCATTTCCAGCAATTTGATTTACTTTTATTATACATAATGCCTATTTTTTTGGTGTTATATACCACCTATGGAACATCTTTAGCCAATTTTCCTTAAGATCTGAGGCATATGTATACTTCAATTTTTTGTTCCACATTTTATGCCATTCATGTAATTTAATTTGTCTGCCAATGGCTTAACTTCTTCAGTGGCGCAATGGGTTAAACCATTTTAACCCTTTTGCTGGCAGGACTACTGACCAAAATGTTGGCAGTTCAGATCCGGGGAGTAGAGTGAGCTCCCATCTGTCAACTCCAGCTTCCCACGTGGGGACATGAGAGAAGCCTCCCACAGGATAGTTAAGCATTTGGACATTCCCTGGGCAACGTCCCTGCAGATGGCCAGTTTCTCTCTTCTTCACCAGAAGCATGAGTGTTTGCAGTTTCTCAAGTCGCAAATAATCTTAAATAAGGCCATATTGACCAACTTGTATTTATTTATTTATTTATTTATTTATTTGTACTTGTTTGCCCCCCTTCCCAATGGCTCGGGGCGGCTCACAACATATTCATAAAACAGCCGAACATAGCAAAATTAAAACCACAATTAAAACAACAGATAAAAAGGCACAATAGGCCGCACATTAAAACACTGCGGCACAAAAGGTAAAACAGGATGGCGACACGCAACAGAGACTACAATTCATCCAACTCCGAAAGCCTGCTGGAACAACAAAGTCTTGCAGGCTTTCCTAAATGGGAGGATGTTCTGAATGGCACGAACGTCGGCGGGCAGCGAGTTCCAAAGTGTTGGAGCCACGATCGAAAAAGCCCGGCAATGGGTTGTGGTCAGGCGAAACGTCTTAGGGCTAGGAACGACCAGGAGGTTATGTTCTTCAGAGCGCAAAGATCTGGTGGGATGATACGGGATGAGCCGGTCCCGGAGGTACACTGGCCCCATACCATGTAAGGCCTTAAAAGTCAGGACTAACACTTTGAAGGTGATCCGGCATTCTACAGGTAGCCAGTGCGGTTCGCGCAGAATAGGCGTGATGTGAGAACTTGCCGAGCTCCCCGCAAGGAGTCGGGCTGCAGCGTTCTCCACCAGCTTGAGTTTCCGGATCACTGACAGAGGAAAGCCAATGTACAGAGCGTTACAGTAGTCTAGCCTCGAGATGACCGTAGCTTGGACCACTGTGGCCTGGTCGCGACGGGACAGGTAGGGGGCCAGCTTCCTTGCTTGGCGAAGGTGGAAAAATGCCACTCTGCTGACGGTGGAGACATGGGCCTCCATCGACAACAGAGGGTCCAGGGTTACCCCAAGGCTCTTAACGGATGACGACGGATGTAGTGTCATGCTGTCCAGGGTCGGAAGCTGAATATCCCCACCGCCCGGGCGACCAAGCCGCAGGATCTCCGTCTTAGCCAGATTCACCTTCAACCTACTTGCTCGCAGCCATCCATTAACGGCCTCAAGGCAACGAAATTATCGGGTACGGATTCGGACTAGCCATCTATCCTCCGAATGAGGATAAACAATCCCATTCCCCCCAAATGCTGGTGATCACTGGGCAAATTTACGGCAAATGGAAATGGAAACATCTAAGTGACACGCATCCTAGAGAGACCAACCTTAAAGTAGTAGCAAAGGCAAGGAGAGCAAACTGCGTGCTTGTTGCAAAAGCCAAAAGATTCCAGCACACCCAGTCTATTTTTCCTCTGTTAAACAAACAGATAATACATAGGAGAGCTGCTATGGAGATAGCAAGAACTAAAGCTGGCATAGGTGGTGCCCACCCAGTGAAAGATTAGGGAATGGGGGCAGAGTATGACTGCTTAAAATCAACTTCCCACCCAGTCAGGACAATAGCAGAAAATCTGATAGGGAGCAAAGATTTAGGCAAGGGGTGGTGGCAAGATCAGTGTGCAAAGAGGGATAGAAAGCACTGGGGAGGGAAGGGGAGAAGGATTAATGGTCCGGTTGATTTTATGTGGTATGCAGCAGGCAGGAGCCAGAAACCTGTTAAACCAGGTGGTCTGCTAAGGAACAGAAGACTCTCACACCCTTGTACAGTTTGTTAGGCGGGGGGATAGAAAGGAAGGAATGTAAAAAGGGACAAAACAATGCAGGCTTTGTTAAGAGTATCCTAAGCATTCTTTTCTGGCGATTGGGGAGTAGATGCTACAGCTTTACCGAGATATAACAGATGAAAACCAAATAAGTTACAAATGTGGTCAACATGGAATAAGTCAGTGTTTCCCAACCGCTGTGCCGTGGCACACTAGTGTGCCGTGAGCGATCATAAGGTGTGCTGTGGGAAATTGGAACCTCCAATACCAGACCTGTGCATTTCGTGGCCCGCCGGCCGATTCTGACCGGCCCGTGTAAGGGCCCCGGCAGGCAGGCAAGCAGAGCGGCCAACAGAGGGGAAGGGAGGGGGGAGAAGAGGAGGAGGCCAGGAGGAAGCGCCGCCGCAGAGCATGCCTTCGCTCTCCTCCTCCCTTCCCTTCTGCCTCGCGCGCTCCCCCCTACCTCGTGCTCTTTCCCCTCTCTCTATTGCTTGTGTGTGAGAGAGAGGGGGGAGAGCTTGAGATGGCCAGGGGGCGTTTGTTCCTGCTTGGGGACGTATTGCTTGTGCACCTGGCTTGGAGGCGCATGTCCCTTTAAGAGCGCGTGGCCGGCCCTGGGCGCATGGGATAGGCTGCCTTTGGCAGGGATGGGCTGGGAGGAGCCCTCCACATCTGCGAACTCTGGCTGGGAAGGAGAGGTGAGGAGGGGGCCCCGGGGAGGAGGAGGAGGAAGCCCAAGTAGGCGCCTTCGCAACCCCTGCTATGAGGAAAAAGAAAAGTTTACACCTTTGGAAAGAAGAGGAGGGACTGGTGAACTACAACTCCCAAACTCAAGGTCAATGCCCACCAAACCCTTTCACTACTTTCTGTTGGTAATGAGAGTTCAATATGCCAAGTTTGGTTCAATTCCATTGTTGCAAGAGTTCATGATGCTCTTTGATTGTGTGTTAACTATAAATCCCTGAAACTGTAACTCCCAAATGTCAAGGTCTATTTCCCCCAAACTCCATCTGTGTTCACATTTGAGCATATTGAGTATTCATGCCAAGTTTGGTCCCGATCCAACATTTTTGAGTCCACAGTGCTCTCTGGATATAGGTGAACTACAACTCCAAAACTCAAGGTCAATGCCCACCAAACTCTTATAGTATTTTCTCTTGGTTATGGGAGTTCTGTGTGGGAACTTTGATTCCATTCCATGATTGGTGGAGTTCAGAATGCTCTTTAACTACAACTCCCAAGTGACAAAATCAATTTAACTGATGGTCCCTCCTTGGGTTAGTATTAGTATGTTTTGTGGCCAAATTTGGCAGCAATTTGTCCAGTGGTTTTTGAGTTATGTTAATTCCACAAATGAACATTTCATTTATATATATATATATATATATAGAGAGAGAGAGAGAGAGAGAGAGAGAGAGAGAGAGAGAGAGAGAGAGCACAACAGCGTGTGTGTCTTTCTACCATTTCTGCCAGGATATCTATGTTGTGTTCATCGAAACAGGCCCAGGTTTCACACTGAGTGTATAAATACATTTAAAAACATGTTAACTATATTTATTACTGTGTTAGAGTGTCATTTTGGTTGGTGGTGTGCCCCAGGATTTTGTAAATGCAAAAAAGGTGCTGCTGCTCAAAAAAAGGTTGAAAAACACTGGTATAAGTTATTAATAGGGAACAACATATACGTTAGGAGACGCTGCAGTAGTTTGCTTTTGCCTGAGACTACAGTAAAACGCAAAATTCTCCTCGTCTGCTCTCTCTTGTTGAGTTAATATGGTTCAAACTCAGCAATTGAAGCAAGTCAAAGAAGAAGGGGGGAAACTGACCCATTTTAAAAGCATCTTTTTAAAATTCAAGGGCAGTTCCAGACAGCACTTAATTGCATGCTTTTGTCAGGGGCAAAAAAAACCCAGGACCTGAGAGGATGTCCACATACAGACCTGTTGGTCCTGGGATTTCTGCCTCCATCATTGACACTTGCTGCTTTGTTGTAGGATTTTGCAGCCCTCAAAATGACTGCTGCGGGACAACCACCAGAAAATTTGGCTTAAAAAAAAACCTTAAGATGCAAACATGTGAAGATGATCATTGTATTGTAGCAGAATCTGGAGTCCCAAAACTCCGATGCAATACCTTAGATTCAGGCTGGGTCTACGTGCGAGCGCAGGGACGAAGACGACGCGACAACTTGGCTGCGATTCAGGAAATCAGTTTATTCAATTACAACAGCTGAGGGGTCTGTTCCATTAGCAAAACCAGTTGCAAGAACAGCACACTCTTTCCTTCCGGTAATCAGATTTTATACAGACAATGGAGGCAATTCTTAGTCCCACCTCCCTCATGCATTTCCACTGGCTAGACATCTGTAAGCTGATCTGACATCAACCAATCAATTAAAGCGTTGTGTCACCTCTCTTCTACTGGCTGACAAACATTGCGCAGTTTTAATTACCATTCATTGTTTGTGCTATCTCTATGTGCACAGGCTGTCCCGAAAGCGATACATTTCTACAGCGTTCCCACCAGGGAGCCAGCCAAAAGGGAAAGCTAACTTGTAAACAAACGCACATGGCGATTCTCTAAGCCAATCAAGGCTGTCCCTTATCTAAAGCACATGGTGTTCTTTGAACTAATCACAGTTGTGCTTTTGCGAACCAATGGCTAACTGTATCTTTTGTAAGCCAATCACAGTCGCCAATTCTCGTGCTGCTACTAACAAGCTGACTCAGTTACTCCATGCCTATGTTAAGTAGCACTTTCTCCTGGCGTTTCCTCTGCAAAATCAACAATTCTACTTTAGTATAAGTCCTGTTCCTGGATTATATAAGTTGTAGAGCCATCTGTGCAGACAAGGTGTTGTTTCTGGGTTATACATGTCTGTTCCTGATTGCTCTTATTGTGAAAAGATATACAACATTGACTAGGGGGCCACAATTTTGTCCTGGACAGATAAAAATGTGCCCTCCACATGTTCCATGAAGTTACTGGCACACAACAAAACGTTCGCATTCTACTCAACTGTCACCTTCTTTTTAGAAACTAACCAATCAGGAACAAACATCTAAGGGTGGTTCCACACACACATTAAACCCACT
Organism: Anolis apletophallus; assembly: GCA_030556195.1. Lineage (NCBI taxonomy): Eukaryota > Metazoa > Chordata > Lepidosauria > Squamata > Anolidae > Anolis > Anolis apletophallus. The sequence goes on along the minus strand of JARBWK010000003.1, from coordinate 32,487,798 downwards.
TTAGAGTGGGGTTTCAGAAACCCACTCAAAAGGGCATTTAAATCCACACAGGCAGGTGAAAAACCGGGCTTTCCCCATTGGCTGACCACATGCCATCCCAAATATTTCTGGGATAACATGTGGCCATTCAAGAAATCTCCCCCCAAACCCTTAAAAATTAAAAGGAAATTCTCTGGGAGCTATTTGGCTTCTCCCCCTGTCTGAAGGAACATACCAATGACTCCTGAAAACAGAGGAGGACCCAGGAAGGATTTTATTTATTTATTTATTTATTTATTTCTGGCATTTTACCCCGCTCTTCTCAACCCCCGAGGGGTTGACTCAGAGCAGCTTCCAAAAAGGCACAATTCGATGCCCACACAATAAAACACAGTATAAAACCCTCAAGCATTCAACAATAAAATACATTAAAATACAATTACATGAACATATCCTATGCCAGTGTTTCCCAACCTTTTTTGAGCTGCGGCACACTTTTAACATTAAAAAAATCCGGGGGCACACCACCAACCAAAAAGACACAAAATGACACTCTAACACAGTAAAGAACGGCTGGGGTTGGTGGCCTGCAGGGAGCAGCTGCTGGGAGTGCGAAGCCGGGAGGGGCAGAGCTCGGCGCGCCATGCCCCGCCCCCTCTCCCCAGCTTCAGCTCTCCCACAGAGGAGGAGCATGAGCGGTGGACAGGCTTCAGTGGGCAGGGCTCCTCCATGTGGAGTCATGGTGGATTGGAGGCTGGCTGGGGAAACGGCCGAAGGAGGCGGTGCCCCGGCCCCTTCTTCTTTTTCTTCGCCGCCGCCCGGCCCTTCCTCCTCTTCCCCCAAGCAGCAGGAGTTCAGCAGGAGGAGGGGGAAGGAAGGGGGGCAGAGAGCTTTTCTCGCGGCACAGTAGGAGGCCCGTCACGGCACACTAGTGTGCCACGGCACACTGGTTGAGAAACACTGTCCTATGCATTCATTTATGTTAAAGCAGTGTTCCGTCCATAAAAGCATTGAGCCCTATTCAATAACTTTCCATTAAAATCCAGTCTAAAATGCTGCCTTGTGCTAATGTGCAAACGCCTGGTCCCATAGCCAGGCTTTTACTTTTTTCCTGAATGTCAGGAGGGATGGAATTGATCGTATGTCGCTAGGGAGCACATTCCACAGACGGGGAGCCACGACTGAGAAGGCCATGTCCCTCATCCCCACCAGCCGCATTTGAGAAGTTGGCGGGAGTGAGCAGCCCCCGGTCGCTTTTTTTCCAGGCGTCACTGATATGTTTCTTCAGGCAGAAGGAGAAACCAAATGACTCCTGGCGAGTTTTATTTTTATTTTTAAGAGTTTTGTGCCTGTGTGTGTGTGGGGGGGGGAGGTTTGCAAAGGGGGTTGGTGTTCTTGTGGTTTTCTGGGCTGATTTAGCCCGGAAAAATGTGGGACTTCTGTCTGGACTGCGTCCTCAAAAGTCCATAATTTCTGAGGAAGCAATCCAGACAACGGAAGTAGTGGGTTTGTCCCGCGTCTTCCAAGAAGGAGTGGAACAAACCCGCTAACAAATTAATTCACGACAAACCCGGTTTTTCCTGCTTTGTGGCAAGTGAATTCGTTTGTCTGTGAGACAACATCTCGATGCCCCACTTTAAAATGCGAGAGCTCCCGCTTTTAAAGGGCTGTCTAGATGCGCCCTAAGACTTAGGAACAAACCCAGATAAACAATCCCATGATTTCCGAGTGCAGGGACATGTCGACATTCGAAGATGTGGATTTTCTGCTCAGAATCAGGACATTCCTGCACATGAAAATTTCTCTTTTTTGCCGTTTGTAGCTATCGCTTCCGCGTTTACAGGGAATGGCGTTTGGCCACCCTCATGTTTGCTGGGGGAGCTCCTGGAAGAAAGGTAATGGGCTTGGCCGACTCACCAGTCAAGCGGGTTGCGGGGCAACGTTGCCCTCCTGCCATTTTGTTTGCCTGAGGGGGCTTCTTTTCCCCAGAAGCCCCTGGGTGGCGGGAAGGCTTCCCGCCACCAAGGCCGGCCGGCCAATGAGGGGGCTGGCTCCATCCCACCCCCTCCCTCTTTTCGGCCGGCCCGCACTTCTGCCTGGGCAACTTACTTAAGGCTGCCTGGGACTACCTGGCCTCATTCGGAGGCAGTCTCGTTTTGCCTCCCCCCCCCCCCTACTTATTGCATTGCTTGTTGGTGTCCTTTTGTTTATCTGCTCTTTATTGTTGCCCTGTTCATGGTTTCATGCTTTTGTTATGTTCTTTGTCGCAACTCCGTGTTTGGCGTGTGGCGTGTGGCATGGCCCCTGAATCAGGTTGGCTTAATGCCCCTTGGTTGTAAGGGGGATGATGCCCAGGCCCCCTGGGGTGCCGAGTTTCCATGGACAGGCATTGGGCCACTCGCACACCAGGCTTGGTAACGCCTTTGGACATTCGTGGGGGTTGTTCGACCCTGATCCAGGACCCAAGCGTGGCTGCCAACCCTTCGTTCCTGTTTTCAATAAATGAGTTGTGGTCATTTTTATCCAACCAATTGTGTCTGCATGTTGTTCTTGGCGCGAGGTGTGTCACGCTTGCACACGCAATGTCTGGACGGGCCCTAAGAGGACATAGGATCAATTAAGACTGTCCTTTCCAAATCAAGACAGTTGGAGGGTATGCTTGTATAGGCAGCCTTCCTTCCAGAAGTGCCAGCCCACTTTCCTCTTTCTATAACTTATTCCTGTGCTGCCTGAGCCTGTCAACGCATGCAATGCCCTTTTCAACATGCAAATGAATATATGTACCACTAGGTCGATGCTGGCAAACTCTGCATGGGTATATGCCTTAGAATAGTCATTCACAGATAACCAGCCCTGTTATTAGCTGTCATATTATGTTATTAGCTCTAAATTGCGAGCTCTTATTGTCAATTGTTTTAGTATTTTTCACTGGTTGGGATGAGGAAAGGGGTTTATGGGTTTTCTGCCTCATCTGATAAAAGAATTTGACTGGTTGTGGATGACTTGACTTGAGGGGTCATTTGCGGTTCTGCCTTAGGCAACCAAGGGCCCAGCATCATGTTATTGAGAGTTATGCATGCTTCTGCAACTTTTTGGGTCATGGCAAATGGAGCAATCCAGCCATTCCATCCACTACCTTTCCCTCTCTAGGGTGTTCCTCCCCATGGCCATTCAGTAGATGAGGAAAGACGGGCGGAGAGGGAGATGAAAGACAACTAAGCAGACAGCCGGATCCATACCTCCTGAGGAAAGAGGTTGGGACTTCCTCAGGGTCCCCTGAAGGTCTGGGAGGATGCCACCATCTTCATATAGCTGGCTGCATGAAAGGAATTGATTGTCCCTCATCTTCCTTTCATCTTTCCCCGACAATAAATAGCTTTGGGGAAGGAAACCCAGCCAGAAAACAGGTAGGCTGAGTCTGCAGGGAAAGGGCATAGCTGTGCTTGGCAAAGTACGAGGGTTGAATGAAAAGTAATGCCTCCACCTTCGTTACTTGGGTTTGGATGGGAATATTTTTAATAAATCAAACGCAGAAATAGTCCTTGGAATGTGCTCTTTAACTACCACTATTCACTTTTCCACATAATCACCAGATAATTGGATACATTTCTGCCAATGATGAACAAGTTTTCTGAAGCCATCACAGTTCCTGGCAAATTTCAAGTCTGTGCGCTTTCAGCATCCTGGGTACCCATCATGCACAGGTCTTCCGATAGCCAAGGAAAGCAATAATGTGACCCACACGTTATTGTGAAATGCCGATTATACTTGAAATTTCTCTCTGAGTGATATGATGATCGTCCTGAATCAATCTGTCAACCTTTTGCTTGTGAAACTCGGTGGTTGCTGTCACAGGATGTCCAACTCTTTGTTTGTCATGCAAGTCAAATGCTCCCACCTTAACATCTTTAAACCTATTCGCCCAATGATGCATAGTACTCACATCAACACAATCACCATAAACAGCTTGCTTTCTCTGATGAATCTCCTTTGGGGTGACATCTTCTGCTGTCAAGAATTCAATGATTACACATTGCTTAAGTCACATTGACTGACTGTCTGCACAAGGTTCCATACTTCACACTTTAACAACACAACCATTCAATGCTAAGGCTTCCTGACAAAATGGAACTGTAGAGGAGAGTCTGCTGAACAAGCCAGTACCTGCCGCATATCAGTACTGCCATCTGTTGAGGAGTTACAAAGATGGAAGCAATACTTTTCATTCAACCCTCGTATTATGGTTCTTCAGTACAGTATAGAATCTCATCCAGTGTCTTGGTCCAGCCATGCTGTATCACACTCTGCATATGAAGGGCAGTGTATATGATCCTGAACCCTTTCACCTCTGGGATCTGGTCACACAGAGAGAAACCTGTGTTCTTTTTGCAGATTACATAGATTTGTGCGGTGGATTATCACTATGACCCTGTTTTACTTCTCTCCCTTACTCTTGACTGGTGATTCAGCCTGTGTTGAATAAAGGAGTATGTTAGGAACATTCCCCAAAGAGCAGGTGATTTATGCTTTCAAAGATTATCATGACTGAGCTAGAGCCATCAAGTTGTTCATTGTATATGATTATTCTATCTGTTTTGAAAATAGGAGATGTGAAGAAGTTGAATAGGAGAATGAATGTAAATACAAAGAAGCCAACAATCCATATTGGGATAAAATATAGCTTACTTCACTTATATCAGACATGGGCAAACTTAAGCGGCTGAGGGGGGAAGGAAAAAGGTTGAGACTGTTAGAAATTATGGGAGTTGTAGTCCAAAACACCTGGAGAGCCAATGTTTGCCCATGCCTGACTTACATGCTTTGTCAGTATATGTGAAGAGTAAGAAGTAGATGAAGGGTTAGAAGTCATGATCATCAAGTTTGCAGACAACACCAAATTGGGAGAGATAGCCAATACAAGTAGGAAAGATCTGTAGTTCTCTGGGGAATCCAAACAGAAGAACGGGAGCAAAAAGGCACTGAAGCCGTAGTATGGATAATAAATGCTTCTTTATATATTTCAAGATTATTGTGAAATGGAAAATCTTCGTCTATACAAGACATCCAAAGTGAATAGGCAACGATAGAGTCTTAAAGTGCAACGCATCTACAGTTCCAAACTTAAACACATTTGTAATCTACAATGGGTAGGCATAGAAGAGCGGAGCACATAAGGGGGTCGACGGTCTAGGGCCAAACCGTTTCGCCAATCCTGGCTTCTTTGGGACCCGATGACTCCTTTCGTTGTAAATAAACCAATTTCACAGGTCCGGATTTCTAATAATATAACATATATATATATATATATATATATATATATATATGTTATATTATTAGAAATATATAAATATATATATTATTATATATATATAAAAGTATATGTAGACATACATAACATATCCCCCATACAGAGAACTAACTACACAATAGGCTGAAAACAACATGCAAGATACATACCAATATAATTTTTCTAATCATTAATGTGTGGACGCAGCCCCTGAAACTCAGATGGAACGCGGCGCTTATTTAACTACACAGTACCCCACAGGTGTTCTGATCAAACTAACAATTCACTGATGGATAAACGGTCGTTTAACCCTTGAGGTGACTCTGACTGTAAATTGATTATCCAGAAATTTTCTCGCTGGAGTAATCTTTGTTTGAGGTCACTATGGGGCAAGGGATCGATTTTCTCAAGTACTGGTATTTTGAAGTCCTCAAAATGGTGATGCTCTTTGAAATGGGTATATAGCAAGGAGGTGTCACTATGAGTTCTGAATCCCGATCTGTGCTCTTGCACACGGGTCCGTAATTCACGGCCCATTTCACCAATATAGTACTTAGAGCAGCTGCAAATTACGCAATCATTGACGTGTTTCGATCCGCAGGTAGCCCAGGATTTAAAGAGGAAGGTTCTCTTTTGGTCCCAGCTGGTGATAGATGTTTGTTTGGTGCAGTGGGTTAAACCCTTGTACCGGCTGAACTGCTGACCTGAAGATCGGCAGTTCGAATCCACGAGATGAGGTGAACTCCTGTCTGTCAGCCCCAGCTTTCCATGCAAGGACATGAGAGAAGCCTCCCACAGGATGGTAACACATCCAAGTGCCCCCTGGGCAACGTTCTTGCGGACTGCCAATTTTCTTACACCAGGAGCAACTGGTCCCAATCTGACATGATTTTAAAAATCTGACATGATTTTTAAAAAACCCTTATCCAAAATACTGGGGAAAAGAAGTGTTTTGGACTTCATATTATTTTGGAATAAGTGCTTATATGTACATAATGAGATATGTTGAAAATAGGACCAAAGTCTAAACTAGAAATTCATTTATGTTTCACATACACATAGCCTGAAGGTAATGTTATGCACAATATTTTCAAAATATTTTATTTATTTATTTTATTTACTTTATTTATATTCCGCTCTTCTCACCCTGAAGGGGACTCACAGAGGATTACAGTACACATACTTGCAGACAACCCCTGCAGTTCAACCTATATAGACATATTTAGACATATATAGACGAACATAGATGAACAGAGGCAAACTTCTGGCAAACTTCTGGCCACCAGGGCCTCATCTCTCTCAGCGTTTTGCAGCGTCCCTTGTTGTTCTTCCACAATCCTCAGCGATTCTATGGCCTCATAAATCAGTCAAAATTTGCCTCCCCACTTAATGTGGTACCTTTATCTCCTACTTGACAAATGAACTGTCTTTCGGGCTGCAAAGGTCGACAGCAGGCTACACTTAAAGTTGAGCACCCACCTCGACTCGGGCAGGCCTCAAACTCATGACCTACTGGTCAGAGAGATCTTATGCAGCTGACAATTAGCAAGCTGTGCCACATTCCCGGTGCATTATAATTGTACACCAGTTCCTGCTCACTTTTGAAATAATGTTTGTGTACACTGAACCACTGAAAAACAATGGTGGCCCTATTCCAGCCCTCCATATAGACTATTTTGGATTTTGGAATATTTCCGATATCAGAATTCTTGATAAGGGATGCTCAAGCTGTAAATGTGTATTATGAAAGATACCACTTTAGCTTCCATTGCTGCATCTCATGGAGTCCTGAAATTTATAGTTTTAGGGACTTTTTAAAATTCTCAAAAAGTGACAGTGCTCCGCACCACGTTACAAACCGTAAGATTTCATAAGATGCAATTAAATGAATATAAATAAAACTTCTATACTTGTTTTTTATTTGATTTGTATCCTACCTTCCTTACTATCCAGAATCTGCGGTGGCAGTAGTCATGAAGTATGAAAGGAACTCAAGCTAACTTAAGTTCCCTGATCATGCTGCGCAGTACACATATTTTCACATGTCCAAATACTCACTACTACCTAATGTAACTATCTCACGCTTTGTCTAGTGGGGTCTCAATCCCATGTTAGGGTTGCCAAACATGTGTTTCAAACACCGATGCTGCTTATCTCTTGCTATGCCATTCTGGGCTGAATGCCCTTGTTCATGTTTCGCTTGTGATAAATATCACAGATATTGGTGTGGCTATATGCCCACACGGGGAGAAGAAAGCATGAAGCTGCAATGTCCACTTCAAAGGGAACTGAGTTTGCCTATGTGAAAAATACTCAGCAACAGTCAGACAAAATGCACTCACACATAGTGTGGAAACATGCCCTGTAGCAGTGATTTCGAAATAAGTCCTTTCCCTATTGCTCAGAAAGCTGTCCCTTGCATTCAATAGTAGTCATTCTTGTCATACTGTGTCACCTGGAAGTTTCAAAATGCGGTGCATGGCTAGAGAAAAGTGGTCCAATCCAGTTTGTGTGTGAAGGCTTACCTAAGAAGAGGTGTGGGTTGCAGATAAGCCCTAGTACTGGATATAAACATCAAGCCTGAAGACTGTTGTTAAGATAAACAGGGATCATTCATATAATATCAGTGTAGCATCTTAAAAACCAACGGTGTCACATTTTGAAGACTCTTCCTTCCACTTTCTCTTTTTTTTCTGTTGCTGCCAACAGAGTTAAAATTGCAAAAAGAATCAGTACTCGGCCCAGCAGGAGAAAAGAGTGAGCACAAATAAAGTTATTTATTTATTTACTTTATTTATATTCCACCCTTCTCACCCCGCAGGGGACTCAGGGTGGATCACAATGAACATATACAGGCAAGCATTCAATCCCTTTGGACACACAACACACGACAGACAGAGGCAATTTAACACCTGGCCACCAGGGGGAGCTGTCGCACTCTTTCATTCCTCAGCGTGCTTCCTGGAGATCTTTTTAATGGCCTCGTAAATCAGTTAAATTTAGCCTTCCCACTAAGTGGTACCTTAAATTTTTGACAGATGCAACTGTCTTTCAGGTTGCAAAGGTCGACAACAGGCTACACAATAGGTCGAGAGCCCAACTCGACCTGGGAAGACCTCGAATTCATGACCTTCTGGTCAGTAGAGATCTTATGGGGCCGGAGAGATAGCACAGCGGTAGAACAGCTGCGCTTGCAATCTGAAGGTTGCAAGTTCGATTCCCGAGCTGGCTTGGACAACCAGCTGTGAGCCCTGTCCACTGTTCACCCAGCAGTTCGAAAACAGCCCAGCTGTAAATAGATGAACTGGGAACCTGCCAAAAAAGCAGGGGAGGAGTCTTTTCAGCAAGGACTTTACAACACCTGAATAAATAAAGATCGGCTGTCGGAAGGTGGAATGCAGAACAGAGGAACAGAGGCCCTCCGTCATGAGGATGAAGCAACAGCACCCCCCTTGTGATGTAATGACGCACCCTGTGACACAGCCAGAAAAAATCCTTCAAAAATTGTATGTGTTGTATTGTAACTGTACGTCTTCCGGCAGGGATTGTCTGCCGTATGTGTGATGTAATCCGCTCTGAGTCTCCTTTGGAGTGAGAAGAGTGGAATATAAATAAAGTGTATTATTATTATTATTATTATTATGCAGCTGACACCCAAACAGCTGCGCCACATTCAAGCAAACTGATTGCAGAAATATATAATTTCTGCAATCTGATGTTGCTTAGCTACGAGGGTTATCCGGAAAGTAAGATTACAAAACATGTAGCTCTCACTGGAATTTTTGCGGGGGGTGGGGTGGGGGGAATTGGTATCACTGCCATGTGGCGGGAAGCCAGCGGAAGTGAACGAGCAGTGCCAGCGGTCAGTAGCTCATCGACTGGGATTGTGGTGAAGGTTAGAGATGAACATCCTCATTCCGTTTCCCTCCAAGTACGAACTTTGCACTGTAATATGCTATCTAAATGCTAAGGGCATGAACGCTGCTGCGATTCATCGCGAAATCGTTTCAGCATGTGACAAAATGGGTACGGAATATATTGTAAGACCATGAAGAAACTTTGCAGAGCCAACCAAAACAAACGTCATAGGATTCTGATGGCAGAAGTGTGTCTCCATTATGACAATGCGCGTCCGCACTCCGCTCATGCAACGCAAGAGTTGTGGAGTTCATTTAGTTGGGAAGTTCAAAGCCACCCCTCTCACAGCCCCAATCCCACACCCACTGACTATCATCTGTTCACTTAATTGAAGGAATACCTTGGTGGGAAACACTTTTTCTGACAATGAGGTGAAAATCGAAGTGTCTGAAATAGGTGAAGGGAAACCTCTATGACACAGGCATCAAAACCTGGCCCACTGAATGGTGGCTATGTGGAAAAATAATGTAATGCCTATGCTACAATCCATATAAGTTTTATTAAAATATATTCTTTCTTTGTATTTTTAAAAAACTTGTAACCTTACTTTCTGGATAACCCTCGTACATGCACCCCTGATTTCACCTGTGAAATTTTGGAAGAGAAAGGTCATATGTTTCAGCAGATGTTGTTTGTTATACAAACTTTTGTTGCTGGAATTCCCTCATCTATATGTTGCCAGAATTCCTGCATCCTTCTGGTGGGTTATAGCTCTCAATTGATCCAATGAAACATACAGGAGTTAAAAGCAGGAACAGACATTGATTCATTCAGCTCTGGCCAGAATGGACACTGGTGGGAAGTAGTTCCCATATAAAGCATGCTTTCATGGGTGTTATATCGGAAAGCACACATTTATTTATTTATTTACAGCATTTTTATCCCACTCTTTTCAGCCCAAAGGCGACTCAGGGTGACATACAGCTTGGCAACAATTAGATGCCACAACATACATGCATGCATACATACATACATACATACATATCTGTGGTGAAGTCATATATCTTTATTACAGGTTTTAAATATGGTTGATATTTATATATATGTGTATATGTTGAAGGGGTAAAAACATAGCAAACCCTAAAGGGTTAACAGAGATATTAGCGTGCAGAACCTCCAAAGGGTTTCTGTTACTGTGGAAACAGGAGGCGGAGCCTGCAACTGTCCTTAGAATCTTTGGATTCAAACTTTAGCAGTTGGCAGTGAAAGTCGAAGGAAAGAGGGTGTGTGGAGAGTTAGAGAGTCCGTTTTAGACAGCTGTCAGCCAGTTTTTAAAAGGACTCTGACTCTACTCTGTGAGAGAGTAGAAGAAAAGCTGTGTTTGAATGGCTAGGAAAGCAGTTAGGTTTAAAGGACAAGCAGTTAGTATAAAGACTGTTGAGCTATTGGTTCTGAGAGTACAGCTATATAGTATCAAGTTGTGGCTCCATAGTTAATGTATTGTAACCTTAAGATACATGCCTCTAAGAAGATACTGTAACCACCTAAGCTCTGAACTCTGAAACCTCCACGCTTAGAACATTGTTTGAATAAACTTTGCAGTTCTTTAACAAAGATATCTTCCTGCGTAGTTACTTCACACAGAAGCCTCGAAAATAAATTCTTCCTAATGGGTAGCCAAGTGGCAACGAAAGTTAACAAATGGTGTCAGTGGGAGTTTGGGTTAGAGGGATACCCTGCCCTGGCACAATAATCGAAAGGTCAGTGGGAAAGCTGACCTGTGTGAATACTTATTACATTATATGGTGGCAGCAAGTGGAAATAAAAGAAGTCTTTATATAAGTCAGGGTGGAATAAGAAAACTACCCTGCCACAGTTGAAAGTAAAATATAGGGAGTCCTCACAATATCAATTAAACCATTTAATATCACATAATAAAAATCCATATAAAACCAATTAAAACTATATAATCCATGTCTTCTAGTTCAACTGCTTATCCATTTGCGTTGTTCCGTGTTCATTATTTCATCATACTGTGTTTATCCAATTACACTGCATTTCCAAAAGCTTGCTCAAAGAGCCAGGTTTTTACTCTTTTCCAAAAGATCAGGAGGGAGGAGGCCGATCTAATATCCCTGGGAAAGGGAGTTCCACAGCCGAGGGGCCATCACTGAGAAGGCCCTGTCTCTTGTCCCCACCAAGCGCGTGAGGAAGGTGGGATCGAGAGCAGGGCCTCCCCAGACGATCTTAAATTCCTGGATGGTTCATAAGGAGAGATACGTTCGGACAGGTGACCTTGGCCAGAACTGTTTAGGGCTTTATAGGCTATAGCCAGCATTTTGAATTGTTTAGTAACATGACAAACAGAGAGGATTGGAGCTCTTCTAGGACGTGTGGTATCATTGGGCGAAGGGGCTGTTCCTGGCTGCTGATTGGCTGAAGGTTTAAATGTCTGCAAACCTCAGTTGGTGATTGGCCAAGTGGTCTGGCAGGAATTCTTATAAACTATTAGTTGTATTTGAAACCGTCTTCTGTCCATTTGTGTCCACCCTCTGGAGGCTGGGAATATGGATTTGGTTTTGGGGACAATGGACAGTTGATTGATTTACTCCTGGTGACATAGGTTTTAGGAGAATCATGCTGGATATTGCAATTAAAGTGATGTGGGTAAAGATAAGCTGTGATTTGAGGGGGGAAAGGGGATTCTAGTTGGACGCTTTTTAGCACTGCTGATCGAAAGGTATTGAACAGCTATGCCAACACTTGCCCCTAAACAGATTTTTTTTTACGGACTTTAAAAAGGAATACTTGTTGGAAAATTTGGAGTGGTAATGTTCAAAAGAGTAATTTTACCAGTGTTTTGTAGTAGGGAGATGATGGACCTACTGAGTACAGTATTAATAAAGTGCTGCTACCATGTTGCTTTAAAGTGGATGGTTTTACCGGGAAGGAAACTTAAAACCCCCATTGCCTGGGGCTGTTGAGTCTAACTTTCCCTGAGGAGTCATGTGTCAATATTTTCACACAAACAAGCAAGTCTTTTAGAGTTGTTACTCAACGATTGCCATATTTTGAAATAAGGGCTGGGATCTTGCATTGGGAGATGTATGTGTGTCTTGTAGCCATGGCTCCTGGTGCTGCTACCTCACCAAACCCACACTTTTAAAGCCATTGTTGTTGTAGGGAAGGGAGACCAGCAGAGATATGTCCAGCTATTTTCCTGTAGCTGGATATGTACCAAGAGGTCTCAGGGGATCTTGAGGGCTCCCTGTTTTCTTTGTGAAACGATACAACTCCTCTCCTGGACTACGATTTTCCCCTGGGTTATAAGCACCATTTCCTACGTCAGGGCTGTCCAACTGGCGGCCCCGGGGCCGGATCCGGCCCCGTAGCCTGTTGACACGGCCCCACCTATGCCCTCAGCCGCCATTTTTTAATTTTTTAAAAAATCGATTTTTAAAAAAATGGCGGCCGGGGGAGGGAGGCGGGGCAGGAGGAGGAAGAGAGCTAGCTCCTCCTTTTCGGGGCCCCCCCTCCCTACCTAGGGCGGGGGAGCCGGTGGGGCAGAAGGCGGCGCCAAGAGCAGCGCGTCACAGGCCTGGCGTGACACGCTGCTCTGGCACCGCCTCACTCCTTTTTGGCGGCTCCCCGGCCTAGAAGGAGGGCACCGAAAAAGGAGGGCGCGTGCCAGGAGCAGCGTCACGCCAGGCCTGTGACGCGCTGCCCCTTGGCACCGCCTGCTACTCCTCCTTTCGCGCCCCTCCCTTCCTAGGGCAGGGGCCGCCGCGGGGCAGAAGGCGGCGCCAAGAGCAGCGCGTCACAGGCCTGGCGTGACGCGCTGCTCTTGGCGCCGCCTACTCCTCCTTTTCGGTGGCTTTAGGAGGGCGGGGCCTGGGCTGGGGGCGGGGCCGAGTGGCCCCGCAGGTCATCAGTGACCTCTTATCCGGCCCTCGACCCGCCAGAAGTTGGACAGCACTGTCCTACGTGGTTCTATCATAAAAACATAGGAAAAGTTTATTAAACTGTAAAAAAGGTATTTGCAGGAGGGACACCCTGCTACAGCATATTTTGCTCTAATTTCTCAATGATTGGATATCTCGTAGAGTCTCCACCAATTTAACATAGTTTGTGGGCACAAAAAGTTTCTGGAGCACAAGAAAAACTTTCAAAGCAAGGACTACACAATTAAACAAGAAATAACACAAACTACTATCATCATCATCATTATTCACTACACGAGGGGTGCCCACACTTTTTCAGCATGCGAGCTACTTATAAAACAACCAAGTCACAAAGATCTACCTACACAGAAATGTAAAACGTATAACTATTTTCTAATTTATTTAAGGATTCTTTGTATGTACAATGTATGTTGATATACCTTGCATAACTGAATAAGCCAATATTGCACAACACACATAATAAATAATTATTTACATTTTTTGCAATTACCTCAGTTTATTTTGATGACTTGCACTGAATTCAACTGGCAGAATGAAAGCACACAGACCTTTCAACTGCAAGGCCATTCAATGCTGATCAATGTGGCCAATGGTACATTCAAACCTGCACCCAACATACAATGGTTTCTTCTCCCACCCTGGACATTACTCCACAGATATATAAACATGCAGAAAGAAGCCAGACCTTTCAACTGCAAGGCCATTCAATGCTGAACAATGTGGCCAATGGTACATTCAAACCTGCACCCAACATACAATAGTTTCTTCTCCCACCCTGGACATTACTCCACAGATATATAAACATGCAGAAAGAAGCCAGACCTTTCAACTGCAAGGCCATTCAATGCTGAACAATGTGGCCAATGGTACATTCAAATCTGCACAAACAATTGTTTCTTCTCTCACCCTGACATAATTTCAGAGATATAAACTGGCAGAATGGAAGCACACAGACCCTGAAGCTGCAAAACCATTCAATGCTGATCCATGTGGCCAAGCAGATGAACTCCTCGCAGTCGCAGATGGCTTTGGCAAAAAATGGCTGCCAAAGCCTCCATCTGGTTGTCCTCCTTGTGGCTCGTCTTCGCATGTGCTCCAAAAGCACATGCGTGGGCCGGGCGCCCGCCCCCTCCTTTGCTCTGCTGCCCTCCTTCTCTCTCCCTCCTCAGGCCACGCTGCGACGGCACTGAGGGGGAGTTGTCTCAGGGGGGCAGCATGACGAAGGGGAAGATGCGCCGTGCAGTAGGAAGGTGCGCGCCGTGCAAAAGGAGCGCAAAAGGAGCGCAGCGCAGAAGGAAGGTGCGTGCTGCGCAGTGCGGAAGGGGCCGCGATTGACTCAATTAGGCACTGCGATTGACTTGTCGATCGCGATCGACTTCCTGGGTGGCCCTGCACTTCACAAAAACACCGTATGTCACAGCAAACAAGACAGATATGCTGGATTTCGTATCACAAAATCACAAGTCAAACACTTCCCACGTGTCTAGCACTGTGATGTATTTTCGAATGATGCGTGCAGATCCAAGTAAGGTGGCTTTTTGCAGTTGACAGATGATGATGATGATTCAGAGACAGGATGTCCATCTGCCAATGGTACTTTGTTTGTGCTTTTGCTATATGGCAGAAATAAGAGGGTTGGCATCCCACAGGATGGGCAACATCTCTGTGAATGTCCGATTCTCTCACACCAGAAGCAACTTGCAGTATATTCTCAAAAAAAGAAAAGAAAAAGAAACAGGTAAAACTGGTAATTTTTTTTACTGATAACAAAACAAATAAAAAAATCCAAAGTGTTTGTTCTGATTAGTTGGTAACGTCCGTTGTTATAATGGCATGCCTTTGTTTCCATTTGTGTGCAAAGGGTGAGTTAAACAACAACCATAATTGTAGTTATCTGTGTAACCCTCCAGAATGCCAATGAGGTAGAGAATGACTCCACTCTGAAAAACCCATCAAAGTGATGCACTGATTAACCAGGGCTGCAATTTTAATATGCTAATATTGCAATGCTATATAGTGCACTTGGAAGGAATGGCTACTCAGTAGATATGCGTTATGCTGTACACCTCTACCTCAGCCTTCCCTACCCATATACACTCCATATATTGGGTTGGCATACAAGTCCCATCCTCCCCAGCCAACGTGCATTTCTATCATTGCTGTTGCTTTGCTTTGGGTGTATGTATTTTTTAAAAAATTAATCCTGGCTTTACTGGTTTTTTTTAAAAAAAAACCTTATTGAATGAAGTTTGGTATCTATTGTGGTGGATCTAGACTGAGCCAATGTTGCTGAATATATTTACACCTGACATTTTACAGTTAACCAGCACCCATGGGAATTGGCAGGTGCAGTTTCTGGTTGCTTGAGAGTTACTATTATAAATAGACTCAACTAATACTATACCCTATGACTTAATATTAATATTGAACTTGGACCTCATCAGATGGGGGACTTTAGCATCCTAGGATGCTTTCTCCCCATCTAACGGATGGAGCCACTCCCTGGCCATCACACAACATTGTGTGACTTTGGGTAGGGCGCCTGCCCCCAATCGTGGTGAAAGCGTCACCAAGCACTTTACCTACAACATGGAAATAATAGAATGATATAGTTGGAAGAGACCCGAGGGGCCATCTAGTCCAATCCCCTTCCATGCAGGAAAAGCACAATAAAGCACATCTGACAGATTACCACCCACCATCTTTTTTAAAGCCTCCACCACTCTCCGAGGCAGAGAGTTCCACTGAAGAACAGTTCTCATGGTCAGAAAATTCTTGTGGAATCTCCTTTCCTGTAATTTGAACCCATTTCTCCAAGTCCTAATCTCCAGGGCAGCAGAAAACAAGCTTGCTCCCTCCTCCTGATGACATCTTTTCACACATTGTATACATGGCTATCCTGTCTCCTTTTAACCTTCTCTTCTGCAGGCTAAAGAGTCCTCGCTCTTTAAGATGCTCCTTAGAGGGATTCATGATCTTCAAGCCTTTGATCATTTTACGACCTTATCACATGAGCCTTTGTTTTTTTGGCAATGCCAGTCAAACTGGAATGCCAAAGGAACAGAGGGGCAGCTGGGCTCTCTCGCAACAACGGTTCCCCCATCATACTACAATCATGGGTGAGGCCTCTGCTGGAAGTCCAGTGTCATCAAAGGATGGGCAACGTACCCATCTGTTGCTGGATTTTCGGGGAAGCATCCTAGGATGCTTCCTAAGCCCTATCTGATGAGGTTGTTAGTCGTCCTTCTCTGGCCATGTCCCAGCTTCTCAATATCTCTCTTAAATTGCAGTGGACACAGTATTCCAGGTGAGGTCTGACTAGAGCCATGACTTCTCTCGATATAGACTTCTTCTGCCTTCAGGGCCTAAAAATAGGCTTTAAAGGGATGGACATGCAAACTATGGCTCTGAAGGTAGAGTAAAGCTGTCCCACATACAGGGAGCCCTGGAATAGCTTTAAGAATGAGTGCTAGACTCAAAAGTAGTGAACCAAACAAGATTTATTGAATAACAACCAGTAAAAATGCTGGTGGCCCAAAATGCTTAGTTGGTTGCAAAGGAAGTCCTTGAAAAAGGAAGCTATCACTTGCCTATTGTTTGCAGAGTGATTGTACCTCTATTTTGATCCCAGGTTCCTGTTGCTCTCCGGCTTGTAGGCTCGTGAAGTCCTGTATAAGCCCCAAAATCCACAGTCTATGTTGAGGACAAATCCCCTTTTGTACTGGAGGCTTCAGTTGAGAGCGAAGGTTAGGCTTAATAGGTGAACTAAGATGCTTTGTTGCAGCTGTAGCTTAGATTCCACCTTGCTGTGTCCATGTGGTCTCTGGAATGAAGCCAGAAAGGAAGTCCAGCCCCTCAGGTAAACTCCGGAAAAAGGAGGAGTTGAGGGCGGTGACGCCAGGTTTGAAGCCAAGACACAACTCCGCCCCTAAGTGCCCACATGGCAGAACAATGGGACAATAGGACAAAGGCCCATGCAGGTAAAGGGCAACCAAATACAAATACAGGTATGAAACCAGCCTTTGGGGACACCACAAGACTCTATACTCCTTTTGATGCAGCCCAAATTTCCATTAGCTTTTTAAACTGCTGCATCGCACTGCCAAGGTTAAGCAGAGTCTACTTTAAGGGGCAGAAGAAGCTGCTTTCACCAGGGTCTGTGGATTTGCCTCCCTAGCTCACCACTGTTTACTTTGAGCAGCAACAACCTTTAAGGATTGCTAACAGAGGTCTTGTTCAGACCTTGGAAAAGTTACTCTTTTGGATGACTGTGAGGATTCTGGGGTGCTGTAGTCCAAAGGGGAAACTCTTAAAGCTCTGACTAACAATGGATTCAATCTAAATATTAGGAAAATATCCCACCTGTAAGAACTGCTTGAGAGTGCAATACACTGCCTTGGAGTGTGGTGGGGTTTCCTCCCTTGGAAGCTTATAAATAGAGGCTGGATAGCTTCTTGTGGGGAGTGCTTTGATAGTTTTCCTGCGTGGCAGAATGAGGTTAGGCTGGATGGCCCTTGTGATCTCTTCCAGTTCTACAGTCTATAATCATTTGCTATTAGGATGCTTTTTGATTGGAGAAGGTTGGCCTTCTACATCCGCCCATAGCAGGATGTCTGCAACAGAGATGCAGTCCCTCCATTGTTGTTTATTCGTTCAGTCATTTCCGACTCTTTGTGACCTCATGGACCAGCCACGCCAGAGCTCCCTGTCGGCCATCAACACCCTCAGCTCCATCAATGTCAAGTCAGTCACTTCAAGTATAATATCCATCCATCTTGCCCTTGGTCGGCCCCTCTTCCTTTTTCCTTCAATTTTCTCCAGCATCATTGTCTTTTCCAAGCTTTCCTGTCTTCTCATTATGTGGCCAAAGTACTTCATCTTTGCCTCTAATACCCTTCCGTCAGGCTTTATTTCCTGGAATATGGATTGGTTTGATCATCTCGAAGTCCAAGGCACTCTCAGAATTTTCCTCCAACACCACATTACAAAACGGTGAGTGTTGAAATAATCATGAAGCAACCAAAACGCAATTAGAGTTTGTTACACATGAGAGTAAAGCTAACACATTCTAGTACTGAGTAATAAACTACGGGGAACCAAACTAAATTGAAAAGCCAGCCTAGTAGCCAAGATTGTATCAAAATCACATTTATATATATTATTCAAACATTAAATATTAAATATCTTCAATTTCAAACAGATACAAAGTTGGCAATGGTACTTAGCGTGTGCATAGGAGTCCACAGTCCGCAATGTGTCCAAAAGATTCAAAACAAATACAAATATAATCCGGATTGACAGAAGCTAGTCCCGACCGAGTTTCACAGTTGCAATATATTCAGTTCAGGAACGAGTTTGTTTAGTTTCAAAATATATCCATCATTGTGTTCCAGATTACAAATGCACTTATTTGTAATCCACTTGGTCGTATCATGGTATCCGGCTCCTGGTCAAAGCGCGGCTGGTGCGGGCTCTTCTATACGTCATGCAGGATGGAAACTCCAGTAGGATGCCTGACGGATCTTATTACGGAGCTCAGTCCATTTCGCGGGGAGCACCCCAAGGCAAGGGGGTCCCCCAGCTTCCTCAGAGGCATACCAGTCAGAACATAAGCTTGTACTGACACTGCAAGGCGAGCATATATCCATGAAATGTTTCATAGAATCACATAGCGTATGTAGGCTCTATGAGTCTCCCCTCAGACACATTACCCCATTTATTCATCTCACCCAGGATTTTATAAAATTTACCCTTTCCATTTAGCCCGCCCACCATGCTCTAATTTCTCTATCATTTTATTTTGTGTTTGTTTTATTGTATATTTTGTTATTGTTTTGCATTTTACTTTGATGTTATTATTTGCTTGTTTGTATTTTATTTTGCTTGACTGTAATTCTTGGGCTTGGCCTCTTGTTAGCTGCCCCGAGTCCTCTTTGGGAAATTGGTTGAGGGGTATAAATAAAGATTTATTATTATTATCATCATCATTATTATTATTATTTGAAGTCCAAAACACCTGGAGGACCCAATGCCTGCTCCAGTAGTTCTAGGTCCCCCAGCTGGACTCTTTGGTCAACTTCTAGTAAAAACATATCGTAAAATCACATTGGAAAACAAAAAAATGCTCTAGCATTTCTAGGTCTGTCAGTGCAATTCTATAGTCAACTTCTGGCTTACCACAGAATCATACTGGAGGATCTAAAAATGTCTAAAGCAGGGGTGCTCAGAATGGTGATCGGGATCACCAGGGTGATCTTCAGGCCTCATCCTGGTGATCTTCAGGCCCCTGACCAGGTTTTTTGCTGTTGGTCCTCTTCACGCGCCCCTGCACGCTGCAAAGAAGTCCTCCGTCGTTGCTCCTCCCCGCTCCTGCTCGCGCGCCTCCAAAAGCTCCAGAGTCCAAGAGGCAGAATGGGCCCCCTCTTTTGGATTCCTCCTCCTTCCTCCATCCTTCTCCAGCCACTCAGAGTCGTAGGAGACCAAAGGGGCGGGCCTGGATGACGCGATGCATGGCTGGCCCCGCGCGCATGCGCAGAAGCGCCCATTCTGCCCCTCGGACTTCTTGTGAGCCCTTGGAGGAGGCACGCATGCTGGCGGCGTGGAAATAGGAGCAACGACAGAGGAGAAGAAGAAGGACGCTTTGGGGTCATTTCCTTACCGCATCTCAAAGGTCAGTCCTTTTACTTTGGGGTGGGTGCTTGATTGTTCTGTGGCATGTCTCTTTGTTTATTTTTAATGTTTAAAATGGCCTTTTAGCTCCAAAGCCTCTCTGCTTGCTTTGTTCCTTGAGAAATATATGTTGGGGAATATGGAAATGTGGGAGAAATGGGGTGGTTGGATGTATTTTTGCATGCCCCTTTGTTTACCTTGCTGAGTATTAAATGTCCTTGCAGTTCAAAAGCCTCTCTTCTTACTTTCTGGCTGATAATATGTGTGGTAATATGGCAGTGTGGGAGAAATGGGGTGGTTGGATGTATTTTTATGCTCTGTTTTATATTGTTGTTATTAAATTGAAATGTTGATGTTTTATAACTTCATTTTGTGTAAACTGCCCCGAGCCTGCTGCAAGGAGCGGTACATAAAAATGAATAATAAATATAAATAAATAAATAAGAAAATAGTTATACGTTTTACATTTCTGGGTAGGTGATCTTTGGGACTTGGTTTTTTAATCAGTAGCTCCCATGCTGAAAAAGTGTGAGCACCCCTGGTCTAAAGAGAGCATATCTTTTTGGATGTGGTAGGCAAAATTGCGGATGCCCATTCTGTGGATACAAAGTGATACTACACATTCAGTCCCTCCAGCACTCAAGAGACTTAAGGTAGCTTCAAAGATTAACACGGGTATATGAGATTAATCGTAGATTAAATGGCACACAAAGACATTACCAAAACATATACAATTATTTTAAAGATGTGATTAAACAACCTGAAGAACTGAAAGTATTAAAAGACAGAAGATAAAAACCAAAAAAAGCAGCACATTATTAAAAGTTCACTACTGTCTGTTGCTGTCAAACAAGTTTTTACTTGCTGGTGGTATGTTTGTTTCATATTAGACTTGCGTGGCATGTTCTAATGTCCTCTAGACTACAAGGTCCAGAGTTTAACGCAATGACTACTAAATGAATGACTACTAAATTCCCTCAGGCTCTATGTTCCTGAACTACGCAAAGGAGTCCTGAATTAATGAATGTCTGAAGGCTTTTTTGGGAAATGAATTCTCCGTTTGGCAAGAATTCATTAATCTATTGGGCAACTGTCCTGTTGCCTATGAAAAACAGAAGGAATTGGGAGACCATCCACACTAAAGAATTATAGCAGTTCCACATCACTTTAAATGCCATAGCTCTATTGTGTGGACTCCAGGGATTTGTAGTTTTTAAAAACACGACACTTAAGATTATCTACAATTTGTAGCACATTACTTTTGGAAAATGGCTATTCATAACCTTTTGGGGAAAGGATGACCTTGTTAGTGATCGTAACATTTCGTTAAATATGATCTTTCTGAGAAGAGTTAAAAACTTGTTTGAGTCAACCACCTCCTTAGTAGTAAATATTCACTAGTATTCATGCAAGGCAATTAGGTTTCTCAGCTTTTAGATTGATATACCTAGATGTTTCTATGAACTGTTAGGAACAAAGATATGCCAATGCACAAAAAACAGCAGCATTTCAGGAGTGTTCTTTTCAGTTGCGCCAAAACATCTACCGTATTTTCTGGCATATAAGACTACTTTTTAACCCAAGAAAATCTTCTCAAAAGCCAGGCGTGGTCTTATACGCGGGAGTCGTCTTATATGTGGCAGTCGACTTATACACCAGGAGTCATCTTATATGCCAGGAGTCATCTTATAGAACGGGTGCTAAAACTTCCAATCCGGATTGGAGAATCTGTGGTTACCGCATATGGTGGGGGGAGCTCAAAAATGGCAGTGGCTGCGGCCCTGCCGTATGCAGTGACTGTATTAAAGTATTAAAGGCGATGCTGTACAAGTACGGTAGAAGAAAATCCATTCATCAGGATTCACGGACTTAATGCGGTCCCAATGGTGAGGTGAAAGGACTCCTCACTGGGAAAGCGTAAGTGAAGGGCGAAGCAAGCTGCAGGCGTCCAGGGCACCCGGGGTATGGAAAAAAGAGATAGAGTGACTCTGGGCCCAGAAAAACACAACTCTTTTACCTGTCTGGTTCGCCCTTGTATCCTATTATCGTACCTCCTCCTCTGCCTCTCAGATCTCGCTCCTGAAGACTGCAGTGAAGCGGTGCAGGTGCGCAGGTGCGAGATCTGAGAGGCAGAGAAGAAGGTATAGTAATAGGAAAATTACTATATTGAAATCAAATCTGATGCTTTTTAAATTGTTTTTTTTTAAATCAATTTTATTGATTTTCAACAGTTAAAATACAGAATAAAAGAAAAATAGAAACGTAAAGCAAGATACGCAGAATAGAAAGTACAACCCGGAGCGCCCAGAAGTGGCCTCCAAGTTAACTATAAGTTATACAAGGGTGAATAGTGTGTGTAGACAAAGTTCAGTGAAAAGCGGGATCTTCTTCCTGGTTAACTCTTCTGTATCTCCTTCAAATTATTATCCCCATTCCATCCATCCTATAATTGAGTAGAGAAGCATTGTATTTTTAGTCATCCAATAATAGGTCGACATTGAACTCTTTCCTGGAGTAATCCCTAATTGGCTCCCAGTTCGTCCTTTTGAGCCCCTGATTCTGCTTGTTCCTCAATCTTTCCGTCAGCCAGTCCGTCAGCTTTTTAAATTGTTATTTGGTGTATGTTGGAAGAAGGGTAGTCTTATATTGCGAGTATATCCCAAACTCTATATTTTAACTGGAAAAGTTGGGGTCGTTTTATATGCCCAGTCATCTTATACGCCAGAAAATACGATACTCTCCCTTAGAACATCTTGGTTTGAAATCATGCTCTCAAGAGACACCCCCCCCCCAGAGTAGTTTCCATTAAAAGTAACATACTAATTGGTTTACTCACAAACTTCATGTAGTCAGCATACAGGTATATTGCTTATCAATCCAGTTACTGATAAGATTTGAAGTAGTTTGTGCAGATAACACAGGGCATCTTTCTTATAATCTTAACAGTCCAAAGTCAAAAGCAGTGGTTCTCAACCTGTGGGTCCCCAGATGTTTTGGCCTCCAACTTCCAGAAATCCTAACATCTGGTAAGCTGGCTAGGATTTCTGGGAGTTGTAGGCCAAAACACCTGGGGATCCTCAGGTTGAGAACTACTGGTCTAAAGCATCACTCCGTTCTTAGAGTCTAATAGAGTCTGTACAGTCTGAGAGTCTAATGGAGTCTCTAAAGCACTCTGTTTCTATTGATGTCTAAAATGGAGTCCGAGTCCTGAATAGTCCCAGATCTTCACATGTTCGGCAGCTCCTGACATAACATAGAGTTAAGGAAAACTGCATACCAACACACACATATACAATACAGTAAGCAATCTAATTATATACATAACAAATAACTAGTGGAGGCTTGAAGAAGGTTGCTATTTCCGACAATTACAACCTGTGGTTAATTCAAACCAGCAGGGGAAGATTTTTTTGGGGGGGTAGGGATTTTTGGCTTCTTTGTCATAAACATAATATTTCCATCAGGTATAGTTTTGGTGGTTTCAGCTATTGGAAGAAAATATCTACTGACGTTGCTGTGAAATTGCTGTAATCTGGGGGTTATTGTTTTACGTTTTTGGATTGTGGTCTTTCCATTTTTGCACTTGAACTAAGTCAGTGTTTCCCAACCGCTGTTCCGCGGAACACTAGTGTGCCGTGAATGATCGCCTGGTGTGCCATGGAAAAACCTTTCCCCCCTTTCTTCCCCCTCCTGCCAAACTCCTGCCGAACTCCTGCTGCTGCTGCTTGGGGGAGCAGGAGGAGGAAGGACCGAGCGGCGGCAAAGAAGGGGCCGGGGCGCTGCCTCCTTCGGCCGTTTCCCCAGCCAGCCAGCCAGCCTCCAATCGAGAGAGGGTGGGGAACAGAAGCGGAAGTGCGTTTGTCTGGGCGCATGCGCACTAGGTCCCGGGGGTGGCAGGTGCATTCACCTTCCTCCTGAGGTGGTGAAGGAAGCGAAGGAGCCAGCTGCTTCTGGAGGCACCCCAGCTCGGCCCTTCTGCATCCCAGGTGAGGCTCTGGGGTGCCCTTCTCCTTGGCCCGGTCCCCCGAAGCCCCTCGGGGAGGAAGGGCCCTAAAGGGGAGAAGGGGCCTTCCTTCGCGAAGGGAAAGGGTCAGGGCTTGGCAGGAGGGTCCTCGGAGGAAGGAAAGGCAGGCGGGATTCCGCAAGGGACTCCTTCGCCAACCTTCCTCCCAAATGTCAAGGTCTATTTCCCCTGAACTCCATCTGTGTTCATATTTGGGCATATTGAGTATTCATGGCAAGTTTGGTCCTGATCCAACATTGTTTGAGTCCACAGTGCTCTCTGGATATAGGTGAACTACAACTCCAAAACTCAAGGTCAATGCCCACCAAAAAACTCTTATAGCATTTTCTCTTGGTTATGGGAGTTCTGTGTGGGAAATTTTTGTCTTTCTACCATTCCTTCAATAAAGAAATCTGAACACACAAGTATCTCAAAGTGTAATCAATATGTATTCAGTAACATCAGCAACAACACATTAGACAAAATAAACATATGAACCCCAAATGGGTGTCTGGCTCCCCCTATCCCCAACCGCCAAAGAAAAATTCAGAGTAATCCAATACAATGCGAATGTGGAGCGGTTTGAAGAGGGGGGTGGGTTGAAGAGGAGAGTAGCCGCAATAAAGGTTTTGTAATCCAGACCTTGATGGGTGTTTGTAATCCAAAAGAGGAAAGTAGAAGCGAGGAGACTTGGAGCAGGCACGCCGATAACCAAACTTAGCGGCTGAGTAGCATCCAGAGGCGGTCTAAGCGATTCCGCCATGTAAGCGGTCGCGTAGAGCGGCACCGGCTGGGCGGGGCGTCACCGGCTGGGAGGGGCGCCGTGGCGCCACCTCGCTTCCGCGCCGCCGCCCTGACGCCACCGCTGCCCCCACACAGCCGGCCTCCCGAAGCACGGACATTTCTGCGCATGCCCAGAAGCTTCTGGGCATGCGCGAATGTCTGCGCATGGCTACTGGGTCCCGAGCGCGCCTTCGGCTTTGGAGCCAGCGCGCAGGCGCGCTCGGGCCCCAGTGCACATGCGCGGACATTTGCGCATGCGCAGAAACGTCTACAGGCGCTGTAGCGCCTGTAGACGTTTCTGGGCATGCGTGGAAATGTCCGTGCTTCGGGAGGCGTGGTGCAGCCGGCCCGTGGGGCCGGCTGTGCGGCGGCGGCAGCGACGGCGGGACCAAATGATGCGGCGGCCGGGGGGGGGGCAAAATTTTCTTCGCGTACTCCCCCGGAAAAGGTCAGGCCGGCCCTGGTAGCATCCCCAATGCGGGGGTGTTGAGGCTGGGCGAAGTCTGCGTTTTCCTTGGTCGACGAGGACACAAATGTCAAGGAGTCCAACCTCGTTTCGACCGCTCTTCAAACCGCTCCACATTTGCATTGTATTGGATTAATCTGAATTTTTCTTTGGCGGTTGGGGATAGCGGGAGCTAGACACCCATTTGGGGTTCATATGTTTATTTTGTCTAATGTGTTGTTGCTGATGTTACTGAATACATATTGATTGCACTTTGAGATACTTGTGTGTTCAGATTTCTTTATTGAATTTACTGTGACCACACCTGTTGTGTTGTATCACATTTCTACCATTCCTGCCAGGATATCTATGTTGTGTTCATCGAAACAGGCCCAGGTTTCACACTGAGTGTATAAATACATTTAAAAACATATTAACTATATGTATTACTGTGTTAGAGTGTCATTTTGTGTCATTTTGGTTGGTGGTGTGCCCCAGGATTTTGCAAATGTAAAAAATGTGCTGGTGCTCAAAAAAGGTTGGGAAACACTGATCTAAGTAATGCAGGCAGTTTACAAGGCTGGGAGGTGGGAAATGAAGTTTTGAATAAATCAGTGAAAATCAAATGCATTCATATCAATTCAAATTCAAATCAAATGTTGTATGAGCTGAAGCTCGGAATCAGGACCACCCTAGGTTAGTTTGAACTACAATGTTCTTCTCATCCATTTACATGAAAACATATCTCCCTCAATGGCAGAATGTGTTCCTTGGCCTCATTTTGGAAAACGTTTTTGCCAGCAATGGAAGATTTCTGAGCCAGCTTACAAAATAAACGCTTGGGGGGACGACCCAAAATCTGAAGCCAGATGAAATTATTATACAAAATACAAGATTATAACTCTTGTATTACAAAATGCCTGGGAAAAAGAAAGGTTTTAATGTGGTATTTACATTCTGCTTGTGGTTCATGCCCTTGTAATTTCCCAGTTGGACTACTGCAATGTGCAGTACATACCGGCTGCCCTCGAAGCTGACCTGAAAGCTCCAGCATCACAGAGTGTGGATCTCACTGCCAGCAATTTAATGGGGCCAGCCAGGTGAAATTGCCTCCCACTCGTTCCAAAGGCGCTGCGCGGCTTACCTATTTGTCATACATACAATATGAAAAATAACATAATTAAGCTAAAACTAACAGTACATATGCTAAACTGTATTTGAACTCCCAAATGCAGTTCAAATCACCACTGTTTACGTTTAAAGAACTACACAACTTGAGCTCTGAATATCTGACGGCATTCGTATTTTGAAAATCTGCTGTTTTAGGCTCCCAAAGTTGCACTTTGAACAACAATTTTGGATCACAAGTCGCCAGGCCAGGAGATTGCAGAATCATAGAATCACAGAAGAGACTTAAGGAACATCTACCGTATTTTCCGGCGTATAAGACGACTGGGCGTATAAGACGACCCACAACTTTTCCAGTTAAAATATAGAGTTTGGGATATACTCGCCGTATAAGACTGCCTCTCTTCCAACACACACCAAAGAAAAATTTAAAAAGCATCAGATTTGATTTCAATATGGTAATTTTCCTATTACTGTACCTCTTTCTCTGCCTCTCAGATCTCGCACATGAGCACCTGCACCTTCACTGCAGTCTTCAGGAGCGAGATCTGGGAGGCAGAGGAGGAGGTTCGGTAATAGGATACAAGGGTGGGCTAGACAGGAAAAAGAGGTGTGTTTTACTGGGCTCAGAGCCACTCTACCTCTTTTTTCCATACACCGGGCGCCCAGTACGCCTGCACCTTGCTCTGTCCTTAACTTACACCTTCCCAACGAGGCACCCCTTCACCTCACTATTGGAACCGCATTAAGTCCATGAATCCTGATGAATTGATTTTCTTCTACTGTCCTTGTACAGAGTCACCCTTAATACAGCAGGGACGTGGCCACTGCCATTTTTGAGCTCCCCCCACCATATCCAGCAACCACAGATTCTCCAATCCGGATTGGAAGTTTCAGCACCCGCTCTATAAGACAACTCCTGGCATATAAGATGACTCCTGGTGTATAAGTCGACCCCCGCATATAAGACGACCCCTGACTTTTGAGAAGATTTTCTTGGGTTAAAAAGTAGTCTTATACGCCAGAAAATACGGTAGTCCAACTCCATTCCGCCGTGCAGGAATGCACAATTCGAACCATAACCTTTTGGAGATTTTATGATCTTTGGAAAGTCATGACCTTGTTAGAAGTCGCAACCTTTTGAAAAATGATATTATAACCATTTGGTAAAAAAGTCTCGTTGAACTGTAAGGGACAAAGATATGCCAATGCACAAAACAAACACGCGCGTGCACACAGAGCAGAGTTTCAGAACTGTTCTTTTAGTTTCCCAAATACATCTACTCTCCTTTAAAATGTATCTGCATTTAAATCATGCTATCAAGAGACAAAAATAAGCTGACGTCTTTAAAAATAACATAGTTGGTTTACTCACAAACTTCATGTATTCAGCATACAGATATTTTGCATATCAATCCAGTTCCAAATAGGATTTGAAGTAGTTTCTCTGTGTAGGTAACGCAAGGCATCACTTCTTATAATCAACAGTCCAAAGTCTAAGCATCTCTCTGTTCTGAGAGTCTAATAGAGTCTCTGTGTAATCTGAAAGTCCTATGGAGTCTCTAAGCCAGTGTTTCTCAACCTAGGGGTCGGGAGCCCTGGGGGGTGGGGTGGGGTGGGTTGTGAGTCAGTTTCAGAGGGGTCACCAAAGAAAAACGGAAAACATAAATTTCTTTGGCAGAGAAGGCTGAAGCTCTCTCCACCTGTCCTCCTCTTCCTTTTTGGAAACACAGGGCAAATCATCCCACCAAAAGCCCCCTTCTACTCGTTATTGGTGCCACGCATGCGCAGTGCGCAGGGGATGCCCGCCTCCACGCCTGCTCGCTAGCTGAGAATCAACCTGCGATATCTCTAACGCAGGGTTGATTCTCAGCTGGCGAGGAGGGATGGTGTGCATGCCCTCCACGCCCCCTCACCAGCTGAGAGAACAAACGCAAGTTATCTTTAACCTGCGTTGGTTGCTGTCAGCTGGCCTCCACTCTCCCCTCACCAGCTGAGGGAACCAATGTGGGTTACCTTTAACCGGCGTAGGTTGCCGTCAACTGGCCAGGGGAGAGTGCAGGGCGCTGCCCTACACTCTCCCGTCGCCAGCTGAGAGAACCAATGTGGGTTACCTTTAACCGGCGTGGGTTGCCGTCAACTGGCCAGGGGAGGGAACCAATGTGGGTTACCTTTAACCGGCGTGGGTTGCCGTCAACTGGCCAGGGGAGAGTGCAGGGCGCTGCCCTCCACTCTCCCCTCGCCAGCTGAGGGAACCAATGTGGGTTACCTTTAACCGGCATGGGTTGCCGTCAACTGGCCAGGGGAGAGTGCAGGGCGCTGCCCTCCACTCTCCCCTCGCCAGCGGAGAGAACCAATGTGGGTTACCTTTAACCTGTGTTGGTTGCTATCAGCTGGCCAGGGGAGACTGCAGGGCACTGCCCTCCACTCTCCCCTCGCCAGCTAAAGGAACCAATGTGGGTTACCTTTAACCGACATGGGTTGCAGGGGGAGTCAACTGGCCAGCGGGAGCGGTGCAGGGTTGCTATCAGCTGGCCGCTGCAGGGCACTGCCCTCCCTCGCCAGCTGAGGGAACCAATGTGGGTTACCTTTAACCCGCGTGGGTTGCCGTCAACTGACCAGCGGAGAGTGCAGGGCACTGCCCTCCACTCTCCCCTCGCCAGCTGAGAACCAATGCGTATTAAAGATAAGAAAGGGCAGATGGAAATAAAAATGACATTGTAGCAGTAACTCGGAGTCCCAGAACTCCCAAGGCAAATACCTTTTGAGCTGGGCTGCCGTTTCTAGCGAGCGCAAGGACGGACGGACGCGACAATTTTACTGCGATTCAGGAAACCAGCTTTATTTGCATGACATCAGCTGATGGGTCTGCCCCCCCTGTGCGGAAACGCAGCCGCTGGTGGACAGAACCCCGATCTTTCCCAATGAACAGGTTTTATACAAACAATGGAGTCAACATTTAGTCCCTCCCTTCTTCATGCATTGTTACTGGCTAGCATTCATGAACCCATATTACTCTACCCAATTAAACAAGCATTCTTAGCATCTCAATCCTATTTGCTGACAAACGTTGCGCAGTGTGAATTTCCATCTTTCTTTCTATGTTATCTGCCCTATGTGCAGAATGTACTCAAATCGATACATTTGCTAACCAAGTTCCCACTGGAAACCTGCCAAGTGAAAACTTCATTTGCCATGCGCGTCTCCTAACCAATCTCTTACTTTGTAAACAGAACGCACATGGTGACTGCTAGGCCAATCAAGACCGTGTTCTTATCTAGAGGCACATGATGTTCTCTGGCTAATCACAGCCTGTGCTTGTGTACCAATCAAAGTGGATTATTCTCATCATTGCTGCTGGCAAACTATTTCTTGGCTATGTTACTCCATTTCTAGTCTAAAGCATCACCTCTCTCTGACATTCCTTCTGTTAAGGTATCAATTTCTCCTTTAACATAATAACGCACCCTTTACGGAAATGGGGGACCTGGTTTCGATTTAGAAATGTCACTTCCGGGTTGCTGGCTGCGGGTCGAATTAGGGTCAAAATTGATTTTAATATGAAATAATAACGGTTTTCTAAAGATAACAACCGGAGATATCCACCCCTAATATTTACATTATGATTCATACCAGTAGCAATATTACAGTTATGAAGTAGCAACGGAAATAATTTTATGGTTGAGGATAATCACAACATGAGGAACTGTATTAGGCAGGTTTAGAAACACTGCTCTGCGCATGCTGTTCCTACTGAAGTTCCTGCTGGCATCTCAAAGCATACTGATTCTAAAATGGAGTCTGAGTCCTGAACAATCCCAGTTCTGATCACATGGTCTGCAGCCTCTTCCACAACAAAGACTTAAAGAAAACTGCACACCAGTAGACACATACACAATACAGTAAGCAATCATAACAAACAACTAGTGGAGGCTTGAAGAAGGTTGCTATTTCCAACAAGCCATGCTCCTGCTTATATATGCACTGTTAGTTTTATGTGCATTGGGTTATTTTTCATATTGTACATATGACATGCTTCTGAGTTTTCTATATATTTTCATTTATCTGTTTTTCACAGTGGTTAAAATACTTTGGTAATGAAAAGTAGTCTATATATACGTTAAAGAAGGAAATAAAAAATGCAAACAGTGTAATAGCATGAAGTCTTGCTAGTATTCTGTATGTTTCCTTCCAAATTACATATGGCTTTCCCACTTTCTTGCAGGTTTTCGGCGGCCTGGTCTGGATCCTGGTGGCATCTACTAGAGTTCATGATCCAATGAGTCAAGGCTGGGTGATGTTCGTCTCAGTGTTTTGCTTCGTAATTTCAACATTGCTTTTGTTCCTATATATGTGTGGAGCTCACGGAGGGAAATCCGCCTGGGTTGCTGTGGTAAGTTCATGTTGGAAGGAATTAAAGTTCATGTTGAGAGGAATTAAAAAAACTTAGTGAAAGGCCCAAAATACATGATCTCGCAAATCCAGTTCCATACACAATTTCCTCAAGTTATAAACATCCGACTCATAGTTAAGAATGGGTTGTGATATGGATAGACTTACATTTTTGTTAAAGAAGAATACTGGCAAAAACATGAAAATGACGGATTGGCCAATTTTTGAAGAATATATGAGGATACAACACCAACTATAAGACAAGAAGAGAAAGAAATTAGCATACTAAAATAGATAAGTATTGGGAAAGGAAAATTTGATAGAATGGGAAAACTGACAGACTTGAACGCAAGGAAGAAGAACGGAAGCCTCTCAAAAACCTTTTTCCCCCTCTTCACTCTTTTCCCATTATTTTCTTTTTTGCAATTTCTCTTATACTTTATTTTCTATCTCTCTCTTTTTTTAAAAAAAACTTATACTTTGTTCATAATAATAAAAAATATTATTTTTAAAAGAACGGGTTGTGAGACAACAGAAGGTGAAATAAATCTGCCAATTCTTGTTTCCACAACAAGCCAATTTCTTCCAAATCCAATTATCACAGGGACAGAAAGTGATATGAGATCTTCTGAACAGGGACACAACCAGCAAAACAAACACCACAGGGATATTAGCCTTTCCCTGTGTGTGTGTGTGAGTGTAATTTCCTAGAGTTACATACACTTGAAAATGTACCTGTTCCGACTTAACAGACACATTAAACTCAAGACCAAACCTAGAGAACCTACCTTGTGTTGTCAAAGGGTTTCATGGCCCGAATCAATGGTTTGCTGTGAGTTGTCCGGGCTGTATGGCCATGTTTCAGAAACATTCTCTCCTGGCATTTAATCCACATCTATGGTAGGCATTCTCAGAGGTTGATGGGTCTGTTGGTAACTAAGTAAGTGAGGTTTATATACTAGGCTTGGTTGATTAAAAGAATGGTTCGAAACTCATTTTGGATGTTGGGGGCACTGGTGGTTCAATTCTAAAGTCACTTCTGGATTTTTCCATTTTTTTTCAAACTTTCCAAAACTTTCCACTGCTGAACAGCTCTCACAGTCAGGAAGTTCTTCCTAATGTTCAGATGGAATCTCCTTTCCTGTAGTTTGAAGCCATTGTTTCGTGTCCTGATCTCCAGGGCAGCAGAAAACAAGCCTGCTCCCTCCTTCTTATGAGTTCCCCTCACATATTTATACATGGCCCTCATCATGTCTCCTCTCAGCCTTCTCTTCTTCAGGCTAAACATGCCCAGCTCTTTAAGCCACTCCTCATAGGGCTTGTTCTCCAGACCCTTGATTATGTTAGTTGCCATCTTCTGGACACAGTCCAGCTTGTCAACATCTCCCTTCAGTTGTGGTGCCCAGAATGGGACACAGTGTGATTCTAGATGTGGTCTGACCAAGGCAGAATAGAACGGTAGCATGACTTCCTTGGATCTAGATGCTGTACTCCTATTTATGCAGGCCAACTATTTATGCAATCCCATACAAAGCAATCTGAATCTAGGAACTGGATTATACGGCTGTTTAGATCCCGCCTGAGCCAGTTGCCTATTTTTGAATATACGGACTGAGTTGTTTTTATTTATTTATTTTATTTATTTACTATATATTTATACCGCCCCTCTCAGCCCGAAGGAGACTCGAGGTGGTGTACACATGGCAAGAACCGCCCACAGATAAAATACATCAACAATTAATAAAACAGCCATATAAACACAAATTTAGCTATTAAAATTAAAAATACAATCTCATTATTAAACTTGATTTCCGTTTCGTCATAATTTTTCCTTAAGTCTCAATTTAATTAATTACCCTTCATCTGCAAATGCCTGGTCAAACAGCCAGGTCTTAACTTTCTTATGAAATGTCAGGAGGGAGGGGGCTGATCTGATGTCACTAGGAAGAGAGTTCCATGCCGAGGAGCCACCACTGAGAAGGCCCTGTCTCTCGTCCCCACCAACAGTGCCTGCGAAAAGGGTGGGACCGAGAGCAGGGCCTCTCCAGATGATCTTAAACATCTCGAAGATTCATAGGGCGAACGGCTTTTTTATGTAATTTATTTTATATGTATCTGGTAATTTTATTGTTGATTTATGATGTTTTAGACTTTTAATGTTAGCATTGAATTCTTGCTGTCTGCCGGTCTACAGAGGTCGAGAAGATCGGGATATAAAAGTTTTAAATAATAAATAAATAAATAAATTTTGCCAAAGGGTAGGACAAAGCCCCGAGTGGCCTCTACCAAAGCAATAACAATCCTTGTGTGATGGAGTCTCCTCCTTTGGAGGCTTTTAAGCAGAGGCTGGATGGCCATCTGGATGACTATTTTCCTGCTTCTTGGAAGGGGTTTGGACTGGATGGCCCATGAAGTCTCTTCAACTCTATGATTCTAGGATTCTTGCTTCCTTTTGGGGAAAAACTGTCACGAACTTCCCTCAGAAAACCATATATACCCTTTGAAGACATTTACTGAACAACATAGTAGATGAAATGGCTAATGATGAACATGAATGCAAAATGAGCTTCCTGCTTGGAACAGGCTTTTGTTGCAGCCCAAAGAAGGAAGGGTGGCCATGGCAGCCTTGCTGAATGTTTGTTGACTTCTTAGAATCTCTGGTCTCTTTTCCAGGATGCTTTCTACCAAGTAATTGCTACTATCTTCTACTTGAGTGCATCAGTTTTGCAAGCCTATATCACGTACCATACGAAAGAAGGTGTATTCAAAAGCTACCAGATAGATATTGCAGCAGTGGTGAGTAAGAAAATTGTCTTTTCAATTAGCATCTTGACATTGAAATAGTGACACTGATTGATTTAAACTAAGAACACTGGCTACACAGGTGTCCTGAATAATCAAATTGCGGTGGCAGATAATGATGATGGTAATGGTGATGGTGGTGGTGGTGATGATGATGATGATATGGAGGAGGTTGCTTCTATAAAACATTGCAGCAGTAACATCAATATACAGTTAATCCTCCACATTCTCTGAAGAACCCGGGAATGTGGCTCAGCTGGCTAAGTGTCAGCTGCATGAGTTCTCTCTGACCAGTAGGTCATGAGTTCGAGGCCTGCCCGGGTCGAGGTGGGTGCTCGACCTTTAAGTGTAGCCTGCTGTCGACCTTTGCAGCCCGAAAGACAGTTGCATCTGTCAAGCAGGAGATTAAGGTACCACATTAAGTGGGGAGGCAAATTTTGACTGAATTATGAGGCTATTAAAAGAACTCCAGGAATGCGGAAGGAACAACAAGGGACGCCGAGAGATATGAGGAGTGCATCAGCTCCCCCTGGTGGCCAGAGTTTGCCTCTGTTCGTCTATGTGTTGTGTATGTGAAAAACAGCAGGAATTGTCTACTAGTATGTGTATCTGTAATCCGCTCTGAGTCCCCTTCGGGGTGAGAAGAGCGGAATATAAATAAAGTAAGTAAATAAATAAATAA
The DNA here is from genome assembly GCA_030556195.1 of Anolis apletophallus. Lineage (NCBI taxonomy): Eukaryota > Metazoa > Chordata > Lepidosauria > Squamata > Anolidae > Anolis > Anolis apletophallus. The sequence continues at coordinate 32,453,808 of JARBWK010000003.1, read as the reverse complement.
ACCCTTCCACACAGTCCTCTATCCCAGAATATCAAGGCAGAAAATTCCACAATATCTGTTTTGAACTGGGTTATCTGAGTCCAAACTCAGATAATGTGGGTTTTCCTACCTTGATATTCTGGGATATAGGGCTGTGTGGAAGGGCCCTGAGTTAAGGGAAGCAGGACACCAGTGAACACAGCAATAAACAAATATTTTAAAAATTGTATTATTGTAACCCTGAGAGAACACTTCTCTAGGAATCTCTAGATCAGCTTTTCTCAACCTGAGCATCGGGACCCCTGGGGAGGATCGCAAGGGGGTTTCAGAGGGGTCACCAAAGACAGCCAGAAAATATATTTCTGATGGTCTTAGGAACCCCTTTGGAATAGAATGCAGAAGATCCCTCCACCTGTCGTCTTCTTCCATTTCGAAAACAGATGGTGAATTCTTTCACCAAAAGTCGTCCTCTGCTGTGATTGGCCATCCTCTTAGCCAGCCTCTCTGCATTCTGAGCCCCACCAATGATAGAATTGGGCCAAACCTCCCACACAGAACCTCCATATCTTATTAATTAATTAATTAATTATTCAGTCTTGTATGCCGCCACTCCCCATAAAACATAATAAAACATAATGGCACGCAGCCATCCAGTAATGGCTTCAAGGCATTGATGGAAACTTGGGGGTCTTGAAGGGATTCACTGGTGTGAGCCTCCCTCCAGCCTTGCATGCTCTCCTTCGCCTGCACAAGTGCACCACGCTGCCATGTGCTGAGCAGACTTGCTCTCCCCTCCCTGCTTGGAGTCTCAGAAACAGCCCTCCCCTTGGCTGAGAGGCCAGCTGAGAGGCCAGCCAATCACGGTGGAGAAGGGCTTTTGGTGGGAGGGTTCGCTTTCTGTTACCAGAAAGGAAGAGAAGGGCAGGCGGAGAGATTTTCAGCCTTCTCTGCCAAAAGGGTTCCTAAGACCATCAGAAATATGTTTTTTGATGGTCTTTGGCGACCCCTCTGAATCTACCTCTTGACACCTCCAGGGGTCCCAACCCCCAGGTTGAGAAACGCTGCTCTAGAGTACGAGGCGCTCTGCTTCAGGCACTTGCAGGCACGGATGCTTTCCGGGCCTGCCTGCACACCCTGCCACACACACACTCTCTTTCCAAGGAGAGAGAGTGTGTGGCAGGGCATGCAGGCAGGCCTGGAAAGTGCGCACACCTACCAGTGCCTACAACTGAGCCCCTCTTACTCTAAGAGTAGAAACCTCGGGCACCAGGTAAGAAGAATGCACGATGGGAAGTGAGTGCAAATGCCCCCCTCCATAATGGTCCGATTTTCGGGCCCCAAAATGAAAGAACCAAAAACAATCCCTCCAATTTTGGGAGGCATACAAAAAATGGATCGGGGCCCCCAACAAGAGTCAGGACACAAAACGGGATAAGGTTTTCCCCAAATGCACATGTCTATTAGGAAGATGCTTGATCCTGGTTCAATCTGCAATTGGAATAATCCACTTCTTTTTACCATAATGCCTGGAATCTCTCACTTACCAGTATGGAACTTCTTGTTGAGAATCCTCTGCCTTTGGGCTACCTTTTTCAGATGCAAAAGTAACTTGCCAAAACTCTTGGCTCTAATAGCACGACTTGTTCATTTAGTCCAATATTTCCTCCTGACTTATGATGACCTTCTTGGCAAGATTTAGGTATTCAGAAGAAGTTTCCTCTTAGCTTTCTCTGAGTTTAAGGACCTCATCACATGAAAGCGGGGAAAGCAGGAAAAAGCGGAGGAAACAATCTTCATTCGTTCCCTATTGTGCCGTTCCATCTTTAGGGATGGCAGTCATCCCATGTGTTTTCCCCACCTTTCCTCACTTCCATCCAACTTCTACCCATTTTCTCTTGTTGGGTGTCGGGTAGCATCTGACTCCGGAAAATTGAGACTTCCCTTCATTTCTCTGTAATGCCGCAAGAAAGTCCCACAGAAAACTATTACAAGTGGCATTGTGTCTTGTGATGGTCTCTGTGGGACTCCATTTTGGTAGCTCAGAGAAATGGTGGGAAGATTGCTTGGGATGAAGTAACAGAGACTGTGACTTGGTCAAGACCACCCAGTGGGTTTCCGTGACTCAATGGGAAATTAAACCCTGGTCTTTCTAAATCCTAGTCAAACTGCTACACTGTGTTGGCTCTCTTGTAGCATTTACTAACTAGTCCAGTGTTTCTCAACCTTTTTTGAGCCGAGGCACACTTTTGACATTTAAAAAATCCCGGGGCACACCACCAACCAAAATGAAACAAAATGACACTCTAACACAGTAATACATATAGTTAACTGACCTTGAGTTTTGGAGTTGTAGTTCACCTACATCCAGAAAGCACTCTGGACTCAAACAATGTTGGATCAGGACCAAACTTGGCATGAATACTCAATATGCCCAAAAGTGAACACAGATGGAGTTTGGGGGAAATTGACAGGGAGCCGGAGGGAACCGCAGCGAAGATGAGGGGGAGGAGGAAGGAGCAGGGGGCAAATGGAGCAGGCACCTCTGGGACCTTGCCTTCTCCCAAACCGCTGTTTGGGAGAAGGCAAGGCCCCAGGGGCGCTTGCTCTGTTTGCCTGAGCCGTTCTCACATGAGGAGGGCGGCTCGGGCAAATGGAGAAGGCACCTCTGGGGCCTTGCCCTCCCAAACAGCGGTTTGGGAGAAGGCAAGCCCGAATTGGCTCCTTGCCCGAGCCTCTCGCATGCGGAGGGAGGCTTGGGCAAACCGAGCAGGCGCCTCTCGGGCCTGCCTTCTCCCAAACAGCGGTTTGGGAGAAGGCAAGCCCCGAGATTGGCCCGTTCCCCAGTTCTCCCTCACAAGCGGAGGGAGAGCCTGGGGAACAGGCCCTGCCTGGGAGTCGGGTTTGGGCGGCTCGCCTTTTCCGCCAGGTTCCACGGAAGATGCGAGCCGAGCCGGACAAACTCGGCTCCCAGGCAGGTCCTGGGCCCTGCGGGGAGCCGTTTTCCCGGTTCGCACCAGGTTCCCGCCTCCTCCTCCTGTGGGCTCACTTCTGGAGGAGCAGGAGAGTGTCGCCCAGCCCCTCCCCTCCTGAGCCTCCCCTGCCTCTTTAGGTCTAGGTCCTAGAGAGGGTTGTGTTTCCCATCCGCTGTTCTGCTGGTGTGCTGCGGGAAAACCTCGGAGGGGGAAGAAAGGCGGGGGGAAGAGGTTTTCTTGCGGCACACCAGCTGATCTCTCACAGCACACTGGTGTGCCGAGGGTCAGCGGTTGAGAAAGACTGGCCTAGTCTAATCCTTTTCCTTGAGATGCTGGAAACTGAAACCCAGGCCCGTAGGTAAAACATATATATGGCTACTGAGCCCCCTCTCCGGTTTAATGGCAGACACAATTCCTTGTACAAGGAATTGGATAAGATATGACACTATGCTTGCTCACTGCTAGATATAAAAATGGTGTTTTCACTAGCCGGTACAAACATAAAATTGTATTAACTATAGGTTTGATTTACTCTGGTTTGATTAATAGTATGCAAAGTCAACCTTAACTGTTGCTAATTTGTCATTGGAGTTATAAATCCGCTTTGGATTAGTCTAAGCATTAAGGGAAGGATTTAAGGTGTTGATTGGTGTCCAGAAAATAGGCTTAGCACTTTGGATAGCTATGAGTATTTTAAAGCTTGATCTAAACTCCAGAATATATTAACTACCCTATTTGACATGGGATCCACCAGACCGTCAGGAAAACGATCACATGAGGAACAAGTGGCAAAACAAACACCCGTGAACTAGGTTTGCTAAATCCACATGGTAAATTCTCTCTCTCTCTTCTCTCCTAGGTTTTTGCCTATGCAGTCACACTGACGTACTTTATCCATATGGTGTTCTCGCTAGTGAGATGGAAATCATCTTAAAACTCTGAAATGTCCTTATAAAAAAATGGATTTTGCAGTCTAATTTAGCCCGTTCATAGACATGTGTCTCAAGAACTGTCTTTCTTTGGAAATTTTGTATATGCAGTGGTGTATACTTTACTGTATTTAAACAGGAAAATCCTTGAGTATGTATTTTTACCTTAATTCTCTCCCTCCCTACCATTTCTTGAGTCTTCATCAGATAGCTTTCACAATGTAGAAAAACTGGAAACTCTATTAAATGTATTTGTACAAATAAAATGCTACAAGTAAATGTTGTTTGAGTCCATTTGGCTTTTATTGTTTACACATTTTCCTCTTTTGACTATTTCTTACATGAGCTGTGAGGGAGGGAGACAACTTCCACATTATAACACATTATTCAGGGTAGGAGAAATGCAAGTGGGTTGTGGAAAAGCTTGACAAGGATCTCTAGCTGTTAAGGTGGGTTTGGGAGGTTGGGCCAAGAGATGTACCTTTTATTACGTAAACATAACCAAGGCCCCATCTACATGGACCCTTTCATGCAGTTCATAGCTTAAGTGGCTGAGAGGGAAAAGGAAGTGGCCTGAGGCTGTTAGGAATTGTGCAAGTTGAAGTCCAAAACTCCCAGGGGGCCGAGGTTTGCCAATGCCTGAGATAGATGATGGAAACATTGTGGGATTGGCAACTATTGGTGCATTTTGCCTAACAGAAGCAGGGGACAGGCCTACATTGGGATGCATATTGTGAAGTCTTGGCACCGCCTTTTCCTCGCCTTTGCTTCAGTTCCCCCTGTTCATAGATTTTCCCAATAATGTAGACAACTTCCTTTGTATTAGTTTTTGGGTGGAGCATAACACCCCCCAGAGGCCAGCCTATTACCCTGTATAGAGCTCCCTTGCTGGACTTCTCCCTTTTCTACAATCACTAGAGGCTTGGGGCATTGTCTGGTAATCCTAGGCCAAGCAATCCAAAAACAGGCATTTAGCAGAATTTATACCACCAGTCCAAAGGACAACAGAAGCTTTTGGCCAGCCTAAGCTTCACAAGGAGGAAGATTGAGACAGTTTATAACCATCTTTTTGCATTAGATCAGGGGTGCTCACACTTTTTCAGCATGCGAGCTACTTATAAAACAAACAAGTCAAAAAGATCTACCTACCAGACGGCCCACCTTCCCCGTGCGCGCACCATCTGCGCGGCGCACCTTCCGTGTGCATGCACCCTCAATGCGGCGCAACTTCCGCGCGCACACCTTCCTCGCGGCACACCGCCCACAGTTGCTTCCGGATGAGAGAGAAGCAGGGCGCTCCGCCCTGCCTCTCTCTCACCGGCAGCGGAGGCTCCACGGTTGCTTCCGGATGAGAGAGAAGCAGGGCAGAGCGCAAGGCGGGGCCTCTGGAGCAACCGTGGATGGTGTGCTGTGCGGATGGTGTGCATGCGTAGAAGGTGCGCCGCGCGCAGGGCAGAAGCACCCCGTCTGGCTGCGATCGACCTTCTTTGGACCCATGATCGACCGGTCGATCGCGATCGACTTTGTGGGCAGCCCTGCACTAGAGGCAAGAGACTTTCAAAGATTCCAGAAAGATGACTGCAACCAGTAAAACCTCCTTTTGTAATGCATTGTTTTAAGTTACCTTATAATAGTCTCAGGTAGAGTTAACCCTTTATTCATCTTGTTTCAGTAAACTCATTTGGTTATATTTTCACCTTGCTTAAAATGCCTCTGTCTGCCAAGGGTCTTAATCTTAACAGGAGGTATTTATTATTTATTTACGGCATTTGTACCCCGTAGCTTCTCACCCAAACAGGGGGACTCAGCACGGGTTACATACGCAGCACTACTGGGCAATAAAATAGAAAATAAAAACATCATATCAACATCAATATAAATATTAAAAATCATTACATTAACATCACTACGTGCAGCAATAATTAAGTAAATAATTAGGTATCAGATAGCCCCCGAGTAAAGCCAGATAGTATAGTTTTCTCAAAGGCTCGGGCATGCCATCACACATATGGTGTTGTTGTGGTGCTGGTTTGCCTCCTTTGTGCAATAAAGTCCCAAGATAAATATACCAGCTCTCTAAGCCACTCCTCCCTAGTTTTCTCTCTCTACAACATACCTCACCTAGCAATGAAGATGAAATTTGGGAGCAATATCTCACATGTCTATGGGAATCTGAGATCTGAAATTTCCCTCAAAAGCAGGACTCAAGGATTCGGGATGGCTATGAAATTAAAACAAATACAGTACCATACCAAACTAAGCCACCCCATATAGAACGTATGAACTGTATGGATAAATAATTCCTGAACTTTTAATGAACCTAGATTGGAAGGACCCTTTCTATACATTCCCTCACTTATTAAATGGTTGTCTAGTTACAGATTCATGCAATAAATTCTTACAGAACAGGTGGAACAAAAGATAATCTAGTATCTCGATCTGAGGAGAAGGCCTTGCCCCCCAAGAGCAAAGCCCAATAAACGATGTGTGCTTTAGCCCCACTTCTGTCAAACAATGAGAAATATGTAGCAAAACTGCTTGGGGGAGAAAATACTTCGTCAGACCTGGCACCTGTCATGTACACAGTCTGCAGAATGGCAGGCTATTAAAATGTGACGGATGGCTCCTCTGTAAGGTGTGGCCAGGGCTGGCTGGGTGCTTTAAGAGCCAGGTTGAACCAGTAAAAATACAGTTCTCTCAAATTAATCGCAAAATAGCTATAAAACCATCATTCGTTACAAATAGGAAGGATATAAATCAGTGGTTCCCAAACTTTTTTGGCCTACCGCCCCCTTTCCAGAAAAAAATGTACTCACCGCCCGCCTAGAAATTATTTTTTGATAGCAATTAAACAGAAAAATATATGTATTAATGTTTTTACCTTTTTCGTAAAATTAAATGTTTTAATGTGTTTTAATTTTAATTTAAATGTTATTTTAATTGCATGTTGTTTTTATAGCATTGAAAAAAGAAGGGGCCGGCACTGGACAAGCGAGGCCCACCTTGAAAAGCGCCCCCCGCTCGCCCCGCCCCATGCCAAGCTCAGCAAGGCGCGCTTGTGAGGACGTCCCCATTGAAAGAAAGAGGCAATACACAGGACTGCGCCATGGCCAGGGTTGACAAGAAGAAGGAGGCGCGCGCTGCAATTTCCACGGCAATGCCTGCCCAGGGATCGCGCGCTTGCGACTGTGTCCATGCGAGTTGGAATCACCAGGCAGGCATTCCCATGGAAACCACAGCACGCGCCTCCTTCTTCTCGTCAACCCCGCCCATGGCGCAGTCCTGTGTATCGCCTCTTTCTTCCAATGGGAACGTCCTCGCAAGTGCGCGACCCTACAAGTGGCAAGCAAGCCTGGCTCATGCCACCTCCCCCTTACACGGGTTCAGCGCCCCTCAAATTCTCCTGAGCCTCCCAGCGCCCCCTTGGATCACCCCACCGCCCACCAGGGGGTGGTACTACCCACTTTGGGAACCACTGGTATAAATAAAGGAATTAAAGCTGGAAAGTTTATTCACCTACAATGTCAGGCAATGTCACTTTGTAGTTGTATAGTAAATATAAAGGTTTCCCCTTGACATCTAGTTGTGTCTGACTCTGGGGGGTGGTACTCATCTCCATTTCTAAGCCAAAGAGCCGGTGTTGTCCACAGATGTCTCCAAGGTCATGTGGCCGGCATGACTGCATGGAACACCATTACCTTCCCACCAAAGTGGTACATATTGCTCTACTAACATTTGCATGTTTTCGAAGTACTAGTTTGGCAGAAGCTGGGTGTGAGGACTCACCCATTTTATGCTAGGCTGAGACCAGCAGTTTGGCATCCATGGTAAACAGGATAGCCAGGAAAGGAGGAGTGGCTTGGATCATTCTCAGGGAGAGAGAGAGAGAGAGAGAGAGAGAGAGAGAGAGAGAGCGAGAGAGAGAGAGAGAGCGCAAGCTGCCTGGGAGTGGCTCCGAGCTGAAGGGAGGAGTCAAGCAGCTTAGGAGGGAAAAGTGGAGCTTTTTCAGGAGTCTCTTGTCAGAGCTGAGAGTGAGCAGTCAGAGAAGACAGTTGTCTTGTAAAGCTGACAGGCAGTCAGTCACAGGCTTTTGGGATCTCTAGGGCTTAGAGATTAGCTCATATCTCTGGGGAAGCCAGCTACAGGAAAACTCTAGGAGAGAGTTAGTATCTAGGGAGCTTCTGGAAGACTGAGTGTTAGCTCAGGGAACTAACTAGTTTAGTTAGTTGAGGACTACTCACTACTAGTCATAGGATTAGAGTGAGGAAGTTTAGATAGACAAGTTTTGAACTGTCTAGTTTTGTAACTAAGTTAAGAAACCAATCTTCAGTAACCAATACGCTCTAGTACCATTCTGTATAACCGTTACGCATCTGTGCTTTTAAGATCTGCCTGTTAACTTAATAAAAGTTCTATCTGTTAACTTTTCAAGAGAAGCTTTCAGTGTGCCTCATTACATCAGAGTGTACCAGTTCCAGCCTTCCCACCGTCCCAGTCAAGGGGGATAGATTTCACCTCAGTAATCCTCTCAGTTTATTTCTTGATTAGGAGCCTAGCTTATATATTATTTTAACAGAAATCCTGAAAGATCATTTTTAGGTTGGTGGCAGCGTTCCTAGTGGTTTAAGCCTCCACTTAGTGACTTTCTGGTGGTTTAGGGTGGGATCTAATACAGGAAGGTCCACCCTGCTCCAAGTTTTATAGCCCAGCTCACCCTGTCTACGGATTCGAACCACCAACCTTGCGATCAGCAAGTTCTGCAGCTTAGTGGTTTAATCCACGGCACCACCGCAGCTGTAGAGTGTATACACAATTATTTGAAATATAATAAGGTGGGTATTATCATCATCATCATCCACTTGGATGGTAGTGCAAACTTGTACAGGTTGAGCATACTTTATCCAGAATCTTGAAATCTGAAATCCTCCAAAATACTATATTTCTTCGATTCGAAGACACCACTGATTGTAAGACACACAATAATTTCAGTACCATCAACAGGAAAAAAGCTTTATTTATATGTACATATAAAAAATCACCTGCCATTCTTAGATGCTCCCCAGTTTTAGTGATGTTTATATGGGGAGCATCTTAGAATTGAAGACAAGAAGTAGCATATTTAATGAATTTTTAAAATGTATTAAATTTTTAAAATGTATTAAATTTCTCCCAGCGTGGGAAAAGGCTGAGGGGGAAAAGGAAAGGGCCTAAGGCTGTTAGGAATGGTGGGAGCTGAAGTCCAAAACACCTAGAGGACCCAAGTTTGCTCATGTCTGCTCTAACCTGTAGCCATTTTCTTCTTTGCTCCACAAGACTGTGTATTTTATAATTGGCAAGTTCTTATAAGTAAAGCTGTTTTACAACCAGCCTTCCACATTTGCTGGGACTAAGGCAGGGGTGCTCACACTTTTTCAGCATGCGAGCTACTTATAAAACAACCAAGTCAAAATGATCTACCTACCCACTACAAAAATGTGAAACATATAACACAATATCTGCTTTGAACTGGGTTGTCTGAGTCCACACTGCCATATAATCTGATTCAAAGCAGATAACATGGGATTTTATTCAACTGTGTGGAAAGGACCTCAGATAACCCAGGGCCCTTCCACACATCCTATTTTACAGTTGACACACACAAACTGATTTCTTTTCTTTTTAAAAATATTTTTATTGAATTGTTTTGACATATATGAATAATATATGTCAAAACTGATTTCTTACTACTGGATGAATTGCTGCCAAATTTGGCCACAAGACACCCACAAGGAGTGACCATCACTAAAAATGATTTTGTCATTTGGGAGTTGTAGTTGCTGGGATTTATATTTCACCTGCAATCAAAGAGCAATCTGAACCCCACCAACAACAGAATTGGGGCAAACTTCCCACACAGAAACCCCACAACCAACAGCAAAGGCAGAGAGGAAGGAAGGAAGGAATGAGGGAGGGAGGAAACAGGAAGGAAAGTAGGCAAGGCAAGAAGGAAGGGAGAAAGGAAAGAAAGGAAGAAAGGAAGGATAGGAAGAAAGGAGATGAAGGAAGGAAGGGAAAGGAGGGGGAGAGAGAGGAAGGAAGGAATAACAGAAGGGAGGTAGGGAAAGAAGGGAAGAAAGGATGGGAAGTAGGGAAGGAAGGAAAGAGGGAAGGAAGAAAGGGAAGAAGGAAGGAAGGAAGGGAAAGGAGGGAGAGAGAGGAAGGAAGGAAGAACAGAAGGGAGGGAGGGAAAGAAGGGAAGGAAGAAAGGATGGGAAGTAGGGAAGGAAGGAAAGAGGGAGTTGTAGTTGATAGGATTTATAGTTCACCTACAATTCAAGAGCATTCTAAACTTCACCAATGATGGAATTGAACCAAATTTGGCACACAGAACTCCCATGACCAACAGAAAATGCTGGAAGGGTTTGGCGGGCTTTGACCTTGAGTTTTGGAGCTGTAGTTCTCCTAAATCCTGAGAGCACTGTGAACTCAAACAATGATGGATTTAGACTAAACTTGGCAATATGCCCAAATATGAACACTGGTACAGTTTGGAAAAAGAGACTTGATATTTGGGAGTTGTAGTTGCTGGGATTTATAGTTCACCTGCAATCAAAGAGCATTCTGAACCCCACCAATGATAAAATTGGGCCAAATTTCTCACACAGAACCCCCATGAACAACAGAAAATACTGTCTTTTCTGATGGACTTTGGCGACTCCTCTGACATCCCCTTGCGATCCCCCAGGGGTCCCGACCCCCAGGTTGAGAAACACTGCTTTAGGGTCACCATAACTTTGAACCTACTTGAAGACATATAACAACAGCAGCAGCAGCTTGGGGGAGATCTGGTATCACACCTGGAATTTTCCAATCAATATCACTAGATTGTGTTGCAAAAAGAGACTGTGTAAAACTCATGACAATCACATGCACACCATTGTTTCATGTGACCTTCCACCGTTCTCCACCCTTCCTGCAAGAGGACCCTCCTAGGGATGTTGCAGCCAAGCCCAGGATGACAACCACAAAGGAATGCTGTTTCTCAGGCACAGAAGTCAAAGTCAGGGTAGCAGTTGCAATGCTGTGTTTCCCTTACTGAGCATGACATCTCGGGTTTTGTGTGACTCTAGCATATAGATAATTGTACATTGCTCCATAAGAACCATCTCTTACTAAGCCGTATTGCGACATAGCAAGGGCAACACCTTGCAACCCTTCAACCACCTTCTAACTGTGAAGCAGCACTGAATGTGAAAACACCACTCAGAATCAACCATTTCCTGTAAATGAAAATTGAACATAACCAAGCTGGTTGATGAGAAACTATTGTTATTAGGTTTGGAACAGAAACAAAGTTCCAATAGGAAAGTCTGATGGTTACAGGCTAGTCATATCTCACTGGCAGACCATGACAAAGTTACTTTTTGGAATGTAACTCCCAGAATCCCAGAGCCACAACGTAAGTAAGAAATGACTTGAACTCACTGCATTTCGTTGTTGAGGCGTATTCAAGTCATTTCTTACTTATATCAAATTAAGGCAATCTGGGTTATTGTAGGTTTTTTTGGGCTGTATGGCCATGTTCCAGAAGTATTCTCTCCTGATGTTTCGCCTTCATCTATGGCAGGCATCTTCAGAGTTTGTGAGGTCTGTTGAAAACTAGGAAAATTGGGTTTCCAACAGACATCACAACTTCTGAGGATGTCTGCCATAGATGCAGTTGAAACGTCAGGAGAGAATACTTATAGAACAGGGTTGTCTAACTTCTACCGGCCCAGGGGCCTGAATTCTGGTCACTGATGACCTGGGGGGCCATAGGGTCTGCCCCCGCCCCGACTCCGCCCCCGGCTCCGCCCTCGCCCCAGCTCTGCTCTCTCCCTGGCTCCGCCCCCACCCCGCCCCTGCATGCATACAGTCAAATATAATCTTTTACTGAGATAAAATGCAGGGTGGGCATTCAAAAGGGGCATCCATACAGTCAAATATAATCTTTTACTAACATTAAATGCAGGGTGGGCATTCAAAGGGGCATCCATACAGTCAAATATAATTTTTACTGAGATTAAATGCAGGGATAAGATATTAAATTATTTTTAATTTAATATTAAATATATTTAATTCCATCCCCCCTCTAAAATTATTTTAATTTAAATATTAAATATATTTAATTCCATCCTCCCTTCTCCCCTTATTTTAAGTTAATATTAAATATATTTAATTCCATCCTCCCCTCTCCCCTTATTTTAATTTAATATTAAATATATTTAATTCCATCCTCCCTCCCCCTAATTTATTAAATATATTTATCCCATCTCCCTTATTTCATCTTTAAATATATTTAATTATATATTTATTTAATACATGAGGGAGATGGGGATGGAAATGAGGAGCCCCTGCTTCGGCCTACCTTTTCCAAACGCGCAGGATCCAGGAGTACCCGGACGACGAGAGAGGCGACGACCGACTGAGTCGAAGAAGGTCCTAATCACGTCTGTGGGCCTCAGCGATCCAGTAGTAGAGTAGCTGAAGAGTATCGCGAGAATACGCAATCCACACGGGATTTCGATGTCAACACCGGCGTGACACCGAAATCCCGTGTGGTGTATTCTCGATACTCGCGATACTTGCTCCGAACCCGGAAGTAGGTATTTTTTTTAATTTTTATTATTTATTTTATTTTTCAATTTTTATTTTTTATTAAAAAGCTTAGGGGGCCGGAGGGAAGGGGCTGGGGGGGGGCCTTATACGGCCCCCGGGCCGCCAGTTGGACAGCCCTGTTCTAGAACATGGCCATACACTCCAAAAAACCTACAACAACCCAGTGATTCTGGCCATGAAAGTCTTCGACAACACATTACGGCAACCTATCTCTCAGGTTTTTAATTTTTTTTTTGCAATATATTCTTTACAAGAGTTTTTGCTCTCTGAGGCTGAGAGAATGTGATTCACCAATGGTCCCCCAGTGGTTTCGATTGCTGAGTACAATAGTTATTAATACAGCAACAACATATGCATATAATGTAATCAGTCGAGTCATCCAGAATGGATTAATTTGAACTTTTGGTCTGCATAAATAGGAGTACAGTGTCTAGATCAGGCATCACAAACTTGGGTCCTCCAGGTGTTTTGGACTTCAACTCCCATCATTCCTAACAGCCTCAGGCACTTAGCAGCTGAGGGGGAAAAGGAAAGGGTCTGAGGCTGTTAGGAATGGTGGGAGTTGAAGTCCAAAACACCTGGAGGACTTAAGTTTGCCCATGCCTGGTCTAGATCCAGGGAAGTCATACTACTCCTCTAATATGTCTTAGTCAGATCACACCTGGAATCACACTGTGTCCAATTCTGGGCACCACAATTGAAGGGAGATGTTGACACACTGCAAGGTGTCCAAAGGAGGGCGACTCAAAGGGTCTGGAAAACAAGCCCTATGAGGAGTGGCTGAAAGAGCTGGACATGTTTAGCTTGCGGAAGAGAAGGCTGAGAGGAGACATGATGAGGGCCAGGTATAAATATGTGAGAGGAAGTCATAGGGAGGAGAAAGCAAGCTTGTTTTCTGCAGCCCTGGAGACTAGAATATGGAACAATGGCTTCAAACTACAAGAAAGGAAATTCCACATGAACATGAGGAAGAACTTCCTAACGGTGAGAGCTGTTCAGCAGTGGAACCCTCTGCCTCAGAGTGTTGTGGAGGCTTCTTCTTTGGAGACTTTTAAATAGGGACTGGATGGCCATCTGTCGGGGGTGGTTTGAATGTGATTTTCCTGCTTCTTGGCAGGGAGTTGGACTGGATGGTCCACAAGGTCTCTTCCAACTCTAGGATTCTATTATTCCTTACACACTACAGCAACTATCATTTCAGACAACATAGTAAATAGTAGTGGATAAATGGGGATAAGTATAACAGCAAGCAATACATTTTTAAAAAATCACTCCAGTAGTCTATCTGTCCCTGTACACTGCCCGCTCTGTTTCCGACAAAGCTTTTATCACAGCACTTCTCTGCCTCATTCAATGAACTTCACACAATATCAGTTGATGCAATCATCTGTTTCTACTTTCCTTTGTGTTTCCACCACTTTCCCCTTGTTTCCTAAAATCCATTAATGGAAATCAGATGAAATACCTCCACAGTGTTTTCTAATTGCTGATTTAACTGAAAAGTACCAGAAGTGATGATTTTATGGGGAACATTGATTTTTTTAAAAAGGAAAGTGTAGATATTGGTGGAAATTCAACATCACCAATGCATCCCAACATTATCTTTCTCTGCCCCAATGGCCAGCTGGAGGGTCCTGCCCAATCTGTCAGCTGAACCGGTCAAATATGTTTTGGAGAGTACTAGTGCAATGATTGTGATAATGCAGTTGTGGTGTTCCAGCCAAGTCAGCCCAGTGGTCAGAGTCAGGCACCGGAGGTCCCAGCTGATCAGGGTCAGCTTGGAGATTATGAATGGCCAGATGGGTATGGGTCTCCAAACGAGAGTTTGCAATGGGATGATGAATGGCTAGAGGGATATAGGACTGCAGATGAGTTTACTGAGGATTCCATGGAAGCTGATTTTGAATAAGACTATGAGAGGCCTGGCAGCCTTGGTTCCCAAGAGAGAGTTTCTACTCCCTTTCCAGAAGAGCATTCCGGAGATAGGGAGTTTCCGGCTTCTCACTCTGATAGTACTGCACCTGGGTCTGCTAATGAGATGGAATTTGACCGAGGAAAACATGGAGCTTGAGGAAGGGGGTGCAATGGGCACATCAAGACTAGTCCTCCTTATTAGCTTCTGCCCAGGGGATTCTATTCAGACCTGAAGCTACGTTCAGCTTGATCAAGTCTCCCGTTCAAGTCTCCTAGCTCAAGCCGACTGCCGGAGCAGTACGGACTCAAGTTCATGTTGACCGCAGCTGCGGTATGCCTCAAGTACCAAGTTTGACCACCGGAGCGGTTTGCCTTGTTTTGGAACTTTGCTTTCCTTGGGATTTAAGCGCTTGGGCTTGCAGCTACAGAACTTTATTGGACTATTTTTGATTGCTTTATTCTTACTTCCTTGGGCTATACTTTATCCTTTATTCTGAATAAAAGTACATTTATTGCATCCGCCTGTGTGTGTGTGTGATCTGGGGGGGGGGGGCTGTCCATGATCTGAGGTGCAACAGCAGTATAGTCAGCCCTCTGTATTCATGGATTGAATTATGCATGGCTTGAAAATATTGGGTTGCTGTGAGTTTTCTGGGCAGTATAGCCATGTTTCAGAAGCATTCTCTCCTGATGTTTCACCCACATCTATGGCAGGCATCCTCAGAGGTTGAGAGGTCTGTTGATGTTGTTTCCAACAGACCCCTCAACCTCTGAGGATGCCCGCCATAGGTGTGGGCGAAACGTCAGGAGAGAATGCTTCTGGAACATGTCGATAAAGCCCGGAAAACTCACAGCAACCTAGTGATTATGGCCATGAAAGCTTTTGATAACACCTTGCAAATATTGCTAGAAATCCAAAAAGCAAACCTTGTTTTTTGCCCTTTTATATAAAGCACACCATTCTATTATTCCATTAAAAATAGGATTCAATTATCCATGGATTTTAGTATCCATGGGGGTTCCTGGAACCAAACCCCACAGTATTTCAAAAGCCTACTGTGCTTGTGAATATGGATTAGGTACCGATCTGTAAATTAAGGCTGTACAATACTGAATTCCAGCCATTTATTCCAAATGTGTGGGAGACAGAGACAAGAAGATGATTCTAATTTGGATTTCAGTTTGTAGGATGGTTCAGTTTCTGAAAATGCCAATTCAGAAATGCCAATTGGGCTTTTCAGGCTTAACACCTTTTCCTGCATTTTGATCCAGTAGGCTGGCTTTTCCTTTTCCTTCCTTCCTTCCTTCCTTCCTTCCTTCCTTCCTTCCTGCCTGCCTGCCTGCCTGCCTGCCTGCCTGCCTGCCTGCCTGCCTGCCTGCCTGCCTGCCTGCCTGCCTGCCTGCCTGCCTTCCTTCCCTTCCTTCCTTCCTTCCTTCCTTCCCTTCCTTCCTTCCTTCCTTCCTTCCTTCCTTCCTTCCTTCTATTGATTCTCTCTGGGATCAAAGTCCGAAATGCTCATGGTCTCTTTCAGGTTGAGCCTGGAAAATGCTGTGTTTCTGGGTGCTTCTCTGACAAAATATTTTGATGCGGATCCTTCTTTTGATGAAGAAAAAACAGACTGTGTTCCTTTTTTTCTTCTTTTTTTTAAAATAGGTTTTTATTAGATTTCAAAATAGTTAAAAGGGGGGAACATACATACAATGAAGAGGGGGGGAGGGGTAGCACGGTAGGGAAAGGGGGAAAGGTATACATTAGGGTAGCAGTGAGGAAGTGTGTGGGAGGTATGGGGGGGACAAGTAAAAAGCTAGAGGGGGGGAGCACAACATATCCAAAAAGAAACATCTACAAAACCTTGTATTCATTAAGTCATCAATTAAACATGTACAATTCTTTGTGCTCGCCATCCTACGTTTAATGCCTAGATAGTCTGGATGTTGATTGGAAAGAAATATATCCCGCGGAGAGGGGTATTCTATCCCTTGTGTCTGGTTGCGACTGGGTGAGGGAGAGAAGAGAAAACTATAAAGAAAAAAAAAGAGAAACAGATGATATTTTTACTACTAGTTTGATTCTTCTCATAGGTATTAAACATCAGTTATACTCCTAAATCTAAATCAAAATTACATTCCTTTGTAAAGTAGCTCCTAGTTAGCTCAAACGTGTCTGATATGGTTTCATTATTTATGGTATTTTCTTTTAACCTCAACGTGAGGTACTCCATCTGGAGTGCATCTACAATTTTGAGGAGCCATTCCTCTTTGGATGGGCTCTTAGTCGATTTCCAGTGTTTTGCCAGGGTCATTTTGGCGGCCGTAATAAGTAAAATAAAAGTTTTGGCTTCTATTGTACTCAGACTTGAGTGGGTTATTCCTAAGAGAAAGGCTTCTGGGGTCTTAGGTATTTTTTTCTTTAAGATCCTTTCAATTTCCTTGTGTATCATTGTCCAATACCTCCTGGCTTTTATATTGGAGACATGTGCCACACCTATTGTCAAATATGAAAAAACGTAGTATAAAAACAGCTTTTTTCTTTGCAGAACCAACAGTTTGGTTTTGCATTTTTATAAATTTTCGCTAACTTCATTGGAGACATGTGCCACCTATACACGACCTTTACCCAGTGTTCTCTATAACTGTAACAGTGGGAGATGTTAGCGTTATCCCTCCATATCTTATTCCATATTTCGGGGTTGATCTTAAATCCCACGTTCCTAGACCACTTTAATTTGTAATCTTCTATGAACTTTTTAGAATTATCCTGGGTTAAGAGTATTTTATATATTTTGCTCACGGTTTTTGGTTTCCTATCTGTTAATATCTCACTTAGTTCGTTTTGAACCTGTTCGAAACCTGTTTTTTTATCTTGTTTGTAGATACTACTTACTTGTGTATAGGGGTACCAGTTTATTTTGATGTTCTCAGAATCTAATTGTTGTTTTGTTTTTAATTCATATTCTCGTCCATTCCATTTGAGGAGGTCTTTATATGTGATCCACGCCTCATCATCCAATTGCCTCAGTCTAAGCGCTTCGACAGGGGATAACCATAATGGGAGTTTATTAAAGAATAATTTTTGATATGTGAGCCAATTTTTAATGAGAGAGCTTCGGATAAAATGATTTTTGAAATTTGCGTCCATTTTTATTTTATTATAAAATAAATATGCATGCATCCCAAACTTAAGGTCAAATCCTTCCAAATTAAGAAGCCTATTGTCTCCTAGGAGACACCACTCCTTTAGCCATGCTAGGGTGTTAGAATCATAATACAATTTTAGGTTCGGGACGCCAAGTCCCCCTTTTTCTTTAGAGTTCTGAATAATTTTCATCTTTACTCGGGGGTTTTTCCCATCCCAGATGAAATTGGATAACGCCCTCTTCCAAGTCTTAAATATATCTGATTTTTGAATTATAGGTAAGTTGGAGAAGAGAAAGTTCATTTTGGGGAGGATCGTCATTTTGATGCACGCGATTCGTCCTAGAAGGGATAGATTAATTTTATTCCATTTGGATAATAAGTTGTTAATCTCTTTCCATTTAGGGTCGTAATTATTTTTATAAAGTTGGGAATTTTTTGCTGTCAAATGTATGCCCAGGTATTTGACTTTATTTGTTATTTGGAAACCCGAGATTTTTTCAAGTTCTCGCTTTTCTTTTTCATTTAAATTTTTAGCCAAAATCTGGGTCTTATCTTTATTTATCTTAAAACCAGCGTGGGCGCCAAATTGTTCTACTTTTGCAATCCAAGGGCCTATTGAATCTAGTGGGTCTTCTAAGATCTGCATCAAATCGTCTGCAAAAGCTTGGATCTTGATGTTATCTTTTTTAATCTGGAGACCTTTTATATTATCATCAGAACGGATGTTGTTTAAGAGTACTTCAATTGTTAGGATGAATAAGAGGGGAGACAGCGGGCAACCCTGTCTCACCGAACAAACACAGAGGGGGGAGTTGCTATAAAGCATGCAATACACAGAGTGAGAAAGTGTTATTAAGGGTCAATAATTCATTAAGAGAATTTCAAAGTGTTAATACACATACATAGAGGTATATACAAATACAAAGTACAGATAAATGAATAAGCCCGCTCAGGGCTCCTACCCCATACGCCCAATGGCGTTGCTCAGTGTCCAGGAGATTTCGGGTTTAAGGGCAAAATTTCAAGGGTTCACTAGAGTAGATGGGATTTTCAGGAAAGACAATGCGGGAGGAAAGGCAAGCCCAATGGGCCGTGTCGCTGATCGAGAGCGGAGTTGGCAAGCAAAGCCGTGATGGTCACCGAGAGCAGTTGGGCCAACTACCTCGGTGACCCAGCTGCCATCTGCACATCTTTGCACATTATGCGCAGATTTCCTGGGCCCGGTCAGCAAACAACTCCACACTACAACTGCTTCCTGGATTTTCATCACGGCTTGCTTGCCAACCCGCTCTTCAGCAGCGACACGGCCCATTGGGCTTGTGCCTATCCTCCCCGCATTGTCTTTCCTGAAAATCCCATCTACTCTAGTGAACCCTTGAAATTTTGCCCTTAAACCCGAAATCTCCTGACACTGAGCAACGCCATTGGGCGATAGGTAGGAGCCCTGAGCGGGCTTATTCATTTATCTGTACTTTGTATTTGTATATACCTCTATGTATGTGTATTAACACTTTGAAATTCTCTTAATGAATTACAAACCCTGTCTCACCCCCTTATGTATTCCTATTTTCTGCGTCTTTTTTGAATTGATTATAATTCTAGCTGATTGTTTAGAATAGATTGCTCCGATAATATTTTCAAATTGGTGGCCAAAATCCATCTCTCGCATTAATATTTTTAGAAAATTCCATCCAACCCTGTCGAACACTTTTTCA
Source organism: Anolis apletophallus (assembly GCA_030556195.1). Lineage (NCBI taxonomy): Eukaryota > Metazoa > Chordata > Lepidosauria > Squamata > Anolidae > Anolis > Anolis apletophallus. Next base: position 32,434,524 of record JARBWK010000003.1, on the reverse strand, counting down.
AGGCCGACAAAAACTAAAGCAACCCCCTTGTTGATATTTTTTTCGTAATACTCAATGGAATCTAAAACAATTCTAATGTTTGAATTCAAGTGTCGGCCGGGCAGAAACCCATTTTGGTCTTTCTTCACCCATTTATTCATGAATGTTTTTAATCTATCTGATATAATAGACATAAAAATCTTGTAGTCTGCATTTAACAGAGCAATAGGTCTGTAGTTGGCCGGGTTAAGGGGATCCTTTTCAGGTTTTTCGATGACTGTTATGTTTGATTCCTGCCAGGATTCAGGTATTATTTTCTTATTTAGAATGTCATTGAAAAGTTTAAGTAAAAACTCAACTAGCTCCTCTCTGTGTGCCCTATAATACTCCGCCGTGAAACCGTCAGGTCCTGGAGATTTCCCAATTTTGGCTTTCTTTATTGCTATTTCTATCTCTTTTTTAGAGATGGTTTTATTCAAATTTTCTCTCTCTTCTTCCGAGATTTTCTCTAGATTTTGTTTACTAATATATTTCTGTATTCCCAAGTTATCTGTTGGTTCTTCTTTGTAAAGTTCCCTGTAGAACTCTTCGAAAGCTAGTCTGATGTCCTCTTCTCCTGTAATTGTCTTTTGTTTCCAATTCAATTTTGTAATATTACTTTTCCTCCTTTTTTCTTTCAATTGCCACGCCAGCAGCTTGCCTATTTTATTTGCTTTTTCAAAATATTTTTGCCTGGTATATTTAATGTTTTTTTTTCAATTTTCCCCATTTCATATATCTCCAATTGTTTATTCAATAATTCTAGCTCTTGCTTGATTTTTTTTATTTTTGGGTTCTTTTTTTAATTTTTTTTCGCATTCTTCAATCTTTTGGTTCAATTCCAAATGTTTTTTTTGTGAGGTCTTTTTCTTAAATGCCTGTAGTTTTAAATAATACCCTCTCATATATGCCTTAGAGGCATCCCAAATAATGTTATTTTTATTGTTGTCGTGGCAATTGATTTCTAAAAATTCCTTGAGGGCTTTTTTACTAGCTTCTATTTCTTTCTTGTCTTTTAACAAGTACCAGGGAAATTTCCAATTAAATTCTTTCTGTCGATTGAAGAGTTCCAGTTCTATCTGGGCGTGGTCAGAAAATAAACGGGCGGAGATCTTTGCCTTCTTCATGTAGATGGCAGTTTCTTTAGATATTAAAATGTAATCTATACGCGACCAAGACATGTGCCTATTTGAGTAAAAGGAATAATCTTTCTCATTACCGTTAAACCATCTCCAAGAGTCAATTAAATTTAACTCATCAACTAAATTAAAGAAGCTTTGTGGGAGTTTGCTCCTACTCATTTTCTCGTTTATATTATTGGACTTTTTGTCTGCTTTAGGGTCAATAACGCCGTTAAAATCACCCATTAAAATAAAGCTGTCAAAGTTTCTTTTGTTAATTTTCTTTCTTAATTCCACAAAAAAATTAAATTTAGCATCATTTGGCGCATATATATTGCAAATTAACCAAGTTTTTTGTTCTTTTTCTATAGCTACTCCTATATATCTTCCTTTGTCATCTTCAAATATTAATTTAGGATTAAGTACAGGGTCAATGTATAAGACTACTCCTCTTCTTTTTTTTTCAGATGCCGACACAAATTCTAAGCCTAAGGCTGCATTTTTTAGATATCCTATCTCTGATTTTTTGATGTGCGTTTCCTGTAGGGCAATTATATTAGCTTTTTTCTTTTTTAAATTGTGAAAAGTTCGCTTTCTTTTACCCCCATTGTTAAGTCCATTAATATTCCAGGAAATGCACCTTAGTGTCATCTTATTCTAGATTGGAATAAGTCCCTTCGCATTCTGTGTAGTCTGGGGAGTCTTCTTCTGTCCTCTTGTCGATTTCCCCTTCATCATCACTCCGGTCATTATTCCTCTCTTCTTCATTCTCCGTGGCGTCAGTATTAAAGTCTTTAGCTGGTGTGTTGAATTGGTACTGCCCTTGGTAGGTGTTGTCTTGTGTCTCTTTCAAATTTTCTTCATGTTGTCTTAAGAAGTCGCTTGCTTTTTCTTCAGATGTTAACCACCATTGCTTTCCCCTATATGTTGCCATCAGACCTTCAGTTTTTTCCCATCTGAATTTAATTTTGTTCTTTTTGAGTATATCAGTTAGGAAATAGTATTTTTTCCTGCTTTCCCGTATTTCTTGGAGAAGTTCTTTTAGTATCAGGACTTCTTTGCCTTTATATTGGCCCTGTCTATTCTTCTTCCACCTCAGCAGTTCGTCTCTTATACTTTTGAGAGTATAGGTGGCAATAACATCTCTTGGCGTTTTGTTACGTTTTGCGTAGGCAGAATTTATGCGAAAAACCCTGTCCACCTTCCCTTCCAAATAGGCCTCTGGGGTATCTAGAATTTTAGCTGTGATTGCCGCTATAATGTCTTTCAACTTCTCTCCCTCTTCTTCTTCAATTCCACGGAAGCGAATTTGAAATTCCTTTTGATGGAATTCTAGTTGGGTTTGTTTGGTTTCAATTTTTGCTGTCTTTATTTCAAGTTGTTTTCTCTTGGTAGAGTCTCCTTTTTGTTTTATTTTTAACTCATTTAAGTCTTTTTTTACCACCTCCATCTCTTCCTTCATCTCAATTAATTTTTTGTTTGTATCATGTACATCTTTCTTTATTCCTTTCATTTCACCTTTGATGTCTTTTAGATCACTTTTGATCTCTTCCTTCATCTTCTTTCTATCGTCTTCCCCTTTTTGGAGTAATTTTCTTATATCTTGTAGTTCTGACAATAGTTCTTTAAAGCCTAACTCACCCATACCCATTCCAGAGCCTCTTCTGGGGAGCTCTCCTCTTTTGTCTTTGTCTTGACGTATTTTTAAGTTCGCCATAATGACTCTTAGGATCAATGAAATATCTATTTACTTCTTGTTTAGAATGCTCTATATACATTCACTATTTGGTGAAGTTTAATATAATATTTTCCTTGTTAAGTTTTATATGGCAATCTGTTATCTGGCTTAGAATGGGTGTTGAGGGTCTTGTTGGGGGTCTTGGGGGTCTTGGGGGTCTGGAGGCTGAAGTTGTGGGTTGTCCTCTTGTGTCTTATATTGCCCTCTTGTGTCCTCTTGTGTCCCAGTAGGTTGTTCAGCAGCTCAGGCTTAAGTTCAGGCTAGAGCTAACGCCGCTTCTAGCCTTCCTGTCTTCTTTTGTTCTACCTTGATAGCCATAGTAACCTTCCTCTAGTAAGCTATTAGTGAATAAATTCACCTGTGGTGTGGCTTGGTTCTCTCTCCTGGAACCATTCGTTAACACTGCTTTCCTTTGCTTGCCAATGCTTTCCGCCACTTTCCGCTGCCTTTCGCTGCTTCCCGCTGCTTTCCACTATTTCAGAGTTCGGGTTGTCTAGAGGCTCGTAGCTCTATAGTCTTCTAAGCCCTGCCTCCGTTTCTATGTCCTGATTGGCAACACCCCAGGCTTTGCTCCAAGCAGATTGCCTTCGTTCCTCTTCGTTCTTCTGTGGGCCGTCTCCGCTCCTCCTCCCACGTCTCTTAAAGTCAACATCTTCCAAACATGAAGGTTTTTTGAAAATTTTGAATTTTCTGACCCGCCGGGTTTGGCCAAAATTTTGGCCCAAAATCAACATCTTCCAAACTTGAAGATTCTTGTAAATTTGGACTTTTCTGACCCGCCGGGTTAGGGAAACGCCCAGATTTTGGACCAAAATCAACATCTTCCAAACTTGAAGGTTTTTTGAAAATTTTGAGTTTTCTGACCCGCCGGGTTTGGCCAAAATTTTGGACCAAAATCAACATCTTCCAAAGTTGAAGGTTTTTTTTGAAAATTTTGAGTTTTTTGACCCGCCGGGTTTGGCCAAAATTTTGGCCCAAAATCAACATCTTCCAAACTTGAAGATTTTT